>OY757906.1:64355734-64454847 GCA_963585895.1 Sepioteuthis lessoniana | reverse complement strand
CCAATTTGAAAAAATATAAAGCTGTCTTGATAGTTTTTCAACAGCAGAGTTTGTGGAAACACAGTATTGTAAAAGTGTAACTCCCAACATACTCATAGGACCTGATCTATGACTTCTTTTACTTGTTTCCTAAAGTAAGAAATTCATTTCATGGGTGATATTTAAGGATGCATAGGACATTTAAAGAAATATAACTGTGTAGCTTTGCTGAAAGAGGAGTTTTAGATATATTGAAAGCCAATTTTGAAGAAAATTAACATTTTGTTCATTGTTCACTTCTCTCTTGGTAAATCCAGCTTCAGTCTCTATACATTTTGAACATACTTCAAATGTTGTTTATTTCTTGTCTAAATTTTAGATCACCCAATCAAAATTAAAAAATATCCATAAATTTTTTTCATGTGTAATAAGTAGTAGGAATTTTTTTTTTTTTTTTTTTTTTTTTAATTGTTTAAATATAAATACATATTTGTTTTCTTAAAAAGAACAAAACATGGCACTTGGTCAAGTTTATTGCCAGGACTTAAATTTTCATATGAGTAATAATAATTGACTAGTCGATTAACTTGAGATGTACTTAACAAACCTAAATGAAAGAAGGTACTGCCTCAGAGACAGATATCTAAGAATTGGGTTTATTCTTATTTATAACTTGATGGAATTGCATTACATAAAACAAGTTGTGTTTGGGGTTTATTTGTTTTGTTTTTTTCATTTAAGAAAATTCAAAAAATTAAATGAATCACCAGACTTGAATGACAAGCTTTTTTATTTATATATATATATATATATATATATATATATATAGTTAGACTTAGATGACTCCATTCTCTGACCTACTCATTACTCAGCTTCATGGTAGTGGGGAATTACAGGACTTTGTTGGATGTTTATTTGAAATTCAAAAATACGTTATCAAAGAGTTTCTCTTGATGTTGACTCAAGATATAAATATATACACTGATCTGATCACCTCATTTGGTTGTAATAGTGCTACTCATGTTTGTGTCATGGGCAGAAATAGCCTGGCAGAGCCCATCCCTCTCCAGGTCTACAACTAGTTTGAATTCAGTTTTCTTTTTCCTAGAATAACTAGTTTAACCATGGTATGGTTAGAGAGTACTATCTACCCATAGCTGGTGGGAGGATACTTAGATTCATATCTTTTCCAAAGGTATTAGCACTGTGATATCCAAACAGTCCTATTCAGGTTTTTCTTTTCCATATTCTATGCTATAAGTTTTGGCTTTATTTTTAAAATCTTTGTAAGAAATATAAATGCTCCATTTCCTTACTGCTTTTAGTATCAAAGCTAAAAGAAGTCATGGAATGAAGGGGAAGCAACTTTAACTGACTCCATTAAAATCAGTTTCTTTCAAAATATTGAAAAGTAAAATAAAAATGTTGGTGAAATATATCAATTAAATATTAAAAATGCATTTGGGGTTTTTGGGAAAATTAAATGCTGCTATTATAACAAATATTTTTTCTTAAATACTTAATAAATTGATATATTCAATAACAATTGATTACAACACTAAAAAATTTAAACAGCTATTTCTAACAATTGTAAAAAAACATTTGTTTTCTTTTTATCTCGAAGAATATAAAATGTTCTCAAAAATATCCAATGCTCTGTGGACAGGGCTTAGAATACACTGACTGTATCCCCTGCTGAGTGGTAAGCTCCCCACCCACCAAAAAAAATTTGGTGTCCTATGTATGACACTAAACTGCATCTGATAGTCATGCTCCAGATCTGAGGGGTATTGGGCACCTCTTCTTTACCATTACTCCCAGGTTCACTCTGACCTTGGAGTGGTAGTATATGTTAAGGACCATCTATGAATCAAGAAGTTTGTTTAAAAATTATTTGTATTTGATAGGGCCGTGTACAGGAATAAGAAATAACTTTAGAATTAATTACATAAAAATACGAATATGAATGCGATTCCCTAACCTGTAGGCATAAAATAACCTTCAATGAGTTAATATCCCCAACTACTTGTGGTTGTTATTTAACAGCCTTACAGATTACAGCATTTTATAGTCAATAGCAATGTAGAAAGTGAGGTCACCTGTGCTGAGAAGTGTCAGTACAAATACTGACTGCTCAGCTTCTAAGGATTAAAATTATCTTTTGATATAAGTTTTTCCTATAACTGAATAACAATGCAAAGAATTTATCTAAGTATTTTTTCTAACTTTCTGTGACCTTACTCCACCTTTCAGGAGGCTCTTTTAGCATTATGATTATCTTCATAGAAAATGGAATTGGCATCCCTTTTTCAAATCCTGGACAAAGCTGATTGCATTTCACTTCGCACTAATATTCCCGGAAAAGATACAAATCCCTCTTGTTTCCTTTCTCTTGCTATAGGTAAATAGTAGGATAGACTGTGTTCTTTAGCCTTGGCAAGGTATTCCGTCTAGAAGAAAAACTTTAAACCAGCATTACTTTGCTTAAAAATTAACCTTTTGTCACATCTTGCTTGTGGTGGAGGGGTTGAGTAAATACATAGTCTAGTTTTTGTGTAAATTGTGCTTTACATCATTAAAAAAAAAATTCTGCTCCAATGAATTTTTTGATTGATTGTATGTTAACCAATCTACGGTTATTTTATACCTAAAGATTAGGGAATCACTTTCATTGTACATTTATAAAAACTTTTTTGTGTAGTTATTTCTTATGAGTTTTTTGTTTTGTCTTTAATTTTTTTTGGTGCATGTTCTTATCAAATATAAATTATTTTTAAACAAATCTATTTCATCCATACAGCCCATTTGGCTGGGGTTGTAGAATACATGACTGCATCTCTGCAGAGAAGTAAGAACTTCCACAGCAAATGTCCTGATTACGACATTAAACAATCTGATGGTGAGGCTCCAATAATGCTGAAGCTTTAGGAAATGCAGAGTAACCCTTCATTGCCATCACTCCCAGGTCAACTTTGGCTCAGTGCAGTAGCACTTGATAGGGTCCTATCTATGGATCAACTAGAACTGTTTGAAATTTAAACTGTATGCAAACAAATGATTTATGCTAAATTGAATTGTTTAAAATATAACTGCTAATTTGACTATGTGTAAACAAATGACTGATGTTTAATTGAATTGTTAGTGATACAGAGCAATACTTGGAACCATTTGACTTATGCTAATTTGAACTGTTAGAAATAGAACTGTTTGATCATTTAACTGTATCAACAAAATGTGTTTACAAGTCATATATTTAATATATTTGTAAAAACAGGATTTGGTATTAAATAACCAACAATGATATGCCATAAAACCAAACCAAACTATTTAGTCCATAGATGGTACCCTAAGAAGTAATCTCATTCCAGGTCACAGTGGTCCTGGGAATAATTAATTTTTGAAGGAATTTTGGAAGTGTGACCAGATAAAATGTTATCTAGCTTGAAGTTTGTTCTGATTCCAGTAGTTCTAAATAAAGAATTCACATTGAATCCTACTAAAAACAGTTAATTTTTTCCACTTTTAGATTCTGTTTAGGATTGTTAGTTGTTCTGATTATAAAGCTACAGTTTACTTTATTTTAGGTTCTTATAATAAACTTAGTTTTTTGTTGCTACTTATCAGAAAATGATCTTTTCTGTATTGGGTAAGAAGAGAAGTTCTATTTAAATAGTGACCAATGATGATTTTTATTTATTTATTTTTTTACTAGGGTGAGCCAAGTTTTGCAATATTTTGGTTGCTTATTTGCTTTCTTCTTCAAGCTACAACAAAAGCAGCCTATTATTCAAAGTAGTGATCATCATGTTGCATCATCTGAAACCCATTTTCTGCTAAGTCTGTAATATAATTAAGGATGACAACTAATTATAATAGTTAATTATTTTATTTGTAATGATAAACTGTAAGTTAGCTCAAAGTTTTGAATGGAAGTGTTAAGTTGCAAAGGTCAGATGCATGCACATGTCGCAGGATATGAGAAAACAGCCTGTCATAATAAAAGTCCTGTTTTGAAATACACAAGAGGTTGGACATTTAGAATAAACACATTTTGAATTCAGTGACAGCTGATTTAGCTATCAGGTATGGAAAGTTAGACACTTTTTCTTATATCATTAGACAATGAAATAATTAAGAGATATTATATAAGCAGTAAAGTCCAGCTCATTGGCCTAGTGGGTAGAGTGTTTGCCAATGGCCTGGGAGATCAGGGTTCAATCCCAGGTCGAGTCATACCAAAGGCTTAAAAAATGGTACTTGATACTTCCTCGCTTAACAATCAGCATTATAAGGTACGTATCAAGAGTAAAGTGGAGAAATCCAGGGAAAGGAGTAGCGCCCTTCCCTACACCTCGATGTAGTAGCTATTGAAAAGGGAGCCTACAGTTGCTAACTTTACTTACTTTACTTATATAAGCAGAGTCAATCAGTCAGTTGGAGCTAGTGAGTTAAAAGTTGAGGGTCAGAAACAGTCGGTTGAGTTGGGCCTTCTGAGGTGAAGGGCTGAGTGGTGTTTTGATTGCTCATCTCTCACAGATGACATTCATAGTGTTTCTATGTAAAACCAAAAATATCTTTTATTCTATCTTTCTCTCATGTCTCAATGGCTGACTGCTATGAAATGTTGTGGTCAGAAGTAAACTTTTCTTATTCGAAACAATGGAGTTGCTTTGTACTTTGCAAAATATAACATCTAATGCCTATTTATGATCCTGTAACATAACAGTTCTTTGATCCCATTTCTTGTTCTTCAAGATGAATTTCTCTTGTTGGTTGCTGAAGCATCACAAGCACAAGAACTGAGCTATGGATCAGAACAAGTTCTGATCTGAGGGAGCTCAGTCTGGATAATATACTGGGTGTGGCATCAGTTTTGACTCTCCAAGTTCCTTGAATTTATTCCAGAAACTAGCATGTATGAAAATATTGCAAACCTATTGACTCTCTCTAGTATTTTTGTTTTATATATATATATATATATATATATATATATATATATATATAGTAAGCTGGTATACTATAATTGAGGGTAATCTGAAGGGTCTCTTTTCACTAGCTCTAAGTGAGGGTGCTACTCCTTGCCCTAGATTGTTCCATTTACCCTTGATCCATACCTTATAATGCTGAGTGTTAAGCAAGGTAGCATCAAGTACCTTTTTTTTCTTTTTCTTTTTTTTTAGTCTTTGGGGTTAAATCTCAGGTTGAGTCATACCAATCTCCCTGGCCATTGGCAAATACTCTAACCATTATTCCAATGGGCCAGTTATATATAAACCCTACAAATTGACTCATGAGGATTCATATATCAAAATATATTTTTACAATATATGCAGCATATAAAGATATATTGGTATTTAACTTTGCTTAGTCTTGTACAAGATTAAGCAAAGTTAAATTAGATGTTCTGGAGACGTCCAATTAAAATAAACTCACAATAGCCAGTAGGTTGAACATTTGGACAATTGCTCCCCTGCAGAGAGAAGTAAGGATGCGTGAAAAATGCATGAATTTATAAATTCTATTTTTCTCATATCAATAAATTTCCATTCATTTACTTCTCTCCAGATGAATATTTCAAGCACCAAAACAAAAAAAAAAGTAGAAGAGGAAGAGACTATAAAAGTTCTACCAACCAAACATACCACCACCGATATAAAAGATCCGACTCACTTGAGCGGCATATAGAAGTGATGATTGTAGCTGACCATGAAATGGAAAAATATCATGAAGACAACTTGCAACATTATTTATTAACTTTGATGTCTATGGTAAGCATTTTTTTTCATCTTGCACTTTGTTTCCATTTTATATTTTCCTCCTCTTCTGTTTTTCTTTTCTAGGGTGAGTCAAAAGTTTGGCAATATTTTGGTACATGCTAGTTTGTAGTATATCATGTGACCAAAGCTGTTCAAGATGTGGAAAGTATTCGCTGTGGTTGATAGTATCATGGTTAGTTGGTGTGATGACACATTGTGCATTGCTTTATTTTAAGTGTAATTTGAAATCCACACAGATGAACATGCAACCTAGTCTATACTTTACAAGATTGAACTGGAACATAATACCATTGAAGCAACTAAAAACATTTGGTGTGGGAAAGGCAAAGTTGATCACAGTGCATTAACCAGATGCCTCAAGAAATTCCATTCAGGTTGATCCTACTTTGATACCAGGGCATACTTCAAATCATAGAGGCAAATTTTCTGAAGAGCAGATGAGCTCAGCATCTCACAGTCCAGTGTAATTCATCACCTTCATGACCTGAAAAAGCATACAAAACTGCCAAATTGCACCTCATATTACCAAAATCTTGCAAAACTTTTGACTCACTCCTGTATTTTGCTCACACAGTTTCTTCATGAAATTGTTCTCTTAAACAAGTGTTGGTGAACTCCTGTCCAATTCTTTTTATACTACGACAAAAAAAAAAATACATATAGTATCACTTATAAATAAGTGCACCCCAAACCGTTTTTTTTTTCTTTTCTTTTTTTTTTTATGTTGAGAAAAAGATCATTATCATCAAGGTGTACCAACAGCACAGATTTCTTTGATTCTCTTTCATTATTTTTCTCTAACAACCATTACACTTCATCATCCAATGTTGAGGAAACTAGATCCAGAGCTGAGGAAACTAGATTTTTGCTGGTCAGCCAACACTGATGCACCCATGTGTAGGAGTCCATAACTTATGAGTTCAACCTTACTTCTCCAGCAATGCCCCGCTCATCTTTCTTGGATGGTTTGTGTGATAGGAGGCAAATGACCATACAACTACAGTTTTGTAGGATTTGTTTAAAATAGTATGTAGTGTCCTTCCCATCTAACTTTTTCTCCAAACATTTAATTAGTTTAGATAAAGGTACTGATAAAACAACAGCTTGGAAGAATTCTCATTACCAGGATTTTATTATTTCTAGTTAAACATTATACAAACAGATATTTTTTGGTGTTATTTATTAACAAACTTTACAGAATTGAAATTCTGTTACCAAAAATATGTACACTTCTTAGATATCTATGCAATTTTATTTTTGGTTACAGTTTCATTACTGTAGAGTTTGGTAATAAATAATACCTAATGATATTTGTTTTATTGTATAATATTTGACTATAAACTATTAAATCCTGGTATCTTTGGTTTAGAAGAAAATTTACTTTGATTTTTAAAAAATGGTGAGAGTGTATTTATTTTTGGGAAATACTGTATATTCCTATTTTTCTTTTTTTTCTACTCTACACACACACACACACACACATATCAGGTAACAGTTTTCTATGAATTCCTATCCAATTCATTTTTATACAATAATAATGTTTAGCATAAGACACTAAACTGCATTCAGTGATGATACTCCACTTCCACTCTAAATAAAATATATAGATATACACATATTTACCACCAGCAAAAAATATCAAAAGACACTATGCCTGTTGGTTCACCTTTTCTTTCTGTTAGGATGATCTAATAGTCAGGGAGCTAAACTCTTTCTGTTTCAGGCGGAGTTACCGCCTCCCTTTTGACCTCTATTGTTTGAGTTCTCACGTGAACATGCGAGAATGGTATGAGATCACGGGTGGGAGCACATACGAAGGATGACTTCAAATCCGGGAAAACAAATGTGGAGATAAATTACCTCTTCCTGAGATAGCTGTGACACACAGCTCAACCTATATTGGTTGATGTATTTTGTACCATCCAAATGTGTTTTTCCTTTGTAAATAAATGTTTTTGTCAAGTCAAACTGAGTATTCTCTTCATTTTTCCACTACTAGGTCTGTCATCAATGTGTTACTCACATACACACCCACAATATTCATCCTGGAATTAAATCTTCTGTAAGACATTATTAGTTATGTTTCTACACCCGCATACATAACACTGGCGACGAGATATTTGAACTTAAAAGTATCAATAAACAAAAATAATAACCATAAATAAATAAATAAAAATGTCTGTCCTTGCAGAAGTTCTTCAAAAAATTTTGTTACTACAGCAAGAACAATTGAATCTAATAGCCACTTTGACACAAAAATTTCAGCTCCAAGACATCGGTAATTCAGATAGTGTTGACCTTGCAAGCACTATTACAGAATTTACCTATGACGCTGAAAATGGCTACACATTTAATACATGGTTTTCATGATGGCATGACACTTTCCAACATGAATTCCTTGACAAAGATGACAACTGGAAAAAGCGGTTGCTCAAATGAAAGTTGGGTACAAAAGAAAACCAAAGGTTCGTAAAATTTATTTTACCCAAATGACCTTCCGATTTGACTTTCACTGAGACGATTGCTATTCTAACGGACATTTTCGGAGAACAACAATCTCTTTTCAACATCCGTTACAACTGCTTCAAGATAGCCAAAAACCAGTCAGACGATTACATCTCCTACGCCAGGCGTGTGAATCATGAGTGTGAGAAGTTCCATCTTCAGACACTGATAGAAGACCAATTCAAATACTTAATTTTTATAGCAGGTCTCCACTCACCTGACAATTCAGAAATAAGTTCCTGACTGTTAGTAAAGCTGGAAACAGATGAAAAGGTGACAGTACAAGATTTGACTGCTGAATGCAACAGGTTGTTAAAATTAAGGAAGGACACCATGTAGTCCAATAACAATCCCCCTTATTTTTTCAACCATCACAAGTTAGCCACATCCATTCGAACAAATCCAAAGGCTCGAATAAAATTCCACTGTCCACATGCTGGTTTTGCGGCAAATGGCACTATGCACGGTTTTGTCCATTCAAAACACATAAGTGCCATAAACATGACCATAAGGAAAATTTTTGCCGTCCTCCAAACGTCAAATCTCCTGATCACCAAACTCATAGTAAGTCTGCTCACCAAACTTATAAAAAATCAATCAGCAAAGAAAATCACATTCAGTGTCTGCTACTTTCAAAGTAGATTTCAAATCCTGCAGGAAATATATCAGTGTCAGTTTAAACGAAATCCCAGTTTGATATCAATTTGACACAGCATCTGATATCAACCTTATTTCTTGGAACACATGAACAAAAATTGGCAAACTTGATCTACTAAAAACAAAACATGTTGTCCAAAGCGCATCTGGAAATGACATTCGACTCACTGGTGAACTAAATTGCTCCGTTTCTTTTCGAGATAAACAATTCACTGGAACATGCTGTGTGACAGATGCAGATCTAAATCTGATCGGTTTAAACTGGATCGAAGAACTTGATCTTTTCACTGTCCCATTGAAATCTGTTTTCAATACATTTTCCTTCAAGTCAGTTCAAGACACTGAAAAATATTTTACTCTAAGTCTAAGTTCAGTGATGTTTTTCGAGAGAATCTGTGATGTTGCACGAAGATCAAAGCCACTCTTATCGCCTCCAAGAAGCTGGAGTAATCACGCCAACTAACTACTCGAGATGAGCAGCCCCTATTGTTGTAGTCAGGAAGGCAAATGGTAAAGTCTGCATCTGTGCTGATTATTCCACAAGACTAAATAATGCACTAGATACACACCAATATCTCCTGCCTATACCCAAAGACCTTTTTGCCAAGCTAAATGGAGGAATCTGTTTTGCAAAAATTGATTTTTCAGATGCACTTTTGTGATTGGAAGTTGATGAGGACTCCAAGGAACTCCTTACAATCAACACCCACAAAGGGTTATTTAGATACAATCGTCTTTCTTTTGGAGTCAAGACAGCACCATCTATATTCCAGCAGACTATGGATGCCATGCACTCAGGTATAACAGGAGCCACAGCATTTCTTGATGACATCATCATCTCGGGCACATCCCAGGATGAACTTTTACAATGGCTAATCTCCATATTTGAACGTATCCAACAATATGGTTTCCATGTACGTGCAGAAAAATGTCAATTTTACCGGACATCGATAAAATATCTTGGATTTATTTTTAATAAAATGGGCCGATGCCTGGACCCTGAGAATATTTCAGCCATCAAAAATATGCCAGCTCCAACAGACATCAAAACTCTATGTTCTTTCCTCGGTTTAGTAAGCCACTACAGTTCATTTTTGCCTGAGTCACATCGCATCCGATCTCCACTGAATCACCTTCTTAAAAAAGAGATTATATGGAACTGGTCACCAGAATGCAAAGCTGCTTTTGCCAAAACTAAAGCTTCACTTTCTTCAGACCTTCTTACACACTTCAATCCATCTTTGTTGTAGTTTCCGATTCTTCTGATTATGGCATTGGAGCCATTTTCTCTTGCATCTTTCCTGACGGCAGTCAGAAAGCTATTGCTTATGCATCTCAGTCATTGACATCTGCAGAAAGGAACTATGGCCAAATAGAGAAAGAAACTTTGGCAACAATGTATGCCATAAAGAAGTTCCATAAAATGGTTTATGGACGTCATTTCACCTTGGTCACAGACCATAAACCTCTAGTAAGCATTTTTGGATCCAAGAAAGGTATTCCCATGTACACCGCCAATCAATTACAATGATGGGCCACCGCTCTACTGGATTTTGACTTCTCAATAAGGTGCCTTCCAATCAATTCGATTGGACATGCAGATGCCTTATCGAGACTCATTAATGCACACCAAAAACAACCAGAAGATTCTGTTGTTGCAGCAATATCCTTGGAGCCAGAAATCTCTTCAATGCTCACAGCTATAGTAAGGGAACTACCAGTTACTTCCCACATGATTAAAGAAGCCACAGCTTCTGACCCTCTACTACAGGAAGTCATCAGCTACCACCATACCAGGTGGCCAACAGTATCCCCAAATAAACAGTTACTACCATTCTTCCAATGGAAATCTTCCTTGTCCGAGGTTGATGGTGTACTACTTTTTGCCAAATGGGTCATCATTTCTTCATCCTTGCAAAACAGGACCCTCAAATAATTTCATTTTGGACACCAAGGTGTCAGCCGAATGAAGGCTTTAGCATGTGGTTATGTCTATTGGCCAAATATGGATAAACAGCTAGAAGACCTCGCACGCACTTGCGCTAAATACCAGCTAGCAGCTAAATCACCTCGCAAATCTACATTTTCTTCATGGCCTGTTCCAGATTCCCCCTGGTCATGCCTCCACATAGATTTTTCAGGACCCACAAATGGACAATCCTTTCTCGTTGTTGTAGATGCCTACAGCAAATGGCTTGAGATTTTTCCAATGTCATGCATCACTTCTGAAGAAACAATTTCCAAACTTCAGAAAATTTTTTAGCAGATTTGGCCTCCAACAACGGCACCGCATTTAGTTCAGTCAAATTTTCCACTTTCTGCCAACAAAATGGTATCAACCTCATTTGTACACCACCATTCCATCCACAGTCAAATGGTCAGGTTGAACATCTTGTGGATACTCTCAAAAGAGCCTTTTTAAAACTCAGAGGAGAAGGGACAAAGTCAGAAATACTGGAAACCTTTTTGACAAGCTATAGGGCAACACCAAACCCTAACACACCAAATGGTAGCTCACCTGCCAAATCCTTGATGAATTGGAAAATCCGATTACACATCGACATCTTATGTCCAAAACGACATCACTCCATCAGGAGAAACACAAAAACAGAAAGGCAGTACAATTGCCACCATGGTTCTGTTCAAAGGAACTTCTTACCTGGACAATAAGTCTTGACAAGAGATTATCAGAACAACACAGAAACATGGACTCAAGGACATATTGTACAACAAACTGGAAATGTCACTTACAATGTAAATGTCCAAAATTTCATTTGGGTTCAACATTCTAACCAACTGAGACCATCACATCTTCCAGTAGAAATACAACAAGACCCTACCATTCCGTTAAACATCTTACTGGACACCTTTGACGTGCTACAGCAAACCTCAGAAACTTCCCAGAAACACAGGAACCGAACATCTGGAAGTCAGTTTGCACCCACTGTCCAACACAACACTTACAGGTGGATCCCCAACTGAAGTCGTACAAGTGACAAAATTTAAAGGGGGAGATGTTAGGACAATCTAACAGTCAAAGGGAGCTAAATCCTTTCTGTTTCAGGCGGAGTGACCTCCTCCCGTTTGACCTCTACTGTTTGAGTTCTCATGTGAACATGCGAGAACGGTATGAGATCACGGGTAGGAGTGCGAACGAAGGATGACTTCAAATCCGGGAAAACAAATGTGGAAATAAATTACCTCTTCCTGAGATAGCTGTGACACACAGCTCAACCTATATTGGTAGATGTATTTTGTACCATCCAAATATGTTTGTCCTTTGTAAATAAATGTTCTTGTCAGGTCAAACTGTGAGTACTCTCTTCATTTTCCTACTACTATGTCTATCATCAATGTGTTACTCACACACACACCCACGATATTCGTCTTGGGATTAAATCTTCTGTAAGACATTTATTCGTTATGTTTCTACACCCGCATACATAACATTTTCATTAGTTCAGCAACTGCTGCTGATTCTGGATCCTTTGATTACTTCTGACTTTAGTCTTTCCTTTGATTCATTCTGTATTTATCTTAAAGTGTCATCTTATTTTATTGTGGAAAGAGATTACTGCAAACTGAATTTTATGTACCAGAGGTAGACATATTCAAATGACTATTTACAAGTTTCAAGTATTTATTACAATAGGTGTAAAGTACCTGTATGATACAGTTGGAATAAATATGTTAAACTCAATAACTGAAGATATTTTTAATTTTTACTGAATAATTTTTCTTAAGTAATTCATACCATACTACTGAGGTACCAATACAAAAATTAGTATTGATTTTTTTTTTTTTTTTTTTTTCATGTTTGTTAACATTTTTTAAAATAATTTTCATATTCTCTTTTCAGGTCACTAGTATATACAAACACCACTCAATAAAAAACTATATCAATGTTGTTCTTGTAAAAATAGTTATCCTTAAATCAAATGAGGTGAGTAATTTTTAGTTAGTTTTGTAGTTGTTTTCAATTAAAAAATAAAGAATTAATTTTGTTTGGATATGCTGCAACTTTTATTGTTCATTCTTCAATACAAGAAGTGTGGTCAGTCTTGGTCTCATAAATAACAAGACATGTTTCTTTAAGAACTCTTGTCTTCTTTCTGGGGAAAATTTTTTATTATTATTATTGAGGTATTTTTTAATGTTCACATACATGAGTACTCTCTCTCTCTCTCACTAACACACACACACACACACACACACACACACACACACACACACACACAGAGTTCAGTTAGGAACAGTGAAAATACTACTTCCACCTAGAATTTTTTTAAAAGAAAAACTTGATGTATTTGATTGCATATTAAAATACCTCCTTCCATTTGATATTACAGTATTAAGTTAGACAGAAGTACAACATCTAGGTAAACATTAGTCCTCCAGATACCTCAACTTCACATATAAGATGGACAAAATATTTTTGAGAGACATTAATGTGGTGGGGATAGAGTAAAGGGTTATTATTTACTAAGCTTTGCTTAGTCTGGCACACAGGCTTAGGAGGGGGTCTTACATGTCATCAATTATGGTAAATGTGATATTTCTCTGATTCTAAGACAGTGATAAGATTACAAAACAGTAATTATAGCAGAGAATTTTCAAGCCCTAAAGGTGGTCATTAATTTGAACTTTTCCCAACTATAAAAAAGGAAAGAAAAAACTGTTTCTTTTAACAAAATCAAAATATACAAGAATGATGTTTTAAAAAAATAATGTAATTCAATCTTCAAAGCTTGTGTGTATGTAATGTGTATGAATAAGAAATAAAAAGACTGTTTAAAAAATAAGATTGATATGTTTTTCTTGAAGTATAGCATCATCAGTGATTCATTCTGTTAGATTTTATTACAAATTTTACAATATGTAATATATATAATGAACAAAAAAGTGATGAGGCAAATTGGAATATTTTTAATTATTCCCAGCTATTTCTGGATGAGGTCATCAAGAGGAAAGTTTTTAAGAAGAGTTTTTAAAAGAATTGATATAACACTTTAAGAACTGATTGAAATTGAACCAGTAACATATACATTCATAAAATGACAATTATTTTCTGTTTGTATATTTAAAATGAGGAGAATCTTGAAAATCTGTATTTAAATCTTGGCTTTTATTTTGATTCAAACATCGGTGCCTGTGAGAAATCTATCAACATCTCCTACACAAAGCTGGTCCAATATATATATATATATATATATATATATATATATATATATATATATATATATATATATATATATATAAGGTGCTCCCTCCCTTAATGAACATAAACTTTCAGTCCCAAACTTTTTTATCCAATGTTAAAAGTTGTATAAAAAATATATAATAAAGGAAATTGTTTTAAAGATAGTGATCATCATTATTAAGACGTTTTTTGCTCCTACTTCTCTCTCTATGCATCTCAGTTGGCCATTGCTCTTGGCAGGTCCTCTAGACGGCATTCAATGTCTGCACAGAGCTGGTGGATATACATTTTTGCTGGTCCATGTGTAGGAATCTATAAGAGAATGTCACTTGTGATTTCATCCTTACTTCACCAGCAATGCCCATTACATCTCGCTTGTATTACTTGGATGCTTTGTGTGATGGGATATAAGTGGCTATATAACTGCTATTTTGTAGCATGCTGCTTCCAGGATTTGTTCAAAACAGCATGCTGCATCCTTAACACTATTGACATTATGCTAAAAATGTACCAATAGAAAAGAATCGTAGAAATAGCAGAATCTTATAGATTGGTCTAGTATTTTAGTAGTAGGATTATTATTTCACAAAATTCTTGTCATGAAGATATCACAAAAGATTATTTATCATTCTACTATCTACACATTATTTAAAATCCTTTTGCTTATTTAACTACAAGATAAATTGTGTCACTCTATAACCTCTGGCAGAGAGGGAAACGATTGTGATATTAAAAACTGACAGATTAAAAAAAAGTAATTTAAAACAACTCATTAAAAAAATGTAATTTTTCAAAAATGTCTTTTGCCTTTTACAGTGTTGATAATTTTCAAATGACTACCATGTAAATGTAAACAAATTAAAAAAATTTTTTTTTTAATTTACTTTTTCAGGCTGACTTAAAAGTGACCTCAAATGCTGTGAAAACTCTCAGGTTATTTTGTAAGTGGCAATCGAAACAAAATGTTGAAGATGATTCTAGTGAACACCATCATGATGCTGCAATACTTCTAACACGGTAAGTGTCTAAATGTATGAGCTCTGTGTGAAAATGATCTGTCCTACCTATGACAAAGGTGCCTTATTCCTTTTCAAAGCCCCTTAGGAGCTTATACGCTTATTCCAGCATCTTTTCCACTTTTCAAAACTGTCTTAAGTATTCTTTTGCACTCATCACTAGGTGTTCTATCATAATCCCTTTAATTTCATTCATGGTGTTCTGGGAGTGAGGCTCCAGTTCTGGGGTTTTAGGAAGTGTGAACTACCTCTTTGTTGCTATTATTCCAGGTCTACTTTGACCCAGATTGCTAGGATCTGTTTGGGTCCCATCAAATTGATCTGTTAGATAATTCTTAGTATTAAATAGATTTTTCCTTCAAAACATTTGAGTTGACCTTTCATATTCAACCCTCCACTATATTCCTCTTTTCCCTACAAACTTCTTCCACCCAGTCAGCAGGGTTTAAAATACACTAACTGTATTGCTTGTAGAGAGGTAAAACTCTCACCTAAAATGATGTCTTAGGTATGACACTAAACTGCATCTAATGATGAGGCTCCAGTTCTGGAGATCTGGAAAGTGTGTGCCATTACTTCTAGGCCCACTCTGACCACTCAGAGTGGTATTACTTGTTAGTCTTATCAAATAGATATTTAAAGATTATTAGAATCAAGTAAGAATACTTGAAACCGTATCATCATCAAGGCATGGTGACAGCATAGATTCCCTTGACTCTCTCTTGCCGTCTCTTATCGGCCATTGTTCTTGGTAAGTCCTCTCAACAGCATCCAGTGTCTGCTCAGAACTGAGGAATGTTTTGCTAGTCAGCCAACACCAGTGTGTCTATATGTAGGAGTCCATACAAGAACATTGCTTATGAGTTTGTTCATACTTCACCAGCAGTGAGCAACATGTCTTGCTCATCTTCTCATTTGGATCATTTCTGTGATGGTTGGTAAGTGGCCATACAATTGCTGTTTTGTAGCTTTTTCTCAAAGTTTTCTGTTAGAGTTCAAGTGGTGCAGCCATACAGTAGTACTTATACAGCTTGAGCATGGCAGAATTCCCATTTCATGTTATCAGAGAAATCAGTTTTCCATATGGTTGATAAACTGTAAATAGCAGCCTATGGTTTGTTTATGCATGTATTAACATCACTTTCATTAGATGAGATATTGCTACTGAGGTATATGAACTGGTTTACTGATTTCAGAGGCTTGCCATTTAATATGGAAATGGCACCATGAACTCTGTTTTATCTTAGTTCACATAAAGAGTAATGTGTCTTCCTGTCTGCTCTAAGCTATGCTTCAAAGATTCAGCTTGAGGTTTTTTTGCATAGTCTGCATCAGTAATAGCCTCTTTGGGATTTAGTCGGCTTAATTTTTTTTAGTGTGAAACCACTTTGTGTCATTAGATCTATTGACATTTGTAGCATATAATCAAGACAGATTAGGAATAGAAATGGTGACAATGTATATCTCATTGTAAGTCTCCAGCAACAATGTCAAAGAAATCAGTGTCACCATCAGGTGACTTAACCATTGCTTTCATGTTTTTGTAGAGCATTATAATATTCATAAAAGTTTTTTAAGGAAGACTTAATGCTAAAATATTTACTTCACTTTTCCTTTGTATATGGAATCAGATGCCTTGTAGAAATCTACAAACAAAAGTATTGCTGTGAGATGTTTTGCACATATATGTGAAGATGAGGATCAATTTCTCTGAAAACTGTTGTGATTTTTCCTAAGAATTTTCTCAACTTCAAATCATGAGAAGAACAACATTCTAAACCTTAGCAGCAAAAGCAGTAAAAGTTATGCTTCTGTAGTTCTTAGTGATTCCTATGCCATCTTTCTTCAGGAAGGGGAGAATGCAGCATCTCATTCATTTCTCTATTGTATTTTGTTTTATTAGCACTAGATAGGAAAACTTGTAATCCTATAACTGCAAGGAAATTATTTGTATCAAATTTTTGCATTAAATAACTCATATGAGGTTGAAATACTGTTAAACAAATAAACTAAACCAAATATTGTTTATGCTTGTGACGTATGTATTCAACCTCTCTGCCACAAACGGGATATGGCACTAGATCAATTTTTAAGCAGAGTATATCATCATGTCATGCCACCAACATGGATATCCCTGACCCTCTCTTGCTACTCCTTCCTATCGTTCATCACTTTTGCCAGGTCCTCAGGGCTATGTTCCGTATCCTCACTGAGTTGCTGTATGTAGGTTTGTACTGGTCGCCCTGCTTTAGCTCGGCCATGTGCGGAGGTCCATAGGAGAACATCACTTATGAGCTAATCCCTGCTTCTCCAGCAGTGTCTTGCATGTCTGGTTTGTATAACTTTGATAGTTTTCGTGATGGGAGGTAGGTGGCCGTACAGCTGCTGCTTTGTGGGGTGTTGCCTTCAAAATTGCTCGCAGCATTCTTGTGTAGTTGCCATCAAGCTTTTTCTCCATCCGTTTAGTTAGCGTCCATGTAGTGCATCCATATAGCAGTATCGACACGACTGCTGCTTGGAAGAAACTGCATTTCTATTGGTCAAGCAGAGTATAACTGGTTTAAATTCAGAGTTTTCCTACTATACTGGTCGCCATACCAAGGTTAAAGAGCCAAGTCTGCTCTACTATTTACCCATAGCTAGACTTGGTTCATACTTTACCAAGGGTATCAGTGCTATATGAAATGCAAAAAGCCTAGTCCAGAATTTGAACTCAAGTTACCAGATTCATTTCAAATGATAACTCTTATACCACAAACACCTCCATATCCTTGTGATGTAATAAAGAGAAGCTTGTCTTTAAAATAAAGTTATAAGTGTTCTATTATGCTGTCTTGTTATTCATTTTTTTCATTCAGCATTCAATGATTGTTTGGTGAATTTCTCTTGTTTGTTATTTCTGCCAATGATGTATGTTCCACTTACAAGGTGTGCACCAGCAGACATGGAACTTTCATAGATTATTTAGTTAATACCCTCAACAATCATTCAATGTTGTCCTACTAACAAGTTAACAAATGTCAGGTACTAAGAGTCTTGACCAGCCACGTGTGAAGAAAGATTCAAAAGAGAAACAGAATTTTAATCAATTAATCATCATAAGAAGAAATGTAGGGTTGAGATTTTGGTTGTCTATAATCTTAATCAATTCAATAGAGATGAGACTGAATACACATTTTTCTATATCTACATTCTCTATATTTGTCTTTCAGGAGATGGCAGTAGATACAAAGTGAGATAAAAAAAGTATCAAAACTGAAGTTTTTGCATAGCTGAGCAACTTCTATAATAAAGTAATATTATCAGGACTAATTTAAAAAAAAAAATGAAACCAGTTTCCAAACTTTTTGAATTAAATTTTTTTGGTAAAACACAACATTGTGCACATACAACATAGTTTATAATCATTAGACCTAGATCAGTAAATTTTTTTTTTCAGTTCCCTAAACTGAAAATTTATTAAGTATAAGATATGTTGATAAGAGGGAAAAGCTAAAGAAATATAGTGAATGGGTGAATTCTATAGAGTTAAAGAAATGATTTTTAAATGTAAATTTCCATTAAAAAATGAAGATAATGACTGAAGCTTGTTCTTATATGGATGGTGAACATATTACATTCCTATATAATTTTTTTGCACATGACTGCAGACATTTCACCAGAGAAATATTCTTGACAAATACCTGTTTTTTTAAATTAGTTTTTTTTTCTGGATATCTTATATTAATAATTTATAGAAATTTGATTTCTATTGAAAACCAGATGGTTTAACAGATGGCTGACAAATGCGGAATGAATACTTATTGGATATAAGAAAGTTTTAATACATCAAATAATTGTAGCTCTTCATGGGGAAAATTGCATGCAAGGTTTTCATTGAGAGGATGTCTAAAATTAAACCTTCTTCAGGAAGTTAACTAATCATACAGCATTTAAATTTCTAAACTTCAACAGAAAAATGAACAAATTGTTTAATTCATGTTTAGTTAAACATTACTAATTAGATTTATAAGTAGTTCTTGATATGTAAAATAATTACGGAGTGCAGAAGCAAAATGTAATGAGTTTTAAAATGTTTTTCTGTTTGATTAGTCCAATTTTTGAAAAAAACACAATAAATCTAAATTTTCATTATTAGCTCTACTATTCAAGCACTTTTTGTTAAAATTCAACCCAATATGAGTGAGCAAGAAAAGAAATGACAAAGAATCTATGATTTACTTAACGCCAAAACCGAGCCAAAAACATTTCCCAAATAATTGGGGCTTTATGGCCTACATCAAACCCAGACCATAACCCCCTTGATTACACTATATGGGATGTTTTAGAAAACAAAACAAATGCAACTTCTCATACAAATATTGGTTTGCTTAAGACTTCTATTGAGGAGAAATGGAATAAAATGTCTAAAAAAAACCCATTTTGAAGGCATGCTAATCATTTCAAAGGCATGTTGATATATTAATTGAAAAAAATGGCAGCAATATTGAGTAAATTTACTGTTTTGTGTCTATCTTCTTATTTTGCTGTTTATTTTTTTAAGTTAAAATTAATCTTGTTTTTGAATAGTTTATTATTATACTAGAATATTCCTAATTTTGCTTCCACACCCTGTATATAGCATTACTGGTCAGTTAAGACTGATAATTCAGTGTAAAAAAACTATTTCTCTGTGAAACTAATATTTTTTTACAGAATAATATTAACTTCACAAAATAATATAAAAAGTATAATTGATAAATCCCTTTTCTCTTATGGGAATTTAGCTTTTATAACTCATAAGCATTTAGTGTAAATTTTTTTCTTCATAACAAAGATTATAAAATGGATATTGTTTAAAAAAATGAAATATTAGAAAGTAGTAGATTTTTTTACATTTTTCTGTTAGTGTTATGGTGTTTATAAGCTAAGTCTTGATCTTTTGTAATAGATATTCATTACTTTGATTCAACACTAATCCATGCTGTATGTACTCCTATTCCTCCACTGCATGTGCACACTGTTTATATTCAAATGCACTATTATATGGTTGATTGGTTGGTTTTACAGTTTGTCAACTCTTGTTTGGTTATTGAATACAAAGTCGTTTTTCTTGGGGTGGGAGTTATAAATAATTATATGGTTTCAAGTAACTGATAATAATTATTGGTAAACAATTATAGCCTTAAGTAACTATTCTTAATACAAATAATTTGCACATAGGATTACTTGAAACCATCTAATACTAATAATTTTTAAACAAATCTATTTGACTCATAGATGGGACCCTAACAAATCTGACCACTCAAGGTCAGTGGACCTGGAAGTAATGGTAATGAAGGGACACTCCACTCTCTTCAGAGCTGGAACTCTCACCACTGTTGTACCTAGGACACCTCTGTTTTTTTAGGGGGGGGCAGCAAGGCCAGTATGTGTACTTCATTTTATATATATATATATATATATATATATATATATATATATATATATATATATATATATACATGTGTGTGTGTGTATTTTTTATATTCACTATACTCTGGATCTGTGACTGTTGGTATTTATATGAAACAATACCCACAAACAGTGGATTTTTTGTTGTTTTGCCGTTCATCTAGTGATGTAGACTTCATTGTTTCTTCTCACACCTGGCCATGTGGGCATTTCATAGGTTGTTAAAAAACAAAAAAAACAAACAACAAACAGAAGGTGGAAGGAAGAAACAAATATGGGTTTAGAATTGCAAACACAGGAAAGTGTAGTGGGCACTCTTAAGCATTCCTATATGTATTTATGTTCATGACCATCGTGAGAACTCGGCAAAAATCTCACACAGCTACCAAAAATGCTAACTCATCTTGTCATCGTCCCAACTTTCCAACTCCCTGCTTCGGAGTCTCTCTCACATCTGACCACTTTGGAGTCTCACTCCTGATTGACTAAAATGTCTGACTCTCTGCTTCAGACTGACCACTTCAGGGTCTCACTCCGAACTGACTCTCATCATCCTTCTCTTCAGGTCTTGCAGACACAGCTCTTTGTGTGGTCTTCGTGTTAAAGAAGACAAAGAGGTCCCTTTAGACACTCTGTCACTGGTCAAGGATGCCAAAGATAGATCCCTTCTTTGGCTACCCATCCATGAACTCACACACATCTACACACACACACACACACACACACACATGAATGTTCATTATCATGCCACATTTACATTACAATAATGCTTTTTGGAAAGATATGAATTCCTCTTTACCCTCCAGCAAGGTATTGGTAGAATAGAGTAGAGTAGAGTGGGCTCTATAGTTTTGATAAGTAACAAGTTTAATTAAAGGACAACAACTCTGAATTCAAAAGCAGGAACTGGAATCTGTATGTCACTCCTTATTCTGGAAATTCTTGTGATGACACTGGTCAAAAGCTGTATCCACCCTTGCTCTTCCTTTAGACAACTGTGGAAATGTATGGAAGACTGGCAGCTTCCCATATAACTGCATTCAGATCCATGCTATTATGAGAATAATAGATGTCACCACATTGAACCTTCAAAACACTAGTTCATTAGTTTAACAACTGAGTTATGCTTAGTTTCCAGAATGAAAAATAAATAGGCCTGTAGATATAATGTTAATGATAATTATGGTGTTCTAATAGATCAAAAAAAAAAACTCTCTAGTTTTTGATAAAATGATTTTAATCAATATGATATTAATTTCAGTGAGAAAGTAAATAAGTTATGGAGTTACTAATAGGATTTTGCTTAGGAATTTTTGGTGCCATATGTGATTATTAGGTTCATTTTTTTTCTTCTAACCACAGGGAAGATGCGTTCATAACCTTGATCCAGGTTAGTGCAGGCCTTGTATCAACTCCACCCCCATGCCCTATATAACCCCACCCTACTTAACACTCTGATATCCTCACTGCATGTGCACACTGTTTATATTCAAGTGCACTGTTACACAAGGCCAATATTAATGTCATCATTGACTGCTTTGCCATTTTAGCTTCATCATCCCCCTCAAAAGCACCCCACCCCACTTTCCAACTCACCACCAGTTCTCTGTCTCCTACCCAACTCATAGTCTCTAGCTGCTGCTCTTTATTTTCAGTGCAGGTACCTCTGACTTTCAAGCCTATCACATGTCATCTTGTAAAGAAAAATATTTTTTATAATTATCGGCTGAGGGTTTTTTTATTTTTTTCCCCAAACTTCAAAAGTTTTCTTTTTATTGATTTTTTTTAATCTATTTATTTTTTCTTTTCAGTGCACCCCATCTAGTTTCCTTTCTTTCTTTTTCTTTTTTTTTAAAATCTCTCTCTCTCTCTCTCTCTCTCTCTCTCTCTCAATTTTCTATTTTTAGCTTAGTGCTTGCATAAGTTCTTTTTTTTCTTTTTTTTTTCTAAGATCTATTTAAATAGATATCTTTGTGATTAAAAGACTTGTAATATTGTTCTGTTTCTTTACTTTATACTTAATGTCTTATTTTGTAATTTAGATTGATTCATTCTTTTTCTCTAATGTTTTTTTTCATCTTTTGTTTGTTTCTGTGCAAAGCTTTTGAAATAATTTTATTTCTTTGAGTTTTCTTTTTTTGTTTAGATCTTTTCTGTTTAGATTGTTTCCTCTAGAATTTTTTTTTGAATTTTTAAAAGATTATTCTTTTTCTTTACTTCGGGTTTTCTTCTTTTTAGCATTTTTTCTAAATTTTTTTCTTTATGAATTTTCTTTTCTGTTTCAAATCTTTTTAAAGAATTTTTAAAAATATTTTTCTCTGACTTTCAATTCTCCTTTATTTTCATCCTAGACAGTATCTATTCAACAAACATCTATTTTTATGACAATTTGCCAGATTTCCTGTTTAATACTAAGATGTATCAATTTAAACTAAAAAAATAAGTTCACTTAATCAATCTACTAGATAAATCCCAGGTAAAGAAACTACTATTATTAAGGGAAACTTCAACTTGTATTTTTTCTATCAAAGTTGTCAGAATTCATTATTCAAAACCTTCACTGTGTGTTAGTGACTAGCAGGTTAGTCTTGAGTATTATTACAATTGTGAGTCTATTCTTCTCTGAGGACTTCTCAATTGTGACCTTGTGAAAAGCTGAGAATCTTTTGGTTAAAAAGTTGCTCAGATTAGGTTAGAAGATCCCCTGTAATCACACACTTTCTTCAATTCTGTCCTTTGACTTACCAAGTTTCATTTACTCTCCTCCCAGCATATTTCACAATATTATGATGAAAAAAATCTGTGATAAATTATTACAGAAAAACAAAATGCTGTTGTTCTTTTTAGCCCAAAAATCTTTGAAGAATTTCATCACCTTGAAATCTATTGTTTTTTTTTTCTTTGTGAGAGGGGTCTTTTTAAAAAAATTATTTGTAGGTATTGATTATTAGAATTATTCAAAATTTTAAATTTAAAAAATAATTCTGCTAATGCTTAAGATTTTCAATGTGATATAACCCACCAGCAGATTGTGCTATATTTTTTGGTATGGACCTTCCAGTGGGTCAGTTTGCACTAACAAAAAATACAGAAGAATTCACTGATTGTCATATATATCATATATTGAAGTGCCAAATGAAAATTTGTTAGAATAAAGTAGAATTTCTACCTTTTCTTCAAAAACTGCTGACTCTTTATCCTATTTGTAAGCAATAAAGAGTGTAAGAAGCTGAGAGATGACCCCATAAAACTCAGTAAAACTTCAGTATCTTGAATTATATTTTCCCCAAATCTTTATAAATGACCTATGAGATTACCTTTGGTCCCTGACAAAATACTTCTGCTCGTGACAAATATATGGCATCACCATTGTAACAGAGACTAGTATTGAGTTGCTTGGTGGTAGGGAATATATTTAGTTGAGACCCCACCCATCAAGGGCCAATATTAGCATAATATAACTTGGCTGACTGTAGTTGAGAGTGACCCAAATACTCCTTTTATTTATTTATTTATATATATATATATATATATATATATATTCAAGTGATATTACATACACCAATATGTCCTATCAGCAAGAAATAGGCACATATTGTTTTATGAATAAGCAGTATGTGGAAGAGATACAAAAATGGGGAAAACCTTACTTGATGGAGAATGAAATTGCTATAGTGGGACAGGAGACAGTGTCTTAACTGTTCAAAGAATAGAGGCAAAAATAGAGGTTTCTGACTGCCGTTTGACATCCCATGAGGCTCCTAATGGACATGCTCATTCTCTAAGGGAGATAATTATTCAACATCTTCCTTCACAATTATAAAATAAAACATGAAGACCTCACTATCTTTTTTCACAGAATGGCCTCTGGGAAATGTTAATTGCCAATGGACCTTGTGGCAAAGTGAATACAACTCAAATAAAATAAGTCTTCATACAATACCATAAACCTACTCAATACATAGAGGCATGTCTGATAATTCCACACAATGAACAACTAAAAGAACTCTTACAAATTTCTATAACTTTTAGAAATTTCACATATTCATGTGCTATAAACTTTTTATCTACTAAAGATAATCAGGTTCAAGAGGTTAATGCTTGGATCAAACAGACAGATATCAAAAATTTTCTTTTCAAAATCTACTTTCCTATTTATTTATTTTCTAAGCAACTGGAATTTTTTAAAAGTTATTTTGTGTGTATAAATTATACTCTAGGAGTTAGGGTTAAAATATTTAAATAAATAGGAATTATTTCTTTTTTCTTCCTCCTTGGCATATAATAAACTAGCATATAATTATCATTTTACTCATAACATCCAAATCTTTGAATTCTGATTTGTGGTTAAGAAAATACAATATTGGACAAAAAAGATGACATTGAAAAAACTGAACTATTTTTTTATTGCCACAAATTTTAATGAAATTCCAATGACTGAGACACACCTGGAAAGTGATAATTTTCCTTGATATAGAGTGTTCGGGTCTGGGAGACCTGGGTTCAATCCTAGGTCGCGTTATACCAAAGACTTTAAAAATGGTACTTGCTTAACACTCAGTAATATAAGGTACATATCAAGGGTAAAATGGCGCAATCCACGGAAAAGAGTAGCACCCTCCTCTACACCTCAGTGTAGTAGCTATTGAAAAAAGAGCCTTCTGATTGCCCTCGACTATGGTCACCAACTTTACTGTTACTTATTGTTGTCAAAGTTCTTTTAGTTGTTGTAAAAAGTCAATTTACTAAAAAAAAAAAAAAATTCTCAGAAATACCAAAAAATTGGAAACCTCTTATAATTTTCCTTTCCTTGATGTGATATCCTAATTTGTGATTAGTCCTGGCTAGTTATCAGTTGTTTGATTTGGAAAACTGTCAAATCATAGCATACAATAATTATGGACAGTCACTTCACAATATTGCAAAGAAGTTAAATTACCATCATTCATCAATTGATGTTTTTCTCAAAAATTATAAGAAAACTGGCAATTATCATCAAAAAGGTTGTGGCCAAAAGAGAAAAAATTGCATGTAAAAGTTCATGACTTTTCTGATCAGCAAAGTAATCATACACTGAAACATCATAACAATTCAAAGATAAGTTGAAATTAAATGTTTCACAAAAAACTATTGTCAACTGTCTTTTTTCTTTCTTTTTTTTTGTCCAAAACTGTATGATCCATTTGATTGTCAGTTTTGTTGATTAATGATGTGTATGTACATATAAACTTAAATGCTTACATTTTTTTTATATATATTTTCATTCCTACTCTTTTTATCTAAATGCAGTTCATGCTGTCCTTGAGTAAGATGAATAATTTTTAATATATTTTTCTTCTAGAAGAGACATATGCCGAGATGGAAATAACTGTGAAACTTTGGGTAAGTTTACTATTTTCTTCTTTGAATTGTTGATAAAATAGACTTTTAAATCATTTTTAGATTCATAAACTATTTATAACCAAACTGCTCCTATTAATAAAAGTATATAATTCTGTACATAGATAATGAAAAACAAAAAACAAACAAATCACTTAGTGCTCTAAATATGAGCTGAATAATTTCAAATTTGATGGAATATCCATATATCTGACATAATCATATCAGAAAAAATGCAGAGCTATCTCAAAATTTGTTGCCTGTATTAATAACCAAGATTGTAAATCGATAAAGGGATCCAAAATCAAGAGTTCCCCAATATACTTGATTCTTTTGTTCATTGGTTTCTAGCTTAAGAAAGTTGTTTAAACTTGAACTATGTAGAATGTTGTCTCTACTTTCTCATTATATAATTCAAACTAACATATTTGAATTACAATTCATTGAGATCTTTGCATGTGAATTTTATGGAAATTCTATTCTTGTTCATGTTCAGTGTAATGATGTATCATCTTAATAGTTAATTCAAATCTACATCATTGAATTAACTCTCATTACTGGAAAGCTGTGAATACTACAAAGAATTATATGAAGAGGCTGTATCTTGTTCTTGCATGTAACATTAAACCAACAAAGTCTGGCGATATTGTCAGATACTGCTGAGGTTTGTTGTAATGATGTTTTGGCACTAAATTATGTCTGTCCTCAGAGTCATCATCTGATGAAGGTTTCCTTGGCTGCACAACTGTTTTGTTTTTGTAGCATGTGTATATGCTATTAAAATATTATTGTCTGACATCTTGTGAGGGGAGTTTACTCATAAACTGAAGTTGAGATGAGTAATTTTAATCTGATCTATCATCATCAAGTCGTTTTGATAGCATGGATTCTCTTGACTCTCACTATCTGTCCTTATTGTCTATCACTCTTGGTTGATCCTCTAGACAGCATCTAGTGTCTGCACTGAGCTGAGGAATGTAAGTTTTTGCTGGTCAACCAATACTGGTACATCCATGTGTAGGAGTCCATTGAAAAATGTCACTTATGAAGAAGGTGGCCTTATAGCTTCTGTTTTTTAGGGTGCTGCTTCCAGGATTTATTCAGAACAGATGAAGAATATTTTATAACATCATAAAAAAGAAATAAATGAAAAAAAGGACAATATTTCTGACTTGTAAGGCTTTACCTTCCTACCCATAATAACCATCACAAAAAATGTTGGATTCTTTCCATAATTTTGTGGGGGGAAATGCCAAGATTTATTTCTCTCACAACAATTTGATCTACAATGACTTTTTTTTCTTTTGAGGGTTAAAACTCTGAATTTAAAAAAATGCCAGTGAATTAAAAAGGAAAAAAGAACAATGAATTAAATGACCACTTGTGATATTTATATTTTCAGGAAAATAGGATTGATGATGAAAATAATAATCTTAAAGAGAAAGATTCAAAATTCAAAGAAGCCAAAAGCACTTAGAAAAAGGATTAGAATTTTAAAAAATATTGTTTATCATGGAATTGTAAATGAATGGTAACTGATAGTTGTAATTCCTCTTATGGTAACAGATAGTTGTAATTCCTCTTATGGTACTGGTAATTTTGTCCATATTCATTTTTTAAGAGTGTGGTTTTAATGAACTTTAGTTTATCAGCAAGTTTTGACTTAGAACAGATCATAAAGGCATGGTGAACAAGTTTTATTTCAGTTGATTTTATGCCTTAAGTGGCAAGATGATTCCCACTGTGTATATGAACTAGTAAATGTAGATTTATAGTAGATAGAAGTTAGAAAATGTAAATTTGTGCATTCAACTAGGACACCAAGAAAAGCAGATGATTGTTGTTTTGAAATTCACAGGTGAATTTCAATGCCAGATGTAATTGGTTGATTGTATGAAAAAATCTACTCTCAGATCTGGAGGAGAATATAACAAATGTTTTGTCAATCTACCATACATGATAAAGTGGTTTATTGGTAGCTTCAAAAAGTCTTTCCACCTGAAACCCCACTGCTCCAAGGGGACTGCCCATAGCAATTCCATTGATTTGCTGATACATAGTATTGTTGAAACTAAATTGATCACATTTAGTAGCAATATGCATTAATTTAAGAAAGATCATCTCAGGAAAAGGACTGAGGTCCAAGTGACTGCGATATAAAGTGTTGTATATACATATGCATGCGGAAACAAAATCAACAATATTGACAAACAAACAGACTTCTTTAGAAAAATATACCTCTCACACTTTATTCGAAAGGGTTGCGAAAGGGTTATGTGTGAGAGGTGAGTTGGAGACTGAACAGACTGCAACATATTGACCCCAAATTCCTGTCTTTAGCAGCACTTCTTTCTCATTCTGCTGGGCTGAGCCCTCTCTGGGAGCTGGTTCTCTCTACAGCATCTTATCTTCAAGTAACTCGAACTCTCTGTGGCACCGAGTTATTTAATTGATTGACACCCACCTGCTTCTTGTGGGCGTCACATCTGTGCCCAATTCAACCCGTTCACAGTCAAGGTTATACCCTGATATCTTCGACCAGATGCAGCTGTTATTTACACAGGTGCATCTCTTATTTGACAGCTCAGCTGAGGGTCAATATGTTACAATCACCCCATAATTATTTTTCAAAATTTCACATGTGAAATTTTTCTTCACGTTCGTCTCCATCCCCCTCACACACACATTTTACAATATGATTCTCAAGGACAAGAATAGCTGAAAAAAAAGCACAAAAAGAAATTACTTTAACCACAGCAAAAAAAAATCTTAATTAGAAGGCAACCTTCTCCCTATGTAACACTTGCCCTGCTAATTATCATCTAAATTTGTTTTACTATCTTTGCGCAGTTGGCTATCTTGACATGTGTGCATCAAAGTACAGTACGGATGCATCTTTCATCCTCCCAAACACAACAGGGCCTTCTGTAATTCCTTGAAGAATCTGAAAACCCTAGAAGGTCCATACTCTAGTCCCAGATCCTGCTCACAAACCTAGTGACCCTGGTCATTCCAGCAATACATTTCGCCTGGATTCCTCATGACCACACTCCAGTCCTTCGCTCAACAGGTTCCTACCTGGAGTAACCGGAGAATTCCACAAACTAAAACACAATATTTTCAAGGCCCAAAACATTCCACATAAATCTACAAAAATCATAGCCCAAACCAATGCATCACAATTCTATCAAATACAATACATCCCAATGTATCACAATCTGACATGTATGCAGTAAACCACCTAAAATAGACCATGCAAAATATTTATTAGCAATGTGTTACTCATTTTTTTTTTTTTATAATATGAAACAGAAAAAAAAATTCTTATGTCGCCTTTATACTCAACCAAACTCTTTTTTTTTCTTTTCTTTTTTTTCACAAATTTTCACTTCTTTTCAACAAGTCAAAACAATATGTCCACAAATAAAGTTCACAAATGTTCAGTTTTTTCTTTTTTTTTCCAATCTATACACTGTCTATTTTTCTGAAAAATGTTCAGGTTTTTTTTTGTTTTTTTTCCCCTTATGCTATGTTCAATGGTGTTCAAGTTTCTTTTCCTTTCCTCTTTGTCTTTTTCCATTGTCCTGTACTTTTTTTTTTCTTTTTATTATAAATTGCTCATTCACTATCCTTTTTTTTTCAAACTTTATATCTACCTCTCTCCGCCTTTACCTTAATATAATAACTATAGGTTCGCTTCCCCGTTTATTCAATTTCTACCAATATTTACATAAAATAAGCTTGGTTTATTAATAAAACTTTCTCAATAGCTTACAAGTACCCCTCTTTTTTTCTTGCTTACTTCCAAAGAGGAGTTAAAATATCCGGGGGGGGTCTTTCCTAAACAACCTAAACCCCCATCCATTTGGCCAGGTGCATCTCTTATTTGACAGCTTGGCCGAGGGTCAGTATGTTACAAAAGCATCGGTCCAGATAGCAATAGTCTCATCTAATGGAACTTTAGTATATAAGCTATAAATGTCAAATGAGCAAAGAAAAGTCTTATTAGGATCAATAGATGTATTTTAAGTCATCTTGGCAAAGGTGAACAAGTCATAAATACAATGCTTTGAGTATAGTTGCAGTACAGGTTCAAGTATGTCTGCTAACCAATCAGTTATACTGAGGAACTAGTGCTCAAGCATGGACTGGAATTCTGCATTCCACTTTCCAGGATTAACAGCAAACTTATATTCTCACAATTTGAGTTGCTATTTGTTCATCTGTTGAAACATGCCCACATCCACTGATGTGCTTTTAGACTTAAAACCTATAAAACACTAACAAAAAAGTGATGCCCATCTGGAACTTTAAGTAACTATTTGTTTAAACCCAATTCTAGATGGTTATATTTTCTGTATTTGAACTTGTCGCTAAAAGGTTTTTATTTTTGTTTTTAATTTTTTGTTTATTTCTGTTTTAGGTTTGGCTGAAATTGGAACTGTGTGTGACATGAAAAGGAATTGTGGAATTGCAGAGGACAATGGACTTAGCACAGCTTTTACAATTGCACATGAATTAGGACATTTGTGAGTACTTTTAAAATAGCTTTTTCTTTAGTGAGTTGTGAGTGAATTTCTAAAAGGGATTTCATCAATCAGTAATGTGAATATACATTATATACTAGAGCCCTGGCAAACATTCAGTGGCTCTTTCCCAAGTCTCAGTCAAGTCTAATTCTTTCAAATTAAATGCACTTTAATCATATGGCCTGAGCACTATATATATATATATATATATATATATATATATATATATATATATATATATGCAGAGTTGGAAATGTTGTCATATTTTTTACCAATTTGAGGGAATGTATTTTGAAAAGTATAAAAGATATAGCTTTTTTTTTCACCATTATTCTCTATGATAGTTAATTAAATTGTGGCTTAGACTGTATGAAAAAATGTGTAAAAAAAATTTGACTTGATTTTTATAAAATTTGATCATTTTAAAATCAATTTTAACACCAGAAGATTCATTTCAACAGAAAATTTACATTTGACAATTCTGAAACTTTCCTAGAACTTTTGAGAAAATTGTAATTGAAATAAGGCATTTTTTTCTTTTTTTCCCCCTTTTTTTTTTTTTTTTTTTATTAAAGAACTAAAATGGAGAAGCTTAACTTATCAGCCAAAATTAGTCATGGGAAACTCAATTATCATTGTTAAGGAATTGAATTTTTATAGGCTAGAAGTCAAATTTCAAAAGGTTGCACATTGGGGACCACATCCAAAATTTTTTAAATTTTTAACTTTCAGATATTGAAATTTTTCCAATTTAGGGCTGCCAGTCTAGAAGAAAAGACACTGAATTTAAAACCTGTGGGGAGTTTTTCAGTCAGGTGCACTATTCTGTTATCAGTTCATCCAAAAAGATTCAATATTTATCTGATCAGTTCCAGGGAGCCTTCCTCCCAGGTAGCACCTGCTACCACATCTAAAAGTGATATGGGCTGGGAACTCCAACATCACAGTAGAGGAATAAATACAGTTAACTTTATTAAAGGGTCAACATTAATGAGCTCAGTTCCAGGATGCCTTTTCCCTGGCAGAACCTGACTCCTTATCTAAAAGTTGTCAGAGCTGGATTTATTGCCTGGCATCTAAAGTGCCCCTTAAAGGAAATGTTGACAGAATTATAGTTATTCTTGGAAACACCTTGTAGTAGGCTTGCTCCCTGCAGAGTACCCCCTCATTAAACCGATCTTGTGTCACATCCCAATATTGTAGGAGGGTAGATTAGTAAGTAAAGTTGGCGACCAGAGTCGAGGGTGACCAGAAGGCTCCCTTTTCAATAGCTTTAAAGTATCTGGTATGACATGACCTAGGATTGAACCCTGGTCTCCCAGACCATTATCAAACACTCTACTCACACTGAAGCTATGAAAATCAGGACTGCAGGATTTCAAAAAAGATTAGAGGACTGAATATTTGAACATTTGGTAGCAGAACATCATTTTAATCTATGGTCCTCTGGGTTATGGGCACAGCACATTTCCAACTGTGAAAGAAAACAGCCAAGTCTTTTATGGTAGATATTTAAGCTGATGTAAAAATGTGGTGCTGACTAATCTGAGCAGAATTGGCATCAGAAGAAATTGTAAAATAAATTCTGCTGACTCTTTAACTTCTAAATAAATATCTTTTATGAATTGCTACTTTTACTGTATTAAAATTAATCCTTTCTCTTGGTATATGATGATAACTAAGAGAAGCCTTGATTAAATAACTCAGGAAGACAGTTAATTTTTAGCCCAGTTTTTTGTTTAAAGAAATATAAAGAAAATTTAAAAACATTTACTACAAAGTTTATTGATATGTATATACATAAAATTTATGAGAAATTTCTGGTTTAATTTTTATTAAGATCCTGTGCTGTCTTTAATATTACAATCTGTCATCTCTATGCATGCAGACACATCTTTATCAGTGTGTGTATATGCATCTAGAGATGGAAGAATCTCACATATAAAAGACATCTTCAAGGCTGAAAGCAAATAAAAACTGTTGCTAAGGGATCCATCTCTGAGACAACACATCCCTATTGCAGTTGGGCTCAGTTCTGTGAGATTGCTTTTCTGTCTGTAGCAATGTCTTGTTATTTACTAAGCTTTGCTTAGTCTGGCACACAGGTTTCAGATTGAGTACTTATAATTCTTTAATGGTTACCCATTAAGTACTGAGCAGGTGCAGGTTCACCAGTGTCTTTGGCATGACTTGACTATAAGTCAATGGATCTAGGTTCTTTCTTGGTGACCTATGACCTTCAGTTTTCTATACGGACAACTCATTAAAAAAAAAACCTTGTAAAAATACTTATAAAAGACTAAAAACCTACAACAATTAACTGATGCCTGGTACTTGGGGATGCATTCCCTTAACAGAAATTCGTTATTGAATTAAGAAATATACAGTTATAAGCATGTACTGATGTCTGTAGCATAAGCCCAGAGAGCTAAGCTATTTTTAAATAATGCACTCTTTAGTCTTTTGTAAGTACTTCACATTACAAAACTCTAGTATCACATTTGTCCTTTTAAGAGTACAAATAAATACTTATTAAAAAAACAAAAACAATAAAAAGGCTTAAAACCATTAAGATATTTCTTTATCTTTGTGTATACAGGCTACATATACATGAATATGTGTGTCTTTACCTTTTCTTGTATTTCATGTATACAAAATGCTTATGTAATTCCTGTACACAATGGATTTATGTCATCCTCCTTTAAATAATGAAAGCTAATTTGTCTACATTTTCCATTCCTCCCACATACAGCATCAGATATTTAGGTTCCAAGAAAGAAAACATTCATAAAATAAAGTAATGAAAGGTTATCCTTGTTTTTAATCTCAGTAGCCATCCTTTTAGGAATAGCTTTCTCTCACCTTTAGCTATACACCATGTTTATTTTTTCCACACCCACACATACAGCTGATCAAATAAGGATGTAAAGGTTCTTTTATAAAAATCTTACTTTCCAAATTCACTCAAGGACTTTGCATTATATTCAAATCTATGCCAATGTATAACATTTCTCTCCAAAGGAACCAGATTGATGAAATGATAGTTGTTTAAATTTGACTTATCAATTTTAACAAAATTCTTTCATATTTTTATCATAGAGGGTGTTTCAGAAATTTGATATCATTTGATATGTGCACAGTGTTTCAGAAAATTTCATATCATTTCATAATCTAATTACTTGACCAATTCTTTTTCAAATAATCTCAAATTTTAACCCCATGTATGGAAATCACTCAAAATTCTTTGTTTAATGTTTAAATGCCTTTCTTTTCTAGTATAAGGCATTTCTCTATATGAAAAGAAAAAAAACATTAAACATAGAATTTTTAATTTTTACTCACACGATTAAAATTTGAGATCATTTATTATGAAATTAAATCAATATTTCTGAAACACCTTGTACAATGATATCAAAATTTTTTAAACACTCTGTATGTTAGTTGAAATCATGAGAATTCTATAGTTTTGTGTATGTATGTGTAATAGTACTATATCCTGAAAAGATGTGTTCAGAGAATACTTAGTTTGTTTTAGAATTCACTGTACCAAAAGCATTCTTTTCCCCACTTCTTTTCCAGGTTTAGTTTACCTCATGATGATACAGCAACTTGTAAAAAATATGCTGGAAATGCTGATGGTGTTTACCATGTGATGGCTCCAACCCTGGACTTTGATACCAGCCCATGGACATGGTCGGAATGCAGTGCATCACTCATCACAAAGTTTATTGAGTAGGTCATGAATTTTATTTGCTGAAATGTTCTCAAATCTGTGATGAATATGATCTAGCAATCTATATTTTAAATTTTCTTTAGCTTGAAATTTTATCAACTGATATACTTTTTGTAAAAATTTCTCTGATGAAGAATTATTATCATTATTATTCATTGATCTACCCTGACTAGTGTCCTAAATCTCATATTAATCCTAAATAGATTGAAGCTTGTATTAATCCTATATAGATTGAATCTTGTATTAATCCTATATTGATCAAAGCTTGTTTTAATCTTATATAGATCGAAGTTTGTATTAATCCTAAATAGATCAAAGCTTGTATTAATCCTATATAGATTGAACATTATATTGATAATTAATATTTTCATCTGCATACTTTATCAGTTATTTTATAGCTTTTAGTATAATCATAAAATTTTTGCAGGTAGAGATTCTACGCTCTGATTCTAGATAGAAACTGATTCTGCACTATGATCCTTGGCAGAGTGTACTGATTTCTTTAATCTATTAAGAAAAAAAGATTCCTTGGTTAATCCAAGCACTTTTCAGTGCCTCAATCTTTAATTTGCTTTTCTGTCAGTATATTACCAAAAAGTGTCTATCAATCTAAGTAAATTTAGAGTTATGTTTTACTCATTTATTTTCATTTGAAGCTCTGTCAATTATCATTAATGATAATTTTGATTAGTTTTACCCTTCATCTTTCTAATTCTAGTTATTTTATTGCAACTTACTCAGTTTGTCATTGAGGAACAGCACACTTGGAAACAAGTACAAACAATAAGTTCTTTGTGAGACACAAATACATATCGCTTTTCTACCTCAGCTGCTTTTCCAATTCAGCTTCAAGATCATGAGTGCTATCATAGAAATCTAAATAACACCTATAAAGCCACTTAGTACCATATCTCTGATTGGTCGGTGTTATATTTGTTGTGATTGATTGATTTTTAACAGCGCATCAACTCATCTCAGGTTATTTTATGCCTAGAGGTTAGAGAATCATGTTTATGGTACATTCATATTTACATTTTTTGTGCCTGTATTTCTTAAGAGGTTTTTCTTTTTTTGCACACAGTCCTCTTAAATACAAAGAATTTTTAAACATCTATTTGACCCATAGATGTAACCCTAACAGGTACTACCACTCCAGGTCAGAGTTGACATGGGAGTAATAGCAAAGATGGATGACTCCATACTGTCCTCATTTCCAGAACTGGAGCCTCACCATCAGATGCAGTTTAGTGTAATACTCAGAACATCCTTTTTGTTATTGTTTTATATACTAGTAGTGTTAAAAGTTTAATTTTTAAATTCATTCATTTAAAACAATTTTTTCCCTCTTTCTTGCTGTCATAGAACTGATGAGTTGAGTGAGTTGCAATGAAAAATCAGTAGTTAGAATGATGAATAAAACTAGTATTAATAATTGACAGAGCTTCATCTAAAAATAAATAGATAAGTAGAAGATAATTGATTTAGTCAGATTGATGGACACCCGATGGACAAAAGTAGTGAAAAATTCTTGGCTCAGTTTTTTTCGTTTAATCATAGTGTAACATCTGTGCTCTCTAATGCATTTCAAAGTGAAATCTCTGAAAAATCTCTTGTTTTTTTTTTTTTGTTTTTACAAGCCATGAAATTTATTGATTAAAGGAAATTGTTATTTTGAAGAGGATTCAAACACTTTGTTCAAAAATAAAAAGCTGGAGAGCACCCCAACCAAATTTAATGATCAAAACAATAAAGATGAGAATAAAAGTTCAAATAATTCATGGAATAATGATAATATAACACAATATGAGATATTTCCTAAATCTAATTTTATATTTGCAGGTGAAAAACTTCTTTTTCATTTGTAGATTTTTTTTCTTGTTTCTTATTTCCTAGTTCAGATTATGCAGAATGTCTGCTAGATAAACCACCCCGAAGGAACCAAAGAACACGTTCCATGGACCAATATATACCACCAGGTTTAAAATATGATGTGAATTTACAATGTCGATTGGCATTTGGAAAGGATTATGTGAGCTGTCCTGGGCGGAGGATAAATGTAAGCTTTTTACTTTTTTCTGTTTCAAGACCATGGTACATTCTCAATCTAAGATGTGAGAAGAAAAAGAATTATTTACTTGCTTAAAAGCTATGAATTATCTTGTTGAAAGATGTTAAGTGGTATATTTTAGAGAATGCTCACTTTTAACTTTTCCTTTTTCTTTGAAATTTAATATCCTATATTAGTGGTTGGCAAACATTTTTGGAAGCAGGCTGAATTAGAAAAGTTTTCAGCATCAGTAAGTAGCAGTCTTCCATACAATCTTACCCCCTCCACTCACACACACTCCAGACTGTGCTGAGATCCAGGTGTAGATCCATGGGAACTTTCAAGACAAACTGAATGGTCTGCTGGATTAGCTTGTGAGACTATTTCTCAACACTGAGTTACTGCAAATCGATTATTGTATACCTATTTTTCTGCTTGAAGCAAATTTAATAATGCTGTCAATTTTTGTGGCAATTACTTGATCAGGATGGTGTGGTTAAAATAGAGGCCATCACTTTCCTAGCAGACTTTGTACTAAGCTAAACATTTTAAACATTAAGTGTGCTTAGTGTCATGATTAGCAAACTAGACTCACTAGGTTATTCACTGGTATTGTTAGTTCAATCCTCATTTGTGCCACTCTTATGAGAGACTAAGCTAAGCTTGGTAATTATTTGGTGAGTTCCTGTGGCATAATGGCTAAAGTGCTATACTGCAGCCTCAAAGTAAGTGAGTTTGAACAACAGTTGTGCTATTGCATTCACAAAGAATGTTAAGGATTTATTTATTGTTCATTTCTGTGTTCTTGAACACATCTTGTATTTCATTTTTTTCTTTTCTTTAAATGTCTCACCCCATTATAAGTAATTTTCTAACCATTATCTAACTTTTAAAAAATTTTTTTAACAGATACCATGCTCCCGCTTGTGGTGTATTTCTCGAAGAGGAAATTCCTGCCGTACAGAACGAGCACCTTGGGCAGATGGGACAGCCTGTGGAGCAAATAAGGTCAGATTAAGTATTATTGAGATGAAAGTGTCTTGTTATTTCACTTTCTCCTCTTCCTTTGAGTACATACTATACCTCTGGCAAAAATTATGGAAATAATACATGAAGAGGATGTTCACTTTCATTATTTTTATGTAGCAGTTTACTAAAGACACAAAACATTTAATAACTGAACATTCTAGATTTATAAAATACTCCTTAAACAAACTTGATTTGTTTATTTAAATTGGTATGATTTTTTCCCAAGATATACAAAGGAAAATATTATGGAATAACCTAATGTTGAAGAAAAAAATTGAGATGATTTTTCTTAGCCTATTTGGGTTGCCATACTAAAGATGACCAGGAGACTTGTAAAAATATGTCACTAATTTAGATTTCATTTAGTTTGTTTAAGGTGTATTTCATGAAGCCAGAATCTTTGGCATCTTTTCTGTTAGTTTATTTACTGCTAAATAAGAGTTAAAACTAAATGAACATCTGCTAATTCTATAATTTTTGTCAAGGGTAGTAATTATGATGTTCTTGCCACAGTTATAAGCAAGATTTGAGTGCCTTTTGATAAATGCAAATTTGTTATGACTAGAACAGTTGGTCAAAGCATTCTGAAATGACAAGTACTTGTGATGCAAGAAGGGAGAAATCATCAATGACCAACAAGGCACTGGGTATCTAAGTTTTATCAAAATATCACATGAGCATCAAAACTTAACTTGGTATCAACAGAAGAAAGTTGCCTGGTCTGATGGGTCTTGATTTTTCCTGAAGCAGGTATGTGACTGGGCATGTGGGATTCATCTTTCTGGAAAAGTCATGGCACCAAGATGCACTTTGGAAAAAGAACAATAAGTCAATGAAGAAAATGTGATAGTTTGGGCAATATTCTCCTGAGAAACCTTGGCTCCTATCATTGATATGAAAGGTACTTTGTTGCATACCACCCACCACAACATCATTTAAAGACTAGGTACATTTCTAGTTCTGTTGGGAGGGTTTAGAGTATGATGACTCAATCTCACTGCAAAGGGATAAGATTATCCCTCCTCTAAAAGGGTGTCTTGGGTATAACACTGAACTGTTAGGGTCCCATCTTTGAGTCAAATATGTTTAAAAAATTATTGGTATTTGAGAGAACTGTGTGCAAAAAATCTCTTAAAGAATAACCTCACAAAAAGGTAAATAAAACATACAATGAATGTGATTGCAGTTTAAAATCAATCAGCCAAGCACATTTTTTCATGGCAGTAATCTTCTGTAATAGAATCTTTTAACAAGACCATGCACCCTGTCAAACTTCATTAGGGGACCAAAACTTATTGATGTGAGAAGTAAACAGTCATAGAATCCAACAGAAAGGCTACTACAATGGCAGTTATATCTTTCAATAGGACAATGCACTCAGCTATAGTGAGCAAAAGTTGTACAGGAAAGGTTTCAGGAGCATAAAGACATTGTGTTGGCTTAACCATGAAAATTTTCAGATCCCAATCACTGATCGGATCATCATCATCATGTTGCATCACCAGCACGGATCTCTCTGACCCTCTCCCACCACCCATCTCTGTCGCCCATCGTTCCTGGTAGGTATTCAAGGCTACATCCTGTATCAGCACAGAGCTGTTGTATATAGATTCTAGCTAGTCATCCTGCCTTTGCTTCTCCACATGAAGGGGTCCACAGGAGTATGTCGCTTATGAGTTCATCCCCACTTCTCCAACTGTGTCCCGCATGTCTGGTTCATCTAATTTGGATAGTTTTTGTGATGAGTAGTTGGTGGCCATACAGCTACTGCCTCCAGGACTTGTTCAATATTGCTCACAGAATTCTTATGTAATTGCTATCAAGCTTTTTCTCTATATGTTTAGTTAGGGTCCATGTAATGTATCCATATAGCAGTATCAACACAAGGGCTATGTGGAAAAAAACTGCGTTTTACTTTATTGGTCAGGTCTGACTTCCATATGACCGATAGTCTATCGATAGCTGTCCATGCCTTTGCTAGTCGCATGTTGATGTCTCTTGGTTGATGAGACACTGCTTCCTAGGTAGGTGAACTTGTCCACTAGTTTTAGAGAACTACCATTTAGTGTGGAGATGTCACCTCTTTGATTAAAGCACTTGTATTCCATCTTGTCTGTGTTGACATGGAGACCTATGTCAGCAGCTGCTCATTCCAGACTATGAAGTAGGATTTCGGCTTGGACAGGTGTATTTGCCAGAAGTGCTATGTCATTGGCGTAGTCCGCATCCGTAATTGTTTGTGCGGGGTATCTTCTGTTTCTTTCCTTTGCCAGCTTGAAACCGTTATCTTTCATTTTATCAATAGACTTCTAAGCATGTAGTCTAGGCAGATGATAAACAGGTATGGGGCTAACATGTTTCCTTGCAGCACACCTACAATGTCAAAGTAGTCTGTGTCTCCATCTGGGGAGCAGACTTTTACTTGAATCAACAAGTTTTTACTTCAGAACTATAACATTAACTGAAGTTAATATCCTAGACATTAAAACCCTGAAGAAATCTTTAGCATTCAGACTTATTTTGTGAGTACATAGGACTGACAACTCATATGGCAGGTGGTTAATAATATTTTGACACATCAGTGTATATTGAGTTAGCCAGAAAGTTAATTCTGTTTTTATTATTAAGTGTTTTTAATTACCTTTTTAAATTATGCTCAAAAGGATGGGTTTTGATTCTATCATTATATCATGTTAGTATATTTTTATTAAGATTAGTATTTTCTTTTTTTTTTTTCAATCCTAACATTGAAGAAAGGGAAAATAGAACAATACCTTTTGCATGTTATGTTTTCAACAATTATTATTAGGATTAACTCTAGATTACTGGTAAAAAGATTTTATATCTTAGCTGGGAAGTTTTCACTTTTCCATCATATTCATCAGGTATTGTACCTTTGAATTACATTTTTCCAGTCTTTGCAGGATAGACTTAATAAAAATAATTTCTCTAGAAGACTACAAAAGGCACTGTTCTTTGCTGAGAATATTTTTTGGAAAGTAGGGGATGGAATTATCAAGTTGATAAATGTAATATTCAATAAATTTGATATTGAAAATAAATATCTTATTTCAACATATCAGACAAAACAAACTTTCTGCCCACTCGGAACTCTTTCTTGAAAACTTATATTTGAGTTAAGGTAATTTCCTTCCATTTTTTTCTTCAATGTTTACTAATTTGATTACTTTTCTATATATAAATCATCTGTTTCTTTTGAAGATTTTATTTTCTATTTATTTTTTTTAACACAGTGGTGTCAAAAAGGTGAATGTGTGATTAAGAAGTACTTGGATCCAGTTCCAGGTAATTGGGGAAGCTGGGGTGAATATGATGCTTGTACTCTACCCTGCAATGGAGGTATCAAAAAGTCTGTTAGAAAATGTGACAATCCGGTGTGAGTATTAATCATTTTTTTTTTTTATGTACAATCATTCATTTCCTGTCCTGGTCTATATTTATTTACTATTATGTTATGTACCACTTCAAACTTGCTTTACTTGAGAAGTCCATATATCAGAAACAAAAATGATGATCCATAGACCCTATCTAGTTATATTCAAAAATGATTCTTCAGATGAATTTTATAAGTTCAGTTTTTCATATAATGTTAAAAATTATAAAAGATTAATTTTCCTCTTCTCTGAACCTGTTTACAATTACTTAAAAATGGAAGGAAAGCTCATATGAAATAAGTCAGGCTGTAAAAATGACAAAAGAATGGCAGGTTCAAAATTTTATCAAGTGACCCTCATGACTCTATTGACAATATGATTCATGTCTCTTGACATGAATCATATTGAATATATTTGAGCAATTTCAGATAATCAAATTATGCCATTGCACCTGAAGCAGGGTCTGACACTGCCCCCAAGAGGGCCACCTGTTGGCTGTAGGAGGCAACCAATAATGCTTGAGCACAGGATCCTAGTGACTGAGTGGTCCATGACCTAAATGCCTAGTGATCATGTGACCTGAAACACTTCAATTCAGCCCTTACATGGGTTAGACAGGCAGTTGGAGAGGCTTAATCTGATCAATCAGCTGGTCATCTCTAGCCCCAGTATTTGTAGTGGTAATACCAAGTATGTATTATTTTCTTTGGAGACTCAATCTCCCAAAGGACATTTGAACATATATAAGACATTTATCCTATCAAGAAGTTCAGTAGAGAGGGAAGAGTTATTGGAAATAATTAAGTTGGAAGTTTTAAATTTGTTGCTGTAAATAAGGTTTTTTTTTGTTTTTTTTTTTTCTGGTAGGATCAGTAGGGAGAACAATTTTTTGGATAAGGTTTTTTATTATCTTATAATTATTATGAAATTGGTTTTTGTAGTGAAGATTTATTGATTGTTCATGTTGTTCAGTTGATCTTACCACAACGACTCTGTCAAGACGTCTTACTATGCATCTTAATAATTCTTGCTTTAGCTTTACATCTTAAAATCCCCTCTATTCCCAAATTGAAATTTCAAGAAATTCTAGTTGAAAGCACCACTATAATAGCACACAAAATTAATAAATTATGACTACAAATTCTAGAAGCCATATATATATATATATATATATATATATATATATATATATATAAACAAAAAAAACTAGTATTAACTTTGAAAATAGCAACAATGTTTTGAAATGCCTTTAGTTTTTTTTTGTTTTTTTTTAAATATTCTATATCCGTTGATAGCATTCTCTTTAAAATTTATTTAATGTCATCGATATCTATTTCATCCAACTTTGCATTTATGTAATTTTGTAATGTTATTAAAAAGAATAAAAACACTCTTTACACACGCAAACAACACCTGATGATGGCCTATGAAAGATCCAAAAGTATTTGGGACAATTTTGGTGAATTTATCTATTAATTCCAACCTAAAACCAAGATACTTGTCAGGAAACTTGAAAGGAACTTAATAAAATTATATAAACAATGTGTCTTTATTTTTTAGTCAAACATGATTAAATGAAAGTCTTCTTCCAACCACATATATACACACAGACACACACACACACACACACATATATATAAAACAAGATTTTGCATTTAATAACTCATAAGGATTGATATGCCATTTAAATCCAACCACCTAACCAATGAACCTTCAACAAATGAATACTAGCTTAATATTTTGAATATAACCTGGTCAAATATCCCTAAGTAAAAGATAAGAGATCTGATAAATTTAATGCTTGAAAATATAAAAATTTTCATTCCTTCTAAAGACAAGTTTGCTACATTTTATTTGTCCTAATATTCTTTAATATAGCTCAGTGATCAGAGAATAGGGATTAATTACCCCAGATTTAAAAAGTTCTTTACTGTCTTGTCTTCAAATTCAGTAAAAAAATATAATAATTTCCTACATCTAAGTATTTTCTTCTTATGTCCCCAAATAAAATGTTTTCCAAAGCTGTTGGGCAATGGCATCCCTGGAAAATGAGGCAATAACACATAACATTTCCAAAAATGAAATTGTCTCTTATTTTATCAATTGGCTTTTTATTTCTTCTTCAGACCAAGGAATGGTGGTAATTACTGCCTTGGCAAAAGAATCAAATATAAATCCTGCAATATAAAAGTAAGTATTTCTATTGATTATTAACTAGGTGTACACATGGAAATTCCATAGATGTTGACAACTAAGATTATCCATTGTCTCATAGAAGGTTAAACAACTTCTAACTTAAATACATTTGGTTCATTGCTATGTTAGATTAATAGAATAGATATCTACTGTATTTACATTTTTTTTTTAATATAGATAAAAAAAAATAAATGAAATTTATTTTTATAAATGTCGATTTTTTTTTTTTTTTTTTTTTTTTTTTTTTTTTTTTTTTTAAATTTATTTATTTATTTATTTTTTTTTTTTAACCTCCGCTATCTTTTACCAGCCTTGTTCCCCTGGCACTGAAGATTTTAGAGCTCAACAATGTTCAGAATTTGATGGCAAAATCCAAATGATGAAAAATGTCAGGTGGATTCCAAAATATGCTGGAAGTGAGTATAACTATTTTTCTTTTCCATATGAACTTATCATATAAAATATGTTTTTATGGAGAAGACTGGTCTCTTATCACATATATAAATATATAATATTAAACATCACATATATAAATATGATATGTGTGTGTAGAGCAGACTGGTCACTTTAGCTTAAGTAAAGCAACCAGTCTTGGGGAAGGAAAAACTCTGACAATAAAATCTGAGTGTTGTTTGTAAGAATCTGTGGCATATTGGTGCACCATTCTTCTGTTATCAACTTACCTAAAATGTGTGGCTTGTTCTAAACAAGCTTTCATTACTATAAACAAAACATCTGTATTGGTAATCCAATGGTTCATATTTCATTTCTTTAACGAAACTGTTGGACCCTCATATATCAGAAGAGTACAGTGTGTGTGTTTAGGCAGCAGGTTCTCTTGGCATATTCTATTGAAAATGACAGATGAGAATTTGGTGTTTGGCTTTTTATTGGCCTTTCCTTGTTGGTGAGCAGGATGTTGCAACTGTGGTTGAAGACAGTTTAAATATTGTCTGAAGTCTTTAGCAGTATAGTTCAAGTATTGGGTACTTTTGACCATGTTAGGTCATTGTTGACATAGGTACTGCTGTGGAGTTAAGAATTTGTTCTGTGATCAAAGAATTTTTGAACATGTAGACTATTGGTGCTGGTTTGAATATATATATATATATATATATATATATATATATATATATATAGGGACTCTTAAAATATATAAAATTCTATTATTTCTTGTCCCTGAGTTTAATAGCCAATGAAAGTGACCTTTTAAACATAAATGATACAAAAAATTTTAAATAAATTATCTGTAATTCAATTTGAATAATTTAACTAATCATGAGAGCAAAGTAGGTGGGGGGGGATTTTTCTTCATTAACGTATAAATTGACTATTGAACCAACCCTAGTTAATTGATTTGTCTGTTCCATCACTGACCACTTTACTGGCAGTTTGTTTATATACTGTTATAAATGATTGAAATTGTTATAGAGCACTTTGTAAAATCTTTTGTGTCTTTTCCTGCTTTCTTCTTTCAGTTCAGTTGAAGAATGCCTGCAAACTCTATTGCCGAGCATCACAAGGAACAGAATATTATCGTCTTAAGGATCAGGTCATCGATGGAACCAGATGTTCAGAAGAAACTTTTGATGTTTGTGTCAATGGCAAATGTCGGGTAAAAAAAAAATTCCTTTTATCATTTTTGTCTTTGAAATAAAATCTCTCTCTCTTTTTTTCTCTCCCTATCGAGATATATAAGTGTACAGTTGCTCAGATGTGAAATACCAGCTCACCTGTGATTGAGTTGTCAGTTTTTATCTTGTCTTACATCTTTCACATTTTTTTACAATTGAAATATATTGTGATATTACTCTGCATTTTTGTGCATGGAGAGTAATTTTTTGAGTAATGGAGAGATTTTATGATTTAGAGGTTCTTTTGATCATATATATATATATATTGTCACATGCCTGGAGTATTCAAAATATATAGTTAGGTTTACCACAGAAATAAAATATGAAAATGTTTATTCATTTACCTTTGATCCCTTTGAAGGAGACTGTGCTTTATAAAAAAAGGAAATGAGGCAGAAATCCCTCAAAGAGTTAAACACAAGATGCAGTTATAACAATAAGTTTATTCTCCCATCTGTGGGATTAAACTAGGGTTGTAATTTATTAAAAAAAATGCAAAATTACAAAAAATATTAAAAGCTGAAAGAGACAATGTCATGGATGATGTGTAACATTCAGTTTATGTTATGATGTATGCATAAAGAATGTTCAGGTTCAATTCCTCATGAAAATGTATATGTTTGAATTTTAAGGGCTGGAATTGTGTGGGAGGTCAAACAAAGTTATTACTTAGCTCTTATCTTTAATGTTGTGTATGTGACGAGTCGATATGGGAGTTGTTACATCTTTAAATTTTTTCTTCTCTCAGTCCTTGAAAGAGTTTTGTTCTTCCCTCCTGTAGTTGGAGTTGTTTCTTTTATTTATTTATTTATTTATATATTTTTTTCTTTTTCTCTTCTTACCATTTTCTTGATTATTGGAATGTAAGCATTGGATAATGAGATTCATTCTAGATTTTCTTAAAAATGTTGATATGGAGATTTATTGATCTCCCACTTTTTGTCTTATCTATTATCACTGTAATGGATGAAACATCAATAATAACTCCCACCAATCAGCCTTGTTACTTTCATACATCAAAGTTATTTAAATTTGTCCCTCATATGACATGACATGAAAGCAACCACCTTGCTTGGGGTCTGGCAGCTAGCTGCCTGACTTTTAAATTTCGTCTCTGGCATGCGGCAGTTAGAATCTTTGTCACGTGATATGTCTCATCCAATCGATGACTACCTCACTTCCAGTTGATGTATTCCTGTCTCAACCAAGGTAAATGGGTTTCCCCCTTGGTAAATTCCTTATAAAAGTTGAACTCCATGGTGGGTAGTAGAGCTCAGAACTAGTGAAAAAATAAACAATACATATGGCAAATACAAGTAAAAATCAAAATGGAATCTCTCTGAATCCAATTCAGAAAATGAAACTACAGAATTCTCAAGATTTATTGTATTACAATCATTGGACGAAACTTGTTTAGCTAAATTGTCCTCATTCTTGATAGAAAAATCATCTCCCATAGAGCAATCCCTCAAATTGAGAAAAAGATTTTAAAAAACAGCTTTTACTCTAGCAAATGGACAACAAAAATATGCTGAAAACTTTCTTAAAATGCAAGCTTTCCATAATTTAAAGTGCAATACCTACACCTGATAGACCCAATACCTCAAAAAGAGTTATAAGAAGCAGCTACACCAGAGGACATACAAACAGCTTTAGGAAATCAAGGACTCACAGACTACAAATGGATAACCATTAGAAGCGGTAGTGAGGAAATCATCTCTGCACCCTAGAAGTGCTTTAAATGTCAAAAAATGCATACTACAGGGAAAACTGCTGAGGACATCCAACATTTAAGAGGTTTGGTTAAAGGGACCCAGACTAGGTGGAAGAAGGTTGTCTCAGTGAAATCAAATGCTCAAACTGTCAAGAAAACCCTCCTGCATTTTCAAGAATTGTGGAATATACAAGAGAGGGAAATCATGGAGGTTAAAGTATAGGAGTATTACATTTTTTGAAGATAGAAAAATAGTTGAATTCTTTATGAAAATGAATTCCTATGCTAATGTAGCACAGAAGGCAAGTCCAATCAGTAGAGCCAACATAACCACCACTACCAACAACAAATGATCAACTTGATAAATATAGAGCTTTCATTGAAAAACTACAGCAACTAGGATAAAAAAAATTGGCCATAATTCTAAGAACAAGAAACTATACTCAACTGAAATCTGTCAAACAGAAACACAAAGACAAATTAAACAAAAAGAACCCATAACAAACACCTGTACTACTGCTAAAAATATCTCCAGAGTACTCTTTGATTGCCATTATTCCCAGGTCCACTCTTGACCAACTGCTGGGTCCCTACTGAAACATACGATAATAGGAAGAACATACAGATCACCAATCCCCCCACCAATTTCCAGAATAGATAACTCTGGAAAGACCCATATCATAAATTAAAAAGAAAGTGAAGAATGAAAAACCAAAGCACATTTTAACTTCCACAGCCAAACTCAAACTTTCTCTCCAATCAATAAATCATAAATCATATTCAATCAGCCACTGAACAAAAATGGCTGAAAATATCAAATCCTTTCATAATTTCATGTCCTGAGTATGACATTAAACTGCATCAGATGGTCAGGCTCCAGTCTTAGAGTTTGAGGATGTGGAGTACCTCTTCATTAACATTACTCTCCGGTCCACTTTGACTTAGTGTGGTTATACTTGTTAGGGTTCCATCTATTGGTCAAACAGAACTGTTTAATCATTTACTATACTTAAAACCATTTAAATTTATGTGTAGTGATATAACCAATGGGAATGTTTCTCATTAACATATGTGAGTATATATCCTCCATATAAGAGAATATTAGAAATGACAGGGGACAGTCACTACCATGAGTCTTAGTGAGGACCCTTGATTACCATACATCTTAACAGTATGCAAACAAATGACTGATACTAAATTGAATTAGTATTACATAGAAATACTTGAAACCCTTTAAATGTGTCCAAACAAATGAACTCTAAATCATTTAACGGTGTTGTTGTTTGCAAACCATTCATCTACAAATCATATATTTAGTATATGCATATGTATAAACAGGATTTGATAATAAATAACCTACAAGGGTTGATATGCCATAAAAATAGAACCAGCCAACTAACCTTATCTTAAATTAAAGATCCCTCAACATCAAGAATAAAACTACCAAAAAAGATTGTTAAACAAGATCATACAGACAAACGAAAACAGTGCAACTCCCGAGAATCAATAAGCTTGGTCAGCTGGGCATGTAGAATACATCGACTGCAGAGGAGTAAGACCCTCACCCTCTAATCAGTGTCCTGGATATGACATTAAGCCATTTGATGGTGAAGCTTCAGTCATGGAGCTTTGGGAAATGAGGAGTACTCCTTCATTGCCATTATTCTCAGGTCCACTCTGACCCTCTACTGTGTCTTAACTATGGGTCAAATATACTTGAAACCATTTAACTGTGTGCAAACAAATGATTAAAGTTAAATTGAACTATTAGTATTGCATAACTGAAATCATTTAACTGTGTGCAAATAGAACTATTAGTGTTTAGATAGCAATACTTCAAACTATTTAATTGTGTGCAAACAAATGAGCTCTGGTTTGTTTAAAAATGTTACTTACAAACTATTCACTTAAAAGTCATATATCAACAAGATTTGACACTAAATAACCCACAATGACTGATATGCCATAAAACGCAAGCAACCAACCAAGGATAAATCAAAACCCTAAAACAGATCTTATCGTGTAGAAAGTATGCTATTGAAACTGACAAATATATATATATATATATATATATATATATATAAAAACTACAAAACAAGACCATCTACAAAGCATATGCCTGTGAAACAAAATTTGTCCAACCATTCTCATGCTCTAACAATTCATTTAAAAATATTTACCTACAAACTATTTGCTTACTATTTCTAAATTTCTTGTTTTTTTTTTTTAACATATATATATTGGATCTAATAATAATAGATATGATATCTCCACCTTAAAAAAAATTTCTTGATTTTGGAAAAAAAAAATATATAAGAAATTATTCTAATTAAAACATTTTCTTGATTTAGAAAAAAAAAAAATTTTTTTCAAATTCTATTTTCGCTGGAAGCAATATGAGAACACCCAAATAATTTTTTCATTTAACATCTAATGAGGGTTATAGACCTGATATAGATTTATAATGACACCAAAGAAGTGAATTTTTTATTTATATAGTATAAAACAACCCACAAGAGTTGATATACCATTAAACACCAAGGAACCAAATAACATTTTTAAAATAAATTTCTGAAATTACTTTTATAAGACATCCTGAGCAATAAACTAAGCATTGTGATACAAAGCAACTGTAATAAGATGAAAGATAAAACTAATTTTTAAAAAAATTAATGAAGGTGATTCGATTCATTTTATTCTATTTAATTAGTAGAGAATTTTTATAGAAACTTGCTCACTGATGAAAATTTCTTCCTTTTTCCTTGGAAGTGAGCTGTTTACATATTAGAAACAAATCATTTTGTGATAATTGTGATACCTTGTGAATATTTGGATATACAATCAAAATGTTAATCTGCTGGATACTATTTGTATTGCTTACAGAGCTGATGTATTAATACATTAAAACCAAAATACATTCCACTGAAACAATGTTGGAGTTATTCAATTTTAGGAATGTTAAATTATAATTTCATTGAAGAAAAGGAAAATGTTGTTTTTTTTTCTTTATGTCCAAAATTATTAAATATTTTTTTCTTCATCGGTCTAGAGAGCTGGCTGTGATTTTCAGCTTGGCTCAAATATGAAAAGAGATCGATGTGGAGTCTGTGGTGGTGACAATTCATCATGCCGAACTGAGACTGGAAGATTTTCTTATGCCAAATATGGTAATTTTTATTTCATTTATTTTCAGTCTGTTTTTTATTATCCTTTTATTTTCTATGAGTGATGTATGAAGCACTACTAATATATCCAAAGACTGTTTCACTGCATCTCAACTCATCTGTGTTGCTAGACATATGAGATGCTTCAAGCTGATTCGAAACCTGGCTAACTTTATATTAGCCCAATAACATAACCCTACAGCTTTCAGCAGCTCTGATACAAGCTAAGGAATTTAACATATATGTATTAACTTCCTTTTGTTTACATTTTATGCTATTGGAGACTGAAGTCCTGAATTTGTTAAAAAAAAAGAAAAGCTTTGCATTATGTGAGTGGCAACTGTTAATTCCTTCACCAAAGTGCTCAACTCCCCTGGGGAGAGGGGATTATATATATATATATATATATATATATTAATGGTTGCTTTCTCTGTTAGAAATTCATTAAACCTTGCAAACCAATAAGGCTGAAAATTATTCTTTTGGCTCAAGACGGAACACTTTAATGGTTAAAATTTTAACAGTGATTTTCATATGTGATTGCCAACATATTGGGTATACTGTATCACCTAGGAATCATTCATGGTGTTATGGTTACCATTACTTTATACTTACAAGTTCAAATTCTGGACGGGGATGATTTCACGTACCACTACTACCCTTGGGAAAGATATGAATCCAATTATTCTCACTCCAGTTATGCCCTGCAATTTTGGTCTGTCAACTGGTCTAGAAGATGAAAACTTTAAATTCAAACCTGTTAAACTCTGCTTAAAAATAACCTTGTATTGCATTCTGGTTGAGTTGAAGTGTAGATAAAAAATATATTAAGGACCACCAATAAATAAGTACACCCCAAACAATTTTTTGTAAATTTTAACTTTTTCCTAAATCAATGGTACCAGGATTTTATTTTGTCTAGAGGAACATTATGTAACCAAAATGAATATTATTCGGTATTATTTATTACCGATCCCTACAGCATTGAAACACTGAAACGAAAAATAAAAATCCAACACCTGTAAACAAAAATAGAATTTTATAATTTTATTTTTGTTTACAGGTGTTGCATTTTTATTTTTCGTTTCAGTGTTTCAATGCTGTAGGGATCGGTAATAAATAATACCAAATAATATTCATTTTGGTTACATAATGTTCCTTTAGACATTATAAAATCCTGGTATTTCTTCATTAATATGTATTTGATTAAACAATATAGACATTTTTTGTCTACATATTTTTGTATTGATCCTTTCAAGTTGCCATATTGATTTTATGATATCCAGTGAGAATTGGTTAATAACCCTTCCATAATTAATTGGTTCCCTAGTACATATATATATATATATATATATATATATATATATATATATATATATAGTGTACCTATTTTTAGTTATAGGGTTTCAATATTGATAATATCAGTTCTGATAGTACAATATTCCACAAGAAATTATAAAATCCTGGTATTTTTGATTTAAAAGAAAATCAAATTTTTATTTAAAGATTTTTTAGAGTGTACTTATTTATGGGTTATACTGTAAAACTAAAACCTTTGAAACTTAATAGTAATAGATATGCTATTAAAAAAAACGCCTTTTTTCATGTTGTAGGTTATAATAAAGTTGTAGATATTCCTGCTGGAGCTGCCAGCATTGAAATCAGACAACATGGTTACCAAAACAAAGTTGATGAGAATTATCTTGGTAAGTTCATCTTTTTCTTTACATATATATTTATATAAAGGTTTTTTTTTTTTGTTTTTTGTTTTTTTTTTACAAAATAGATTTTTCATTTCCTTAAAAAAGAAAACATAAGATTTTATATTTTGATTAATATTCTTAAAAGATCTACTTATAATCAATCAAAACCAATTTTTTATTTATCAATGAATAACTTAATCTGTTGTTTAGATCTGTGATCTTCAAACTACAGCAAACCCTTGACTATATCTACTACTTTTATTAGATTTTGGTTTTGTAATTGTCACATTTAACTCTAATTTTGAATCTTGATTTTTTAAAAAATCCAAATAAAACTCATTCATTCATTTATAAAACAAGTTTTTTCTTTGGTTCATAAAAATGTGTGAAATTTTATAATGGCCCTTGTATTGAAAAATTTGCAAACTTTATAGTCAAGTATGTATTTATACCCCACCCCAGCGACATGTAGGATGTAACTCAGTCAGTTTTTAACTGGAGTACTATTGGTTTGCATTCTGAGTATCCAGTCTCCTAAACTGGTTACCTTACCGAGGATAAACAAATTGGTCTGCCCTACTATTTACCCATAGCAAGGAGGAGAAGTAATAGATTTATGCCTTTCCTAACAGCATTAGTGCAAAGTGAAATGCAAACAATCTCATTTGCATTTGAACTCGGCTTGGTGCCTTCATTTCCTACAATGATAATAGTTATACTAAGCATTCTTCCAAAATCCTGCAGTCAAGTAAACAAAAAGGCTTTGATAATTATTCGTGGAAACTGATGTCTGTCTGTTTTGTCCTCCTTGAAGTCCATAAAAACCAAAAAATGCAGCCAGCAATGAGAAAATGTCTCTGGGAGTAGATGTCACCATCATTGACCTTTTTTTTATTTTCAACTAAAGAATAAAACTGATTAGCCTCTTTCTAGAATATTCATAGATATATGATATTATAAAATATTAGCATATAGTTAATGATGATGATAACCTGCTCTTAACCAGCAGTGCTTAGAACATACCAACTGCATCTTTTGCTAAGGAGTAAAACCTGCTCTCTTTAAGGGGTGTCCTGGCTTTGATACTAAACTGCATTTGGTGGTAAGGCTCCAGTACTGGAGAGCTGGGAAGTATAAATTCATCCCTTCATTACCGTTACTCCCAGATCCCCTCTGCCTCAAAGTGGTAGTACCTGTTTGGATCAAATAGATCTGTTTGTATTCAATTGAAAAGTGTGCAAAAAAAAAAAAGACAAAAACCTCTTAAGAAGCAACTAAACAAAAAATCTAAATATGAATATACAATGAATGTGATTCCCTAACTTTTAGACATAAAATAACTATTGAAAAGCTATATATCCTACTGTTTAGTCTACAGATTTTTGTCTTCTTTTCCTAGCCACTCATTAATTCATTTTTGTTGTAATGGTTTTTCAGCCCTGAAAGATTCAAATGGCAAGTTTATTCTCAATGGTGATTTCACTGTGAAGAAATTTCGTCATCGATTTAAAGTGAAAGGTGGTAGTATTGAATATAGTGGTTCAGTTAGCCCCGTTGAACAGATTAATTCTTCTAGCATCATTGATGAACAAATCACTGTTTTTGTGAGTGAAAATTGTTTTAATTTTTCACATTAACACACACACACACACACACACACACACACACACACACACACACACACACACAAGTATTACCATAAGGATCGTTTAATGAATTTTTTTTTTTATTTTTTTTTTTTTTATTTATTTATTTATTTTTTTGTCGCATATAATTTAAAAAAAACCATTTACATATTGAAAAAATAATGACTGACTGAACTCCTTAGAACTCCATGATGCATCTTGATCATGAATAGATAAAAAAAATGAAATAATAGGTGCAAATGCTCCCTCTGTCACACACACACTGGGGGTTGAGCACTCTGGCGAAGGAATAATCGGCTGCCCCTAGCGTAATGCAAAGCTCTTCGTAAGAATTGAGCACTCTGGTAGCCGATAGGGTATTAAAAAATGTTAACAAAGGCTGCTGCTGCTGCTGTTGCTAAAAATAAAATACCTTAAAATTCCCTTAGCCAACGTAGTCCGCTTGTAGCTGTGTGGTCTGAAACCTTAATCTATCGTAAAGTTAGACGGGTTTCGATCCCGGCTTCGAGCGTCCTGCGGGTCTAGCCACACTGAAGAGTTCTGATAGAACGAAACAGTCTGTCTGTGGATGACAATATATATATATATATATATATATATATATATATATATATTACCCACACATAATTTGAGTAGTGTTTACAAAACAGTACAAGAAGTGACATAAAAGCCTGTTGCATAATTATATAAAACATGTTTTTAATTGTTTACTTTAATAAATTTTAAAGTAATTTTACAATACATTAAAAACAAACAAGAAATTCATGTTTATTAATTGATAGCATTGTGTATAAAAAACCTCTCGGTATAAAATAGCCCTAAGCAAGTTGACATGCCATTAAAATCAGTCAGTCACTTCCTTGGTTTATGTCTATTTCAGTATTTGTTTCTTTTTAAAAAACATTCACTTTTTTATTTTTTTTATTTGATTTTTGTTTATATATATTCCCCCCACACACACACACACCTAAATAGAAAACTGCTGATTCCTATCTTGAGAATTATGTTGTTGTTCTTTTCTCATTCTTTAAAATGTTCTTTGAATAGAACTACAACCTGTCCCACCCACTACCATGTTTGTCTCCTTGATTCAAAACCTTTAACTGGTGCCCTCCCATGGGGTCATTGTCCCATGTTTCAACCTAGGCTGACTTGTATATGCTACACCATCAACTGATTCTCTCTCTCTCTCTCTCTCTCTCTCTCTCTCTCTCTCTCTCTCTCTCTAATGGGAGGTTCTCCATTTTCATTAATGTGTAGAGTTTGGCTTTTTTGAACAATTTTGATTTAGCAACTTTTCTTAAATTACTATCCCATTAACCTTTGACCTCTGTTCTCTTGTAGGTGTTGTCTGTAGGTCAGTTGGATCCGCCAAATGTTCATTATTCTTACAGTATATCAACTGGAAACAATGTCAAATATTCCTGGAATGCTTTCGGCCCTTGGAGTGACTGTGATAATATTTGCCAAGGTAAGTAGCAACTTGCAAGTTTCAGCACTCAATCAAAGGAAAAATGGCATTATCAATTGTCAGGAATTCTTAAAAAAAATAAAGCTAATATATAAGTTGTTTTATTTGTATTTGTCTGCATCTAGGTTCTGTATAAAATTGTGCTGCCAAAACAACAGCTTTTTCCCACCTCAAAAAATTTTGAGTATCCTGCTATATAACTTGATAAAGTAGTAATTTTTTTTCAATTGGAGATAACCTATTTGCATATTTTGCTTTAAAAAATGGTTTACCCAGAAAAAAAAATTTTTAAAAACAGGTCTGAAAAAATAAAATTGAACATAAATTCATAATTTTTTAATCAATTTCAATCTGAATTTTTTGATAACCAATTTTCTGATTTTTCTTTTTAATAAGTAGTTTTGTTGATAATTTTTATAATTATTCTCCATTTCATTAGTGTAAATGACCTTTATCTTCTTGCAAGTTATAATGGATATCTTCTCCAGAGCATGTACTATTTTTGGACTTACCTTCAGCCTGAAGAAGACTATCATATTTGCTCCACCTCTTATAACAAACCTAACATCTTCATTCAGGGTACAAGACTGGAGATGGTTGATTCTTTTGTATATCTTGATAACACTCTCTCTTGAGATGGATTTCTTGATTTTGAAATAAATCCCAGGATTGAAAAATCCAGCAAAGCATTTGAAAACCTCAAAAATCATGAGTAGTCTGACAACAGCAGTATCATTAAATCCAAGCTTAGGGTCTATGAATTGTACATTTTATCTGCCTTTTTATACTCTTCTGAAACTTGAATGACATATCATTGTCATTTCAAAGCTTTGGAAAGCTTCCATCAAGCTTGTCTTTGGAGGATCCTAAACATCAAGTTGCAGTCTTGTAGTTGGTTTCAGAAGTCTCGTTAAAGAAGAATCAACCTATTGAATGCTATTCAACTCACTTAACTTGCAAAATGAACTGATGGATGTGCACCAATCAGACATCAGCAAAATGCTGCGGTTTTCCACTTCAAACTTAGTCTCTTTTATGTTCGTCAAATCTCGCCACTTCATGTAGGCTTATCTCATTCTCCTCCATAAAACAAGTCACACCTCTTGCGTCCTTTTCTTCTGATTTCCGCATGTCGGTAGCAGAGAGAGTACACCTTCTGTTTCTTTGAGGTAAGATTGTTCATGGCATTACAAGTCTCTAACCAGACACCATTGTTCTTTAATGAGCTAACACATACATTATTGAGATGTTCCTCCTACACAATCATTTAGTATTAGGCTGGACACCTTACTATAATATAGGGTATCAAGTTACCTAAGCAGCTGTTTTTGGAGTTACCACATTGTAAATGTTCAATGCATAAACCTTAGAAATGTTTTAAGGATGTTATCAAAAACAAACTCAGGGCACTTAATGTAGATTTTGAAGACTGGGTGCAAATGACAGAAAATAATTCAGTTTGGAAAAAGTTATTTACAATGGTTGCAAAGCATTTAAAGCATGGAGAATCAAACACTCCATCTTGAGACAAGCATTTCAAATACAGGATTTGCTTTTATCTCAGACACTTTTCAGCCTGAACATGTTTGTACCATTTGTAATAGGGTCTGTTTGTGGACTTGGTTGTCATATAGATCTCATGATATATAAATGTGTGTGCGTTTCCAACTTAACAGTTAAATGATATAATTTTTTTTCTGTTTATTATAGTATTGTATGAGGAAAATTAAGTAATACAACATCAAACCTAAAAGATTTTCACCCCATCTAACTTTTATGCATGTTTGTGTCTATGATTTGTCTGATGATCCAAACATTGATCCAAGATTTTAATAGTCACTGGATCAAAGACAGAGTTATTCTGAATTAAAGAAAAATAAACAGATAAAACAAAATATCATTTTTTAAATTTTTTTTTTATTTATTTATTTTTTTGTAGAATGGTTAGTTGTCCAGTATCACCTGTACAGATTCGAAGATTTGATGAATTGTATTTAGAAAAATTGTAGTTGGATGCTAAAATTCTTATATTCTAAATTATGTATATATATATCATGTTGAAAATATTCAAGGAGAAATGTATGTATGCTACATGGTTCCAAGTCATCTTTAGTCACCAGGTAATTCATCATCATCATGACGTGCTGATAGCACGGATATCCCTGACCCTCTCTCGCCACTTTTCCCTATCGTTCATCGCCTCAGGCAGGTCTTCCGGACAGCATCCCGTATCCTCACATAGTTGCTGAATGCATGTTCGTGCTGGTCGTCCTGCTTTTGCACGGCCATGTGTGGGGGTCCACAAGAGTACATCACTTATGAGTTCGTCCCTGCTTCTCCAGCAGTGTCCTGCATGTCTGGTTCGTCTAACTTGAATAGTTTTCGTGATAGGAGGCAGGTGGCCGTACAGTTGGTGTCTTGTGGGGTGTTGCCGCCAGGACTTGTTCAAGATTGCTCGCAGCATTCTTGTGTAATTGCTGTGGTAATTAAGGGGTTATTAATAACTTCTTTATTGTATCTGATCGCATAAAAGACCCCTTCCATGTCCTCTAAAAAAATGTCTCTCAAGACTAAAACCCAAAGTTCAAGTAAGTGGTAATCTGACATTTACCCAGATGCCATAGACTACCAGTATTTGTATCTAGTGTAATCCTTTGATAGTACAAATAAGTCGAGGACATCATATATTCACTCAAATATGGAACTTAAAAGAAAGAAAATCTTGCATTTCTTTTTTAATCTTAGCTACAAAAGTTCTTAGACAAAACAATGTGACTTCTTAGAGATCAACATGTTATTAAAATCACATTCATTTTTCTTTTTTTTTTTTTTTTTTTTTTTTTTTTAATACTTATTTCAGGCCGAAAGCAAAGAAGAATCACTTGCACAAGAGATGATGGATTAATTGTATCTGACCAACGATGTGAAGATCAACATCGACCTAGCCAAGTCATACAACAATGTAATACACATTGTTCTATCAGGTATTTTTGCCAGTTTCATTTCTCAAACTTTTTTCTTCTTTCTCTGAATGCCTTGGCTTATTTACACAAAGCTATGGAAAATTATCATGGTTTCCTACACATTAATAATTCAAAATTATCTGTTTTATGGATTTTCTGTTTATATGCTTATTTTTTCTTTGTCTACAAGGTTCATTCAAAAGGTTCTAAGCCAAACCCAGAAAGAAGAACCATAACTGAACATTTTTGTTGTTGCAACATGCTACAACTTTTTTAACTAGAAAAAATAATTTAGATTTCTCCCAATGAGTGTCCTGCATATGACATTAAACAATCTAATGCTAAGGCTCCAGTAATGCTGGAGCTTTGGGGAATGTGGAGTACCCTTCATTGCTATCACTTCCTGGTTTACTCTGGCCCAGAGTTGAAATACCTTATAGACCTATCTATAGGTCAAATAGAACTGTTTGACATTCAAACTGAGTGCAAACAAACAACTTATGCTAAATTGAATTTTTAGAAATAGAACTGTTTGATCATTTAGCTTATGTATCTACAAAATGTTTACAAACCATGTATTTGATATATACATAAAAAGAGGATTTGGTATTAAATAACCAACAATGGTTGATATGCCATAAAACCAAATCAAACCATTTCATTAAGATTTCACTCTAAATTTCTGTGCAGGTGAGACCCATACAAAGGTGTGTGACAAACCTAAAATCTGACAGGCTTAGAACTTTTTGAACGACCCACATAATTTTGAACAACTTGCACAATTGCATTACTAGCAAAACCTCCAACTTTTTCTTTCATTTCCTGTATTTTCCTTTTAATATAGACAGCTTTGGATATAATACGACAGATTAAACTTATACATTCTTACCTAAAGTTCTTGCCATAACAAATGTGACAATTATGCAGTGTGAAAGACTTTTGATTTTGATATAGACATCACAAAATAAGATATGTGTTCTTAATTATATTTGGAACTTTGTCAATATCTACTGCAACATACACACAATGAACATAGGCTTATATAGACTGACTAATAACTCTTTTCTGTTGATGGAATGAATAGAATTAACTGTATCCCTTGTAGAGGGGTAAGACACCCTCCCTACAAGAAAAAAAAGGGTGTTCTAGGTATAACACAGAACTACATCTGATGGTTAGGCACTAATTCTGGGGAATGTGGAATACTCCTTCATTGCTGTTTTCTGGTCCACTCTGACTTCAAGTGGTGGTATTTATTAGGTTCCCATCTATTATTCAAATAGATCTTTTTAAAAATTATTCATATTCAATAAGAAAAAAAAAATTAAGAAACAACAAAAAATGTAAGTATGAATGCACTGTGAAAGTGATTCCAAAATTTCTAGGTATAAAATGACCCTAGACAGATTGACATAACATAAAAATGGTCACACTACAAAATGTGATTTTAAGGGGAATTTTGCCTTGACTTACACCTTTCCAAAATACCAAATACAAAAACACATACAGTACAAATGGTATGTATTTATACAACCTCTCTACCATGAACAGTATGTGATACAAGATGAATTTTTAAGCAGATTACAGCAGGTTTGAATTCAGATTTCTTTCTCCTGGACTAGTTATCTTACCAATCTTAAAGAGCCCAATCTGCCCTCCTATTTACCTACAGCTGGAAGGAACAGATTTGATTCTTGACTTTCCCAAGGGCATTAACTCAAAATGAAATGCAATCAGCCTTGTCAAGGATTTGAACTTGGGTTGGTGATTCCATTTCCTCTAAAATGGACCTAAGTGCACCTCTAAAATGATAGGTGAAATGTATATCTGAATACATACATACACACACACACATATATATGTATAACACAGTAGAAACAAGAAGCTGTTACCCTTATTGTCAACCTTGAAAAGGTCAATGAATAGCAGGAGTCAGTAGGCCATAGATTATATTGCTAATTGTTTTGGGGTAAATTTCTTTTAACTCTATTTTCTTTCTTTTGTTTTATACATTTGTTGTTAGTCAATAACAAATGTAAACAAAATAGCACAAGCTAAAAGATGGAGATTTTACTGGTATTCCTTTTTTTCTTTTTAATTTTCAGCAGTTTTAAATTTGCTCTGCAGACATAAATAATATTAGGTTATTACTGACTTTAGATTTAGATTTTCTAATCTAAATGCTGAGAAATTTATAGTTTTCTTTGCATAAAAAACATTGGATATTTTTAAAAATGTTTTAATATTTTTTCCTTTATTATTGTTGCAAGGTTTTAATGAGCATGCTGCCTGGTTGCTCTTGGATGATAATGCAAGTTTTACACTGACTCCCCAGTCATTACATAAATTTTCAATTTGGAATCATTTGTTCGATGGGGCTAAAGAATATGCCAACTGTATCTCTACTGGGTTGTAAGACCCCCTCTTCCTAATCAGTGCTCTGGATATGACATTAAACCATCTGATGATCAAGCTTTAGTCCTGGAGCTTTGGGAAATGTGGAGTACCCCTTCATTGCCATTACTCCCAGGTCCACTCTGACCCAGAGTGGTAGTACCTGTTAAGGTCCCATCAATGGGTTAAATAAAACTATTTAATTATTTACTATACTTGAAACCATTTAACTGTACAAAAGAATAAATAATGTTGAGTTGAATTAATAGTATTAAGTAGCAATACTTGAAACTATTTAGTATTTTGAGTATTACATTAAACTGCATCTGATGGTCAGGCTCTAATCTTGGAGTTTGGATAATGTGGAGTACCCCTTCTTTACTATCATTCTCAGGTCTACCCTGACCTGGAGTGGTAGTTCCTGTTAGACTCGCATAGAACTGTGAAATTTTTTGCTAGGGATTATCATTAGTAATTTGAAACTATACAGCTGTGTGCAAGTTATTTGTATTTGATAGGAATACTTGATAAATAGACTTACTAATGTTAAATAGTAAAACCATTTAACTGTGTGCAAACAAATGAACGCTGGCTTATTTAAAAATATTACGTACCAGCTATTTGCTTACAAATCATATAATATATATATACTCACACACACACACACACACACACACACACACACACATATATATATATATATATATATATACACACACAGTAGCAAACATAAAGATCAGAATGATGTGAAGAAAAAGTCTAAATGTGGAATAACTTTTTATTTTAAAGCTTTATAGAACATTTTATCAAGGAAAAATAAGGATATCAAAGTAAATTATATAATTGCTATATATAAAGGTTCCAGTTCAGCAGCTTTGGTGGGTGTAAAATATTCCTTTATAGCCAGTACTCCCAAGTCCACTTGGACTGGAGTGGTCATACCTGTTGGTCCCAATTATAGATCAAGTAGATCTGTTAGAAAATTATTAATATTAGTAATACTTGAAACTATATACCTGTGTACAAATTATTTATTAAGAATAGTTACTTGAGCTATAATCGTTTATTAAGGATTATTATTAGTAACATCCAGGGGAAGGAGTAGCACCCTCCTCTACACCTTGGGGTAGTAGGTATTGAAAGGGAGCTTTTGGGTCATCCTCTACTACTACTACTATTAGTAACATAAAACTATATAACTGAAGACAAATGATTATTATTTTATAGAAATAATTACTTGAAATTATAATTGTGTATAAATTATTAATATTAGATAGGAATACTTGAAACCATACAACTGTGTGCAAATTTATTTTATTAAGAATACTTAATAATATATAACTGTACAGAAAAGTCTTTAGAAACAACTAAACAAAAAATGTAAGTATAAACATACAATAGACATGATTACCTAACCTGTAGACATAAAATAACCCTACATAGATTGACATACCATTACAATCAATTTTATCAACTAAAGATTTCTTATCAGCAAGACAAAGTGCGCCTGAAGAATTATCTTTCTCTCTTTCACAAAAGTTCTTGAAAAAGGATCTACAGTTTAAAACATATCAATCATTTGTTAAAAAATTTGAATGCATGAAAAAATTCACTGTACATAGTGGGTTGAATTGGCCATTTAGATTGACTCCTGCAAATTAGTTTTAAAAAATTGATAAACCATAAAATGGATGCATGTTTATGGGCCTCAATTTCACCAGAAATTCATTTATGTGAGCTCTAAAGGCCTTATGAAAAATTTTTATATTTAATAGATTTTCAACACCTGTAAAAGTATCAACCTAAATGAAGTGAATAGACACGGTTCTACTTTGATTTTTGCTTCTAATAATAGAATTATACATGTCATGTATCTGAGATATATATATGAGAAATCAACTTTGGTAACAAAATATTAGCAATTTAAAGAAAATTTTTATTCATGATTCTAAATACCCAAAGCAGCTCTGAATGAAATTACTTTAAAGAGATAGTGTATAGATCCTGGTATAACGGTAGGAGGTTATGTAATCTCATCATTATATTTGAAGGAAAATAAAGGAGAAGAACAAAGATGCCATAAGGTTTTCAATTTTAGAAGTTTAATAAAACTTGAGTTGAAAGGAAGCCTTTTGTGCTGGTCGGTGTAGTGGGAAGGAAAACAGGTATAAAAGGGTTGAGCAGGCATTTGGCATGTTGCCAGTAGTTGGTAGTCCTGTAGATTTTGGAGTGAGGAATAAAGGTCTCCAAAATAGATAAGCAGAATTGAAGTGGCTGGTTGTTGAGTGGGATACACTTTGCTGTAGACGTAGCAAAAGCTGTTGGTCCTGGTTGCTGTTGGAGAGAGGCATGAAGGTCTCCAGAAAAGGTTGCCCAGGAATGAAGTAGCTGGATGTCTGAGCAGAATTACGCGTTGCTGTAGACATAGCAAAAGTTAGAGGCAACATAAGTGTTCCTGTTAGTGGCAGATTACATGCGTCTAATTCATGTTCAACTGGGAACCCTTGGTCTAAGAGAGTAGACTCAAAATGTCCATAAATTAGACAGCTTTCCTCATGGTGTTGTGATTCTGCTGCTATGAAGGGAGCGGACAGAAAGTATGTCCGTCCTGCTCGAAAGGTCCTGAGGAAGAGCTGGATTGGCGCTCTTTCACCATCTTCGAATTGCCCAGGAAAGGTCCAGGCAGAATGGGATAAGTCATCCTCATTGGATGAAAATATCAGACGAGACCAATGGTCAAGTTGATTTATGTGCCAAGCAAAAATTCGAAGTTCTTTCTGCTACACTTGTTTTTGAACATATATATTTACAGAAAATGCTTTGGTATTTTTTTTGTTGGGGGTACCCCAAAAAATACATTTTTGAGGGGTGTTACCTTAAAATCTGGTTATAAAAATAAAATTTTACAGAAATAGTCATATTACTAAACCTTTTAGTTAAAAAAATTGTAACATTTTGGGAAACTAGAGGAGTATTTTGTCTTAAATTATCATATACCCAAGGAAGCAATTTTTAAAATTACACCGCAATTTTGATGATAAATTTGCAAGCACAAATTTTATCATTAATTTTTCGATAAAATTGTCAATTTCAAAACAATAAAAATGAAAGAAACAAAATTTTAAAAACAGGTATTTGCCCAAAAATTCAATATTAAGAATATGCATGTCTTGTTACTGTAACAACCTTGAAAAATAGCCAATATCTGACACAAAGCCCACTATCCTTTATCTGTTCATATACTAAAATAGAAATTTTGGCATCTGCAAATTTCCTCAACTGCATTTTGTATGCTTTGTGTTATTATGTGTATATAATCATAAGAGAAATTTGTTTTTTACATTATCAGCTAATAAAGTTCTATCTATGGATTACTGATATCTAATTCTTACTAAAAGGCATTTTTGAACATTTTGTCTGTTAGATTTTAATTGACATTACTTCCATATTAAAGAAAAAGAATTTACATGTTTTTGGTTATTCAATATAACATTTGTTCTAACATGGATTCAAAACATTTTTGTTGTGATTTCAGAAGCCTTTTATTAGTGCATGTAATCCTGAAGCAGATTTTTAAAACAACCATCTTAGTGACTGAATATCATGACCCTCTGCCTGTGTCTGTTTCAACTAAGCATGTTTTCTTTTTAATCTCATTCACTTTATAAAAAGGCAAGTATTTTATCATTATTATATCATTTAAAGCAAATACTTAATCTTATTTTTTTAACAATTTTTTAATTACTTTCTATAGTTTTAAGCCAAATTTTTACTAATCCATATATTGCTTTTATTGTTACTACAATTTGTCAGCTGAACCATTCTACTGCCTTCAAGTGTACAATCTGTAAGGAAATAGAAGGGTGTATTTTTCTGGCAAATGATGAACAGAAAAATCACCTGTATGCTTGCTACTATATTTTTTTTTTGTTTGCCAACTTTTTGTTTTGTTTTGTAAAAAGAGACTTCTCTCTGCTTTTCTTACTAATCATACACCAGAGAAAAAAGTTGTAGACTTGGTCAAACAAAGCATAATAAATTCAGTCAATATAAGGAATGATATTTTATTGTTTGTAAGTTGAATGAAAGTAATACTTTCTGAACACACTTCATATATCAACTGTGTTTGACAAGACAGAAAAGAACAATCAATAAAATATGAATTTTCTTCAAGAAATTCCCTTGACACTCAACACACTTATTCCATTAAGTTTTCTATTGGTTAAAACACTTCTAAAACTCCTCTAAGGATATGGTGTCAGATAGTGTCATCATACTTTTTTTATATCCTGCACATTCACAAATCTTTTAGTTTTGAGATGAATTTTAATTTAGAAAACAAGAAAAATTCACCTGAAGTGAGGTCTAGTGAAAATGAAGAGTGTTGCACTTACATAATTGTATTTCATCAAAGATTTCCGATCAAAATGTATCCAGAATTGGTTCTGACTTGTCTAGAAAAAGTTTAAATGTCTAAACTTCATTACATTAGAAGTTGCTCAGGTGGATGGTCATCTTTTAAAAATTTTAAAATATCGAAGTTTTTTCCTTTTTTCCTTTATTTTATTTTATTTTTTTAACTCCTCATATATTTTATTTTTTCCTAAATAGAGGAGTATTTACCCCTATTACATAGTTTCTAAGATGGTGCTTATCAAGAATAAAGAACATGGTTGTTTTTATTAAAGTTTAGGAAAATTATTCATATTTAAAGGACTTTTTATATATTATGGGTTACTGCCTTGTTTCTACTGAGTGTGGTATACAGAATACAACTTCTGATTCATTTAGATTTCAGATACCTTTAAAAATCCCTAAAAATTAATATTTCAAATACATATTCATTTCTATTATTTTCCTAACTTAGAGAGGTAGTACTAACCTAGATTTTTAAAAATTGGTTTTCTAAACCTTTTTAGGCCAAGCAACTATTGAAATGAAAGGAATTCTCTTTTGATGTCATAACAGAGAGTCTGCATATAGAAAGGAAGAAATTCCTTTTCCTCATATAATGATTATCAAGTGAGTAGGTAAGCATTGTGGTACCCTTTTACAGCAAGGTGGATAATAAAACATTGTGATAGATAGATCATAGCAAAAATTAATCTAAACCAGATCTCCTAGAACCATTTAAAATCATTCTAGGCATGACTCTAACAATTCCTGAAAGTTTGCTTAAAATTGGGGAAAAAAACAGCCCTAGCTGGATGAACAGACAGATGGGAATTATAAGAAGAATAATTATAATACAATGTGCACAGTTATAGCATTGGTTACCTTAGTGAAGAAAAAAACTTTCAATCCAGTTTGTAACCTGATACTTATTGGTTAAAACTAATTGGACACATTTTTTATGTTTAATCCTTATTGTCAGGCAACCAAGTATACTCGGTTCCATGCTTATTTATTTGAGACACAGGAAATAAGTTGACTTGTTTTTGATAGTGGGGTACTTCCACAATCTTCCACATTTCATTTGATGTGGCATGCACATTTACTGGCCAATAGAAAGAGGTTGCAAGAACTGAGTTGTGAGATTAGCATGTTACATCACCAAGTTGTGGGGACATATTTCTAAATTCAATTACAAAGCAAGATGGGGAAGCTAATTTTTTGCTTTGTACTTAAGTAATTTTGATTCTGATAGCAAATTTGAAGCTTGACTCTGAAGATACAGTTTCATTATGATGTTGAGTTTAGTGACTATTTGAGCAATGACATGAAAATATTTGATTGCATATGAACCAAGGTATATCTGAATATGATGGTGAATATAACAAAGTATGTTTTAGTCATTCATATTTACCAACCCCTCCACTCAGGCAGGATATGACACACGGTCAATTTTTTAAGCGGAGTTTAACAGGTTTAAATTCAGAGTTTTCCTTCTCCTAGACAAGTTGCCTCACCAAGGCTGAAGAACCTAGTCTGCCCTACTATTTACCCATAGCTGGAGGGAGAATAATTGGATGTTTTAGTTATTAGTCTACACGACTCAGGGATGTCAGTTTCAGCCAATTTTAACAAATAAATTCATTATCTATGTTAGTGGGTAACACGATCCTTGGTCACCAGCAACATTAATGTAACGCAATTCTTGTCACAACAACATTGATGGAACACAATCCTTGGTCACCAGCAACAGTTAATGTAACAACGACTCAACACTTCACCAGTGATGTAACGCTGTAACCTAACCCCACTGAACTGTTGTCCTTCACAATTTCAGCAGTGATTCTGTAGGATCTATTATTACAGGTTAGATCTAATTCTCTGAGGATCATCTCAACAGCCCATGTTATGATTGATCCTGTTGAATGGTTATCGGGTCCGAAGATTATCTGCTGGTCCATCTGTAGGCTCGTCGGGCTGGAATCATGTGAGCATCAGAAAAAAATAACCGAACCAATTCAATTTTATGAAAGGTTTTTTTATATAGATAATCACACCAACAATACATGAAATAAACACTGCTGGTAAAGAAAAATAATTAAATTGAAATGTCTCTTATATACAAACAGTAACACGAGTTACCTTTTTTGGTTTAGCAGCTTGTTTAGTGATTTTTACTTATCAGACTTGTCAACGACACATGTGCACACAGAACGGCTGATTCAATCTCCGATGGGTTTTCTCGATGAATAACATCACATATGCCCAGAGATAATTTCCTCATGCTGGAACTCAGCTGCCTCTTACAGATCAACAATCACAGTACAGGCCGGAAGTAATCGCCCTGGCTCTGGCTGTCACAGCAAAAAAAACTCTCATCAGCTCGAGGCGAGGTTTATTTACTGAGAATATTTTTGCCACCTGCTAATCACATGGCTACACATAATTAATTCCTCCATCCTCTAGCACATGTGCCACCTTCTGTCATTGCCCAAAATACAACCTCATATCGTGATTTTCTTGCGTCCTACTTTCAGATATAAAATATTCATATAAACATCTATTATTGAGAATAGCATTTATTTTTAGAAGTTACATTTTTTTTATTTTCATAATCAATATTTTCAACTTTACAAATAAAACTCTTTAGAATAATCATTATCAACAAACAAGAAAGGATTAACCTTTTTACTGGTAATTTCACATGATATTCTTTTTTTTTTTTTCATATACCAAAGTCGTTACAGCCTACCAACCTTTTTCGAAGACGCACCTTTTTTCGCTTGCCATTTTTTTATTTTACAGCATATCTATGTTTATTAATACTATTATTATTATCCCTATTACGGGATGAAATTACCCAGCCACGAGTGCACAGAATTTTAATTAGATCCGTGAGGGTTAACTTTCTATTTCTGTTATGATTACTTATACATATAAATATAAATTCTTCAGCTATGAGGCCCTATTTAAATAGTTACTCATTTTAAATGAAAGTTTATTCTCATAATGTACTCTTGAAAAATGAATTCATTGAACAGTGTGAATAAAATATCAGAAAAAGTATTAACCTTAAGCAAATCATGTTAGAACCTTATAATGTATTTGATAGCAAGTAAGAACTTTCAAATCCTCCCCCCAAATACTCCCCATGGTCTTATATACCTAGTTTTGCTACCTAGTAGTCTAATGTTTACCCAGACACTATAGATGATTTGGAAAATCAGATTCTCATGTTTTGCCAAAGCAAAGTAAAGAAATTGTTTAAAAATGTTTGGTAAATCAAAAAAGTGCTCAAATGCTGACCAAGAGAGTGGGATAAAACCTAAAAGAAATTGAAATCTCACTTTTTATAATACTCTCATTACTAAAAGTTTAATGTATTCATAAGGATACAGTCATCAGATGAAACTTAATAGACAATGAAATGAAAATGAATACTAAGTATTCATGGTACAATGCAATAAATAACGGCATGGCCAAGAGTGTCGGTGAAAAGAAGGTAAGATGTAACACAAAGTAAATTTTTAAGTCGAGTATACTGGAGTTTTCCTTCTCTTAAACCAATTGTTATACTATGACTAAAGAGCCCAAGCTTCCCTACTATTTACCCATATCTGAGGAAAGAGATGGATTCATGCCTTCCCAATGTTATTAGCACAAAGTGATATACAAACAACCTCATCCAAGATTTGAATTTGGTTTGCCAAGTCCATTTGCCATGATGATCAATAATAGCCATTATATGTGTGTCTTTTGAGAGAGAGAGAGAAACTTCACATAACATTCCATCTTGGATCAAAATGTTTTTATGCTGAATAACACTATTTCGAATAACTGAAACTTATTTCATTTGCAAATTAATAAAACTTTCATTCACACTCTGATCACTATAAATTCTCAGGGAAAACACTAATTACAGAATACTCCTCCTTATTTGCAATTATTATATAAATTCTATGAAAAGGATGTGATTTGACATCAAATTAATTGCCCCTAAAGGCAACCTTTAAGCAAGTATTGATTTTTCCAGTAGGCAGTTTTGCCAGCCTGGAAAATCAGCATTTAAAATTCTGGCTTTTATCTGAGCTCAAATACAGATGTTCAACACTGGTTAGGATTAATAATTTTAGTCATGAGACAGATATGCACAGTAAGCTTGAGGAATTTATCTCATGTATTTATAAAAGGTTTAATATAGTGACTGTTGACTACTTTTTTTTAATGGAATGATGAGATAGATTTAATTAAAGATATCTGCATCACCTTGGAGAAAATTTAAAATTTGTTTTCTACAATGTTTTTTGAAGTGGGATAATTTTGTAAGCTTATGTATTGGGTATCAAGGGACCACAGATCTCCTAAGAGTTAAATGATTAATAAATAGGCAGAAGTAAAAAAAAGAGACTAATCCCTAAAGAAAGCCTGACCCAACACAGCAATTCAAGGGTCCAGAATTTTATCTATTTGATTAGTACCTCAATTATAAACTGATAAAATTGCCCAAAGACCAAATGGAAGGGGTTTGAATCAATATGTGGGTCAAACACCAAAATATAAATTTCTATCCTCAAAGTCAAGAGCATAGATGAGAAATCAGCAGTGAAAGAAATTGGAACTATACTTACCTTTTTACTCTCTAAATTTTGGAAGTTAAAAAAGATTGAGTAAAACTAATTATTCATAAACCCACACATCTGAACTTGTGGCATAACAGTTATTGTAATAGGAAATGGACATGGCAACCCAAGTTCAAATGCTGGCCAAGGCTGTTTGGATTTCCTATTGTATTATCTTTGGGGAAAAGAATGAATCCAACTATTCTCCCTCTGGCTATATGTAAATTATAAGGCAGACTCTTTAACCTTAGTATCACAACTGGTCTATAAGGAAAACTTAGAATTAAAACCTGTTGTATTTCACTTAAAAACTGACCTTGTGTCACTCATGATGAAGGCAGTGTGTATATCTAGTTTTTGTTTCAGAGTTTTCCTTCTAGACTTGTTTCCTTACTAAAGGTTAGAGAACATAGTCTGCCCTACTATTTTACCCATTGCAGGAGGGTGGTGGAAGAGATGGTCCTTAGAACAAAGTGAAACACAATATACAAGTGATGATAATGACGACTCTCAAACCAATCTTTAAAGTTTTTGGACTTTTGATTATACTATATGAAGTTTCAAACTCTTGCATTGTGAGCAATGACGGTTCTATTTTCATTTCCAACAATCTGTGTAAAATTTGTTTTTCACTTTGAACACTAAGAAAAAATAAGCAATGAAATTGACTTAATTCAGAATAGGGCATATGACTGACATTGCACCATGAATAAAAATGCTTGCAAAACAAAAAAGAAAACAATCCATAAATAAGCTTGCAAGATTTTATGAAAATAAATATCTAGTTGGAATATGGTTTCTGAACATCTAGGTCTCTAGCCTAGGTTTTGTTCAAGGTTAAGGAGAAGGAGCACCTGCAAAAACGTCTGAGAACTTGGGAGCTAAGCAATTATTTGTCCTTTCAACCAACATAGCAGAGTAAAATCATGCTTGACAAACCATATGATTCACATGCCTTAATGCTAAGTTTAAACATAAATTATAATTCTCTAAATCTACAGATGGCAGCAATAAAAATCATTCATATTTGCAACTAGCCATATTACTTTTGCTTCACTGTGACAATTTTTTTTTTGTTTTTTTTTTCTCAAGATAGTTTCAATTTGCAATCATGCAAAAAAAAAGTCACTCATTGATTTTATTTTCAGACTTTTGTATAGAAATACTCCCCCTCTATAATAGAACCAGAGTGATGCTATATGAAAATAAAGACCATTACCATATATTTATTTGTATCTTTTGATTTTCATTATAATCATCACAAAACAATTTGTTCTTAATTTCTCATTTTATTTCTTTTTATTCTGTGCGGCTGGTGTATTTTTCAAAGGCAATGAAAAAGCTCAAACATTAATTTATATTTCTAACTGCATTCCTTCATTAAAACTTATTAAAATAACTTTTTGGTTTTCTTATAAAAGTTATACACATACAAGCAATAATTTTGAATATATATATATATATATATATATATATATATATATATATATATATATATACACACAAATTACAAATAAATAACACAGGAAATTAGATATCTCAGGACTGTGAAAAACACCTTTTGTTAATATAATACACATTACATGCTGATCATGCATATTAACAATTTAACATGTTTTTGTTCATTTTGATGTTAGCTTGAGTGTAGAAACATGCACAGAAATTCACATTTCATTAATTAATGCATAACTCTTGCTTATATTATCAAAATGAAGATGAAGTGCTTCTATAAAGACATATGGTATAATAAAGCACAACACAAAATTGGATACAGCACAATACTTGAATTCACAATTTAAAAAAAAAAATTAAATTTGAGAATATTTTTCACAGATGTTGTAGTATCCTGTGTGAGGAAACCTAACCTCTATAACTAAATTGCTTGTTATTTTTGGTGGATTAAAGCACTCTCTTCAGCAAAAACTTTGGGTACCAAAATGAAAATGGAAAATAGCATTTTTAATCCAATCAGATTTAAGTTGAAAATTTGATTCAGACAGCTCCTTTTTTGAGCCTATCAAGAAAGTATAAAACCTCAATTTTCAAACAGCTCATCAGTAACCTCTTTGCTGACTACATCATCTGAGAACAAGCAACAAGTTTCACAGACTACACTAATAGGATTTTGCCACAATTTCATTTTTCAAGTGATTAAAAATCTAAGATGGTGGTGTTTGCCATGTTATAGATGATAGTTATAAACTGTAAATTTAACTTGAAACTTATATTCAATTTCCTGGAATTATTTCATTATCAGATAATTTGTTTATCCCAATATGATGTTACCCTGGTATTAGTTTTGGTCAAAATATTTAAAACTCATCTATTTGGCAATCCATGACCTGTTTAATGAAAACACAATAAACACAATTTTTTAACTTCGGTTTTTTTTTTCTTTTCTCTACTTCATTTCAGTTGGAAAGTGGTTCACAAGGAAGAGTGTTCTGTGAGGTGTGGAACCGGTTTCCAAAAACTGAAGATTCGCTGTGTGCGAACAACTGCTACAAATGATGAAATTATAGATGAAAACTATTGCACTCACTTGATATCAAAACCTGATGAAATGATTCCATGTGAAGGACAATGTTTACAATCTCATTGGTTATACAGCAATTGGTCTGTGGTGAGTTTTACAACTAGAAATTATACTTTGATTTTTTTTTTTCTTCTTGGTACAGCACTAGTCAAATAATAAAAATGATTTTCCCAAAAATGTCCAAATAGTCAACAGCTTAGAATATGCTGACTGCATCCTCTGTAGAGGGGTAAGACACTCCCACCAAAAAAGAGGAATCCTGGTTATGATACTAAACCTCATCCAGTAGTGAGGCCCTAGATTACTCCCTTGTCCATTCACTCTGACCTTGTGTTAGGATCCCATCGATGGGTCAAATAGATCAGTTAGAAAATTATTAGTATTGAATAGGAATACTTGAAATCATGTAACTGGGTGCAAATTATTTGTATTTGATAAGAATACTGTATGCAAACAAATGGTTGTTATTAGATAATTGTGCAATTCATTAGTATTAACTAGAAATACTTGAAACCATATAATTGAGTGCAAATTAATTTTAGATAAGAATTGAAACCATATGGCAGTGCAAACAAATGAATAGGAATAGTTACTTGAAACCATATAATTGCTTGAAATACCTTTTATAGCATTAAATAACTGAACAAGGGTTGATATTTCATAAAACTGACCAACCAACAACTAATACAGTCAATGATTAATCAGATCAGAGATTCTATGAAATAAAATAAAAATTCTAAGAGGAAAAAAATTTTTTTTTTTTTAAGAAAAGAATACTTTCTTAAAAGAAACTTGCTATTGGTACATTTTTTTTTTCTCAAGAAAATTCTCTACCTGAATATCTGCTATAGTCTTAGTGAGCTTTTTTTCATTGTAAGAAAATAAATCCCTTTTCAGTTGGAATAAATCACAGATTCAAATTTCAAAGTGTTGTACTGAAAGCAGAATTATTTCTTTTATCTGACATTGGTCTTTTCTTCTTTTTGTGTTTCAGTGCAGTAAAACTTGCGGTACAGGAATCCAAAATCGTATGGCAATCTGTATTGATGAACAAAACAAACAACTGGCAGACAGTGAGTGCAGCATCCAGAATAGAATCACAAGTCGATTGTGCAATGAGTACAGGTGCGCTAGTTGGTCCTATGGAGAATGGACAGGGGTCAGTAGTTGCTTTTTTGTTTTTTGTTTTTTTTTGGGGGGGGGTCATATATATTAAGATACGCTTTACATTAAGAAACTGATGATTTGCACTTACCTGAAATGAAAAGGTCACACTTACTTTGCATGTTGGTTGTGTAAGCAGCCATTTGCAATGTAATCTTCATGCATATGTTTGAGTCCACAATATTGCCATAATTTATGCCTATTCAGTCTTCATAGCATAGTGGTAGTGGCTAACATACTGGACTTTGACATTATAGTAAGCAAGTTCAAACTCCTGTGACAGTATTATATTTAACACCCCCTCCTCTACCTATGGTTTAAATAATATCACTACTGTTTTTCTACAAGGATGGCTTTAGCATTAAATTACCCATGAAAGTTTATATGCCATTAAACAAAGAAACCAAAACCAAACAATTGGGAGGAAACTAGAACAAAAATGACATTTGGTTGGCACCCATAGAAACTTGATGAGATAGAATAATGAAATGAACATCTTCAAACGAACCAGTTTTCATTTGTGAAGAAGGAATGCGAGTTTTACCTGCCTTTTTCAGAACACAAGAAACTAGTCATGTTTTAGTGTTACACTATTAGTTAGCTTGGTGACTAATGTAAGACTTTTGCTATGTCTTTGACTGTTTAACAGAGTACAAAATATTGATCCACTTTTAGCGAAGTAAATATTGGTTACATGTGTTACGTTGTTATTTCCTCGCTAAATGTTGTTGGAAAATTAAAGGAGAGAGAAGAACAAAGATGCCGTAAGGTTTTTATATGAAGGTTCTAATGGCAGCATGGAATAAAGGGTTTATGTTTATGCTGCAAGTCTCATGTGAAGGAAGGGAGGAAATAGTTATGGAGTTGAGAAGGAATTTTAGCAGCTATTTGCCTGAGTGAAATGTGCGTCGCTAGGTTAAGGAATTGTTGAATGTGTGAGTGAGATATGGTCACCATAGGTGTAGCAGAAGTCATGTTTGCTGGTTAAGGACAGGAATGATATAGTCACCCATGGATGTGTGGTCCTGGTTGTTTGGAGAGAGAAGCGTGAATATCTCCAGAAAATGTTGCCCAGGGATGAAGTAGCTGGATGTCTGAGTGGAATTTTGCGTCACAGTCGACATAGCCAATTTTGGAGGTGACATAAAGTTGTTCCTGTGTGAGGAAGATTGAATCCATCTCATTCATAATCAACTGGGAACCCTTGGTCTAAAAGAATAGACTCAAGAGGTCCATAAATTAAATGGCTTTCCTCATGGTGTCGTGATGCTGCTGCTAAAAGGAGAGTGGACAGTAATTACGTCTGTCCTGTTCGAAAAAGTTCTGAGAAAGAGTGTTTAACAGGCTTTTTCCAATTTGGTACTGCCCGGAAAAAGGGTCTGGGATGAACAGGATAAGTCATCCTGGTTGGGTGAAAATATGCGTCAACCCTAATGATCAAATTAATTAATGCGCCAAACAAAAATACGAAGTTCTTTCTGCTACACACTCTTCTTCAATATTCAGTGCTGTTTACTACAGAAACATTTCAGATGATCCTTCAAATTCTTTTTTTTTTAACTTATTGTCTATCTAAATTTTATTTTAGTTTTTCTACCAGTTGAAAATATCCAATTGTTATTCACCCATCATAGTACTGAGCAAACTTAGTAATGCTTACTTCAATGGTCTGGCAGAAAGAGCTCAGATCCCCTCCTCCCTGAAAAAAAAGGGATGGTTTGAGCATGACACTAAACTACATCTAGTGGTGAACCTTCAGTTCTGGAGCTCTGAAGAGTGTGTATTCACCCCTTTGTTGCCATTACTTCCAGGTCCACTTTGATCCAGAGTGGTAGTATCTGTTTGCATCAAATAGATCTTTTTGAAAATTATTAGTATTAGATAAGAATACAACCATGTACAAATTATTTGTGTTATGAATAGTTATTTGAAGCTATAATTATTTACAAAGGATTATTTGTTACTTAAAACAATATAATTGTACAAATTGAATAATTACTTGAAATATTTGTATTAGATAAGAATACTTGAAACCATTTAACTGTTTGCAAACAAATGATTATAAACAAAGAAAAAATATTGCAATGGAACATTAAAAATGTAGTTATGATTATAATCAAACATTTACAAATTAATCAAATTTTGACATCAAATAACCCATTAGGAGTTGGTATGCCATTAAACAAATGAACAAAACTAAACTAAAAGAAAACTTTGTCTTTTTAATCTGGTGTTAATGTCTAAAAATTTACATTGTATTCAGTTGTTGCATATTACAGGGAAAATATATCGGTTCTCATCTTGTATTTAATTATTACTTGTGGGCAAAAACGTCTTCAATAATATTGAAAGGTAATGATTTTTGCTATGTTATTTGTTTACAGTGTTCAGCAACATGTGGACATGCCAAGAAACATCGGGATATCTGGTGCCAGAATGATGCTGACCAAAGACTTCCAGATGAACACTGTAGTAATGAAAATAAACCAATTTCTTATATGAAATGCAATTTGACAGAATGTCCCACATGGTTCCATGGTGCTTGGGGGCCGGTACATATTTTCATTTTTCTTTCTTTTCTATCTGTTATTTTTTTATCTTTTTTCTTTACTATTAGTGTTATATCAACGTATGGTTGCAAAGAATGTATTAAAAAAAAACACAGTTGCAAAAACAAAGAACACAAGGCACGTAAAAATTTTAACAATTGTATTGGAAACAAATGAGTAAAAAGTCCATATAGCTGGGTTTGTAAAAACATGTTGATATGGAATTAAAAAGTAGAAAAATGTCCTATTCTTAATAGTGGTAGGATTGTTGGACTTGCGTGTACTCGGCCAATCAGATGTTACGGGTGCAGAGAGAAGAGGGGTGTTCATTGATTTATGAGTTAGTCGCTTCCTTCAAAGCAGAGAAGAGGAAGGTCAATGTGGATGATGCGTGGTTTCAAGTTTCCCCTCTGTCTCTCTCTCTCTCAGTTGGAGTTCTGGTCCGCAGACCGTCATCTGCCTTCTTTTAATCAGTGCCCTCTGTCGAGAAACTTGTCTTTTATATTGTTTATATTAATACTATTGATTCTACACTGATGGAAAGGAGAATAAAAGTGTCTTTTACTAATTCATACCACTTTATTCCATATCTTTGGACAAGCTTTGGAATATAGAAATCTTCCATAAATATTCTTCAGATCACCACTCCAAACAGCTGTCTGCATGAAACATAATTGTTATATTTGCATATAAATTTCATACACTAAATATAACTGCTATAGGACAGATGAAGTCATTTACTAAACTTAGTTTAGTATAGCCCAAGGCTTGAATTATGAGTCACCCAGTGAGAAGTGAACTCACTAATAATGGTCTGCTAGCTTAGCTCGCTAACCATTACAGCATGTCAGGTACCCATAGATCAGAGGTAGGATAAAAGTATATAAATTTTCTTTTAATCAAAAGCATCATTTTTTCTTTTTTCATTTGATTTAAATATTCATTTCAGTGTTCCATGACTTGTGGTATTGGTTGGAAGAAGCGGTCTGTCCGTTGCCGTACAATTCAAGGAGTTTCAGCAGATGAAGCTGCTTGTCGTGCAGACTTAAAACCTTTGGTTTTGGAACCTTGTAAAATTGCAGAATGTACATCTGCCCATCCAGTGACAACAACTGAAGTCACTCCAAGGGAAGATATTGTAAAATGGCGATATGGAAGATGGACAGAGGTCAGTGGAATTTTATTCATATTGAAATTTGTTATATTAAACTATTTCTTAAACAGTTCCACCCTGTCTGTGGGGCTTAGAATATGCTGGCTATATCCCCTACATAGGGGTAAGATTTCTCCTTGTAAAAGGGATATTCTGGGTATGACACTAAACTGCTCTGATGGTGAGGTTCCAATTCTGGAGCTCTAGGAATTGCGAAGTGTACTCCTTCTTTGCCATTACTCTCAGGTCCATACTAACCCGGAGTTGTAGTACCTGTTAGGGTTCCATCTAATAGATCTTTGAAAATTGTTAGTGTTGGGTAGGAATACATGAAATATAAATGTATGCAAACAAATGATTATCATTGAATAGAAATCAAAAATGAAGATGTGTCTTCTACCAGACATCAGTTATTGGTTTTCATTAAGAAACCTATGATTAATGTAGAATTAAGACTAACTCTCTAAATTAACATTGTCGTATATTTTTATAAATTTTGTATCTAAAAATTATACTAAATCATGTTTGCAAAAATGTATCTAGTCTGTAAATAAAACATTTGGTCATCACAATGATTGTACACTTAAGACATTTCTGGTTTAACAATTTAAAACTATTCAGTTTGTAATGCATAAAATTATATATTCCAAAGTCTATTTAAATTTTAAAAAGTATCAGAAAAATTTATAATTTTTGAGGACATTTTTAGATTTTATTCTTAATTATCATTTGGACAAAATTGAGTCCTTATAAACAAAATTTTTGATTGAGAAATGTGAACAAATCAAAACAGATGGGTATATTGAATTAAATGGAAACTTTGGATTTTTGACTAATTCCACAAATTTTATCAGCTAGAAACTGAGTAGAATCTTTAAGATTTTTTTGTTGTTGTTTGTTTGTTCGTTTTTTTTTTTTTTTGTTTTTTTTTGTTTTTTTTGTTTTTTTTTTCTTGAGGTTACATGAGGGCGAAAAGTTTCTGAAACTTTGGTTAAGTAATCGTAACAAGCTGTTGTCAACATTACCAGGAGCCGGTCACTCATTATTTGTATTTTATCAAATACGAGTTATCTCCCTTTGACTTGACATCTTAAGGATATCATCTTCACTTGATCTTGTTAAAAACTCTTAATGTTTCAATTAACATTTAAAATCAGTTATATTCAAGTAATATTTTAACATTATTTTAACAATATACATTATGCTCCATCATTATGAATAATTTTTTATGTATTATGTGAATTTACGGCAGAAAAGATTTAAATAGTTTTGATAATATTTTTGACTACTTAGATTGCAAATTTTAATTTGCTAATTATCTTATTTTACATGCAATGTTCTTTATGACTGATTCTGTCTATTCAAACATGATATATTGGACGACTATGAATTTTATTTTTAAGATATGTATGCTTAATAGAATATTAAACGTAAAATAAAAATTTTCAAAACTGTGGGCTTTATATCACAGTTTTAATGCTATACTAATGAACTTTGTAATGTGAATCTACATTCATACTATGGATATTAGATTTGCATACGATGTTTTATATATATATCAGCTTTAAGACTGTTGGGAGTGAGTTCTACCTTGGATCTCTGTATATTTCTTCTTGGTTAGTTTAGTGTCAGTTACCTGAATGTAACAATGTAAATTCATGGTTTACCTTGTACAAAGTGTATAAAAATTGTTATATACATTGTATTTTGCTGTAAATATTGCTGCTGCTGTGCCCACCTATATATTTCAACCAACAATAGAGAGCCATTTTTATTTGAAAATAAATTATTCATTATATTTAAAGTTTATTTATATTTAAGAGACAAGATATTGCTTATCTTAAGTAACTGAGTGTTTATTGACAGCCTTGAACATCTCAATTTTAAACAAGGTAGGAAAAAGGTTATTTTCTGCTTTTTTGTATGATTCCAAAGGGATCTTTTATGAATTGCCAGAAACCAGACAAATTCTTACAACCTAAGGCTAAGATGAGCAACTGTCTCGTTTTAATGATGAAGTAGAAAAGAAAAGAAAACTTTTTTTTAGGCCAAAAGAAAAGAAAACTTTTTAGGCCAAAGAACCTGAGCTATGATTTTGCAACATAACATTTATTGTCTATTGCAAATACAATGCAACAATCATGGAGCTGAGATGAGAAGTTCAACATGTAACATATTTTCTGACTTGTCCCCATCAGATTATCATTTGTTTCAACATCCCCCTCATCTGATCAGCAGTTTCATTAATTAAAATATATTGTTACAACCAGCTTCAGATGCTAAACCCCCTTTCAAAGCCATACTGCCTACTGACTTTCCAAGCCAAATGCTGATTATCATAGCAACTACAAACCAGGCAGTCAAAATAAAGAGCAAAGACAAACAATATGGAGACCAGATAAATAAATTTGAGAATCTGAAAGAAAGAAGTGGGCAAATTCTATCGAACTGATTGCTGGCAGTAGAAATTTAAAAAATAAAACACACAGGGGTCACATAGATATATATAATGTAAAAAGTCCAAAAGAAAACATGGTACAACAAACAAAAAAGCAGAACAAGGTTCAATAATACACAACAAAAGGAGATACTTCCTCAAGTCCTAAAATCTTTTTTATTTTTATTTTTTTTATTTTTTATTTTTTTTTGAGAGCCATATCTTATAGGTCTCTCCTCAATTACCTGCTCCTTTGTACTCTCCCTAAATTGCACTCTTTTTACTAGTTTTTGCCGGTGAACAATCTACTTCTTAAATGCCAGTGTCATTCAGACACCTCCTTTTCCTTCATCATAGTAATTATCACCAATTTGAAGAAAGGGTAAAGGAAGGATTCACAATAATCTTTATATTGATAGTCTAGGAAATCAGACTGACATGTTTTGATAGTGGTCTGGCATCATCAGAATGAAAAGGAATTTATTACCAAAAACATAATCTAATAAGAAGCATTATAATTTTTTAAGATTTTTTTTCTAACTATATTGATGAGATGTATTCACTTTTTGTTTTATATCTTTTACCATCCCATACATGATGTAACAACAAAAATTGAATAAATCAAATTGATACCATTATTAAAGAAAAAATATTATGCCTTTTCTCACTTGCATTGTAAGACTTTGCTTTTGGTAATCATTTTCATTCTAATGATGATAAAAACCATTATCAAAATATGTCAATCTGATTTTCCAAACATTTTTTTCATTCCACCAGATTTCATTCCAAACATTACCTATATTGAAAAATACCTTGAAAAATTTATAAAATTAAAACAAGAATCTATTTTTATGATGTAACAGTTTTGCTGTAAGGTGTCATAAGCTCATAAAAAGTCAGAAAATTTTTCATGATTGAATAATGCTTATGGTTTATTTTAGATTTGAATTTTTTTAAATCTTTATTTCTAATTAATTTTTTATTTATAAATTTTATAAAAAATTTCAAAATTGCTCGACATCTTTTCATCAGCCTGATAATGTAAAAAAATGTGACGATATACTCCTCAACAAAGATATGTTGTTATAAATTTCAAATATGATGTATGTCATTTTCTGTCTCCTTTTTTGTCAGTCTTATATTTTCTACCTTTCAACTCAATCATTCTCCTCCTCTTTTTTGATTTAATTCTGTTTTTGTCTCTCTCTCTCTCTCTCTCTCTCTCTCTTCCTACAAAAGTAACTATTCTGACAATCAGTAGTTGACATAAGAAACCTCAGAAATTTATGTCTATGTATTCAAATACCCACATTATTTCCTTCTGCTTCTTATAGTAATGATTTTTGAAAATTTAATTTTTTTATTGTTTTTGTAGTGTTCTGCTGTTTGTGGTGCTGAAGGTGAGAGACAACGTTATGTTCGTTGTACAGACAATAAAGGCCAAACCAGAGACAATTCCGAATGTGAACATCTTCCAGCACCATCATCAGTTGAAAAATGTTCATCCAAACCATGTGGTACCTGGCAAACTGGACAATGGGGAGAGGTCAGTTTAGAATTAATACAATATATATATATATATACTAGTTGAAATACTCTGCTTTTCAAGCTATTACTACGAAACCTCATTGTTCTAGTTCAATTGTTGTTCTTACTAATGTTACTCTTTCTAATAGTGTAAAAAAAATTCAACAGTGTACATCATGTACAATATTAACAAATACTATAAAAATTTCCAGTATGACAGATTAATACACGCATCCATCCATCCATATATATATATATATATATATATAAGTAGCTACTCTAGGTTATTGATGTTACTTGGGCTTATATTTTTAACATAATTCTAATTATACAGACTCTATATTAATAGTATAGATAATATTTTGTACATTCACATAAGATACATTCACCATTGAATTTAATGTATTAAGGAAGGAAAATACTTTTTTGTATAAAAGAAATACTTTTTACATTATTAAGCTATGGATTTAATTACATGTATATATATATAATCATCATCATGCCGCACTGCTAGTACAGATCTCCCTGACCTTCTCTCACCACCTGTCTCTATCGTCCATTACTCCCAGGAGGTCTTTCAGGCTACATCCTTTATCAGCACAGAGCTGTTGTATATAGGTTCTAGCTGGCTGTCCTGGCTTTGCTCGTCCATGTGAAGGGGTCCACAGGAGTATATCGCTTATGAGTTCGTCCTTACTTCTCCAGCAGTGTTTCACATGTCTGGTTCCTCTAACTTGGATAGTTTTCATGATGGGTTGTAGGTGGCCGTACAGCTGCTATTTTGTGGGATGTTGCTTCCAGGACTTGTTCAATACAGCTTACAGTATTCTTGTGTAATTGCCATCAAGCTTTTTCTCCATATGTTTAATTAGCATCCATGTGGTGCATCCATATAGCAGTATCAACATGACCAATGCTTGGAAAAAACTGTTTTATTTATCAGTCAGGTCTGACTTCCATGACTGTCAGCCTATTGATAGCTGTCCCTGCCTTTGTTAGTCGTGTGTTGATGTCATTCTTGGTTGATGAGACGCTACTTCCAAGGTAGGTGAACTTGTCCACTAGTTTTAGAGAACTACCCTTTAGTGTGAAGATGTCGCCTCTTTGATTAAAGCTCATGTATTCTGTCTTGTCTGCGTTAACATGGAGGCCTATGCCACCTGCTGCTTGTTCCAGACTATGTAGCAGAGAATTGGTATTGGGCAGGTGTATTTGCCAGAAGCACTATGTCATCAGTGTAGTTTGTGTCCAGAATAGTTTATATGAGGTATCTTCTGCTTCTTTCCTTTGCTAGCTTGAAACCATTTTCTTTCATTAAATCTATAGATGTCCTAAGCACGTAATCTAGGCAGATAATAAACAGGTATGGGGCTAATGTGTCTCCTTGCAGCACACCTGCTAGAATGTCGAAGTAGTCTGTGTCTCCATCCGGTGAGCAGACTTTTACTTTTGTGCTTTTTATACAGCATCATTATGGCTGCGACAGTTTCTTTCGGGAGGCCATAGGCGAGAAGTATTTGCTCCATCTTCTCTCTGTGTATGGAGTCAAATGCCCTGGAGAAGTTGACATATAATATTGTTGCCTCAAGGTTTTTTTGCATGTACACCTTCTAGAATTCAACAGACAGTCAAAATTTGTGATATCATGGATCAATTTTTCCGAACGTCATTTTGGTTCTTCCGAAGTATTTTCTCAATTTTAGGTTCTATGCAGTTGCATAGTAGAGCATTGTAGATGTTGGTTGCTATGGATGTAAGGGTTATACCTTGGTAGTTCTTGGCTATTCCAAGGTCACCCTTCTTAGGGAAAGGAGGAAGCATCCCTTTGTCTATCTGTCTATTATGTTTTGGTTATATGCGACATTACAGAGTCAGAGCAGTATGTTGCTGAATTCCCTGGTCTTCCATACTTCTGGAGATATTTCATCAAGCCCTACTGCTTTCCTATTTTATTTTATCTTTATTTATTATATGTATATATATATAATCATTGACTCTCCTGATGATTTCAATGTATAAAGACCCAACAGTCAGTTAAAGATGTAAACCATTGGACTACCTACACAGGCGATTTGTTCATAGTGGTGAAAGCCTGTATACAGGGTGGAACGATAAAATTGTCACCTTAGAAAAGATAACATGATTCCATTTCCATTTAATGAAAACCAGTTTTCTTTTTTTGTTGCAGACCATCTACTAGTTGGCCAGTTGTGTACAAATCCCAAGAGTGATAGGAGCCTTCTATCATGTCTGAAAATGACAATGTTCAACAAGCGAGATCGGAGATGCGCCGCTGTACAACTCATGCTCTCTACCGATCCAAGTTATGACAACAGGACCATTGCCAGCACCCTCAAAATGCAAATCTGGATTGCCACGAATAACAGGAACATGCCCAGGGTGATGAAAACAAAGTTTCCGGCTACAGTTATGGTCTTTGGTGTGGTTTCAAGTGAGGGCCACATCATGCCACCTCACATCTTCGAAGTCGGCTTGAAAGTCAACACCAAAGTGTGCCTGGATGTGCTGAAGAGTGTGGTGATCCCCTGGTGCAATCAGGTGGCTGGTGACAGATCCTGGGTGTGGCAGCAGGACTCGGTGCTGACCCACAAGTCCAAAGAGACCCAGGCTTAGCTTCAGAAGGAGTGCTACGACTTTGTACCCTTCCCTCAATGGCCTCCCTCCTTCCCTGACCTGAACCCGCAGGATTACTTCATTTGTTCATACGTCGAGAACATCACCAACATGACCCCCCACAACACCAAAACCAGCCTGATCGCCACCATCCGTCAAGTAATCTCCGAGCTCCCGCCGGCACTTGTGGAAAAGGCATACTCCCAGTTCCGGATCCGTATCAAGGTGGTGATTGAGGCTGAAGGCAGCTACATTGAATAGATGTCAGCTCTACTACATAATCAAGTTACCTGAATTGATTTTTTTCAATAAAAGTTTTAAAATAAAGGTGTAGTGTTGTTTTCTTTAGGATGACAATTTTATCGTTCCACCCTGTAGAACCAGCAATGCTTTTTAGATAAACTGATAACAGAAGAAATGTGCAACAGATTCTCCCAAACGACCCTTTTCAGGGTTGAAATTCAGTTTTTCTTTTTACTAGATTGGTTGTCATACAAAGGCTAAAGACCTTAGTCTATGTTACCTATAACTGAGGGATTCATGGCTTTTACAAGAGCAGTAATGTGATATGAAAGGCAAACAACCTTGTCCAAGATCTGAACTCAACTTATTGAGTCCATTTCTTTATGATCAAAACTATTATGACTCGTGTACAAACGTTATTATATCATCTTGAATGTTCAAAATTCAAAAATAACAACAGGCAACTCTGTTAATCAGATACAAAAAAAACTCTTATTCAGACAGTCTCCATTCTAGCAGTCTGACACAAGCATAGAAAGAAAGACCTTGTAAGGGTCTATGAACAAATCTCACTTGCAGTTACAAAGAGGCACCTACCACCTCATCTCTCACCAACCTACGTCAATGTCTAACCCAACTTGTTTCTTTGGGTTTCAAAACTTGACTAACTCAAATTTTCAAATTATCTAAATTTTTATATATTTTCATTATGTCTTTATTTAATTTCCATTAAACTTTTGACACAACATGAATCCTTTTTATTTACATTTTGGTTTCTAGAGCCCAAAACCTTTTTTGACAGAAGTTGATATCTTGATCCACACCTATGCTTTTTCCAATTTGATTTACATTTCCATTCAAAGATTTCTAACTAATCTACAATCTTACCAAATTAAATGATAAAATAATTAATATAATCAACTATCAATAAAATGATTAGTATAATTAATTACCACCCTAATTATTTTATATACACACACACACACACACACATATATATATATATATATATATATATATATATATATATATATATATATATATATATAAGCCTGAAGAGCTATTCACTAAAGTCTATCTATTTTAAAGCAATAAAATTTTTTCTCTGAACAAATCATTTTTCCTTGACTTTGGTTGAACTCAACATCCTGACTCCAGTCATCATGAATAATTATTTCAAGTTACTCATTTTTATAGGTTTGTTTTATTTCCATGCCATAAAATGATGATTTAGATAAATTTTCCTAACAGTGTTTATAATAATGTGGCTAGTTATTTTTGGTTCATGAAAATCAGCCCTGAAAAAAGGAAAATCCTTCTAATAACATGTCAGCTGAATTGATTTGTGGCTGAAATAATAGAAATAATCTTTAAGAATTCAAAATTGTTTTATTCTCTGTTGTTCAAAGAATCTATTTTTGCTTCTACTTAACTACTGAACTTTCACTGTAAATATTTTTTTCTGATTATTATAATATTATAAGTGAAATTTAATAATGACATTGGGCTCAAGATTCTCACCACACCTAAGTTCAGTGCATGCTTGTGTGTGTGTGTGTGTGTGTGTGTGTGTGTGTGTGTGCTGGTCTGTGATCTGTTCCACTTACTCAGACATTGATCAATTAACATCAACGATTCTTATGGTGACTGAGACAAACACTTAATCTGGATCTAAGACTTTTCTTTTGGAAAATAAAACAAATGAAAAGTAACTATTGTTTTGGCTTTTGTAAAATTGTCCAGTTGTGAAGTATCAGCTATGCAAACTTGCACAAGCACAGAGATTTGATGAATTGTATTTAGAAAAAAATATATTTGGATGCAGAAATTCTTCTTATATTGATTTATGCATATAGTAAATCATGTTTAAAATATGAGCCCAAGAAACATCTAACATTTATGACCTTGAGTCACGATGTATATATATAATATATATATATATTTATTGTTTTTTATGAAATATAGTGCTCTATACATTAAAGTATTGTACTTGTTTTATTTGAGAACTGGAGACAATTTGACAAATTGTTATAATATTAACTAATCACTTCAGGCAAATAAAATAATCTTTGTACATATGAAATTTAAACTTTAACTTGGAAAATGATTATTTTTGCAGACCACATCATATTCATGTGTATAGTATCTTTACTTTCTCTGTTATTACTTCCTTTTTTCCTTTTTATATTTTTAAACTTATAATCAAACTAGTATATACTCTAATTAATTTTTAAATGTAGACATGTAAACAAGTATTTATTGAAATACATAAAGTAGGGCAATTTTAAAGGATAAGAATAAATACCAATGTTATTTAAGAAAAATTAAGTATTTATGTCATAAAAAACCCATCACTACCATCAACAAAACCTTCATCTAATGTTGACTCTGGAATCAGATATGGTTTCAAGGCTAAAGCATCATTATCACTTATTCGAAGCACCCTCAGTTGTATCTTATGATACCAACAGACTTTATTAGTTTTCTATTACATTGTGAAAATGCAGCTTCGTTATGTAGTTCTTTGATGTATTCTCAATTTTCCTGTCAATGGACATGAGCCCAGAAATTATTTATTAATTCAGTAGTATAAGATGAAAATATCAAAGACAACATTTATGAACTTCAGCAAAAAAGTTAGCTTAGTTGATCAGAAATGTTTACTAGCAGTTTCTACTTGCAAAAGAATTGTGTATCAAAATAAAATTGTTGATACTGGTTACCTTCAATTGATTTGCTATCTCAGTTTGAGATTTATAACTTAATCACACTGGTTGATCTACATACATTTGATGAGATTTTGTTCTTTCTATATGCAGTGTACTGTAACATGTGGAGAGGGTACCCAGACACGTATGGTTGGGTGTGTGCATTTGGACCGCCAAGTCGAAGAGGAAAAATGTTTTAAAGATTTGAAGCCTGTATCTGTACAGGTGTGTAGATTACAGGAATGTGCATCTGTGTCAGCAAGTAGTTTGCATAATGTCTCAAATTGGAGAGCAGGAGAATGGAGTGGGGTAAGTAACTAAATTTTTACAAGTTTTATTATTGTTGTGGGAACCTTACCATAATGGACTCTTCTCACCGTTATTAGTACTAGAGATTTCGCTGCCAGAAGGCAGATCACTATCGGTGTTATCTGAGCAGTACAAGACTTCTTACCTTTTGTACTTGTCTTTAATTGGAATCATTTTGAGATGAGGCTTCTTAATCTGAGAATTAATTTTTATTTATTGCAGACTTTTTGTCCTCATCTTGGTAGTTTTTGTGTTGTTTCTTCTTTCACTACGTTTCGGCCAAATTTCACCTCTGGCCTTCTTCAGGTGATTTTACCGCGACCTCGGATAGGAATGATGAGTCTTGTAACCGTATTCCCAGTAATTACTGCCTTCCATAGTTGTTGTCTATCGCACCACGTTTTTTTTGACCAAGTAAACCTCTGGCCGGCTTGGGTAGGATTTGAAACCACTATCTTCTGACAATGCTCACCTGGAACCATAGAGACTCAGTGCCTCTATCCGCTGCACCACGGGCCCCAAAGGTGCAGGGGATAAAGGCGTTGAGTCTCTACAGTTCCAGGTGAGCATTGTCAGAAGATAACGGTTTCAAATCCTACCCAAGCCGGCCAGAGGTTTACTTGGTCAAAAAAAACGTGGTGCAATAGACAACAATTATGGAAGGCAGTAATTACTGGGGATGCGGTTACAAGACTCAGCATTCCTATCCGAGGTCGCGGTAAATCACCTGAAGAAGGCCAGAGGTAAAATTTGGCCGAAACGTAGTGAAAGAAGAAACAACACAAAAACTACCAAGATGAGGACAAAAAGTCCGCAATAAATAAAAATTAATTTTCTTACCTTTTCTATGTAACTCTATCTTTCTTATGTAATATAATCTGTTATGTAATATCCGTGTTTGTGTTTTCATTAGTGACCCTTTCCGGGGCCACAACAGTTATCGATAGAAGTTAAATCTCCTTATGATTCATAAACTTTTTTGTTTAGGTTGATTTTTTTTTCTTCAAGCAATTAAAAATGAAAATTCATTGACACTGAAATTTAATTATATTTATTCTGGCCTCATCACTTGCATGGAGGTATGCTTAGTGTAACCGTTATCATCATAGTAAATAGAATTAGATATCTGAGATCAAATCCTGGACTAGTTTGTTTGCATTTCACTTGGTGCTACTGTTCCTGGGAAAGGCATGAATCCTTCTCATCTCCATCCAGCTATGGGTAAATATTAGGACAGACTGAGTTCTTTTAACCTTGGTTAGGCAATAAGTCTAGGAAAAGGATAACTTGGCTTGTGCCACATCCTGCCTGTGGTGAAGAGGTTTAGTGAATAAATCTTGTGTCAAGGTTTTAAAATAAATAGAACTGCAGAAAAATTCCTTACAGAATAAGCCAAAAAATCTACATCATGGTTAAAAATAGAACAATAAGTGACCTTGCACTGTGCCATAGCAAAGAGCAGGTCATGTAACCAGGGACTAAGCCAGAGATAGAGAAACTGTGGCCCAAATGCCGCATGCAACTTTCTAAATCATAAAGAGAGGCCTTCCATAACCTTATGAAAAGTTCAGTTGAAATGGCACACTGCCATCTGATATCCCAATATTTTCTTAAAAAGAAAGCAATCTCAAAAAAGTTGATAAAGTTTTTAATTTCTTTTAAACAGTATATATCAATTAGATTTAGACTAACTTACTAACACAGTTCAAATATTAGATTTTGTATTAAATGTATTAAAAAGTTATTGAGTAGCATTAGTTGTTAATAATTAATTTTAATGTGGCCTTTAAACATGAAAAACCACCTTGTTAGTGGGGCTTAGAATGTACTAAATGCAACCACTGGAGTCGGTAAAACCTTCCCTCTCTCAAAAAGGGTGTCCTGGGTATGACACTAAACTACACCTGGTGGTGAGGTTCCAGTTCTGGAGTTTTGGAGAGTATGGGACATCCTATCAATGCTATGACTCTCAAGTCCATTCTGATGCTGAGTACTAGTAACTGTTAGGATCCCATCTAGTTTTAGACAGGAATACTTGAAACCATATAAGTATGCATAAATTATTAGTATTAAGAATAGTTATTTGAAGCTACATATGCAAATGATTAATTATTTGAAACCATATAAATTGCTTGCAAAAAGAATGACTTCTGAATAAAATAATCCAATAAGCATCAACATGAATATGGTTAAACTAACCAAATTGTTTCTTATTTCTTTTGGCTACCTGGGTTGTGTTCTACCACTGAACCAACCTTTTCAAATGTTGATCATATCTATGTTGCCTGGCCCAGTCAGCTAGGGCTGTAGAATACACCGACTGCTTCTCTACAGAGGAGTAAGACCCCCTCAATGAGTGTCCTAATAATGATACTAAACAACCTGATGGTGGGGCTCCAGTAATGCTAGAGCTTTGCGAAATGCAGAGTACCTCTTTATTGTCATCACTTCCAAGTCCACTCTGGGCTGTGATAGGGTCCTATATAAGGGTCAAATAGAACTAAACTGTATACTTCTGCTAAACTGAATTGTTTGAAATAGAAATGTTTATATGAATAAAGATGGATTTGTCATTAAATAACCTACAACAGTTGATGTGCCATAAAATCCAACCCAACCAAACCAAATCTATGTTGCCATATTGCATAATTAATGAATAAATATCTAAGTGGAAATTCTTTCAAAGGAAGTTGAGCAGTGAAATGAATGCTATCAGAATCGCCTAAAGACAAACTTGTTTATCAGTGCCAGTGTTTAATAAGTAATGAAGATGAAGAGAAAAAGTTTAATTGCTGACGAGTCTGAAGTTATTTTTAGATTATACTCATTAGCTTCCATTTATTTTTTTGTTTTTACTTCCAAATATTAATAATCACTGTCTCTTCTTAAATTGCTTTTGAGTAGCAATTCATAGCTTTAAAAAAATGATTATGACACAAAGTTAACACAAATATGAATTTTCAATATCTGTTTAAATTTCAGAAATGAACAGTTGTGATTTACACTATTTGCATGTCTCAGACTATTGTTTGTTAACTCTGACCTGGAGAGGTGGTATTACTTAGGAACTCCTCTAGAGCTATTTACGAATTATTTGCATTCAATAAGATGCTATTTAAAAATTATTTGCATTCAATTAGGTGGTATGCAAAAAAAAACCTGAAGAAATAACTACACAAAAAATGTTAACAGGAACATACAATGAATGTGATTCTCTAACCTCTAGGTATAAGATAACCCTTGTCTGGTTGACATACCATTAAAATCTTTAATCAATCATTATAGAATGTATATTTTGATTTTACTGCTCTTTGATACTTTAAGAAAAATTCTTAAGCTTTTCAAATCCCAATTTACCATTTTTATTGTTCTTCAGTGTTCCAGTACATGTGGTGCTGGTTGGCAGCGTAGAAGAGTTGCCTGCAATTATGAAGACCCCAACTATTGCAATGTTATTACAAAACCGGTAGAGAAAAGATCTTGTAACAGTGGCCCATGTCCAACATGGAACCATGGTGACTGGAGTTCAGTAAGTCTATTATTTCTTTTTCATAAAAGAAAACTATCTAGTTTTACTTCATTGTCATATTGTTCTAGGATGGAACTACCTATGTAGATTGAATAAATTCTTGAAAACATGTAACTGTGTAAACAAATGATCATTATTAAATAGGAATATTTAATATTAAACTAGATTATTGTATATAAAGTATTCGATAGGAATACTTGATATCATATAAACACGTGCAAAGAAATGATTATAGACAAATTTTTAAAAAGTGAAATAAAAAAAATGTAATGGAACATTGAAAATATGAGTAATTATGATTTGTAATAAAACATTGAATCAAATTTTAGTATTAAATAACCCATAAGGAGTTGATATGCCTTAAAAAAATAAACCAAACAAATATTGATGGATTAGATTTAATCCATCAATATGCCATTCTTTTACAATGTATGGTTAAAGTATGACTTTAGGATATAAGCAGTGATTTTTTTTTTTTTTGTTATCACTTTGTGTGTGTGTGTGTGTGTGTGTGTGGTTATTATAGATTACTGATTCTTATTGATATAGTTAATTTGTATTTGTTTGTAGTGTTCTTCATGTGGACCAAATGTTTACCAAAACCGGATGGTACTTTGTCAGTTGCCCAATGGACAAGCCTTACCAGATCCAAATTGCAATCTTCGTGAAAAACCTGTTGAGAATAGACTCTGCCTTTGTGACCATTACAACTGGCATGTTGGACCCTGGAAGCCTGTAAGTAATTCAAAGTCTACTGATTCCAATTATATTTGCTTATATGCTTTGGTGAAAAATTTCTTTCCGTCTACATTGAAACTATCATTGTATTATTCACAATTTGAAGTACCTTGTTTTTTCTGATGTACTGGCATGCACAAATATGATTATCAGCCTGCATGCCTGTTTGTGGGTGCTGGGGGAGGGGGATTTAACACTCACATACCTGGTAAGTAAGGGGTTTATACTGGAAACAGTTTTTGATATTGGTTATTTCATAATTGTTTACATATTATTTTTACCATAATTTTTATAGTATTTTTAGCAAATATTTTGCACAATGCACTTGTTTTAGGAAAATTAGTGTATAAAATTTCATCATTTCAGAAATTCAGACAAAAAAAAATTATCTAAATTCTTAAATTGAGTGTTTTCATTATTAAATTTTAACTAGTTTTTACTTATTTTTGTGGCTTTTTGAGACAAAAACAGGATGAAAAACTATTGAAAAATTAATAAGAATAAAATTTTGTTTGAAATTTTGTTTATTCAATGATTTATTTATAAGCAGATAATTTGTGGAATTTTGATAAAACCAAAAATATCAAATTTTTTTTTTTTTTTAGATTTTATTTATCCTTAGGAGCCTTTTTCTTCTGATACTCATCATTATTTTTTTAATTTAAAAGCAATAATTTATCACTAGATTTTTTTTCTGTGATGATTTGCACTTACCTGAAGCAAAATGGTTCCATTATTTCATATGTTGGTTGTGTAAGAGGCCATTTGCAATGTGGCATCTATATGTCCGCATGTTTAAGTCCATAATCTTGCAATTGTTTATGCATATTCATAAAATATTGTGTACATGAGTGACAGATGGCAGTCTTGAGAGCAGAACTGTTGGAAGCAGAACAAGCATAGCATTCAGTTTGAGTGCATGGAACAGACCTTTGTGAGAGAATAATGAAATGAACATTGTCATCAAAGGAAGTAGATTTTGTTTGTGAAGATGATACATGAGTTTCAATCTGCCTTTGTTAGGGGACATGAAAACAAGTCTCACCATATTGTTACACTATTATTTGGCTTGGTAACTAACATAAGACTTTTACTGAATCTTAAACTGTTTGATGTAGTACAAAGTGTTAATCCACTCCTCTTCAATATTTAACACTGTTTGCTACATTTCTCTACCAATGTTATAATTAATGTATTATCTTGGATTAAAAACTTTTCATTTACCTAAATTTCTGATAAAGATCCTCTGAGTGTCAGAAGGAAGAGTTCTCTAAAGATCAATAAAAGAATTCAAAATGAATCCCCTATTTTCAGCTTAATTATTTTCATCTTCTATTTATTTTAATTTTGTCTATTTTTTTTCACAGTTAAACTGATCAGCTTTCTTGCTTTTTTCTTAGGTGAATCCAGAATATATTTTGGAATATTTATAATTATTCAACAACAGCAACGATTAGGATACAACTAAAAGTTGTCACTGAATAAGAAATTATATGTTAATCTGCTGAGCCATTTTTTATTTATCTTTGCAGTGTCCTGCAAGTTGTGGAAAATCTCACAAAGTACGGGAAGTCATGTGTGTCAATGACTCCGATCTTGAAGTGGCACCTTCTAATTGCAGAGGAACACCTCCAAAGTCCAGTAAACGTTGTCGACTGAAAAGATGTCCACGATGGCAAGAAGGACCCTGGAGACCTGTAAGTCATTGCTTACATTCTTTTCTTTTTTTCTTTCCGTTTTTTTATTTTATTTTATTTCTGTTCATGTTAATTTCTATTTCTTTGACTTGTTTATTTTTCATGCCCTGTTGGCTTCAAAAACACTGACTGTATCCCCTGCAAATGAGATAAGATTCCCCTGCCTCAAAAATGGGTGTCCTTGGTATGAAACCAAATTGCATCTGATAGTGAGGCTCCAGTTCTGGAGTTCTAGGGAGTGTAGAGTACCCCTTCATTGCTATTACTTCCAGGTTGACTCTGACTCAAATTGATAATACCTGTTAGGATCCCATCTATGAGTCATAGATTTGTCCGAAAATTATTTGTAATAAATAGAACTGTGTGCAAAAAGAAATCTTAAACAACTACTTAAAAATCTGAATATGTGAACATACAATGAATGCAATTTCCTAACCTTTAGGCATAAAATAACCCTAGACAGACCATTAAAATCAATTATAAAGATGATGATGATATTAGTCCAACTAACTTTTGAAATTGAGATTATGACTCCTTTAAGAATTTCAGATTATATTTCTCTTTTATAATCTATTTGAGTTCACAAGAGCCAAACTGAATTCTTGAATGTTTCTTTTTCAGTGTTCAGTGACGTGTGGTCATGGGACACGAATAAGGGAAGTTTACTGTCATCAGAGCAGGAACCGAAGGGTTGCAGACAGAGAATGTGAAACTCGACATAAGAAACCCACAACCATCAAATCCTGCTATCCTGGGCCATGCAATTTTATCTGGAAGAAAGGACGGTGGTCATCGGTTGGTGACTTTTTCTAATCTCATCAACTTTTATGCCATTAAATTTTTAGTTTACATCATCCTTTTTATACCATAAAACTTAGATATTAAACAATTCTATGATTAGTTTATAACAAATCTGATTTTTTAAATTTATATTTAGTGATCTTTGTAAATTAAAACTGGTAATGACATTATTTTTGTATCTAAGTGACTTCTATCTCTTTTTATGGGCATCTCGTACCTGGGCAAACTCACAGTTCCATCTATCGAATTGGGGACATTTATTGAGGATTTGAAAAAATGGGAATTCTTACAAGCTGTAACCATGTCAATAATAGTATATGGTTGCACCCCTTGGGTTTGAACAAAATGTCTGGAGAAAAAGCCAGATGGAAACTACTCAAGGATGCTACATGCTATTTTGAACACGTCCTGGAAGCAGCACCCAACAAAACAACAGTTGCATGGCCACTTACTTCCCATCTCACAAACCATGCTCGGTACTGCTGGAGATATAAGAACAAACAGGAAAACAACATTCTCCTATGGACTCCTAAACAGCATGACGGCAACTCTTTACATTGGTGTTTGATAATAGAGAGAACTTAAATGTAAGAAGGTTGTGTTGTACTGATCTTCTAATTGTAGAAAACTTGCTTGCTTTAAAAATCAGGGTTTAAAATATCTAGTCTTGACTATACTCAAACATCAACCTAGGAGTGGAACCTTTAATATAAATACTAAAATTAGTAATAATTTAATCCTTCATTTGTTGAAATAGTATGCATACGTTTGGAAGTGATTCCGTTTCCAGAAGTTTTTTCACAGAGGTCAGTAAATTTATTCTACTAAACTATTCATTTAAAAATGCACATTTGATTTAAAATAGTAATGTCTTAAATCTCAGCTGTATTATGTGTTGTTTAAATGAAGAATGAAGACTTATGCGACTTAATTTTCAGGAAAACTTTACTTTTGGAAGGCGAACTTCTAAATTTGCTAAAGAAAACCCCCAAAATTGCCCCCCCCCTGAAAAGAAAGGAAAAAAAAAAAAATCCAAAACACCTCAAATGTAGTCTAACACGTGCTAAAGACGAAAGCCATAAAAGAGTTGACTCCTCCTCTCTCTTTCTTTCTCTCTCTCTCTGTGTGTCTCTCTTTCTCTCTCTCTCTCTGTCTGTCCACCACTAGATAACCATGAAATATACCACAAAATTTCTTTGAATTTTTAACATCCAGCAGTCCTGGACTTTAACTAAGTTAAAACTTAAGATAAAAAAAAGAGAATTTTTTTTTTTTTTTTTTTTTTATTACTACCGCGTACACATGGGAAGCAGCATGCTGTATGTGTGAGTCTTGCGGCTTAACGCTCAAGATTGCCAGTTCGATCGGGGAACTACTGCTGCTCATCTATAAGAGTGGCTTCTATAGATGAGAACAAAAACAGCCATCGAAAGATAACCATGACTAGTACTCAAACCAGATCCATAAACCGCATCGCTCTTCGCGCGGGTAAAAAAGGGGCGCGTCCTGCTGAGGTTGGAGCCCTGGCCTCGGTGTTCGAAAAATCAGCTACAGAGCTCAAACACAAACAAAAACTACTAAAATGCAAACAAACAATACAGATAGCGACATTTAACGTAAGAACCCTAAATAGAATAGGTCAACTATCAGAGCTAACTGCATCAGCCGTAGAACATAAGATAGATATAATTTGCATACAAGAGCACCGATACACGCACACCGAAGATATCAAGTATCACGAAACTGGAAATGGATGGATGCTGGTGACTGTATCGGCATGGAAAAACTCTGTCAATGCATCGGTAGGAGGGGTGGGAATACTTCTAGGACCGAGAGCGTTAAAAACACTGAACAGCATTGAGAGAATACAACCTAGGATGATGGCCGCAACGTTTAATGGCAACCCCAAAGCAACAATTATCTCCTGCTACAGCCCTACCAATGTTAGCGAAGAAAACGAAATAGCCACCTTCTACGAAGATCTATCCTCCCTAGTACGTAGCATTCCGAAACACAACCTGCTAGTCATTGGCGGAGATATGAATGCACAAATCGGGAAAAACAGACACAACAAATACAGCCTACACTACGCGTCTAACAGGAATGGACAGCATTTAATAGATTTCATGATAGAAAATAGATTAACCTGCCTCAATACAAACTTTCAAAAAAGGGAGGGGAAATTATGGACCTACACATACGCGAATAAGAGTAAAGCACAGATAGACTACGTCCTTATAAACAGGAAATGGAAGAATAGTGCGATGAATTGCGAGGCATACTCCTCCTTCGAGGGTGTGTCCTCCGATCATCGAATAGTTACGGCCAAAGTACGACTAAGCCTAAGAAAAAACGCCACACGTAAAGCGACGACCAAGCACTATGACTGGGCCCTACTCAACAACAGAGATATTAGAGATAAATATGCATTAGAATTAAGAAACAGATTCGAAGCACTACAAGAGAAGGTAGAAATAGGCACCCCAAATGACGAATATGAAAATTTTGTAGAAGCACACCTGGAGGCGGCAGAAAAGTGTATTCCAACAAAACCTAGAACTAAATATAGAGTCCCTTGGGAAACGCTAGCAGCTAGAGAAAAACGTGCACTTGTGAAGACTGCCTCCAAAAACTATCAACAGAACCCAACAAATACAAATGCACGAGAACTAGAAAAGGCGCAACATCAATTAACAGGAATATACCTAAAAGAACAGGCAGAATACGTACAAAATCAGATAGATAAGATTAGAGACTCGGTGGAAGATAGGCAATCCAGGATAGCCTGGCAAACAATAAACGAAGTAAGTGGAAGGAAGAGCACAGCCAAAGCAAAATTGAAAGCTGCAAGCCAACAAGAAAGAATAAAACTGTGGGAACAGCATTTCAAAAATCTACTAGGAAACCCACCGGAAATAACGGATGAACCGATCACCAGAATTATTAGTAAGCAATTAGACGTAAAACTAGGTCCTTTCACCAAAGAAGAACTCGACACAGTTCTCAGAAGAATTAAAAATAGGAAAGCGGCGGGGCTAGACGAGATCCCCCCAGAAGTGTGGAAGACGAGACAATTCGACGATATACTGCTCCGGCAATGCAACGCAGTCTATAGTCAAAATAGGATAGAACGATGGACGAAGGGATGCATCCTTCCATTCCCTAAAAAAGGCGACCTCGGACTAGCCAAGAACTACCGAGGGATAACACTTACATCCATAGCAGCCAAAATCTACAATGCCCTACTACGAAACCGCATAGAACCCAAAATGGAAAACATCCTTAGGAAAAACCAAAATGGCTTCCGGAGAAATAGATCCACAACCTCACAAATACTGACCATCCGTAGAATCCTGGAAGGCGTTCGGGCAAAAAACTTACAGGCGACATTACTATTTGTCGACTTTACCAAGGCCTTCGATTCCATACACAGAGGGAAGATGGAGCAAATCCTACTAGCTTACGGCCTACCAAAAGAAACCGTAGCAGCGATAATGATTCTCTACAGAAACACCAAAGTAAAAGTACGTTCACCAGATGGAGACACGGAATACTTCGACATTGTTGCAGGAGTACTACAAGGAGACACACTAGCCCCGTACCTCTTTATCATCTGTCTAGACTATGTGCTTAGGACTTCGATCGACAAAATCAGAGAAAATGGCTTTGAGCTGACTAAGAGAAGAAGCAAAAGATACCCCGCAAAAACAATCACGGACGCCGACTACGCTGATGACTTGGCGTTACTAGCGAATACGCCTAATCAAGCAGAGACACTACTACATAGTCTGGAACGAGCTGCAGCTGGCATTGGCCTACATGTCAATGCAAACAAAACCGAATATATGTGTTACAACCAAACAGGCAACATTGCCACACTAGACGGAGCCTCTCTGAAACTAGTCGACAAATTCACCTACCTAGGAAGCAGCGTCTCATCAACCGAGAAGGACATCGACACACGACTGACGAAGGCATGGACAGCTATCGATAGGCTCTCGATCATATGGAAGTCGGACCTAACAGATAAAATGAAACGCAGCTTCTTCCAGGCAGCGGTTGTGTCGATACTGCTATATGGATGCACCACATGGACGCTTACGAAGCGGCTGGAGAGGAGGCTGGACGGAAATTACACAAGAATGTTGAGAGCAGTATTAAACAAGTCCTGGCGACAACACCCCACGAGACTCCAACTATACGGACACTTGCCCCCCATCACAAAAACTATACAAGTTCGACGAACCAGACACGCAGGACACTGCTGGAGAAGCAAGGACGAGCTCATAAGCGATGTACTCCTGTGGACCCCCACTCATGGATGTGCAAGAGTGGGACGACCAGCACGAACTTACATACAGCAGCTATGTGAGGACACGGGTTGTAATCCTGAAGACCTGCCGGAGGCGATGAATGATAGGGAGAAATGGCGAGAGACGGTCAGGGATATCCGCGCAGGCGGCGCGACATGATGATGATGATGAAATATACAATTGTATCTGCCACTAGGCAGTCTTTATACTTAGTTTTCAGCTTTTTTTCTGTGGACTCTTGAAATTTCAAAATCAAACGTTGGAAAGCAACTCATAAGACTTCATTCAAATCTGAAAAATGATATCCAAAAAGATTATCATCAACTCCCACTCACTTGGGAGTATGGAGAGAATGACAGTGGTTATCAGTCACCAGGAACAGTGCAGACATAGGATAGATACTGGATGTTGAAATAGCTCAGCTATTTGTTTTAATTCTCTCTTTCTGGCTTCAATGACTGTTGTTCTTTGCTTTTTAAAGTGGTAATGCCTCTCCATGACTTCTGGTTTGCTACCTCCATTTTCCAGGTCTGATAGTTTATACTAGTGACTTCCAGTCAGTGTTTGAATTGGTCCCAAAAGCAGCATTTTGGGACCTTATAGGGACGTTTTTCAACAAATAGCATATAGAATCAGTCTTCCCTCCTCCTGGCTTCATTGGCAGCTGTTCTATGCCTTTCAAAAAGCTCAATGCTTTCACAGATGACAGCTCTTCCCAGTGTCTCTCTAAATTACTGAATAGATTTAAAAACATCTCAGAGAAAAATGAAAGCATCACCCTATATGAATACCAAGCCACATTAACAAGGAGGTGCCCGTGGTGTAATGGTTATCGTTGTAGGAATTGGACACGGCGACACGAGTTAAAATCCTGGACGAGACCAATTGCATTTCACATAGCACTAATACCCTTGGGAAAGGTATGAATCCTATAATTCTCCCTCCAGCTATGGGTAAATAGTAGGACAGGTTCTTCAGCCTTGGTGAGGCAACTAATCTAGGAGAAGGAAAACTCTGAATTCAAACCTGTTAAACTCCGCTTAAAAATTGACCTTGTGTCATATCCTGCCCGAGCGGAGGGGTTGGTAAATATGACCAAGCCACATTAACATACAGAGTAACAACAAGGCTGACCCAGTAGCCAAACAACTTGTATCAATTTAAATATTCTCAACCTTATACTGGATACCAAGTCACATTGACATACAGAGTAATAACAGGGGTGACACAGTAGCCAAAAAACAACATTAAACATGAACCAATCGATCTCAAAAATCCTCTATTCCAATTTCAGATCTACCATTGATAAATTCATAACATGTAAATACAAGAGTGCTGGTGCTCCAAACTACATAGCATCAAACCTACGATTGGAGAATGACAACCTGAATACAGAAAAATAAGAAAGTGGGAGGAGGTTGTGTTTGCCAGACTCTTGCACATCAGACATACTCAAATCACGCAGTTATCTGCTGAAAAATGAAGAACCACTAATGTGTAGGGAATGTAAAGAGCAATACAAATGTTACTGTATTGTGAAAATCTAAATTTAATCTGAACAAAATTGGTCATAGCAAACAAACAATTTTAAAGAACTCTTCAACAAGTTCAAATCATATGAAGTAATCCAATTCTTAAAAGAAGCAAGACTTTACATGAATATATAACCCTAACATCATAAATACCATAACTATATACACTTATACTTTTACACTATCTGTAAAAATATCTAACCAAAATTGTCTAATAAAAAAAAAAAAAAACTTTTTTACAAATTACATTCCAATATTTGGTTCCCAATTTTAACCCTTTCAACCTGAGTAGGTGGTATTTGTACTGTGAATTACTAGTGCATAAACTCCAAAGGCCAGAATTTCTACATTGCTATTACCAATAAAATGTTACAATTTCATATATAATTTAGTATCTTTAGCATATTTAAATTGTCTGTTGTTACCTCTTATTTAATAGACTTTGATGTAGTCAAGTAACAGATTAGAATATTTTACATTTTCTGCTATTTTCAAAACCAGGAATCCAAGTTTGAGAGCCTCAGTGTTCTAAGGTTTAAAGAATTCTGGAGTTGATATGCCACAAAACCAAACCAATACAACTCAATCACCACTTCTGATTTATTTTGATTTAAATTTCTGTAACTTTTGAAATTTTTATAGCTTGATTTAGTGTTGATGATTTAAAA
>OY757906.1:64128234-64350734 GCA_963585895.1 Sepioteuthis lessoniana | reverse complement strand
TGTGTTTATTGTTTATTTCCTATAAGTTTCTGTCTTGTCCACAGTAAGTCTGGAGTACAGAAAATGGCTTTTGTGTTTTGGAAATCTGAAATACCCTTTAAAAATACACTAAAAATCAGTAAATATTTTGAATGAATATTTGTTATTTTCCAGATTTGGAGGGGTAATATCAACCTAATTTGTATTTTTTTTTAGGTTTCCAGACCTTTTTTAGGGTAGGAGATAAAATGTATTTCCCTTAACAGCTTTACACATGACTGAAAGATTGGGTTTAAGTACATATAGGAAGGGAGAGACCTCTGTCTTTTGTAAGAGAGTGGATAAGCACAGTGAGATGGATAGTAAAAACCAGTCTGAGCCAGATCTCCTAATATAGTTTAAAACTTTGCTAGGCATAATTCTAACAATTCCTGAAAATCTGGTTGAAATCGGGTCAAAACTGATGGATCAGTACCGACAGAATGACATTTGATAAATGATAATAAGATTGAGACTGGGGTTCAATCCCAGGTTGGGTCATACCAAAGACTTTAAAAATGGTACTTGATACCTCTTTGCTTGACACTCAGCATTATATGGTGCATATCAAGGGTAAAGTGGAGCAATCCAGAGGAAGGAGTAGTGCCTTCCCCTACACCTCAGTGTAGTAGCTATTGAAAAGGGAGCCTTCTGGTCACCCTCAACAAAAGGTCACCAATTTTACTTTCATTAATTGTTGTGTATATTAAATTCAATGGGTTTTTAGATACTTTGCAAATAAAAAAAAATTCGCTTTGCTGATATAAAAAAAAAACAAACTAATTTTTTACTTTTGGAGCATTCACTTTAATTGGTAATAATGTGGAATGATGTTCCAATGCACAATTCACTTCTGTTGTAATCCCAATACCCCAAGCACAAAAAGTAATTTTTAGATCCTAATTATCTCCCTTGGATTAATTTAATCTGTATACTCTCAACCAATTACACTGATGAAAAATAAAACTGCAACACTCTGGATATGTTTCAATTCACTCAAGATTAATTGTAATTGATATAGCTGGATGACAGTAAATGATCACATATGTAGATCCTTATGGGCACAGGTTCCAAAATATATTAAATTTGTAGTCCTTAAGTTAATTTTGATGGTGAACTCAACCTCCTTCTGGTAACTTCTGCAATGACATGGATTCCAATTTTTATAGCATCTTGCTCTTCTCCTGGATAACATCTCAAAGAAGAGCAACTTCCAGTCATCCATGCAAACTTTTCCCAGCTTGTACTGAGATCCAGGTGACAGATATCAGAGTAAAAAACCATTAGTAATAAACAATTTTTCATTAGAATTTTTTCTTCTTATAGTGTCCAAATGCCTGTGGGGTTCAGGAAGTTGGTCGAAGGGTAGTGTGTGTGGATCGAGAGCACAGAGAGCATCCTCGTCAGAATTGTGTGCAACCACCACCACAGTCAAGGAGAAGATGCATCAACAGATCTTGTAAGAAATGTTACACTTCAACATTTTTATCTTTACTTCTTGAATTTCTATTATTTCCTTTCATGATCTATTCTGTATTGTTTAAATTATAGATTTATTCTCTGCAGAGCCTCTAAATCTTTCCCTACTACACACCCCTTTTGGTTTATTGTCCCTTCTGGCCCTCTGGTCATCCCCTTCATTGCACACATCTTCTGGTCATCCCCTTTGTTGCACACATCCTCTGGTCATCCCCTTTGTTGCACACATCTTCTGGTCATCCTCTTCACTGTACAGATCCTTTGGATGCCTTTTTTTTTCTAACATTAAAAATGCAATCTACTGATTGATCACAATCAAAATATTGAGTACATCTACTTAAGTAACTCATAGACAAGAAATTTCTGATTTACAAGTTAGCATACATAAAACAAAGTAACTTTTGCAGTTGAATTTTTTTATTTTGTTTTTTAACTTCAATTATGATTATCAAAAATTAAAGTGGTCAAATTGCAAAGAATTTCCTTATTGACTTTTTTCTGACACTCTGATTAAATTTTAACTCTTGTTATTGCAGGTTATGCGAGTACCTGTCGAGAATTAAAGTCAAGTACTTCAATTCGACAAGATGGCAATTATCGATTACTTGTCCATGGGAAATTAGTTGAGGTAAGTCAATTCCCTCTTTGTTTTTAGAGCAAGTGAGTTTTTTTTCTGTTGATGCCTGAAAGTTTTGTAAAGGGAACAACAATTAATCTTTATGAAGATTGGAGGTGGGGTCACTGAAAATACTGATACTTTTGTCAGTCTCTATTTTGAAATTGCAAAATAATGAGTACTGATTAGCTTTGATTCTGTCTATTTACTCCATTATGTCTTTACTTTCATGCAATTGTAAGTCAGAATTGATCCTAAATGATGTCTCGAATGACTCCAGCCTTCTACTGTTCTTGGTCACCCTTGAACAAAATGGAAAACCTTTAATATGCTCAAGAATTAACTTTTAAAAGAAAATAGAATCCTACACAGTATTCAGACAATTGAGCTCTTGTGATAATATGACTACTACCTGTTGAAAAAAATAATGGAATTAGCACACTTAGAGGATGTTCACCTTGTTTTGTTTTTTGTTGTTTTTAGCAGTAAATAAACTAATAATAGATAAGACAAAGCATTTTTTATCTAATTCCTAAACATTCTAACTCAATAAAATATTCCTTAAACAAACTAGATTAAATTATTTAAATAAATGGGATAATTTTTTTCAAGCAATGCAGAAAAAATATTATGGAATGACTCAATATTGAGGAAAAAATTATAGACTTCACTGGCAAAAAAAGAATTACAAAATAGTTATTTGCTCTTCCCCCCTGAGCTTTTGACAGCCTTAGACATTCAGGCATGGATTTCACTAATTTAAAGCAATATTCTTTAACAAAATGGTTCCAATTTTCCTAAATGCCTGTTAATAGATCTTCCTTGGTGTATGAAGCTTTCTCAGCTACCATTTTTCTTAAATTTCCGCTTTGACTATCTTTTAACTATTCTGCTGGCATTTGAGAGAAATGAAAATTACAAGATCATTCTATAATTTGTTTTTTTTTTTGCATGGCTTGGAAAAAAATTATCCTATTAATTTAATCTAGTTTATTTTAGGAATCTTAGGCCAGAATTTTGAGTGGTTAAATAAAAAAGATATTTTGTGTCTTATATATTATCAGTTTATTTGCTGCTACATAAAAAAAACTTAGTGAACATTCTCTTTATAATTTATCCTAGGGGTCGTAGTGCGCAGTTTATAAGTATATAAATGTAGTTGAGTTCATAAAAATGACATAGAAGACCAATTTAATTAACTTTGATTTCATAAGTTGATTAACAATATCCAGATAAAATATCAAAGTTATAACGGACAACTATCATAAAACTAAAAATACCTTGTTTCCAAAATGAAAATGTATTTTTTTTTATGTACTCAAATCCTTAGAAGTGGAAGGGATATTTTCACCTTTAATTGTTAAGACTGTATTGTCAAAAATGTTAGCACAAGTCCTCTTGCTAGCTTTTTGGGAAAAGATGTTTCTTTAAAATAGTGGTATTATATAGTTTTACAAAATAATGGGGAAATATTTCCCTTATCAGTTGAATTCATGAGTAAAAGAAAAGAAAAAGGAGTAACAGTAAAGGAAGATGAAGAAAGAATAAAAGAAAATAATGAAGAGAAAAGGGTGGATAAAGTTTTTTTTTTTTTTTTTTTTTTTTTTTTTTTTTTAATGAATTGGGTTGATGATAGAATATTTAATGATGTGATTTTAAGGTTTGCCTCAGTGTTATAGTGAGGCTTGAACCAATGAAGTTGTGTATGAGCACAGAATGTACTGAATGAATATTGACTTCATAAAATTTGGATGATATCAGAAGAGAAACCTCCATATAAGCTTCTATTCTTCTGCAACCAGTATCTTACCCACAAGACTACTTATGACACAACTGTATTGACTTGAAGAATGAAGCAATAGATTTCCCCTAACAGAGAAATCTTTACCAAAAAGGAAAAACACACAAAAAAATTAGTTAACTTTGATGTGTGCACAACAATATAAAGACATTTTTTTTTTTTTTTTTTTCAAAAAATTTTGAAAAATTGTTTAATATCATGCAATCATTATTCATGTTAATTGCTTAGCATCATATGATCATTATTTTCATTTTTTTTTGTTTCTTTGCTTTTAGATTTATTGCAAACAAATGAAAAAAAGAAATCCAACTGAATTTATCAGTCTTCGTTCAAAAGAGAACTTTTCAGAAATCTATGACAAGAGGTAAGTACTAAATTTAACCCTTATATATATTCTAAATTAACTCTTTTTTAGTACATTTTTTAAAATGTACTAAAGTTAATTTAAGAGTTTAAGTCAACTCCATATACATATAATTTGTTTAAAATCAACTCTTTGTATATTTTTTTCAAAAATCAACTCATTTTATATGCACTCTTTTTATATATTTATCAAAAAACTTTGTGTGTGTGTTTTAAAAATTAACTTTTTGTATAGTTTTTAGAATTAACACTTTTATATATTTAAAAAACATTAACTTAATATCTTTTTTGATTACACATTTTGATGTAAACATTTTAAAATTTTATCCAACTAAAATTTAAAGAAAAATATAAGTTTCAACCATTCAATAACTAACAAATAAATTTTTTTGAAAAAAAAAACAAGAATTATTCTTCAAATCATATTGGCTGTTTGTTAAATTTCTTGTACTTTCTCAGATTTTAAGGAAACATTTTTATTTTCTCTTTGAATCTTTTTCATGTTTCAATGTCTTTATCTATAAATATATATTATTCTTTTTTCTTTTTTTTTTTTTTTTGTTTCTTTATAGACTAAAAGACCCAGGTACTTGCCCCAGCAATGGAACACGAGACAATAACTGTAACTGTCACCGGAATCCCTATAGCCGATCAGGATATACAACTTTTTCCAAAATTCGAATTAATTTGCATACTCTCTCAGTTGTTCGTGAGTAGTTTTTCTTTTTTCTCAAAACAAAAGTTAAGTTGAGGTTTAATACTAGTCAAAACTATTAATAATAATAGCTGATAGTCCTTCATCTAACAACAAAATCATATGCGAGTTTGTCTCACTAGGAACTTGTTCTTGATTCTTGTTTCCTATTTCCTGTTGTTGTAGAATTGATGAGCCAAGTGAATTTTGATTAAAAAAACAACTTGTATTATCCTTCATCTTCCTAATTCAAGTCAAAAAGTATTTTTTTGTTTTTTTTTAAATTTTGTTTTGATTTGTTTTTTAAAAACTCGTTAATGAAACAATTTGTTTCCTTTTTGATTTATCTTACTTTATTTATACTTGTTTTATGAGCTAGTAATTTCGTAGTATCTGTTCTCTACTGTTTTTTTTTTTTTTTTTTTGAGGGGACAGGGTGGATTAAAAAGTAGTAGTTATTCTCTTGGACAGGGAAACAAAGAAACAGAAAAATAGGACATTGTTTTATATATATATATATTTATATATACTTATATCATACATCTTCAGTGATGCATCAGGATGGGTCATCAGTGATGTTTCCTTTGGGTTCATGGGGGGTTTCGGGTCTTGCAACATCAGAACTCCTCGCCCAAAAGACCCAGTTGGCATTAATCTTACTCCAATTCCCATCCCGGCAGCTAACCTGTGCATCCACACAAGACAAATGACCACAGAAATGGCTCTATCCACATTTAATTTGGCAACAGCCAATCAGAGCTAAGCTCTTCTGATGGCTTCTAAATCTTTCCTTTAAAATCGGGAGGCCACTTTGCTCTTGCTTTCCGGCCACAATGACATAGTTATTCGGCTATTTGTTCAATCTGGTATGTGTTTTTTTTCTTTTCCTTTCTTTTCCTTTTTTTCTTCTTTTTTTTGAAATTACAAAAAAAAAATAAATAAATAAAAAAAAAAATTCTGTACATAAATATAAGATTGCAATTAAAACAAACAAACTCCTATATAAAATTGAAATATATGTTTAGTTTTTTGTTTTTTTAAACTTATTTTCATTAAACACTGTACATGAATATACAATTACGAACTAAAACAGACACCGCGCATTACTATGCTTTAAAATTTCCTTATCAAATGATTTACGAAAGAGAAAAAAAAAACAAACAAACAAACAGAAAAACAAACACCTGAGTAATATTTTGTAATCTTCACGAAAACATTGTCATTTAAAATGCTATATTTACAAACTGGTTAAAACGTCTAAGATATTATTCAATAAAATGAATTGATTTCAAATAAACGCTTAAAACCTAATACAACCACACACCTTCACACAAAAAATAAATAGAATAGATTAAAAAAATAGATTAAAATATATAACTAAATAAAATCTTACAAAACTTATATATATCGTGTAAAATAAGTTGGACTTTCTTTTTTTTTTTTTTTGATCCCTCCCTCTAATTTTTTTTTTCCAACTATCGACAATCCCAACTATCCACCTTTCAAATCCACAACCAATTCATTGCTCTTTCTGCAGCACTGGTAATATTTTTCAGAGCCTTTCTTTTTAATGCTCCGGAAATGCTGATGCTTGTTAATGCTTTACTCATCGACATTGCGTTAAATCCGCAACACCCCACTTCGACTGCCTGGCATATTGCCTGCCAACCATTCACTTGACATTGTTCTACGAGTGGTTCATATTTGGCAATCTTTCTTTCGTGCATGGATTCCATGTTTTCTTCCCATGGAACCGAAAGTTCCCTCATTATCACTTTCTTTGTGGAATTTGAAAACATTACTATATCTGGTCGGAGCTTTGTCTCCACAATATGTGCTGGGAACTTCGTCTGCCTTTCGAGGTCCACCAACAATTGCCAATCTGGCACCAATGATAACAGCGTTACTTTATTTTTTATCTGAGGCTGTTTCAAGCTTCCCGCTCTTACAAAATTTATCTTATGTCTTCTGGGACTGAATCTATTCGATTTTATTGCCTTCGATACCACTTCAGCAATAGCTTTGAAAACCTGATCGTGTTGCCAACGATAACGCCCTTCACTTAATGATCTTGTGCATTCTGAGAGCAAATGCTGTCAAGTTCCTTTACCCCTGCACAACTGACAAGCTGGAGTATCACTTTTGCCCCATGTTTTGAATGACCCTTTAACATCTTGAATGACCCTTTAACATCTCATTGCATAAAATTTTATTGATTCCAGATGAACAATTTTAATTCCTTTCAATCTTACATTCATTATGATAATTACTAATAGCTGTATCATTTTATCTTGCATGTAGGAGATGAAATGTCATTTGCTATGACTCCTCGTGGCCGAAGTGTTGATTATGGCACAGCCGGAGACTGTTACAGTTCACTCAATTGCCCACAGGTAAGGAAAAGAAAAACAATTTTTACACCAACTTCAGATTTTCAAGTCCTATTTTTTATTTTGTTGGATATTATATCCAACTAAAATTCTCATGTTTCTATATACGAGGATCATTAAATAAATTTCCAGACTTTTTTTTGTATGGGCACTTTTATTGATAGTGCACACAGGAAACTCTAGTCCCCTTCAAAGTAATCTCCTCTGACTGCAACACATTTGTACTGTTCCAACAACTTCTGGAAGGCCCCATGGAAATCCTCTTGTATGAACATGTCAATGACCTTTGTCACAGCCTCTTTCATCTCCTCAGTTGTCTCATAATGACAGCCTCTGAGCTTAGGGAATAAGCAAAAGTCACAGGGAGCAAGGTCTGGACTATAGGGAGGGTGAAGAACTGACTTGATGTCCATCTTGATCAAATAGTCTGGGACAAGGATGGAGTTGTGGACTGGTACATTGTCCTGGTGGAAATGCCACTGACCCGATTTGAAGAGTGCTGGCCTCTTCCAACGGAATCTCTTCCTGAACTCCCTTAAAACCTCAACATAGTAACCCTAACCCTTTGACCAATCAACTCTGGTGTATTGACTTCCTTACTCCTCACACACCTCTCATCATCCGTCACAGACTCCCTGCCTTCCTTGAATCCCTTATGCCACTCAAAAACTGATGCTCGATTCATGCAAGATTGTCGAAAAGCAGTCTGAAGCATTCCATACATTTCTGTGGCATTTTTCCAAGTTTAAAACAGAAATTTATTGCATATCGTTCTTCTTAGTGTCCTCATTGCATTTTTGAAATTCACCAGCTGTGACAATCAGGCTTTAGTAGGGTGTATTCCAATTGCTGCTGTAGCTATTGATTTGAAGCTGAAATCATAAAAATTGGTCAGTCATCTCATAAGATGTATATCAATAAGATACTGAATTTTCAAGAGTCTACGACAATTTTAAATGCCTGTACAAAAAAGTCTGGAAACTTATTTAATGCTCCATGTATATATTCAAAAATAACCTAGAAAAATGTACATCATAATGAAATTCTTATCTAAAGAATAGAACAATTTTCAACTCGATTTGCAATTAAATGGTAATTTTGTGGATTATGTAATTATTCAATTTTTAAGTGTTGAAATTCTTGATAGAACAGATATCTATGAAATGCTAATTATAATGCTTCACTTTGTCCTAAACAGAAGTATCAATATCATCAAGGACAGCTGTTACATGGAAACCTAAAGGATGCATGGATTGACTAAATGTTTAATTTGATTTTTAAAATTTTGACCTTTTTTAATCATTAATATTTCTAATTGCATATAATAATTTTCCATAGATATTTTTCCTCGTTTTTTAATTTGATTTTTTTCATTTATTTGTTTAAAAATTTGTATCAGATGTTTTATTCCTAAACTAGGAAATGAAAGGAATATTAATCATGTATAGATCATTGGGTAGCATCTGTGCCCTCTGCCTAAGATCAGAATGCTGTTTCCTGGTCTTCAAGCTAAGATCCAAGTGTAGTACTTGTTAGTTTTTTTCTTTTTTCCCCTCTGGATATATATGAATTATAAAAGGAAAAAGTGTGTGTGTGTGTTAAAAACAAATTTATAAAATTATGATTATTTCAACATACTAATATAGCTAGAAACATTAAATTTGGACCAAAGATTAATAATACAACAAAAACAAATCTTATAATTCATCTCGTTTTTATATTTGTCTAATAATATCAGTCTTTGTTTTAAATTCTGCCAATTTTTGAGCTATAAGCTTTTTTGCAATATATTAGCAACCTGATCTCACTATTGAGTATTGGATTGCATTATCAAAATTTTCCATTACTCTGTTATGAGACCAAGTTGCAGGATCTTTGTGTGTGTGTGTGTGTGTGTGTGTATAATATCATGACTAGTCTTGTATAACACACATTTGTGTATAATATGCACCTCTTTTGGACACAAAATTCTGGAAAAAACATCTCTTGTGAATGATACACATTGACTTTTTGGAATTTGTAGCTGCTGAATTTAATACAAATTTAACATTTGTTCTATTTTTTTTATCTAGTTTGTATTACTAGAAATATAGATATATATTGATTATATAATGTTTTAAAACACAACTTGCACAGTATATAGTGCAAAGGGAAAGATATGTTCACATAAAAATGTAACTAACTTTTGCCAAAATAAGTTCACAGTAGAAGAAATAAATTATGAACAAACATTCCAGTGATTATTTCTCAATAGCAGTACAAAGCAGAATCCTTACACATTAGTCTGTTTGGACTATTGATATAACTTATTTTCAGTCATACCATCCTGAATTTGGTGATGCACATTGCTAGAAAAAAAAATCAATATAACACTTGTTACATTATGGCTGAAAAATCTGGAAAAATAGTGCATCTTATACACAAATAATTGTGTGTGTGTATATATATATATATATATATATATATATATATATATATATATATATATATATATATTGTGTGTATGTATATATGTAATGTTTAAGAAAAGTAAGGTGTTGCTTAGTGGATCAGACTGAGAAGTGATATGATCATAATATTATTTAAAAAACCTTAGTAAAAAGGGAAATTTTCATGAAAGATAAACTGGCAAAGCTAAGCACAACTCATCTGAACTAGCTATGTACTATCTTAATATGAATTAGTTGTGTTATTTAGTTTATAAACAAGTTGTTGTAAACAGGAACACAACAAAAGTGTCAAATGCTTTTAGAAAAGAGCTGATTTGAAACCTAAAATTTTAAAATGACTCCCCTGTAGTCCTGTAGTATTCCTCCTTTTGATTCACCACAATCATCCGACAGAAAATAGTCTCCAGTTGCTTGCCTTTCATTTTCATTAAAAAAAATTGATCACATGCTTCAAGAAAAAAGATTTTTCTGACTTTTGTCTAATATATATATATATATATATATATATATATATATATACACACACACACACAGACACTAAGGTATAATGGTTATTGGGTTGTATTCCAACCAGAGCTATTTGTATTTCCTTTGATATTAATGGCTTTGGGAAAGGTATGAAAATCACTTCTCTCCTCTCTCTAGAGCTATGCCTAAGTAGTAGAGCTAACTGGGCTCAACTGGTTTAGAAGGAGGAAAACTTTGAATTCAAACCCCCTACTGACACATTGCCAGTATTGCAGAGTAAGACTCATTACCCTTCATGTTTTACAGATTTTAGGGAAGGCCCGAGACCTGCAATTAACTGAGAAAAAGGCTGATAGGAATGGAATGCTATGGACTGATTTTACAAGGGTCATTCTTAGCCCCACCCAGGAAGAAGAGCAGAGATGAACATTTTTGTTTTGGCAACACACTACCAATTCTTATAAAACTTGCAAAACTAATTCACATTTCTCTTCACAACAAAAATGTTCAGCTATTGCTCTTCTTTCTGGGTGAGACAATTTTTTGAACAACCCTCATGTGTGTAATATATATATATAAGTAAAAGTAAAGTTGGCGACCTTAGTCGAAGGCTCCCTTTTCAATAGCTACTACACCACGGTGTAGGGGAGGGCGCTACTCCATTCCCAGGATTGCTCCATTTTACCCTTGATCCTCACCTTACAGTACTGAGTGCTAAGCAAGGTGGTATCAAGTACCTTTTTTTTTTTAGTTTTTGGTATGACTCGACCTGGGATTGAACCCCAGTCTCCCAGACCATTGGTGAACACTCTAATCATTTGGTAAAATCTGAAGTCTAAACTTTTAAAGTAAGGTAATTTTCAATAATTTTATAGGAATATAAAGACTTGTACTTCAGAGCTTTACTTTTATTTTTATTTTTTTTAAATTGGGGAAAGCAAAAATTTAATGTTAACTTTTTGCTTTATTTTCAGGGTCGATTTCAAATTGATTTAACTGGCACAGGATTTGTTGTTTCAAGGAACACTCATTGGATTACCACAGACCAAAGGGACTACAAGCAGATTAGCTTTTCACAGGTTTTAGCGCCTTTTTAATCTTTGTACTAAACAAAATATTCAGAAATTAACTCAAGCCCAGTCAGCTGGGGCTATAGAATACATCAACTGCATCTCTGCAGAGGTGTAAGACACCATACTCCCAACAAGTGTCCTGAATATGATACAAACTATCTGATGGTGTGGCTCCAGTAATGCTGGAGTTTTGGGGAATGTGGAGTACTCCCTGTATTGCTATCACTCCTAAGTCCACTCTGGTAGCACTTGATAGGATCCTATCTGTGGATCAAATAGAACTGTTTGGTATTTAAACTGAGTGTAAGCAAATGACTTATACAAAATTGAATTGTGTGAAATAGAACTGTTTGATCATTTAACTGTGTATAAACAAATGACTGATGTTTAATTGAATTGCTAGTGATATATAGCAATACTTTAACTTTAACTTATGCTAAATTGAATTGTTTGAAATAGAACTGTTTGATCATTTAACTATATGTAAACAAATGACTGTTTAATTAGTGATACATAACAATAATTAGAACCATTTAATTGTGTTTAAATGAATTACTAATAAATCATATATGTATATCCATTTAACTGTGTGCAAACAAATGATTGATAGTAAATAGAAATATTTTAGATAGAAATACTTTAAACTATTTAACTGTGTACAAATGAATGCACTTCAACTCATTTAAAAATGTATCAATAAAATGACTTTACAAACCATATATATCTAAATATATATATAAAAACAGGATTTGGGATTAAATAACCTACAAGGCATGATATACTATAAAGCCCAACCAAACCAAATGAACTCTTATTTTAATGTTGAAACAAGATTGATATTAAACAGTTTATGGGAATAGAAAGGCTACATAATTTTTTCTACACATTTATTAGAGGGAAGTCTCTGTGGCATTATGGCTAAAGTGCTGGACTACAGCCTTGAAGTAAGTGAGTTCAAACTCCATTCATGCCATTATGTTTACTTTGGGAAAATACCTTTTGAGGAAGGTATGATCCCCCCCCGCCCCCTATCCTCCCAGCTATGTGTTAAATAGTATCACTGCTGTTCTTCTACAAGGATGGTTTTGGCATTAAATAATCTATGAAGGTTGTTATGTAATTAAACAAAGAAACCAAGCCAAACATATTGTCATTAATATTTTATTTTTTTAAATAAATTCTCATGTTAAAACAAAAGTGACATCTTTTGTGCTATTTCTTTATAAGTATTTGTAACAAGGGAAGTAACTATTGCATACTTAATACAAGGTACTATTTACCATCCTAATAAGGCAAATCGTGACACAAAATTTTTAGTGCGGAGTACTACATATACTCTCCCAAATAAGTATAAACTTTGCTTTTTATTGTAAAAATGTCTTTATCTGTCTGCAAATAGCAAATGCCACTCAAGATAGATTTTGAATTTAGAATTGCCTTCTCCTTGACTGGTTATCTTACCAAGACTTGACTGCCCTGCTATTTATCCAGAGCTAGAGAGAAAACAGGCATTAGCACAATAAGAAATGCAAACGCCTTCATTGATTTGGCAATTTCTTTTCCTTCAATGTTAACTGCTGCTCAATATGAGCTTCCAAAACTGGAAGTGGGTCATTCAAAAACTGTACTGTTTCCTTAACTATTGCCATCAAATCATACTCCTGACCCTCTTTATTGAACAATGAGTAGGTGCTGTTTGTAGGATGGATCTCTATAGCTTTTATTACTTTTCAGTTTTAGATTACAAATAACCAATGGTTTTTTTTTTTATCTAAGGTACCATGATAAAAGCAATATTGTAGAGATACTGACCATAATATTATTGCTATCTTTATGCTGGGGCTCCTGCTAACAAAAGGAAACAAACTTATTAGTAGGCCCTGTCACTGGTAGGCTGCTTAGAATATGTCAACTGCATCTTCAGCAGAAGAATAACCCTCCTCCACCACCCCCAAAAATAAATAGATGAATGACACTAAAATGCATCTAGTGATGAGGCTCCACTTTAGGAGCTCTGGAAAGTGTGTAGTACCTCTTCACTGCCCATGACTCCCAAGTCTACTTTGACCCAGAGTGTTAATATCTTTTAGGGTTCTGCTTTGGAGTAAAAGAGATCTGTCTGAAAATTATTTGCATTGGATAGGAATTCATGAAACCATATAAGAAACAATTAGAATTATTAATGTTAGCTAGGAATATTTTAAACCATGCACTTATTTGATTTCGGTTTGATTTCTTGTTTTATTAATGAAAATCAAGATGCACCATGATGTCTACAATATTGAGGTTTTTATTTTTATCAGAATAATTCACAATAAAAAGAAATTATGCTTCTTTTCTAACTAAATTATCAATCTCAAGGTTAAAAAAAAAAGAATGGACTTTTATAATGTTACCTTTTTCAGGTTCTGACATTGGCATAATGGTTAGAGTGTTTGCCAATGGCCTGGAAGACAGGGATTCAATCCCAGGTCAAGTCATACTAAAGACTCAAAAAATGGTACTTGATGCTGCCTTGCTTAACACTCAGCATTATAAGGTATGGATCAAGGGTAAAATGGAGCAATCCAAGGAAAGGAGTTAAACCCTCCCCTACACCTCGGTGTAATAGCTATAGAAAAGGGAGCCTTAGGGTCACCCTCGACTACAGTCACCAACTTTACTTTTACTTACTACCTTTTCAGGAATGTTCACTAATAACAGCATCTATGTCCCTTGCTAATAATCGGAGCAATTTTTTTTATCTGCATATTTCAAAATGAACAATCATTTCACAACAATTTTTAAACTGTTAATTTTATATAACAATTCAAATTTATAAATGTTTTAAAGAACAAAAAAACCCTGTAATACCAATATATTTCCCATAGAAGTTAAGTGCCAAAGTTTTATTACTAATTTGACCTCAGCATATGTAACTACACTCAACTTGTCACCAGCAGAAAAACAAATATTTCAAGAGGCTAAAAGATCAGGCAAAATGGATCTGGTACTCATAGACTACAATAAAATCAAAAAAGGTTGGTAATATCATCAGATACTGCTGGAATACCCTAGGTTAATGAAACCATGCCTGACCCCAAAGTCATCATCTCAGAAAGGCTATTGGTAACACTGCTGTTATTGTCTTTGCAGTTTTATGAATTTAATATACAAAATACTAAAATTCTCAGAATATTTGTATGCAATCATAACTCAGAAAAAATAGCAAATCATGAGAAGATTCCTATGAAAATAATATACTTAAATTGCTGTAACTTACAGAACAAAGCAATTTCCAGTCCATTATGCAATTGAACGATATTTTTGTAATCTCTGCAATCCTATTACATACCACGTTTTAGCCATTCAAATCCTCAATACAATGAAGTCACTGATTTTAATAGCATATCAAACAGTCTAGGTTTATTTTATGCCTAGAGGTTAGAGAATCCACATTTATTCTACATTCTTATTTTTAATTTTTGTGTAGTTGTTTCTAAGTTTTTTTTTTGGGGGGGGGTCACACTGTCCAATCAAATACAAATAATTTTTAAACAGATTTATTGGACCCTAACAGGTGCTACCATTCTGGGTCTGAGTGGGCCTGGGAGTAATGGCAATAAACTAGAGCCTGACTTTCACATAGTTTTGGATGCCCTTTTTTTGCTAGGGTGGGGTTTATTCTTCTACAAGAGGGTACAGTCAACATATTCTAAGACCTGCTGATAAGGCTCTCAATATAATGGAGATAACTATGATAGGTTAATTAGAATCCTTTACTCTTTCCTAAATAGAAGTACCAGTATCATCCTGGACAACTGTTATAACAGTGACCAAATAAGTTCATGAACATTCTGTTATTTTATGAAGTGCTTGAAATTCTTTTCTTTTTTTTTTTCTTTTAATAATGAATGTAGTTTCTTTTAATACTGTCAAAAATTTAATAATAAAAATTATTTTAAAATGATTGCATTTATTTATTTTTTTTAAAGAGATAACAGTATTAGAGGAGTGCCAATTAAATGACAATGATCTAGCTGTGCTTGATTACCATAGACTGAGATGTATATCGTGCATGCATGTGTAACCCACACAGCAATTATGAAATGAAAATTTTTAGAAAAAACTCAATTTACAGTTCTAACTGTAAGGAAAGATCACCAAATATGAAAAAAAAATGGCGGTTCATTGGCAAGAAAAAAGTGTGCATCATACCTAGCAGTCTATATTAATATAAACCCATGATATTTGAGATATTTTAACCATTTTTTCAACTCTCTGTACATTTAATTTTTTTTCTGTTTAATTCTATTTTTTTCCTTATTCCAGAATGGAGAAGTGGTCCGAGGCTTATGTGGTGGTAGATGTGGTATTCGGTGCATTCCTGACCCTAACATTGGTTTACAACTGGAATTGAGACATTAACACATTGATACACAATCAAAGTCAGTAAAACTTTTTCTATTGCCTCCCATTCATTTTATACTCTATTTTGTTTTATTAATTTTTGTAATAATAGCACTCAAGATTTTTCTTTCCTTATGGATTGTACACCTACCAAAAGAAGGCTAGTATTAATAAAAGCAACACAAAGAATTACTGTATTTGACTGCTTATAAGATGTACTTTTTTGCAAAAAAATATCCCAGAAAGTCCCTTTGTGACTTATAAGGTTAAGGGTCAGCTTTTGGTTACTGGCTCGTTAAGTTTTAGTATTTCAGTGGCCCTTAAATTAAACTACAAACATCTCTGCAAATGTAAACAAGATGACAATCACTTTTATACCAACAATGGCAACTCTTTCTAAGGTAACAATGTATAACAGTAGTACTTACCAGTACTTCATATAAAATAACACCAATCAAGAAAATCAAGTGACAAAGCTCAATCATGCATGTATATAAATAAACCTATTAAGGTTTTTAGATAAAAAGTAGTGAGATTTAATTAGGATTTGAATACATGTGAAATTTTTTAATGACCTGATAGTGGGGAGGGCTATGAATGTCAAAATGAAAACTCTTCACTTCATTCATAGTTTAAACCTATTTATCTATTTTTAAATGCCTCCCAAATTGTGGTGGTTCTTACAAGCTGTCAAATATGGCAGTTTATGAAATAATTGGATCCTTGGAAATTCCATTGTAACAAAGTGTCCTGTTTGAAAGAAAAGGGATCAAGGAAAATATAAAATTAGACAAAAATTTAATCATGTTAGTTAGACAAACATGCTGATAATACTTAGCCACATCAAAAAGTATGTATGTAAAAATTATTTGAGTTCTAATAAACAAAGCAGATAGAAATTTAATGATTTCTAAAACCTTATTCAGGAGGATATTAAAAGAAATGATAGTACAGTTTAATACCATATCAAAAAAAGTAGCCCAGTTAGCTAGGGCTTTAGAATACACTGACTGCATCTCTGCAGAGAATGTCCTGATATGATATTAAACCATCTGATGGTGAGGCTCCAGTCTTAGAGCCTTGTGGAGTACCCCTTCATTGCCATTGCTCCGAGGTCCATTCTGACCCAGAGTGGTAGTACCTAATAGGGTCCGATCTATGGGTCAAATAGAACTGACATTTGAACTGTATGCAAGCAAAGGACTTATGTTAAATTGAATTGTTAGAAATAGAACTGTTTGATCATTTAACTGTGTGTGAAAACAAATGACTGTTTAATTGAATTGTTAGTGATACATAACAATACTTGGGACCATTTAACTGTGTGCAAATAAATGAGTAATGTTGAATAGAGTTATTAGTGCTAAATAACAATACTTGAAATTCTTTAACTGTGTGCCTAAATTAAATTGTTAGTATTATATAGCAATACTTACAACCATTTGACTGTGTGCAAATGAATGAAAGGTGTTCAATAGAATAATTAGTGTTAAATAGCAATACTAGTAACCACTTCACTGTTTACAAGCAAATGATTAATATCGAATAAAATCATAAATGTTAGCAATAATAGAAACCATTTAACCATGTAGAAATAATGGCAATACTAGTAAGCAAACAAATTAGTTCTAACTCATTTAGAAATGAAATTACCAACAAACTAATCTCTTACATATCATATATCTATTTAAATATGTGCAAACAAATGACTGATAAATTGTTACACTGTACAAACAAATGATTAATAGTAAATAGAATTATTCAAATTAGATAACAATACTGCGTGCGAAAAAAAAATGAGTTCAGGCTTGTTTAAAAATGTTATCAACAAAACTTGTTTACAAATCATATATTTAATATATATGTATAGAAAAGATTTGACATGAAATAACCTACAATGGTTGATATGCCATAAAACCAAACCAGATGAAGAGTTTCAGAAGAACTTCAACTAATAGAAAGCTCAATAACATAAGTGTGTTGATGCTAAGAGGACTATGCTTTGTGTTTAAAGTAAATTTCACTAAATAAGATTTGTAAGCTAAAGTGAATAATACCCAAAGCTAATTTATCCTAGAAAACATCTGTTGATTTAAAACTTTATTTTTCTTTTTTTTTTTTGTAATTTAGATTTCGATATTTTCAATTTATTGTATTACTATTAAAGCTCTAATTGTAATGTATAATTTTTACAATTATTTTTTTATTACTATATTTGGTTTTAATGTTTAAGTTTTCACATAAAAAGTCAGTCATAAACCAAGCTGAATTGACTTGCATCAAAGAAATCATTTTTTATTTTTCAGTGCAGTAAAAAAATTTACTGGACAAAAAGCTCAGGGTTTCCACAAGCTCTACGGCCAAAAAGTGTAAGTGTCTTTTATTCCTTTTTAAAATAACATCTTCTTTTTAAGACTTTTTTGTGCTATGTATTTACTTTGTTTTGACAACATTGTGTGGTATAGTAAAGTGACACTGACATTGTCTGATGTCTGCTGGTGCAACTTTGTATGGCTCACTTGTTACCAGGTGGTACTGTGTTTATGTTTATCAATAAGGAGAAATGGTAATCAAGCTAGTCTTGTAGAACATTATTTTTGCTCTCATCACTGGATGACTTGTACATATGGTCTCATGCCAGACTAAAGCTAATCTTTATAAATATTGAAAAAAAATTAAATTTGCTTACATGTCAGTCAGAACATCCCAGTCAGCTGTGGCTATAGAATACACCAACTGCATCTCTATAGAGAAGTAAGAACCCTCATGAATGTCTTGAATATGACACTAAACAATCTGATGGTGAGGCTCCTGTAATGCTGGAGCTTTGGGGAATGTGCAGTACCTCTTCATTGCCATCACTCCCAGGTCTACTTTGGCCCGGAGCTTTAGTACCTAATAGGGTCCTATCTAGAGGTAAAATAGAACTTTGACATTTAAATTGAGTGTAAACAAATGACATTCTAAATTGAATTGTTAGAAATAGAACTATGTGATCATTAACTACAAAATGTGTTGACAAATCATTTATTTAATATATATGTAAAAACAGGATTTGGCATTAAATAACCAACAATGGTTGATATGCCATAAAACTAAACCAAACTTGTCAGTCAGAAGGGAGGTAACTCCATTAGATTTCATTCTAGCTATACAGATAATGAACCCGGATGTTTGTTGGAAAGTGGACTGGATGTAAGGAATGGCCCAAGAGATTAAAGAAAGGGGGAAAGTGGACATTAGTCAACCACAAAAAGGAAGTAAACAGCTTATAAGTGGTTTTTAATTAATTTTTCTTACTTTTTTTATTTTTTCTCTCGGAAATATTTTTCCTGAAGATGTTTTACTTGTTTAATTGTGATGTTCAATTCCTTTGGTGATCTTTTCTGGCATTTGTTTAGATGATATAAATTAAATATCAATTTGCTGAAATATAGCAATATTTATATGTAAAAATTGATGGCATAGAATCAAAAAGTAGCTGATTGTGTGTGTATTAGGTTTAATCAATTAAGTTCAAAGCCTTACATATAGATATTAACTGAATTATTATTTGAAATGCTTGATCTATTCACCAGATAATTAAATGCCTTGATAAGAAAGGAGATTATGTTGAAAATATTTGCTGTATAAAGTAAATGTACCATTATTGATGTTTTATGGTTATGTGTGTGTGTGTTTTTAAGAGCAGGGGGGATGTCGGAATGGACAAATATATTTTTTATATAAGATATTCCTTTGTCTCCAGTGAGATCTGCTTGAACATATAGAAAATGAAAGAATGAGACAGAAATACTTGAAGTAACAAAAATGACAATGATCCAGAGGAACAATAAACAAGATTTATTTGTTAACAGCAAAATAAACATAAAATAATACAAGAGGAAAAGTAAATACAAAAATAAGTCACTCAGTTGTTTGTTAGAGGAATGATATATGGAAATGTGTATGTCCAGTAGCTTAGTTGTATGCAATGATACAGAGAAGAATCGTGGAAAGGAGTGAGGTTTATCAGTTTTTACTTATTACATTGTTTTGCTAATTCATTTTTTATCTCTCTTGGGGAGTTCACAACCAAAAGTCCAACTTTTCTTTCTGTTCTCTTTCTGTGGTTTAACAGAAAGGCTTGCTTTCAACCTTCACAAAAAGTCTTGTGTTGTTTTCCTTTATCAATATCATGATAATAGGTGGCTCCCATGACAGACTTTCTTGGTTCTTTACTTTTCATAAGACATCTTCTTTAGTTGCTTAGCCACTGTGCATCCTCAATTTGGCTGTGTCCCACTCCAAAGATTTTTGCCAACTGACTTTCTGTCTGATTTGTATTTTTTGATGTGTGAAAGGTCATCCTTGTTACATGCCTTCTTTCAGCCAATCAGCGACTTCTCTTTTCAAACTGTAGTATCTGTTGATTTCAACATGTCAGCCAGGGTAAGGTGAGGTGGGACCCGGGCACCTTGTCCCACTTCCTTCTGATATGGGGCATGTTTACTGATCAACCCTTACAAACAGCCTGTTACTATGACTAGGGAGTGAGCAATCTGTAACAGTATGTATGTATGTAAAAAATAAGAATAGACAAGATATGATTTCTATAGGATCAACTGACAATTGTGGAAAGAAAGCTATAATAATTACAAAGTTTCATTCAGAAATTTTAAGTAAATAATGCTATGCTGTTTGCATATTTGGAAGTATAAAGAAAAACATAATGAAGAACCTAAAGTAAAATGGTTGACATTAAAGATAGCTTGTGTTTGTAATGAAAGAATCAAACAATGAAAATTGTGCTTGAAATAAAAATTCAACATCATAATTTTTCCTTATCCTAAAAATCTTTTAAATAAGAGATCAGAGTTGATGTCCAAAAGTTTGTATTGAAGCTGAATTTGGTACCACATTGTATCATGTGACCAAAACTTAGAAGCTACGTGACTCAAGTGTTACATCAGCTGTTAAAGTACTAATATATATATATATATATATATATATATATATATATATATATATATATACAACAACAATTTCAGTCACTTTCAGATATGGTTAAAAGTAACTCATCTGACTTTGTGAAACTCTAGATCATGAGTTGATTGTCTCTCGTAAGATTTTTGTCTTTTCGTTTTTTATGGATTTTTTCCCCCAGATATCGGTTTATGTAATATTCTTTTATTTGAAAATTGTATCTGTTTTTTCTTTTTTTCTTACCATCAGAATTATAGAATTATTATTTAAAAAAGCACACACACACACACACACACACACACACACACACACATGTATGTATATATAAATTTATTTTTGTTTTTTTTTTTGTAAAAGAGAAATGGACTTACCCCTGGAAAAACGTGCTCGTGTGTGCTTGGCATGCAAAAGCGAAAATGGCTGCGCTGACGTGTGCAAAGGTCTAAGCCTATAAAAAAGACAGACAGCTGCAGTGTTAGCAATGAACTCAAGCGTTGCAGGTGGCAAGAGACAATATATCCAGCTGATTGGAAGAGACAATTCAGGAGACCTTTCTAAGCTAGAGCTGTTTGTGCTGGACGGTGATATGGGAAAAGTGTCCTGGATCAAGCTTTCTGATTGTTAAGTGACACCTGATTACTACAAGCTATTTCGGCATAATGATTGAGGGAAAATTTGACCTCAAACTAATCCCCAAGTTCGACAGTTTTGCATCAGTGGTTGAATGGATGGAAAAGGCTGAGCTAGTCTGTAAGATGTTCCAAGTGAAACATATGGAACTTATAATCCCCTTAAGGCTGATGGGTGGTGCTTTTATTGTTTTCCAGCAGCTCAAAGAAGAAGATAAGAGGTATTTTGACTGGATAAAGGCTGCGCTATATACAGCTTTTGCCGCAGATGGATTCATGGCATTTGATCAATTCGTCGAGCGACGGCTCCACCATGGGGAGTCAGTTGATGTTTAACTGGCAGAATTGTGGAGGCTTTCGGTGTTGTTCGGGGGAATAAGTGACCAAGGCCTGGCATGTGCATTTGTGCAAATGTTGCCAGACCGAGTGAAAAGTCTTTTATGTGCCTCAACCCGCATGGATGGACTATCGATCAACCAGCTAATGGTTCCAGCACAAGCTAGCATGAAAGATAATACAATTGAGGCAGGATTGGCTGTTGCACCGTTCAAGCGATACAGGACGAAACTAAGTTGCCTGACAGTGGGGACTTGTGTGATTTCATAACATGTCATTGCTGCAACAGCCCCAATCACTTTGCGAAAGATTGTTAAAGACAGGGCACTGGAAAGCAGGCATGCCGGATACGTTGCTACAAGTGTAAAGTGTTAGGTCATATGTCCCGCAACTGCCCAGGAAACGAGCTAGGGGAATAGGCATTAGTGCCTGTCTGCTCCCCGAACCCCATGTGAATGAGGCGCTACCTGCAGTCACTGTGCATATTAATGGATTTCGAAGATTGGCCTTACTAGACACAGGCTGTTCACGGTCGCTTGTAACTAGAGCGCTTTGTCATTCTTGGGAGAAGAAGGTGGACATATTCACTGTTGGTGAAGGAGCCCTAAGGTGCTGTGGCGTTGAGTATGTTCAGCTTGACATAGGCAGTGGGTGTCCTATCGATGTTGAGGTTCTGGTCGCAGATGGAAAGTTGTTGGGTTTCAATCTGCTGCTTGGTTTTGATATCATCAAGAAGCTGGGAGGAGTATACATGACCAGGGATGGGCCGGTGAGTTTTCCACAACTTGGCAGACCTGTGTGTGCGGCCATTACTATCAACAAACCTGACTTCCATGCAGAATTTGACGAGAACAAAAAGATCTGGGTTGTGTCATGGAAATGGTCTGAAAACCAAATGCCACCTGAGCTGGAAAATTAGGCTGCTGAGTACTTTGTACCAAAGCAACTTAAAGCAGAGTTCGATAATGAGCTCCAAACTTGGATTGATAATGGCTGGATGATTCTGTACCCAGAAGAAGAATGTGGGCCCCCCACCCAAGGACCTGATTCCGTTAATGGCCGTGTTGCAAGCAAACAAACAAAAAGTCCGTCCGGTCATGGATTACCGGGAGCTCAATAAATACGTTGATGCACACACAGCTAATGCAGATGTTTGTGCACAGAAATTAAGAGAGTGGCAACAGAAAGGATCTAATGTCACCATGCTGGATTTGTGCCGGGCCTATTTGCAGGTCCACATTGACAAGTCATTGTGGCCCTTTCAAACAGTCAAGATAAAAAGGCAAAGATATTGCCTCACTCATTTGGGATTTGGGCTAAATGTGGCACCGATAATTATGTGATCCATTATAAATATAGTGATGGCACAGGACGAAACTATTCAGAGGGATACGTCTTCATATATTGACGATATATTTGTCAACGAGAGCGCGTGCACTGCTGCATGTGTGAGGGACCATCTCCTAGAATTTAGATTGACATGTAAGGATCCGGAGTGGCTGAGGGACAGTACTCGTGTACTAGGTTTACGTGTCATGGAGAAGCATGGGAAATTACAACGGTGTTGCGGGGGTGAGCTTCCAATGTTGCCTGACGTACTCACTCGTCGCAGCATCTTTTCTCTGTGTGGGAAATTGACGGGACATCTTCCAGTGTGTGGCTGGCTCCGCGTCACAACCACATTCCTGAGGCAGCATGCAAACTCTGTGACAGCAGGCTGGGACAATGAGACATGAGACCCACCCCTGAATTAGATGCTATCAGATATAATTGTGCAAATGGCACAGAAGGATCCAGTGCAAGGTGACTGGAGCGCTAATCAGACGACGGCTTAGCACTAACAGTTGACGTGGAGCTCATCAGATCCCAGGTGAACCGAGCTGATCAGCTCACCAGAGTTCCTCAACGATGGTTAGACGTACTTCAGAAGGAAACAGAACCAGTGTGTGCCGCCTCCATTGAAGAGCAGGAATCCACTCGCATACAAGCCATTCACCAACGTAGTGGACATCCTGGTGTGAGGCGGACATTATATTTTGTTAGACAAGTCAGCCCTACGATTTCGAAAGCAGCAGTTCGGATGGTGGTCTGAGCATGTAAGAGGTGTCAGTCCATAAACCAGGCACCAGTACATTGGAAGTTCAGAAAATTGGATGTGCATGACAATTGGAGGAGGGTGGGAATGGACATTATGAGGACCAGCATTATTTAACCTTGATAGACTGTGGCCCTCATAGGTTTTCCATTTGGTGCCCATTGCCACATTAGAATGCTGCTAGCATCATAATGGAGTTGGTGTTTAGCGAGAGAGGACTACCTGCTGAGCTACTCACTGACAATGGCACAGCGTTTAGTGGAGAGGAATTCGGAAGGTTTGCCGAGAACTGGGGCATACAACTACGATTTCATGCAAAAGTGAAAATGGCTGTGCTAACGTGTTTTAAGAACTCAAGATCTCGGATTCTCACAAGACCAATGAGACGTGTGCAAAGGTCTAAGCCTATAAAAAGACAGCCACAGTGTTAGCAGCAAACTCAAGCGTTGCGGTTGGCAAGAGACAATATATCCAGCTGATTGGAAGAGACAATTCAGGAGACCTTTCTAAGCTAGAGACGTTTGTCCAAATGGTGAGACGCAAAAAGTGTCCTGGATAAAGCTTTCTGATTGTTAAGCGACCTCTGATTTCTACAATCTTGTCTATTTAATAATGAACCTAATGCTATTTAAGTGTTAATGATAGTCATCTTGTCTATTTAATAATGAACCTAATGCTATTTAAGTGTTAATGATAGTCATCTTGTCTATTTAATAATGAACCTAATGCTATTTAAGTGTTAGATATTTATCCTGTCTATATAAACATTTAATGGTAACATGACAACAGATTATCTTAAGATAGTATTGGTATAGTAACTTGTGTTCTATCAAAGTAAATAGAAATGGTTTTTATTTCCCAATATGTTGCATTCTTAACAGTCAATGTTTTTCAGTTAATATCATATATAAACTTAATCTGCAAAATTTATAAGTGTCTTGTGTTGATAAATCAGGTAAATCAAAGTTTGAAATAAATTTAGTGTGTATTATGTATTTGTAATACATTCTTTTTCATAATGAAAGAATCTCCACTGCTTATTTTGTAGTTTTGTTTTATTTTAAATGAATTCCCAAATGAATCAGTTAATTGTTGATAATGCTTAAATATATGTACAAGAGTGAGTCAAAAGTTTTGGCAATGTTCAGTACCTGCAGCTCTGGATGTTTTTGCCAAGATCATGAATGTGGTGAACCATACTAGACTGAGATGCCAAACTTGCCTGATGCTCTCTGAGTGCTACTTGCCAGATTTGCCTCAATGGCTTAGAGTACAGCCTTGGAATCCATAGTTTTAGGCTTACTTTATCTTGCTTGATTGTTAAGATTTTTGCAATCCAAGCAAAATTTCTTTAACCATCTAGTTATTGTACTGTAATCAACTGCACCTTCACCTTTTGCATAACAAATGTCTTTTGTTTCTTCTGTGAGTTTATGGCCCAGTTAAAACTTGTGTAAGTTTTCAAATTAAACTACATTACACATTTATCTGTACAGCTTTCAAATCACGCAAAGAGTGAAGCAATGCATAAGATGTCAGCACACCAATTACCATGATACTACCAACCCTAGCAGCTACCTTGAACTGCTTTGTTCATGGGATATATACTCCACAAACTAGTTCATACTAAAATATTGCAAAACTTTTGACATACTTTTGTGGTGTTGAAATTAATGTATCAAAGACACTTTCAAGGAAAATTAGTCTTTAAATTTTTTTGAAATTGTAAAACCAGAATTTACAAAAACTTTCTTAATAGATGTGTTAATTCATTAGAGTTAATGTTTTAAATTCTTTTACTTTCTTTTTTCAGATGGAAAATTATACACACACACACAGAGCAGAAGATTAAAAACTGCCAACTTTCATTGTAAATAATTCATCCCAGAAGACTAATGCTTTTTCTATTAGTCATGGTTATTTATTTTTTGTAAAACTTATTAAAACCAAAAAAAAGCAAAAAATATATGCTAAAATAGATTTAAAAAAAAAACAGTGAAAACTGATGTACAAAACTTTATTGAAATCTTTAAAAATTGAAAATCTATGGCTGAGGAAAATATTGATGTATCTAATATTTATACTTTAAAAGTATATTTTTAGTTTATTACTAGAGCAGTTTTAGTATGTTTTTATTGCATTCTTTATCATTGTATATTTGAAAGATGTTTTCTGTACATGTTTATATTGTAAATAACCAAGTGATCATTATGTGAATGGGATATTTGATTCTTATTCAATTTTGTGTTGAAATGTAGATAATAACAATAATAATTGCAAAATTTAATTCAGAATAACCTTTTTGAATTACCCCGAGCACTTCACCTGTGGGTACAAAAACAAAGAGAGGGGAGTTAACAAAGCCTCGAATGTTGCTTACCAAGATAGCAGTAAACCGAGTAGCTTCGTAGGAAAAGAAATGTAATAAAAAAAAGCATATAAGAACAGAGGAAGGGGAGGAGTAACTCAACTATTACCATACAAAAAAAACTACTCTATTTCAGAGATGAACAAAATATCCCTCTACAAAATATTTTTCGAATGAAATAAATTTAACAATAAATTTCCTCTGATATTGCACAAATTTCATTGTGCATAGTTGAATAAAAACCACAACATTTGATGTAGCATCATAAAAAATAAAACAAAAAGATAGAATGAAAAGAATTGGAAAGTCAAATGGACTTACTCGATATTGAACTGAAACAAAGAAAAGTTGTACATTACAAAACAATTTTTTTTACAGGAATGCCAATATTGTCTGAATTCAAAATTCTATCTTTTGTTTCAAATTTCTGGTGCTAGGCTTTGTCTGATACAATTTTCTTCTCTTTTACCTCTTCTTTTTCCTGCTTCAAATTTCTGGTCCAAGGCACTCACAGGGTGATGTAATTTTCTTCTCTCTCCAATTTAGCTGTGTCTTTTTCTTTTGGCTTCTTGACAATTTTGAGGATAGTGCTCTGAGGAATTTAATGTTTTTCATTAAATTTCTTCCACTATCCTTTCTTGAAAAAAATGTCTCCCAAGATTTACTCATATAGAGTTAGGAGAACTTAGCAACTTTTCTGTTTCCTATGGAAAGAAACCAATTCTGGGCTTCTCTTCTACTGTGGAAACCAATAAACTCTCAGTTAATTGTAAATTTTACACCATTCATGGTGAGTGGTGGAGTCTATGTAAGAGGCAAACTTTGCTTTTAACCTAACTTCCACTGGCTGGCTGGCATACAGGGTTCAACCTTTCTCTGACTGTGTAATAGACTGGGACCCATGTAAAAGCAGACTTCTAATATACTGTTAACTGCATAATGAAAGACACACAGACTGATGAAAAAAAACCTGCCCTGTCATTTAAATACCCACAAAGGGACAGTAATGGTCCAACTTTAAAAATGAGCCAATGACATTCAAGCTATTTTTATTGCCGAATTCACTAATTCCAAAAATTCTCTTCTCCAACCACAGACATTTATCGGTTAATATGAAAACAAACTTTAAGGTTTACTTTTTACTATTATTATCAAAATCATATGCATAAAAAAAGAAAAATATTGAGCAATGATAATTAGCATTTTATTTATTTTTATTTTTACTTTTTTAATGAAGCATTGTCAATCATCATACATGGGTGTATATAATCCAGGAGTAGACAAACTCATCAATGTTCTAATGAATCTGTCAGAATTTGTGTGTGTGTGTAAAATCCAGGAGTAGTAGAGAATCCATTCTCAGAGTTTAAAAGCAACAACAGCAAAAAACAATACTTTTCCTGATATTCCCTTGTTCCAACTTGGTAATAATTGGTCTGTGAGACTAACTTGCTTGCCATTATACAAAACTTTTCTAATTAGGAAGAAAAATATCTTAACTTTCATTATGTGACCATAAATTTGGTTTCAGTAGAATAATCTTGAAAAGATTTTTTAATGAAATAATTAGATTTTTTTAAAAAAAGTTTGTTTTATTTTATTTTTTCTATACATTTATGACATTTCTAAGTAAAATTCATGCATCAAAATAATTTAAATTAGCTTTGATTCATATACATGTTTCACTTTTACAAAATTGCTGGTAGGTGTATTAATATGATGAAGCCAGAAGTTGCCTTGCATCAAAGACTACCTACTCCAAGCATATCATTCAAAATAAAGAGCAGAATTTTATTAAAATAATTTTTTTCAAATTTGTAATGATTTATTCTGTTCATCTATTTTTCAGTAGTTTGCAAAGATCAAGTTTTTAACCATCCACCCCATTCTCTCCACCCAATCAAATAGCTAACCAGACTTCCTTGGGCAAAAAAGACCTGAGTATCCCTTATTATGTTTCCAATACTCAGTCATGAATATAAAGATGTGAAGGAGTAGCCAAAAATAAAGCAAATTAAATTAAAAAGATGTACAATTTTTGGCCTCTCAACCTGTTCCAATTCTTATCTAACCAATTTGAGAAATTTATTTCCTTTCTTCACAGCACATTTTTGTGATCAGCAACTTCAGTCTTAAAATGAAAAACCATAAGTCTCTTCAATCATGCTGTATTGCAAAATTACATAATTTAAAAACTGACTTTTTGAGGAGACCTAATTTAAATAAATCAAATAAAATATGTCAATGCTAAATTAATGTTTAGTTTGTTTTAATTCACTGCTACCTAAATGTCTTTCAACACAAATTTGCTGAATTGATACATGTGCTAGTTGACATGCTCTTAGTCAGAATTCCAGGCATGTCATTCAAAATACAGAAAGCAGAATTTTATTTTTAAAAATGAAAAAAAAATTGTAATGATTCATTCTGTTCATCTACTTTTCACTGATTTACAAAGATCAAATTTTTTAAAAACTTTTCCTCCCCAACCAAGCTTTGCTGAGGCAAAAGGATTGTGAGTTTGAATCTCACTGAGAGCTTCTCTTTTATTTGTTTCTGATACAAACTGTTCCTCACTGTTATAGAGATAATGACCTGAGCCAGTTACAATTTTTAAAAAAAAGTCACTAAGATTAAAAGATGAAAGAAAATACTAGACAAAATTAAAATTTGTTAACCAATACAAAACCACGACAATCTTTGAAATTTCAGGCTGAGTGCTATTTTACTATACATCATAAGCCTGATATTTGGGATTGAGCTTTAATTTACTATACACTGTAAGCCTGATATTCTGAACTCAGGGAGATCATGTTAAATACTAATAATAAAAGGTTTAATATAATAGTGATTTATGGATTGGATGTCTTTGAACAAATATATCTATTCCCTGGATGCAAAGTTTGCAATATGTTGTGTGATGGATTTTTTTCTTTTTTTTCTTTTTTTGTTATTAGTTCAGGTACAAAGTATCTGAAGGCTTATAGGTTCATAATGGTCTTCAATTAGAGTTGAATATTTTATTGAAGGTTTTGAATATAAGTAGAGTCTGAGTTTGATGTTTGGAGTGCCATTTTGTTGAGAAATATTATTTGGAGAAATGAGTTTCCCCATAAGAATGAATATCAGAATAATTACAACTCAACATATTTATTGCCAGAGCAAAATTAAATTAAAAATGGAATACATAAAGAAATTAAATACAAAAAAGTATGAATGAAGGTAGAAAAATCACTGATGGCATGTATGTATGTATGTATGTATGTATGTATGTATGTATGTATGTATGTATGTATGTATGAAGTTTCTAAGAGACTTAAGTATTTGAGAAAAGTTCCTTAGAAATAAATCTATTAAATATTAATAATATATTACTTCTCATACAGGATTCCATTAAAAAAATGAATATAATCTAAATAGCAATAATTTATATTGAAAATAGTCACTTGAAGTTATAATTTACTGAAAATTATTATTAGTCACCTGAAACCATATAATGGCTTGAAAGTTATTGGTGTTAGATAGGAATACTTGAAACCTTGTAACTCTGTGCAAACCAATGATTATGATTAAATAGGAATTGTTACATTAAACTCTTTGTGTATAAATTATTGGTATTAGATTAAAATACTTAATCTCATAGAACTATGCAAACAAATGATTATAGACAAATAAAATAGTGGAAAGGAACATTGTAAATATAGTTTTGATTACAATCATCCATTTACAAATGGATCAAATGTTGGTATTAAATAATCCACTAGGATTTGATATGCCATAAAACAAAGAAAACTAAAATAGCAAAATTTCTAAATTCAAATATAAAGAAATTTCTATATGCCAGGTTTTGAACCCATTTAAAAATATTTTAGCTTGGATGATTTTTTTTTTAATTTGATCTTTTTAAATATTATTTTATGGTTAACAAATACAACAATTAAAGAGAACATTATCCTTTTTTTCCTTTCTTGCAGTTTTCATGTGTCAATGTAAACAAACTCCCTAGCTTTTAGGTTTGGGATTAGAGTATGTTATCATTTCATCTTTCTTGACTATGTTCTTGTACTGTGGCAGAACATGGTGGGGGGAAAAAACTGTGAGCCAGATTCTGGGGTTTCTGAATCTCAAGCAGTACTTTAAAGTCTTCTGATACCTTTTTGACACAAGTTCCAAGGGGTAGACAATTTTTATCCTTACCCATGCATAACCTTTTTTATTTTTATTTTTTTTAAAAAGTTAAGGTCAGTTTCATTGTTTTGATGTCTAAGGCTCTCCCAAAAGGAGCACTTTAAAATGATCTTGAGTCAAATCTGCCTATAGCAGAGAGGCTAGTTAAATAACCTTATCCATACATATATGCCTGGGCTCTTTCTCATTATACCGATTATGTAATGAATACTTCTCCCAAGGCAAGGTAGTTAAATGTAAACAATATTTAAACAGATTTCCTAAACAAGAGACTCCAATTTGGAATAATTTTTACAACTATAAATATTATTCTTTCTACTAACTTTTAATGCCAACAATATGGATGTATAAAACAGGGTGCACCTCATTAACTAGAATAAATCATTACAACTTTCTCTATAGTTCTGCATGTTATTTTGAAAGTATCTGGATAATCTTTCTATAATTTCTCATTTTGGATTTTCTGATCCTATTAATCAGTGATTGTTTTGTTGTGCAAACAAAATGGCCACATATTTGAAATTTATTTTGAAACTTGTTCTACTGTAAATGGCTTCAAAAAGATATTTGGATTGATTATACCAAGATATGAGGTCTGTCTAAAAAAAAAAAAAACTTTAAATAATGAAACATTATGTAAAAAGATAAATAATTTTTTTTCTAATTTATTTACCAATAAACTTTATCTACTACAGAATAGTTTTCTTGGGAAGCCACATACTGATGAAAACATTGTTCTCACTCCTGGAACCAGTGCTGGAAGTCTTCAACTGACACTGTCTTCAGTTAGTTTGTCCCAACAGTTCCTGAATGGGTTTTGATTTCTGGAAAGAAGAAATAGCCTCAAATGAACTCCAGTACCATAGGAATATTATTTTTTGGCCAAAAATTTGTTCAAAATGAATTTTTGGAAACAATTATAACACAGATTTCCTGCATGTCCAGGTCCTTGGTCAAAATGTTAGGAACAGTCTGCGGATGCAAATTTTATTCACGCCCAATCATTTCACCATCAAATGTCAATCAGATCTGATAAGAATCATCACTTTTAATGGATTTTTCTAGATTTCTGAAATTACTAGAATGGAGTTCATCTTCTGTAGTTTTCTGGTCATCTAAAAACCTATGACTGGGATAGAACTTGATCTCTCATAAGCCTTTATTTTATTTTTTGTTTGTTTCCATTGCATTATCTTCAACTTTAATCAAGAATTTGATAATATAATGCCCCTCAATATTCTTGTGTTCCAGTTTTGTGAGACACTTAACCAAAAATACTTATAGAAATCTAAGATTGCTCAACAAATATGAACTGAATTTTTCCTATTTGTTTAAGGTGATCATTAATCAACTGATTTTCAATGAGTGTTGTCAACCAGATAGAGTGGGGTCGGGTGATAAGTCTCATTACTTACTCAACAGACCTCTAATCTCTGTTCTTATATTAAAACTATATTTTTTAAAAAAAGTCAAAAAAGCTAAATTTGTCAGTATTTGTTAATAAGTACAAAAACTCTATAATCAAAATTTCATTATTTTATTTTATTTTTTTTTTTTTATAAGCATCCAAGAAAAACCATAACAAAAATTGTACATATTTTGTTTTGCTATTAAATGACACTTTTGGTAATATTGTTAAAAGTTGTACATTTTTTACATAAAATGTTTTTCATTATGTCAGCAGCATATAGTTGGAACATGCATTACAGTACAGAATCATTCATGCATCTTTGTGTCGTAAAACAGCCTTTTTTTTTCTTTTGTTTCTTTGTATTGCTCAGTGATGTAAGAATGGGTTGTTCCTGTTATTTGACTTTCTTTATATTTCATTTCATTCTGTACATAAAAATTTAAGTTGAAATTATAATTCTTGAAATTCATTTTACTTAACTTTTCATTTTTCTTTTAAACATATTTTTTAACAGATTTTATGCCAATCTGTTTTTTAAAAGATAGAATTAAAGCATTTATATTAATTTTGTTTAATTACTGATAGAGGTTTATATTAGAATATGTGACAAGCAAGTTTGCACTTATCTCAGTAATATATCAGCATGAAGTAATGAATTTTAAGTTAACATTTCAAGTCATCTCAGATAAGGTAGTCACTTACAGTCATAGTTATAGTGACAGCTTAGAAGAGAATCCAAAATGCCAGAAAACTTTTACAGATATTTGTTTGCCTATATTTTTGAAAAAAAAAGTTTTATCATTTTAGAATTTCTCCCTTTGAAGTTTTCACTCCAATTCATTGCTTACTCCATCAGTAGGGTTGACTGCATCCTCTGCAAAAGGCTGAGATCCCTCTTTAAAAAAAAGAGTATAACATTAAAGAATTGGAGTTTCACATCATGTTATGAAACTCCAGTTCTGAACTCTGGGAAATGTGTAGTGGGCCCTACACCCAGTTCAATTCTGGCAAGGAGTGGTAATGCCTGTTAGTATCCTTTTTATGGGTCAAATAGATCTGTCTGAAATTTTTTTTGTATTAGACTGATATACTTGATACTATATAACTGTGTGCAAACTTTTTGTGTTTAGAATAGTTACTTGAAATTATAATTGTTTACAAAGAATCATTAATTATTTGAAACCATATAATTATATTATGCAAATTATTCATGTTAGATAGGAATACTTAAAATGATGTAACTGTAAACAAATGATTAATAAATAAGGACTTTAAACCAGATAATTTTGTTTAAATTATTAGTATTAGTTAGAAATACTTTTTACTATATATATAACTGTGTAAAATATAATTATGATTAGAATCAATAAACCAAACCTGTTTATTGGCTATTGATATTTATATTGTCATTCTTTCTTTTTCTGTACATAAAACTTTAAATTGAGGAAGTGATGAATCTTGAATTTCATTGTACTGAATAACTGTTAATTATATAAAAATATTGTATACATACCTGTTATTGATGCTCTTTTTATCTTTTTTTCTTGATGAAGATTTGTCAATTATTATTAATTTTAGGTATTATTCTACATGTGCACTCATTCAAGTTCACTGGGAACATCATTTTTTTTTAATTTTTTTTTTCGTGATTTGAAATAATTAGACCCGCAATATTCTTTATTTAAAAAAAAAAAAATAAAAAGATTAGTTTTCATTTTTATAATGGGGGTTCACTTTCACATTCTAATTCAATGTAGAATGATCACCCATTTCTGGAACAAGTATTAAAATAAAAAATCCCTCTCACACACACACACACATTTGGGAGTAAAAGAAAAAAATTTAAATAATTTGTCTTTTCCAACACTAACTTTTCCATGGTGAACATTCTACCTTGAATTAAAATATAAAAGTGGACATCGCCACTTGATAATTTTTTTTTTCCAAAAAAATTTTTTAAATTGCTATGAGTTTGAGAGCCTAGTAAGTTCAAATTTTTTTCCCAGTGAACTTGTGTAGAATTTTTACCTAATTTTGATTAATGTTTTCTTTAATCCTTTTAATTTGAAATCTAATTGTTAAAAATGAATTATGCTATAAACAAAATTTACATGTCAAAGCAATGAACATTATCATCCACAAAGATCAAAGAGAAAGTTAGATAAGTCTATAGGTGTGATATTGACTTCTTCAATATCAATACCTCACTAAACATTTATCAATATATTTTCCAATATGTGATCCTCACTATCATAGAATTAACAATCAGAATGAGTTATAAGTGTCAATTAATAAGAATAATCTTTTTTAAATACATTTTTGGCTAATTTTGGCCTGAATTTCTGAGATGAAGAATTTATATCAAGGTTTTGAACAAATCTCTGTAGAAGGCTGGATGGGACTACAATAACAACCAAAATGAGAATACTAGACTACAATATATCTTTTGCTTTAAAAAAAGTTGGGTCTATTTCTTTATTTTAATTTAAACTTATATGCTTTGATTCTTCATGTTAATTCATTTAATTCATAAATATATAGAAAAAAGTATTTTGTAGCTGAAAACTTTCCCTATCCAATAGTGTTTTATGCTCTCTGTTGTAGTTTCTATGAAAATAAATAAGAGGTATTGAACTGAAAAGCATACCAGGCAAAATGCTATGTTCAGATCGAGGCTTTTGAATGCACCATTCTCTGTCATCATAATGCTTTGCACAAAAACACTAAACAACAAAATGAGGTTAAATCTGTTAGCAACAACCATATCTGTGGCTTTGCCGCTCAATCTGTGAAATATATATATACAAAGAGAAAGAGAGAGTAAACAGATAGAAATAAGCAATCATTTAAAAATCACAAGATTAATCAATAGTGCTTAAATACTGTCCGGCAGAGCATTATACAAAAACTAAAAGAAATTAGGATCTCACCCATCTTATATATAGTGACATAAGAATGTTTTGTAAATGGAAATGAATAATATATATATTTCCATTTACAAAAGACTTATGTCACTCTTGATAGGAGATTCCACATATATAGGTATTCTATACAGATAGAATATATATGTATATATAATAGTGACATACACTTCTAAGAAGTAAGATAGGTATTGCTTACCCTATAAGGGTTATTCCATAGAAAATTAAAAATAACATTTAGTTTAATGAATTATTCATGTCTTTCATACAGCAATTTAGGAAGACTTGGTGAATTTATACTTATAGTAATGAATTGCAAGCAGACCTCTGAAATGTGATAATTCAATTTGCAGTAATTTCTTTCCACAACAAATTGATGTGACACTTCTTGACAAAATATGGAGTAAATTTGATGAAAGACCACTGTCAACCAGTATGCACAGCATTCAACTGCTGTTGATTTGGTGAAAGAGAAAGTGGATCAGTATACAACCACATACACACACATATATATTCAATGCCAAATTAGGTAAATAATGATTGTTACAGAATTATTGCTGTACTTATATTGATTCTGAGTGACAGCAAGTCTCCTCGGTTTTCCATGACTCTTCTAAGCATTCTAGCTGATTTTAGCAGTGCTGTGGTCTGGATGGTTTTGATTCTTCCTCTGATCAGTTTTTACATACAGTAACTTTTTTTAAATTTAGTTTGAGTTGAATTTATTACTCACTATATTTCTTGAATGATAACATTAACTTAAAGAATTTAATAACGCAAATAATAATTATAATTCAGTGTTAGAAGCTTTTTCAAATTTGTTAAATTTTGATTTGAAAGTTATGCTCAGTCGGTAATAATTGTAAACAAACACTTCTTTTTTTATGTTGAATTAATAAAAATGATTCATTTTCACCTGAGATTATAACTGTGATTTGTTTACCCCCAGCAGATTTTTCAGGGGACTGATGTATAATATGAAGTTTTTATTGTTCATTGCTAAGAAAAATGTTAGCCAATGGTGGTGACTGAAAAGATATTGTATTGCTGAAAACTTGCTCTGTGCTTCCTGTGTCTTGTAGTTTCTGTGGAAATAAGAAGCATTACTTTCAGACTGTTCCTTATATATACACTCACTGAACATTACTATAAAATGGCACTACTACTTCATAGAGAACATTGAAAAGATGGTTCATTGTGGTACAACAGATTACACAGTCATGAAGGTGGCTAAGTGAATCAATCAATAAAAACAGTTGGTTCTTTAAACACGATCCTTGGTATTTTATTTTATCTAATGCTATTGGAGAGATGGAATACAAGAGTGTTAGATCACTTGTGGAGATGGGTGACATGTGTACAGATGGGCAACTTGTTGTATCTGAGTTGTTTATTTTAAGCTTGAAGTTAACCTGGTAGTAATTCACTGAGTGTTTTGCTCAGCTGTGGCACACGGCCGTATGAATGGAGCACCTAATGAGACTCAAACTCACTCATGAAGGTTTGCTAGTCTAGCTTGCTAACCATTACACCACCCAAAGTGCATCCATAGTCAACCTAATAACTGTTCTGAAGACTGTGAGTGACTACTTTATCTGAGATGAGGAAGTTGACTTGAAAGATCAATCTAAAAATTTTTGCTAAATAAGACCAAAAGTTATATACCAACTGCAGTTTAAAAAATATCTATCATTCTTCAATTAGTCAAGTTCAGTTCCTGGACCAGGCTGCCTGTGTTTCACTTTACACTAATGCCCTTGGGAAAGACAAGAATCAATCACTTCTCTTCTTCCAGCTATGAGTAAAATAGTGCTGACTAGAGTCTTCAGTGTTAATGCTGCAACTGGCCTAGAAGAAGGAAGACTCTGAAATCAAATCAGCTGTATTCTGCTTAAAAATCAACCTTGTGGTGCATCGTGCCTGTGGTAGAGAGGTTGAGTAAATTCTTCAAAGGGTTTTGAATCCTAATATGGCAAGGCCAACCAGAATGTCACTTCCTAAACCTATTATTTATACCCCACAGGATAAATGAATGTTATTTAACACCAAGGGAGATAATTAAAGATGAATTTTAAAAAGACAAGCAGAAGTAAATAGATTATGGATTCTTACTGCGCACTAAGCTTTGCTTAATACAAAACTAAGTGGGAGTAAGTAGATTGGGTTACTTTGTTATGGGGTGTTCATCTAGTGATTGGAAAAGTAAATCAACAACAGCAAAAAAAACAAGTTCTTTTTTAAACAGGATCTGTGATGTTTTATGTTTTTTGAGTGTATTGGAGAAGTGGAATACATGAGTTTCAGGTCACTTGTTACAATAGGAGTGTTTTGAGTATAGGAGACCTACAATTAAGTATGCTCCTAACAAATTTTTTATAACCTAATTTTCTTCTCGGGATTTTATTTTTTGTTAAACATTATACAATCAAAACTGATGTTACTAGGTATTATTTATTACTAAATGTTACAGCATTGAAATTATAATCCAAAATAAAATTACATAAATATATATAAGGAGTGTAATTATTTTGGAACTGACCCTCTCATTGGTCTAGTGGGTAGAGTGTTCACCAATGGCCCAGGAGAGTCATACCAAAGACTCAAAAACTGGTACTTGATATGCCCTTGCTTAACACTCAGCATTATAAGGTATGCATCAAGGGTAGAATGGAGCAATCCTGGGAAAGGAGTAACACCCTCCCCTACACCTTGGTGTAGTAGCTCATGAAAAGAGAGCCTTTGGGTTGCCCTCAACTGAGGTTGCCAACTTTACTTACTTACATATTCATATTTTTGGTTAGAGATTGATTGTCAACACATTTACGGCTATTTTATGCTGAGAGGTTAGAGAAATAAATTCATTGTATGTTCATTTTTACATTTTTCAGGTATTTTTTCTTGAGAGATTTTTTTTGCACATAGTCCAATAGAATACAAATAATTTTTAAACAGATCTATTTGACCTATAGATAGGATCCTAACAGATACTACCACTCTGAGTCAGAGTGGACCTGGGAGTAATATCAAGCAAGGAGTACTCACGACTTCTCCAGAACTGGAGCCTTACCATCAGATGCAGTTTAGTGTCATACCCAAGACACCCTTTTTTTTTTATTTACTGTGTCTTACCCAGCCTGCAGGGGATACAGTCAGTATATTCTAAGCCTCATCAGCAGGGTCTTTTTGGTTGTAACTATGTGCTATATTTGATTGAATAATATTATTTCTGTAATATCAACATTCTTTTTTAGTTTAGTACCCACAGTAAGCAGCCAACTTTTATAGCAATGATGTTAACTCTGATTGCCAGTATTTATTTAGCTCCCCACGACACAAGCTTGGTTTAATGTGGGTTACCCTGCACGAAGCAAGCCTCCCATAGGTCTTATTGACAAACCATTATCATCACAACTGTCATGTAAATCAACTGCCTGTGTCAGCTGTCTTGATAAACTCTGAACAGAATCACACTCAAAATGAATATCCCTTTTATCCCTTACCCAGTTGGCTAGGGCTATAGAATAAGCCAACTGTATCTCTTTAGAAGGGTATGACTCCCCACCATGAGTGTCCTGGAGCTTTGGAAACGTGGAGTACCCCCTTATTGCCATTACTTCCAGGTCTACTCTAGTTAATGTCCTATCTACGGGTCAGTAGATTGAATAGTTAAATAGTTCCAAGTATTGCTATGTATCACTAACAATTCAATTAGACATCAGTCATTTGTTTACATGCAATTAAATGATCAAACAATTTAAATGTCAAACAGTTCTATTTGGCCCATAGATAGGGCCCTATCAAGTGCTACCACTCCAGGCCAGAATGGACCTGGGTGCGATGGCAATGAAGGGGTACTTCACATTCCCCAAAGCTCCAGTATTACTGGAGCCTCATGATCAGATTGTTTAATATATCCAGGACACTCGTAGGAGTGGGGGAGGGTCTCGCCACTCTGCAGAGATGCAGTCAGTGTATTCTACTGTCTCAGCCAACCTGCTGTTGGGTCAAATAGATTTGTTCAATAAGAATATTTGAGATCACATAACCGTATGCAATAAAACAACCTTTTAAGAAACAACTATACAAAAAATGTAAATATGAATATATAATGAACATGGTTCTCTCATGTCTCAACATAAGATAATCCTAGACAGGTTGACATGCCAGTAAAATCAATCAATCAGTCATTTCTCCTCAAAAGTACACAACATACTTTTTACTTTTTTAATTCTATATCTTATAGAGAAAAATGTCCCAAGAACTGCAAAATCAAAGTATTAAACAACTTTCATCCCTATGAACATGTCTCTGTTGTTTTGAATTGAAAAACATTTTACCACCTTTTCAGATTTGGAAGAGACTGAAGTAGATAGATAGATAGATAGATAGATATTAATTGTTCTATAGATATGAAAAGATTGAAATATTTATATAGATACTATATAATATGTGAACCTATTGGGTTTCCATTGTAATTAATTGAAATTATCAGATGAATTACTTAACATAATTTGATCTGTATATAGATATTGTATTAATAGTGTATATTTTCTATGCAAAGATTCTATTTTTCAGGTTGATGTGAGAAGATAATACAAAGGAGAGATGGCCAAGGAGACATATCAAAGAAATAAATGATAAATGAATAGCAGTCCATGAAGGAATGAAGAATTCTAATTAGTGTTCTATAGTTATCTGTTATAGAAAGAAATTGAATGATCACAAAAATCACATGCATTGCAGACCCCACAAAATTATAAGCTACAAATTTAACTGGAAATTTCTTTATTATTTAAGAGTATTTTAAATCTATTATACTAATAAAAAAATCTTGCTATGATGCACCATTTTTGCACTTTCGCCCTGATGGGATAAATGTGACATTGCATGTCTCTTGCAAAGGTTTTCAATTGACCCAAGTCAGCAAAAGAAATGGACAAACAAGCATTTACAGTTTGTTTCTCATGTTTATTATTGTTTTAATAATTCAGGCTAGCAATCTCAGTGAGATTACAAGCTGTCTCTCATAGACAGGAAAGTCTTTGCATCATATAAAAATCTTTATCCAAACTCCTATGTGGAGCTTCTAACATAAAAAACAAAACAGGTCAACACTCTAGTAGTCCAGAAATCCAACTGCTAAAACTCAAAATGTAAACTTTCTCATCACTTATTTCATTTGATTTGGTTTGGCTTTATGGCATATCAACTATTGTAGGTTATGTAAAGCCAAATCCAGCTTATACAGATATATTAGATATATATGATTTGCAAACACAAGTCAACAGAGTTAAATCATTTCAAGTATTGCATTGTATCACTCACAATTCAATTAAACATCAGTCATTTGTTCACATGCAGTTAAATGATCAAACAGTTCAATTTAGCATAAGTCTTTTGTTTGCACTCAGTTTAAATGTCAAACAGTTCTATTTGACCCATAGATAGGGCCCTATCAGGTGCTACTACTCCGGGCCAGAGTGGATCTGGCAGCAATGCTAATGAAGGGGTACTCAGCATTCCCCAATCAGATTGTTTAGTGTCATATCCTGGACAATTATTGGGTTGGAGGTTTACCCCTCTGCAGAGATATAGTCATCATATTCTACAGCCCCATTTGACTGGGCTGCACTTATTTCAGTCAAAGTAATCTACACAATGTTGTATTTATATAGAAATAAACATGTTAGTTTAGTAAATATTTGTGTCTCACTTTTTTGACATCTCTCCAAATTAAAGAAAGAACAAGTATATAAGGATTTTTGGTAATGCACTAAAGAGTTGAGACACAATGTTGAAAGCTCTACTCTACCCTGTTGGTAGGGCTTTGAATAAGTTGACTGCATCATCTACAGAGGGGTAAGATTCCATCACCATCCCCCAGCCCTTAAAAAATTAGGGATATCCTGGGTATGATACAAAATTGCATCTGGTGGTAAGGCTTTACTTCTGAAGCTCTAAAGAGTATGGAGTTATCCCTTCATTGCCATTACTCCCAGGTCAACTCTAACTGAAAATGGTCGTACCTGATGGTGTCCAATCTATGGTTCAAATAGATCCATTTGAAAATTATTTGTATTAAATTGGAATATTTGATATCATAAAGCAATGTGCAACTAAATGATTATTCACAAAATTTTGAAAAATAGAATTAAAAAAATGTAATGGCACATTAAAAGTATAGTTATGATTACAATCAAACATTTACAAATGAATCAAATTTAAGCATTAAATAACCCATAAGGGGTTGATATGCTGTTAAACAAATAAACTAAATTTGAATCAAAGCTCTGTCAGAAATCATTGAACAGATTCCTGTTTGAAAACAAAAGTGTCTATCTACTTTTGTCATGTCTTATTATAGTGAAGTTTTCATTTCAATAGTGGAGAAAAGTATTAGTGTAAAGAGTCTATAATCAAAAAGTAATTAAGAGCTGCAACAATAAAAATGCCTACAATTATTCAAGCTTAGTGTAATCCTCTGTGGAGAAGTCAAGTTGAAAGTCAAACAAATCAAGAAATCAGCTTTTGTGGGAATATTTGACTGACTTGTGTCCCATAAACTAAAAACTGAATCATATCTTACAATTTGTACTTGAGAAAAATATTTTAATATTGTTCAAATGGAAGATCTACAATGTCAAGTACATAGTTTTTTGTTGTTTTTTTTTTAAATAACCTAAATATAACTGATAAATCTTTATCCCTTTCATACTTTTCATTTTTCTTCTTTTTTTTTAATTTTAAATTATTGCATTAAAACTTAACAAAACCTCTACAATATTCTTCTTTTTCTTCCTTCATTTTTTCTTGCAGATGTATATTACACTTTCATTGATTCTATCAATATTTAATCTACAGTGTAGTAAAAAAAAATGATATTCCTGATCTCTTTATTGAATGGCAACCCCCTGAAATTAGTTGATGAGTTCCTAAATCTCAGTAGCAATATCTCATCTATTGAAAGCAATGTCAGCAAATACATAGGTAAGGTATGGACATGTATTGATAGATTAACAACCATATAGAAATCTGATATCTGATAAATGAAATTGGAATTCTTCCAAGCTGTAGTGGTGTCAATACTACTGTATGGTTGCACCACTTGGACTTAACAAAATTACCTGAAGAAAAAGCTTGATGGGAACTACACAAGAATGTTGTGTACTATTTTGAACAATTCCTAGATGCAACACCCAATAAAACAGCAGCTGTATAGCCATTTACCACCCATCTTGCAAATCATCCAAGTTAGACATGCTGGCTGACATAAAGGACAAACTCATAAGCAATGTTTTCCAATGAACTCCTTCAAGTGGATACTCTTGTGTGGGCCAACCAGCAAAAACTTACATTCTGTACAGATACTGGATACCATCTAGAGGACTTGTCAAGAGTGATAACTGACAGGGATGGATAGTGGTAGAGTGTCAAGGTAATCAGTGCTGTCAGTATATCTTGATAATGATATTGATCATCCTCCCTCAACAACAGGATTGTCAACACATCAAGTTTATTGCAGTACCCCCAACACATATGAGAGATCTGAAAATTTTCAAGCACCATCAGCATTCCTTTTTAGATGCACTTTGGACATTAAAGATTGACACTGACCATACTTCTTTCAGTGTTGGGTAGATGCTACCTGGGGAGGATGACCTTCTGATGCTGAGTAAGATAATTTAAGAGTTTCTTTGGTTGGTTGGTTGTTGGATTGTGTTTTATGGTATATAAAACCTAATAGGTTATTAAATGTTTAATCCCATTTCTGCATGTATATTAGATATATATGATTTGTAAACAGTTTGTAAGTAACAATTTTTATACAATCTAGGGCTCATTTGTTTGCGCACAGTTAAATGGTTTCAAGTATTGCTAATCAACACCAATAGTTCTATTTGCCATTGTTAAATGGTTTCCTGTATAGTAAATGATTAAACAGTACTATTTTATCCATAGTTGAGACCCTAACAGATACTACTACTCTGGGTCAGAGTGGACCTGGAAACAATGGCAAAGCTCCAGGATTGGAGCCTCAACATCAGATGGTTTAGTGTTATATTTAGGATACTTGTTAGTGTGTGTGTGGGAGGGGGGTTCTTACCCCCTCTGTAGAGATGCAGTCAGCATATTCCAAAGCACCAGCCAACTGGGCTGGAAGAGTTTCTTTGCTTGTCCTCAAAAAAAGTTTGATGTAAGCAACCAAATTTGATATGCATACTATTTGGTCCAAGAGGAAGTCTGAAAAGTTCCTTGTCAATGTATCTTGGTCTTGAATTCTAGCTCAGAATGTTTAGGGATTAAACAGATCCTAAATCAAAAAAAGCACAAAGGATATGCATACATTTTTTCTAGCATCCATTAATTTTGCAAAACTATGGATCTTAGTGCAGATCTGGAAAAGTTGTATGAACTATATTGACATGTTTTGGTGATAGTGTCAGGAGAACCACAACATGATATGAGGATTTTATGAAACTATAGATATTCATTGATTAAGCAAAAGTTAAATTGGTTAAAATATGGATATTCATTGTAAGCAAAGGTAGAAGACTAGGGATTTTAGTTAGTTTGAGGTTGCAAAGGAAACAGAGGGACATATTTTGAGGGGTGTGGGGATTTAGCCTTTTCTAGGCTACCAAATAAAACAATGACAAAAAAATGTCTCTTCCTATCTTTAATGATGGTTGAATTTTAGTAAGCCATGATCAGATCCGGCCTAAACATCTTAATATCTGAATAAAAGTGGGAAAATATTTTTTAAATAATGTATTTATTGACTTCTTCTGATTAACTGGACAGCAATGACAAAAAACAAAATCCACTTATGATGCCTACAATATAACACTAAAACAGTTTTCATCTAATCTAAATTTGATGACTTAAACAGTTTGGGTGAAACTTAAATAAAAAGCAAAAAAAATATTAAGAGGAAGATAAATAATATCATAGAAAAATTAATAATGATTAGAATTGATAAGTCAAAGGACTTGTGATCTTTCTTGAATAGAGTGGATTAAATAAAAAAAATTTAAATGCTGTGTCATGTGAGAGCAATGGATAAAAATTAAAGCCTTTGTTTTTGTAAATTTAAAAAAAACATCAAAATAATCGTTTTTAATTATTTAAAGAAAAACAAATTAAACCATGTGACTTGGTTCAGTGATAGCAATGAATATGATAGAATGTTTTCTGGCACAAACATTTACATTTCTGTGATTGACATCAAGGTATGATTTTCAAAGGGATTTTTCTCAGGACTCTATTGCTTTAACATTACTAATAATTTCTGTTAAATGATTCTATTTCAAATATCAATATCATATTATACTGCCTTTGCATTGCTATATATATATATATATATACTATCAGGGTAACAGCAGCTGAGGAACCCCACTCCCCTTAAAAAACAGAACAAAAAAATTAACACATTTTCAGTCTCATGCATCATTTCAGCCTGAAAAAAAAAACAGAACAGAAAACAAAAACTAAAACATGTTTGTACATATATAATTATATATATTCATATATATTTAAAAAAATATATACACACACTGACACACAGACACACACATATATATGTGTGTTTATATATGTACATACATGTGTATATGTGTTCATATGTACATTAAAGTAAATTAATTTTTTAAGGGTAACTGAATTAATAGGCACAAATGTAAATTTTGAATTTAAAATTTAGATTTTAAATTTTGAATTTAATTTAAGATAAGTATTACTGTATCCTTACGTAAGGTTGTTAAGGAATGTTGTACTTCCCTAAATCATTATTAAATCTGGAGTTTTAAGTTGAAATGTATTTAGAATTTAAAAATTTTTTAAAATTAATTTACTATAATTCCAACTGGTAATAAAAACTAAAAACTGGAAGTGAGCTAAATGGGCAGGAAACTCTTCACCCCTCTTTTAACCCCTTCCTTCCTGTGTCTATTCTGAATTATTTTATCCATTAGATCTGAAGAAGTCCTGTTATTTTTGGTGTTATTGATTCATATCAATACCCATAACAGGATGGAAATAAATTTAAAATCCTAATGTGACCGGTTTTTGTTTTTCTTAAAGAAATATATATATATATATATATATATATATATATATATACACATCTGGAGGTGCCCGTGGTGTAATGGTTATTGTTGATGGAAATGGACACGGCAACACAAGTTCAAATCTTGGACGAGACTGATTGCATTTCACATAGCACTAATACCCTTGGGAAATGTATGAATCCAATTATTCTCCCTCCAACTATCGGTAAATAGTAGGGCAGACTAGGTTCTTCAGCCTTGGTGAGGCAACTAGTGTAGGAGAAGGAAAACTCTGAATTCAAACCTGTTAAACTCCGCTCAAAATTGACCTTATCTCATATCATGCCTGAGCAGAGGGGTTGGTAAATATACATATATATATATATATATATATACACATTCCCAGTTGGCTGGGACTGTAGAATACACTAACTGCTTCTCTGCAGAGGGGTAAGACCCCCAACAAGTGTCCTGGATATGACACTAAACAATCTGATGGTGAGGTTTCAGTAATGCTGGGGCTTTGGGAAATGCAGAGTACCCCTTCATTGCCATTGCTCCCAAGTCCAATTTGGCCTAGAATGGTAGCACCTGATAAGGGTCGTATCTATGGGTTAAATAGAACTATACCGTGGTTTCTTGAGTTTACTGTTTTTTGCATTTAAACTGTATATTTATGCTAAACTGAATTGTTTAAAATAGAACTGTTTTGACATTTAAACTGGGTAATTACGCATACTAAATGGCTTGAAATAGAACTGTTTTGACCTCTAAACTGTGTACTTATGCTAAATTGAATTATCTGAAATAAAACTGTTTTGACATTAACTCAATATATTGCCCAATCGGCTAGGGCTGTAGAATACACCAACTGCACCTTTGCAGAGGGGTAAGAACCCCCCAATGAGTATCCTGGATATGACACAAAATAATCTGATGGTGAGATTCCAGTGATGCTTGGGCTTTGGGAAATGCCATTGCTCTCTGGTCCACTCTAGCCTCGAATGGTAGCACCTGATAGGGCCCTATCTATGGGTTAAATAGAACTAAACTGAATTCTTATGCTAAACTGAATTGTTTAAATAAAAGACAAAACAAATAATAAAATATAAAAATTAGATAAAAATATCCCATAATTCCTCTAACTCCAAAAGTCAACTTTCAGTGCCAAAAAGAAACATTTAGGTCATGGGACACACATGCATTTGCAGCTTTCTTGAAAAAGCCATCCACACTATATAACTTTAAAAATATTATTTCATGGGTTAGATAAAAAAAAAAAAAGACACTCCACAGAGGAACCCATAAAGGTTGTAAAAAGTATTACTCATAAGTATTTGAACAAACACAAAATCTAATTGCCTAAGTTTTCTGGACTGTTAAAGATTTTGAATTGAGGAAGGGGATCCAAATTAAATTTATAGCTGGACATGTCTTCTAAATAGCAATATGAGTTCACCTTTCAAATTTCTGATTCTGAACAAGATTTCTGATGGATAGAAAAAATACTTTTTTCACACAATTTAATTCTATCAAAAACTTTTTTATTAGACATTCACTTATGTTATGTATATGCCCTACTTTAAATTGAAATGACTGGATTTTACCTTATCGTGTTACAGACCTTTTCTACACCTGGCACAATATATAGTTTTATTTTAAATATTTATTGAGTTATTCCCAAAACTTTAAGCAACCATAACTGTAGTTCTGGTCCACAGCTGGTGTGTTCATTACCTTTTTAAATCCAAACACATATGCAATCAAGTGGCAACATGGCAGTTTAGAAAAGATCATGAAAATGTTTTTTTTCTTTAAAAACATTAAAATATCAGATTTTAAATGAAATTGCTCTATTCACCAAATATATAGTCTAGAACAACACACTCCACATATATAAAATGCATTGTGTATCCATATATATTTGTGTTTATTGTTGAAATCCTCTTTAAAATCTTTTTATTGAGTTTTAAATTGGAAATTTAATGTTTTATAATATATATATATATATATATATATACATATATATATATATATATATATATATATATATATATATATATATATATATATATATATAAGCAACAGCAGATTGCAACACAATGTCAATTTTTGAGCAGTGTTTAAAAGGTTTGAATTCAGAGTTTTCATTCTCCTACACCAATGTCAAAGAACCCAGACTGCCTTACTATTTATCCATAGCTAGAGGGAGAATAGTTGGATTCATACCTTTCCCAAAACTATTAGCACTATGTGAAATGTAAATAGTCTTGTCCAGGATTTGAACTTTTGTTGCTGTGTTCATTTTCTACAATGGTAACCATTACACCATGAGTACCTCTATGGGTTCCCATTGTAAAAGCAGTCCTTGATTATATAATTACTTCTTAGTAATGAAGTATTTTATTATTTAAATATCATTATTTTATCATTGATTTCATAATTATATTTTATTATATTTTATCAATAATGTTATCATAATTTTTTATATTTATTTTATTCATTTGGTTATTATATTTTTATTGTTTATTTCATTATTTATTTTATTATATATTTCATCATTATTTTTATATTATTATTTATCTATTTTATTATTCATCTGATAATTATATTTTTTTATTACTTAAAATGTTTTACCCAACTCAAATTTACAATAATAAGTAAGTTTATTCCTGATAAAAACTACAAATATCACATGACATATTTTGTTAGTATGATCACATGATCTCTATGGTCACATTTTAAACTTTCTTTTATGTTTTTTTTTCTCATGCCAAAAAAAAAAGAAAAAGTTATTCAAATAATAAATCAATCTTACAAATAGAATCCTCTGACTGTTTGACTAATGACTCTGAGTGACCCCAGATTAGCATCTTCAACATATCTAAAAGCATTGATTTAAAACTGTCTGCTCATATTGATATTAACAAAGCTCAAAGCAAGGTTACCTAGCATTGCCTGCAGCAAAATTGTGTCTGGGGAAATGTGGATACAGTATAACCTTTCATAGATAATTTCACTTAACCAGATCAACTCTCAAAAGAAAAATGAAAAGTGTATACAGCAGGGCTTCTCAAACTTTTACTTAATGCCCCTCCCCTTAGAACTAAATTTCATTTCCATTCACGTCTAAATAAATTAATGGAATATCAAATTACAAAACATAACTAATCTGCCCATGTTTAATACAAATTACCCGAGAAAAAATCAATAAACGGTAAATGAAAATGCACCTTTAATTCTTGAATTATTTCCTAAAGAGGAGGATGGTTTTAGTGCATGCTGAGGAGATAAAAAATATTAAGTTGCAGATTTGTGAGTTTCAGCTGCAAATTCTATTTTCAAATTGCCCCTCCATCTGGCTTGTAAATAATGCACCAGGCTAAACTCAGATTCTATCGTATGCAAAATTGGAAAAGTTAGTAAAATGGGTTCAATAGTTACACAAAGCTTGGGATATTTTGCAAGTTTTTCCCTTTATCCAGTAATATCCAATTCATATTAATGTGTATATAGGTGTTATTTAAAAGTCAAAAGTCATTTCAATAAACTTTTCTTTAAGAAAGGTATCTAAATTTGCACTTTCCACTGTAATACCATCATCTATTCATTTAAATGACTCGTATGTTTTGAATAGGTCATATGTGAATGAAAAATCTTCAGGGGCTATCACAGGCATTCTGCTAGGTGTATGATATCTGGCAACATGATCCTGTGAATTTAGTTCTCCTGTTATAAAGGGATTTATAAATGCAAATTAATAGATTGACCCCCAGTGAACCTCGATGCTTTTATTCACTCTGCCAAAATTTAATCCACCAGCAAGTGTCAAACCACTTTGAGAAACCCTGGTATATAAATAAATCTAACAATCACACATTATCTTCTATTGTTGCAAATATTTTTATAGGTGAATCTTAAAGGTTTATAAACAGTAAAGCTAAAAAGTGATCTCTCAATTAAATGCTACCTTCCATGTCAAATCACTTTCTACTGATAGAATTTATATCAAAATTATTTGACTACATTAATTATCAATGTTTGTTATTGTCGTCATATGGCAGTGTTTTAAGCTAGTTCCCCAACAAGGCCTAAATGAGACTACAGAAACATTTAATGTATACATAAGATACATACATGATGCATTGAAAAAAAAATACATAAACATGTCCCAACAGATAAGCTATGCACATATGAACACGCAGTAAATAAAAGGGGTATACAAATGGAAAAAGTCTTACTGGAGATTGATGGAGAGTAAAAATAGTCAGAGCCATCTTGGCTTTACATTCTGATGGTAAGGCAAAAGACAATATCTGTAATGTTCAAAGAACAGAGGCAAAAAAGGATGAGAAAGGATTTCTGGAATTGTTATGTGACTATCCCCTAATTGACATGCTCATTCTCCGAGGAGACAACTATTTATTGTCTCCCTATTGAACCTTAGTTCCCAATAAGTAGTCATGGATTTAAACTATGTACTCAATTTTACAAACTAATTCATCCAGCATTGTTGGGGACTGCTGCAACAATATATGAAGATTTCAGTACCTTTTCAAACAATTTAGTTTAGCATAAGTATGCAGTTTAAATGTCAAAATATTTCTATTTCAAGCAATTCAGTTTAGCATAAGTACACAGTTTAGTTCTATTTGACCCATAGATAGGACCTTATCAGGTGCTACCACTTTTATACAGTATAAAAATCTATCTTAATCATTTTAAACAGGGAAACAGTTTATACTTAAGTTTGGTTTAGTTTCTTTGTTTAATGGCATATTAACCTTCCAGAGTTATTTAATGTCAAAGCCATCCTTGTAGAATAACAACAGTGGTACTAATAACCCTTAGCAGGGGCAATAAGAAGGTTCAGGTTTTTCCCGAGAGTATTAGTCCAAAAGTGAATGTAATAGTGCAACTGGAGATTGAACTTCCTTACTACAATATCACAGTTTAGAACATTAGCCTCTATACCACAGGGACTCCCCCCACTTCCTACTTAGCTGCAAAATCAATGTTTTAAGAGCCATTGTATTAAATTCAAAATCATTTTAAACATTATTTCTAACAAAACTATTTGACTTTTACATAGAACCTTAACAGATTCTAACACTCTAGTTCTGTGTGGACCTGGAATTAATAGCAATGAAAGAGTACTCCACACTCCCTAGATCTTCAGAACTGGAACTTTACCACCAGATGCAGTTTAGTGTCATACACCCAGGACACTAACTCTATTTGGGGATAGACTGATCCCTAAATCTTGAGGTATCATTCTATATAACTGCATCTCATTAAACAGCTATCAATTACTGTGTTATTCAAACTTGTAAGTGTTTTTATTCAAATTTATAAGAACCTTTATTCAAAAGATAAGTACCATTATTTAAATGAGTATCATTATTCAGTTTTTTTCTTTCTTAATTTAATTCACACATTTATTTTCATTTTTACATAAGAAAGACAGGGTGTTTAAAAAAATTTGATATCATTTCAAAATCGGATCAATTCTTGTTAAAATTTAAGATAATTTTAACATGTGCAGAAACAACTCAAAATTATCTGTTTAATGTTGTATGTTTTTTCTTTTCAGGTATAGAAATGCCATTCTCTGAAAAAGAAAAGGCATTTAAACATTAAGAATAGAAATTTGAGTTGTTTCAACATGATGCTGTTAAAATTTAAGATCATTTAAATAAATGAGAATTGGTCAAGTTATTAGATTATGAGATGATATCAATTTCTCTGAAACACCCTGTACATCTCAAATGGCATCAAATTTTTGAAACACCCTGTATATTTCCATTTTTCTTTTAAACTTTTAATTTTCAGCCACAGAAGTTGAATTTTTGTGTTGGTTGGATTTTTTTTTTTTTGATGAATTCATCTCTTTACTCAGCAATTTTCATAATCTGTGTGATTGCAGTATTTATTGATAAACTAAGAATTAGTTCATTTTCCATCAATCAACTATTCATCGTGTTGGTTGTATCATTTCAAAGTAGATGAGATTTTTTTGCTTACCTCACGATGGGTTTGTATATGCTGAGATGAACGAGAATGACAAATTAAACCAAACATTTGCCAAATTTGTAATAACTTACAAAGGTTTGTCAAAAAGGTAATGCCTGTCCTTTAATTACAGTAGATTTTCTAGTAGAAGAAGAAAAACCATACAAAATTAAGGATGATAGTCTCAGGATTCCAAATCTACTTCTCAAGATAGTCTCCTTCCTTCTCAATTGTGGTACTCAACCTTTGAAAGAAGTCATGTATCTCTGCTTCTTAAAAACTTGTTGGCTGCTTTGTTAGCCATTTAAAAGTTACTTCTTTCATCTCATCATCATTGAAGAATAGCTCTCCTCTAATTGTTTGATTAATTAATTTTAGTGGCATGTGAACCCACCTGGGGTTATTTCATGTCTAGAGGTTAGAGAACTGCAAACATTGCACGTTTATATTTACATTTTTTGTTTGGCTTAACTGGGTTTTATGACATATCAACCCTAGTGGGTTATTTAATGCCAAATCCTGTTTTTACATAAATATTATATGTATGATTTGTCAGCTAATAGCTTGCAGATAACATTATTTTTAAATGAGCCAGAGATCATTTGTTTGCACACAGTTGAATGGTTTCTAGTATAGTAAATGATTAAACAGTTCTATTTGACCCATAGTTTGGACCCTAATAGATACTACCGCTCCAACTCAGAGTAGACCTGGAAGTAATGGCAATGATGAGGTACTCCACATTCCTCAAAGCTCCAGGATTGGAGCCTCACTATCAGATGCAGTTTAGTGTTATATCCAGGACACTCAATGGTAGAGGTGGGGGTCTTACCCCTCTACTGAGATCCAGTTAGCATATTCTACAGTCCCAGCTGACAGCGCTGTATATTTTTTGTGTAGTTTCTTAAATTTTTGTTCATGGTTATAAATCAGGTATTTCAATATAATATAAATAATTTGCAAGTACTGGAGCTTTTCCACCAGATGTAGTTTAGTGTCATATCTAAGACATCCCTTTCTTTGTGGGATCTTACTCCTCTTCAAGGGATACAGTCAGCATATTCTAAACCACAACAAAATACTGTACTCTGAGGGCCTAGTTGATGGGCCAAAGCCAATGAATGTCTGAGGGTGCAAGGCCCCACAGCAGTTTTTAGACCAGATAATCCAGCACATGGCTGGACAATTTTTCTTTATCTCCCCTACTTTTCTGGCCAGACACTTTCTGATATTTTGACTTTTTATGGATGATTTCAAGGACCACCAATCAAAGTACATAGCCATTATATATATATATATATATATATATATATATATATATATATGTGTGTATTATGAGAGTGTTGGTCGTCAGTAAATCACTATGTGGTTATGTGTTGAACCAAGTGCAATATAATATGGAGAATGCTCAATATCTATGATAGAGCTATTATAATAATAATGATAATAAATAAATATATATTATATATATATTTAATCCATGAAAAATATTGTTCTGCAACCTAAGGTTTCATGAAGTTTATAACAACATTCATCAGACAGTTAAGAAAATGGAATGAAAATGAAAATTAAAAATTCGACAAAATGCAGACAAAAAGCTGTTAAGATTTCGTTTGTGTACGGTTGTAAGTGTGTGAATATATATATTTATTTTTTTTATTTATTTATTTATTTATTTTTTTATTTAAGTTTTTTTTTAATTTTTTTCTTTAAGTAAAAATTAATTTAAAAAAAAAGGGGGGGAAGGAAGGAATACATACCGGAATGAACAAATAACCGAATAACAACCCCATTGTAGCAAAAAAAGCAGAGTAAAGTGGCCTCCCGATTTTTAAAGAAAAGATTTAGAAGTCATCAGTAGAGCTTAGCTCTGATTGGCCGTTGCAAAATTATATATAGAGCCTTTTCTGTGGTCATTTTTCTTTTTGTTTTCTCCTTGTGTGGATGCGCAGGTTGGCTGCCGGGATGGGAGTTGGAGTTAGATCGATGCCAACTGGGTCATTTGGGTGAGGGGGTCTGATGTTGAAAGACCCGAAACCCCCCATGATCCCAAAGGAAACATCACTGACAACCCATCTCGAAGCATCAACTAAGATGTATGGTATAAATATAAAAAAAAAAGTGTGGGTGTATGTGTGTATGTGTGGAGGCGTATTTTTAAGTTAAGTCAGGCCAGGAACATAAAGCGTTGGTTATAGCGGAAATGGGTTCCGAATGTGTGTACATTTCTTGCAATATATTCTTTGGTTAACAGTGGATGTGGGACAAATTATCATCGCTGCAAGTTGGGGGGAATGAGTGAGAATTTGATTTATAAACGTGTATGGTGAGCAAGAATTACAATGGGTATAAGTAAGGTTATATTGTGTTGTAAATATGTTGGTGTAATATATATGGGGGGAGGGAGATTGTATTATTATAATAATAATAATAATAATAACTAAATGGGATATAGCATAAGTATTGTATACTATGGATCTCATAGGTGGTATGTATGCAATAAAATAAAATAAAATAATAAAGGGGTAAATAATAGTGTGTTAAATAATAAATATGTGCGTAATAAATTGTTGTCATGCTAATAATAAATGAATGAAATATTGCATGAATATTATATATTGTGGGTCTCATAGGTGGTGTGTACATAATGAAATAAAATAAAATAAAAGCGTTTAAATAATAGATAATGTGTTTGTGTATGAAGATGATTATAACTTAGAGGTAGCGTGTCATCATTGAAAATTAAAGAAACTGATTAGATAGTGGGTTTGAAGGTTGGGGTTGTTTTTTAATAGTTACATTATTTGTTGATGGGTGGTACATATACTATTGTAGAAAAGTTTAGAGTGAATTTGGTAGGTAAGGTGAATGTAGAGCGTTGAGGTCTATTTTAATGCTCGTTAAAAGTTAAAATGGTTGAGGCGTGTGGGTATATTGTTTGATAGATGTGATGGTAGGAGGAGGAAAATGGTACTTACGGTGCTTTAGGGGTTTTTTTTGGTTTTTTATTAAATACATGTACGAGGTGTTAGGTGGGTTGTGTGAGTAGGTTGAAGTGTGAAAGAAGGTGTTTGTTTTCGTGCCTACATTTTGAGAGGATTTCAGATTTTTTATTTAGGAGGGTGTTTTGTGATGGATATGTGATGATGGTTAATTTTTCGTGCAGACAAAGAAGGCATTTTTTGGATGTTTTGTTGTAGGTAGGTGCTTGTTTTAGTATCTCCCAGGTGATTGTGGGAGAGATGTTTGTGTCTTTTAGTTGCCATATGTATGAGGATAAGGAGGTGTTGGATGCATAGTTCCTATATTTAAAAGAAAGATTATGGCTGTGGATTCTTTGTTTTATAGTGCCCTCTGCTGCACCGATGTAGTGTTTGACAGAGTTGTTTGTTTTTACTGTAGCTTTATATATGGTGTTTGTATATAGGCATTTATTTGGTAGGGGGCATGTGTTTTGACCCTATCATTGCATTGGTTGTAGGGTTGTGGTGTACTGTTGGTGGATGTGATTTTTTTGTTGTGTTTTTTTATTTGTACCATCTTGTTTGTGCAACTGTAGCTGATCTTGATGTTGTTTTTATTGAAGATTTTGGCCAGGGTGCTATTATTGGGGAAGAGTTTAGAGATTAGATTTAGAAAGTCTCTACCTATATTGGAAGATATACATTTATTATAAGGTGGGTTAAACCAGATAATGTTTCTACTTCTGTGTTTAGAATTGACTTTTGGGGGAGTGAATTTTAGTTCTTATATATATATATATATATATATATATATGCAGATCAATCAAAAAGTAATATTTATTTAATTACAATAGATTTAATAGTAGAAGCAGAAAAAGCATACCAAAATTAAGACAAAAGTTTCAAGATTACAACTCTAGTCCTCAACATAGTCTCCTTTCTTCACAATTGGGGTTTTTCACCTTTGAATGAGGGCATGTATACTCACCTCTTAGAAGCTTACTGAATGTTTACTCAGCAATATGCAAGTTGTCACTTTTTTACCAAATTTTTTATTGGAAAACTGAAGTCTTTTAGGTGCCTCTTTCATGAGCTCCCAAACAAATGAAAATCTGAGGATACTAGTTCAGGATATAAGTAAGGTGGATAAGATAAGGTTTTGTGTCATTGATTGTCTGTTCTTTAAACTGCAGTGAGACCTTTTATTCATATGTTGAGCACTCAGAATTTCACCGGTTTAAGTCCATGAAGGAGACACTAAGGCCAGTGGTTCACCAATGATAATGAGATGAAAGAGTCAACTTGTACACGGCTAAAAAAGCTGCCAAGAAGCTTATATAAGGTAGGTATACATGTCCTCATACAAAAATCAAGAAAAAAGGTGACAATATTGAGAACTAAATTTGGAATCTTAAAACTTTTGTTTTCATTTTGGTGTACTTTTTTGTTTCTCATACTAAAACTAAATTGATTAAATCATGGATTTTAATGACATGTCAACCTATCTATAGTTATTTTATGCTTAGAAGCTAGAGAATTATGTTCATTGTATATTCATATTTATATCTGTTGTGTAGTTGATTTTTTTTGCGCACAGACCTATTAAATGTGAATAATTAAACAGATTCTATTTGACCTAAAGATAGGACATTAATAGGTACAACCACTCTCAATCAAAATGGACCTGGTATTAATGACAATGAAAAGATACTCTACACTCCCTAGATCTCCATAACTGAAGCCTCACCACCAGATGCACTTTAGAGTCATACCCAGGACACCTTTTTTTAAGGAATTTTACCCCTCTGCAGGGGATACAGCCAGCATATTCTAAGCCCCGCTGACAGGGCATTTTCTTAATGAAGGTACTTAAAAATTTGAATAAAAGTACATGTTTTAAATAAAGATCCACAAGTTTTAGGAGAAAAAATTGTTATTTAAATAACTTGAATAGAATTAAAAAATTGTAACATTTTATGTGAATCTAAAAAAAAATGTTTTTTTTTTGTTAGCTTTATTTACAATATCAGATCTTACTAGTAAATAATTTTTTCCCTGTCTCTATTTATTTAATGTACTAATAATGTCAAAAATCAACAATTTGATAACTGGTTTTAACAGTTATTTTTGTCTGCTTTTCAATGAGTAATATTTTTGTACATTATTGAAGAAAGATAAGTTTGTAAAAAATGAGGAGTACTTTGAGAATATAACAACTTTTAAAAATTTTGCTAAATCTCTTTAATTTCAACTGAGAAAGTAACTTTTTAAAATAAAAAATGAAATAACTGAAAATTCAAAAACAGATCTAATAAAGCAAACAGAGAAGACAATACAACTATAAGGGAACCTATTCAAATATTGATGGGTATCTCAAGTGGTGTAATTGATTTATACTTACTTGTAATCACCTTGTATTTCTGGCCTTATACCAAATTAAGCTTAGTAAATATAAATTAATAATTACAACCATAGTTGAGGTTAATCAGAAGGCTCCCTTTTCAATAGCTACTACACTGAGGTGTAGGGGAGAGCACTACTCCTTTCCCTGGATTGCTCCACTTTACCCTTGATATGTACCTTATATTGCTGAGTGTTAAGCAAGGAGGTATCAAGTACCATTTTTAAAGTCTTTGGTATGACTTGACCTGGGATTGAACCCAGGTCTCCCAGACCATTGATGTTGTAATTTGTTGAAAAATTCACTTCTTTCCTTTATATCACACACACACATATATATATATATATATATATATATATATATATATATATATATATATATATATATATATATATATATATATATATATATATATATATATATATATATATATATATATATATATATATATATATATATATATATATATATATATATAAAAACTCACACACACAAGTTTAATAAGTTTTAGTTGAGCATAGTATTAATTAAGATTTTTTTTAATGAATACCAATAAGGACATTTTTACCACAGTGCCATTTGTTTAGCTGGATCTCTTTGTGTTCGAACTGATGTACAGTCACTCTCAACCATAAAAACTGACCGATGTTTTTTTTTTTTTTACATTATTTCTGTGAGAGAAATGTTTACCGCAGTTCTTACTACTTATTTTATTTTTAAGTGTTTAAATTGCGTGTTTCTTAAGCACATTTCTCTGGTGATGTGACATTTATGACTCACAACTGCGTGTGTGGTGATAGAGTTGCACAAATGCTCCCCCCCCCGCTCACTGCCAGTCTCCCGTTCCTCCTTTTAAGACTTCACTAAATTCATTGAACAAAAGACACAAAGAAAACCCCGGCGACTCGGAGATTAAAAAAGAAAGAAAGAAAAATAAATTGTACACTAGTAAAAAGAAAAAGATTGATTTTTTTGTTATTTTTTTGTGAAATATTTTTTTTTAATATTGTCAGTATTTTTTAGCAGTAACACGAAATATCACATTCACATTTTTTTTTTTTTTTGCAGAAATTCAAGTTTAGGTTTGTAAACTGTGAGAAATTCAGATTCGTTTAAAACTATAAAGGAAATTGCAGTCTTTTTGCACAAAACATTTTTCTTTCATTTTTTTAAAAATAAAAATAAACAAGTTTTAAAACAGGAAAAAAAAACTGCGTTTTACTGTCTTTTGTTTTATTTATTTATTTTTCAAATTCATTTAAATTTATTTTTGTTAAAGTTATTGTTAGCCTAAGCTGGGACAAACAATATAAAAAAGGATTTTTTTAAAAATCTGTCTAGTCTGGAAGATAGAAAGTGTAAAGTTCATACAAGTTAATGACAAGTTTAACATTTTTTTAAAAAAGAAAAAGATAATTATTGCTTTAGCGAAAGAAAAAAAAAACGTAGTTTTAGTCAAGTGTTACTTTTTTCATCGTGTTGACTACTTGTATTAATTTGTGATTTGGTAGTTATCAAAATCTTAAGTGGATTTTTTGTCACTCTAGGAAAAAAAAAAGATAGAGAGGAAGAAAGCATATAAAGTTTCAACGAAGCTTAAAAAAGAAAAAGAAAAAGAAAAAGTAGACGTTTGCACAGACACACGTACTTTCTCTTTTCTTCGGTGCGTGTCTGATCATATGAGAAAAGCACCCGTTGGTACTATTACTATTTAACAACAGCTGTGTTTAGTAACAATAACGTACATTTAAACAAAATGCAAATCAAATGATGAACTAAAAACTGGTGTCTGGATCGAGCCCGTGGGAATCGTTTGCTATATAAGTGTGTACTGTGCACACTTAAACTTGTTTTGGGGTTTTTTTTTTGGATATATGTGTTAATGCGAGCTCCTGTTTTATATATTTTCTTTCTTTACTACCAGGATAGTAGGCACTGGAAGAATACACCGAAAAAGTGTTACTATTACACATTCACACTGGACCCATTCAGGAAATGTGTGTGTAGTGGTAAAAAGTGGTGTGTTGTAGATAGGTAAGAAGATTTGTAAATTATTGAGTAAGGAGAGAGAGAGAGAGGTGTACGTTGGTCTATTAACAATACCCGGCTCTGCCTCTCTTCTTTAGATTATTTTATCCAATAATTTAATCTTTTTTTTTTTCTTCTTTTTTCTTCATCTTTCCAAAGAATTATAACTCTTTTAAAAAATAAACAGGTGGGATTTGCTATCATCTTCACAATGTTAAATAAAGCTCGCCAGTTTGTTAGTAGTTTCATGGGCGGCACGGCCATTCTCAAATCGGAAAGTTACCAACGTGTCCGCGCATCACGTCGTCAACTGGCAGAAGAAGAAGGCGATGACAGTTCTTCTAACAATGCTCGCCAATCGGTGTTTTTCTCTTCGAAACGAATGGCATCAGGAGATGATGCGAACACTAGCACTACCTATCCGTACACACGACCGACTTTTCTGTTCCTCAGCCCAGAGCAAATGGAACAAACTAAGGACCATTCCATCAGACCCGTAGTTGCACCCGACGATATACAAAAAATCCCACTCAAAGCCGGATACGCTGAGTAAGTTGCATTTTTTTTATAAACATTTTTTATTCATAATCTTTCCCGTTATGGTACTATGGACCATTCTTCAGAAAATTTAACCTATAGACTTTAACAATTGATTTTTAATTTTTTTATTTGCAAGAAGTACTCGGTAGTCTCTGGTGTCTTAATCAGAACACTTTATTTATACCTCTCTTTTTAATCTTTATATCTTTTCTTTTTAACCCTGCCTCTCCTCTCTTTTACCATCAATGACCCAATGGCCTGGTGCCCGGTTGCAAACTCTTAAAAAATAAAAATGACCATCTGTTTGTATTATCTTGCTTTATGATTTCACCTTTTAATTTTTGTTTTTCTGAAACACAGTGTTCATACACATAGAAAAACAATTTTTAAAGTTTACACAGAAAAAAATCCACAAAACACAACACTTATTATAATTCCACTTACTTGACCATCATCTTTATTACAGTAATGACAAATTCAGATTCAATTCAAACTGAAAAAGAAAAAATATTCTAATTTTAAGTTGTTATTGCTAAAAACTCTACCCATTTATTTTCAGAATTTATTTTAAGAGTCGGTTATCATTTAACCAAAATAAATAAAAATCAAATTTTCTTATTTACATTACCTATTTTTTTTAATCTCCGGAAGTGAAGTTTTTATTTATAATGACTAAAATTGCGAAAATTAAAATCTCTGTACTAGGAATTAAACATTGATTTTTTTTTTTTCTCCTTCATTGCCTCCTTTTCAAATGCCTTTCGTTTTAATGCATATTCAATGTCTGTGTAGACAAGAGAAAGATGATAAAAATGCTTAGGTTTGCTTTACAAGCTAACATCGAAAGCACTTCAACGAAGAAATATGGATGGAAAGCAGGAGAAAACTTCAGTTTTCTTTACTTTCTGGTTTCCTTATATATATCCATTTCTTTTTAAATTTACTAGAAAACTTCGTCAAATATTTCAAGATCTTATCAGCTAATAAATAATCATTATTTTGGTGACGAGTTTTCCGTGATACGCTCCGTAATATGCCTTGTTATGGTTCGTTAGGGCTTCCTTACTTAACAAATCCCTAAAGTCTCATCTTCGTCAAGTATCTTAAGATTAACTCAATAATTAGTCAAGATTATTAAACAGTGGCAGTAAATTGACCATAATATCTACTAGTTTGCTTATTTCGTTTTCTTTTAATTCCATGTGATGTTTTGGTTGTCTAAACCTTGTTTTTTTACAATACGACAAAAGTTGATTGCTTAAAGACTTTCTTTTTGAAAGCCTTGTCGTCCGTATTATTCGTTAAAAAATGTAACCATGTTGACAGCCGAACTTAAATCAATATTTAAATAATTCAGATTTACTTTAACCGCACCTTCCATGATGACAAAAAAGTGTCCGATGCACAATCCTTTTTTTTTTCTCCTAAGTTATACATGACACATTGAATAACTTTTTTCTTTTTATTTTTTTTCTTTCAAATTAATTCTAAATTACTTAGAAATTTAATGGTTAGTTAATTTTAAAGGGACTGGTTTTAATACTACTTATGATTATTTATTGTTTGTACAATACAAACTTATTAGAATAAGATTATTTTAGTGAAAAATGGGTCGGTTGTGTTTTTCAAATTATTTATTTATTTTTTTTTTAATTAAAATTAAAAAAAAGTACTTAAAAATTTAAACCTGTTAATTATTTTCTGCTTGAACTCAATTTTTCAATGACGAATAAAAAATTCCGTTGCATTTAGCTAACTAACAATAATTGTCATGTGCTACAATTATTTACACGTGACTAATCATATGGAGCGATGATTGTGTGTGTGTGTTTTGTTTGTTCAAGAAACCTTCAAAAATAATTTGTTTCGAATTGACAAGGCAACAAAATAGAAAAGATTGAATTTTTTTAAATCCAGGAATTCCCCTTCCACCCCCTCAGTCTGGAATAAATGTTTTTTGTTTGTTTGTTTTTTTATAATTTCTCATGTGGTGTCAATTTAGTTTCAAAGCAAAAGAAAATGTACAATTTAAAGATAGTCTTAATAGTTAGATTATCATATTTACTTTTTCTTTTCTTTTATACTTGTCCACAATATACCACCGAAGAAATGTCTGCGGTAATGTAAAAAAGACTAATAATAGAATATTTATGTTCACCAAACGGATAAGGGTAAGTTTCAGTCAATACCTTCATTTTTTTTTTTTTTTTTTTACTGAAGAGTTAGATTTAAAGACTACGTTTATATTTTTTTAGTCTTTTTTTTTTCCTCATAAATTATTTAGAAGATGAGGACTTACAACTGAAATAACTGAAACTTTTGGATAGTGAATGTTTGTATTACATTTTTATTTTATTTATTTTTTGCATATTGCTACATTTCCTCAGCGGGATATTCTGGACAAGTACCATCTGCTTTCAATGATCAAAATATTTTATTCTAAAATTTTGAAAAAGGAAAAATGTTGCGCAAAAATCTTAATGAAGTAGAATCAAGTTTCATATTAAAACATTCTAAAATAAATGCCAAAATACTAGTAATTTTAAGAATAAAGAAAAAAATAGAACATAATATACAATACATCTTGCAACAGTGTTTAAAAAAAAAGAAGGTATTTTAAAAACCGTTTTTAGTGTTTGTGTCTGCTAATTTGTTTAGTTTTCAGAAAAATTCGCTGTAAACATTTAAAAGGAAGCTCATCCATATATATATATATATATATATATATATATATATATATGATCATTAGCCTAATAAGTAGAATGTTTGCCAATGGCCTGGGAGACCTGAGTTCAATACTCAAAAAATGGTACTTGATGCCACCTTGCCACTCAGCTTTATAAGGTAAGGATCAAGGGTAAAGTAGAGCAATCCGGGGAAAGGAGTAGCGTCCTCCCCTACACGTCAGTGCTTCAGAGAAAGAAGGGGAAAATTATTAAAAATTATACAAGCTCTTTTTTTTTTTTTTTTTTTTTTTTATTCAAAATTAATCTTCTAAGCAACGCTTCCTTATTTGTAAGTTGAAATACTTCTTTCTTTCATTCAAGTTTGTTTAATTTGAAACAGAATTTAGAAATATTAACTTACCAAAATCTCTCCACACAAATTTGTTTATCAAATATCTTTATTAACTGATCACAATGGTGTCTTATCTTGGCTGTTTGCTTATCAAATACTGTGCTTGCCCAGTCGGCTGGGGCTGTAGAATACACTGACTGGACCTCTGCAGAGGGGTAGGACCCCCCTCCCCACCTCAAACGAGTGTCCTGATATGACACAAAACAATTTGATGGTGAGGTTCCTGTAATGCTGGAGCTTTGGGGAATGCGGAGCACTCCTTCATTGCCATCGCTCCCAGGTCCGTTCTGGCCTGGAGTGGTAGCACCTGATAGGGCTATATCTATGGGTCAAATAGAACTAAATTGCATACTTATGCTAAACTGAATAACTTGAAATAGAAAAGTTTTTGACAATTAAACGGTGTACTTACATTTAAACTGAGTAAACTGATTTGTTTGAAATGAAATTGTTTTTGTATGCTAAACTGAATTGTTTGAAATAGAACTGATTATATGTATAAAAATGGGTTTGGCCTTAAATAACCTATAAAGGTTGATATGCCATAAAACCCAAGCAACCAGCCAACCAATACTGTGCTTGATGGTATTGTAAAGTATTAAATCTACACATTTTTATTTATTTTTTAAAGATTCACTCTAAGCAAGGTTACAATAGCAAAGGGTTATGATGATATGGCAGAGAAAAGTGATGAATGATTGAGTGTTGGAGACAAATGAAATGAGAATATGGATGAACAGGGAGTGACTCAGGCATTTAAGGACTAATGAGATACTTATTGACCTTGGACTTGAAGAGCTGAATGTTATATGCTTTTGAAAAAAAACTCGTGGGAGAATTTATTCCAATTTTCAGCTTTTCTTGAGAAGCTGTTTGAGTGGAACTTGTATTGAAAAGGATAGTTTTCTGAGCATTGTAGTTATCATTTATAAAGAGTTTGTGTTCATACACTTAAGCTAAAATAAGAAAATATATTTGATGAATTTCAAAGTCTTGATTACATAAAAAAAATACATGTATTTATATAGAATGGAAATGTGTAATTAAATTTAAGCTCGTTAAAGCGATGGACTGCAGAATTGTAGTAAGTGAGTTAATACTCCAGTCGTGCTATTACGTTCACTTTCGGGCAAATACCCTTGGGAAAGGTATAAACCCCCTTATCCTCCCAGCTATTGGTTAAATAGTACCACTACTGTTCTTCTAGGAGAATGGCTTTGGCATTAAATAACCTACAAAGGTTGATATGCCATTAAACAAAGAAACCAAACCTAAATTTAAGCTCCAGCATAAATTATATTCAAATAACATTTTTAGCTATGCAGAAATATTCATAGCAACATCTAAAATGCATTCATGTTAATTCACAAGCATGAAAAAAAAAATCTCATATTGAAAATCTTGAATTGGTCTTGATAGAGTTTTGGTATTAAAATATCTTATCTCTGTGGTATAACAGAGGGAAGATATTTTAATACCAAAATACTGGTGTTACCTTTTAACTGAAAAACTACAAGTGATCAGTGATTGTCTTGTGTTAGGGCAGGTCTCAGTAATTATAGATTTTTTTTTACTTTGAAACAAAATTGACGCTACATTAGAAATTATTAAAAGACTAAACAACTAAAAATATCTATTCCGGAGTTCAATCTTCTCTATAAAATAGCCTGTAAATGGCCTCCATTTTCAAAGTTAAACTCTAATTTGAGCAGTTTGTATGATTCTGCTCAAGGAGTTTTGGGGGTCAATTCTTTTATTTGTGTAAAAATATTATTCTTGAGCTATTGCAATGTCTTAGGCTTGTCGCAGAGGGAGGCCCAATAATGGTGTATGGATGTGTGAGTCGCTGGTTGCTGTGTGATGTCTGTGTTGCTTTCTTCTGGTAGATGTTAGTCAGTAGGTGTTGTCATTTTGTTTGGCCATGTCAACTCCCGTTGAATATCACCATTTGTTGTGGGGACCATTAATAATTGCATTGATCAGTTGTTTTCATTTTGTCAGGCCAAGTCAACTCCCATCAAAGGTCATCATTTGTTGCGGGGGACCTTCAATAATTGCATCAGTCAGTTGTAAATTGGGTGTGATTGACAGAGGGCTGGATGTTTTTATTGAGTAAATAGTACATGAAAGGTGTATGGGTGTAGAATTGCAGTTATTGTATCACGTCAGTGTAGTCTCTGTTGGGTGTAGAAAGTTGGTGTTGTAAAAAGTCTTGGATTCAACTGTCTATTAGTTTGTGGTGATAGCAATCTAGAAGGTGAGGATAGTCTCTGTGCTTGGTGCAGATTGTAGGTATAACTGTATGGTCAGGTTGTAGATGTTGCTGGAGATGGTCAATGATGTGGATGCATTGCTTGCAGAGACTGGATGATTGATGTCCTGGTTATGCAGTCCTTGATTAACTGGGTGTGTGTTGATGTGGCCTTGGAGTATTGATGCTAGTCCAAACAGTGTGGCCATACTAGGTGCTGCAGATGCTGGTAGCAGCAGCTGGGTGATTGATGTCCCAGTTTATTCAATCCCTGGATGACCGGGTGTGTGTGATGTGGCCTCAAAATGTTGGTACAAGTCCGAGCTGTGTGGTCACTCATAGACTAGGTGCTGTTGCTTGGTTGCGCAGGAACAGCTGCTGGGTCAAGCTGGAGCTCGTCTGCAGTTGATGTTGCTTGGATGCACAGGAACAGCTACTGGGTTGAGCTGGTCTGCAGTTGGTGCTGGCTGATGGACTGTTGTCTCATGGTCTCTGCCAAGAAAATTTAGTGAGGAGACTGAAAGTAATCTCAGAAGACTTTCTGAAGTTAGCTCTTAGAAGAGCTGTTTGAATGAGAGAGCAGCAGTGATAAGTTGGTTGGCTGTGTTGGGTCCACAGCTGTATTTGATTGAATCATCTGCTTTGGCTGGCGGTGAGGACACAGACCCCACATTCGGCAGCTTCATTTGGTGGTGAAGATAGAGACCCCATGTTGCTGGGAGGGGAATAGATCCTACCTCCCCTCTGGCGGAGCTTGGCCACCTGCTCGATTTTTGGTTGCTGCCTGCTATGTTTATAGTGTCAGTCGCTGCTTCACTACTGGGCTGAGAGAAAGGGCTTCTGCACACAGGAAGTTCCTTTTATTAAATATAAGTAATAATAAAATACTTTTCAAGGGGAACTTTTAAATATGATGTATTTTATCCTTTGGTTACAAACTTGTTTCTAAAAGGCCAGTAGAATTAGTCCTTTCCGACAAGTAGTTTGTGTGTTAGCAACAGAAGTTCTCTTGTAATGTATGCACGACATGGTTTGTGACATCATGAGTGACTCTGTGTTTTTTTTTTTTGTTTTTTTTTTCTAAACTGGGGATTTTAGGTTGAATAGCCGGGACGGCTATGATAGGCTTATTCACATGTATGCATTTCTCCAAACATCCTAACAAAAGGAAGTCAGACAAATTTGGTAAATGAGCCATTTGAATTCTGAATTTCTTGAAGTTATTCTGCCATCAAAAAGTTTGCACAGAGACTGGTTTTCCTGGCAGTATGAGTAGTGGCTCCATCCAATTAAAGCCAAACAGTTGAGTGCAAAAAAATGTTTGATCATGGTTCTATATTGGTCATCACTGATTGGCTCAGCTTGTCTTCCAATCTTAAAAACCCCCCGAAAGGACTAATTGCTTTGCTGGCCATTACTCCACTCCACTCCACTCCACTCCACACCATACTGTACACTTAACTGGGTCTAATGGTATTGAATTTCTTTGGATTTGTTATGCCTCAAAATCAGTCATTATGTTTATTCACAGATCTATTTTGGCAAAAATGAGCTTCATCACTCATTATGAGCTTGTCTGAAAAATTGCTATCTTTACTCAACTTCTTTTCAAATTGAAGCACATAATGCATTTGCTGAACTAGTTGTAGGAAGGGATATTAAGGTCAAATTTGAAAATCTGATGAATTGTTGTTCTGTAAATTCCAAAATGAGCTGATCAATGACGAGTGGACACGGACAGGTCTTCAATAACACTGTTGTACAGCTTCCACTGCTGTCTCTGTGAAAGCACTTCTGCAATGACTGCTTTGTGGAACATCTATCACTGTACCATGAAACTCAAATTGAGAGACAAAGAACTTTCCCATTTTCATAATTGGAAGATTCTTTTCATTAAAATGGGAATAGTACTTTCTTTTTCTAGAAATTATAGACCTCTCAGTTGAAGTTCTATTATTTAAACTTGTTCTTTCACATTATAACTTGACATTTTCAATTAGTTATTTCTAATTTTGAAAATAAGAATTGAAAATAAGAAAATTATGAATTTTTACTATGTGTCACTCTTTTATGGGCCAGCCTGTATAATTCTAAAATGTCCAAGAATTTTTGTGGATAATCATTGTAGATTTTCTGATAGCATTTTCAAACAATCCATTTTCAATAAATTTTTCAGTTTTTTTAGGATTATAGTTATACTGAAGTTTCATATAGGAAGGTGAAACAAATGAGATTAATAAAAAATGAAACATTATTGAATTTCTCTCAGAGTTTTACTAAGAATTGTAAAAAAGACTATATTAAAATATTCTCACCTCAGGTTCATTAAGTATACATAAAAAAATTAGGAAATTCTACATGAAACCATTTATTTTTCTATGGATGACAAATCTCTTCCTAATTATTAATATAGATTTAAAAATCCCTTTCATTTTGAATTTTGAACAGAAACCCTAATTTCTTCCCTATATTTTTCCAAATTGAACCCTGAACTAATGAATCAATCTTTGTGTTTAGAAATCTCTACCTTAATTACTTTGAGTAGCTACTAAAAATAAGATCCTGATATCTTTGATTGCAGAGGAAAAAACTATTAATAAAAGATTGTATCATGTTCCATGAGAAATAATGAAATCCTGCTGTATTTAATTAAGAAAAAAATTTACAAGGGATGTACTTATTTTTGACCATTTAGATCTTGCTTATATTTTTCCTGTTCTCTAGAGCCCAGTCAGCTGGATCTGTAGAATACACTGACTGCTGCTCTGCAGAGCGGTAAGACTCTCTCAATGGGTGTGGTGGATATGACAAACAATTTGATGGTAAGGTTTTGGTAATGCTGGAACTTTAGTGAATGCAGAATATGCCTTCATTGCCATTGCTCCCTGCTCCACTCTGGCCTGGAGTGGTAACACCTGATAGGGTCCTATCTATGGGTCAAACAGAACTATTTGACATTTAAACTGAGTGCAAAGAAATGACATGCTAAATTGAATTGTTAGGAATAAAACTGATCATTTAATTGCGTGTAAGCAAATGACTGTTTAATAAAATTGTTAGTGATACATAACAATACTTGGAACCATTTAACTGTGTACAAATGAATGAGTAACATTAAATAGAATAATTAGTGTTAAATAGTAATACTTGTAACTACTTGATTGTCTGCAAACAAATGATTAATATTGAATAGAATTATAAGTGTTAGATTGCAATAATTGAAACCATTTAACTGCATAGAAACAATAGCAATACTAGTGTGCAAACAAATTAGTTCTAAATCATTTAAAAGATGAAATTACTGACAATGATATCTTGCATATCATGTAATGACTGTTAAATTGTGACTGTTATATAACAATATTTGAAACCATTTAAGTGCGTGCAAGAAATGAGCTTAAGCTCATTTAAAAATGTTGTCAACGGAATGGGTTTACGAGTCATATATGTATTTAATAGTATTTGGCATTAAATAACCTACAATGGTTGATATACCATCAAATCAAACCAAATATAAAAAACATAACAAAAAAAAAAATACCTTAAACTTTAAAAGACATACAAGACAAAACCATCTAATCCTTTTTGATATTAAATAAACCACAGAGGTTGATATGCCATTAAGCAAAACTCACTCCAAAACTCATGTTCTCTATTGGTTTCTTGTAGTCTTACAGGTCTGGATTAATTATTATGCAAATGAGAAGGGGACATCACAAATTTCATTTTTTATTTATTTATTTTTATTTTTATTTTTTCTGAAGGTGTTGTATGGATTTGATATTTGATGTAAAACTGATTAAAAATCTAAAAAATTATCCCATTTTGTTGATTAACTATTTCTTATAGGTTTCTTAAACTTATATAATGAAAATTTTATTTTATATGCATTTAAGAATGTTCTTGAATTTTCTGAAATTTTCTAAAGTACATTTCTATCTCTGGATCACAAAGATCTGTTTGAAAATTATTAGTATTGGATAGGAATGCTTGAAACTGTATAATTGTATGTAAATCATTCGTATTGGATAGGAATGCTTGTTATCATATAACTGTATGCACTCTGGCTCTTACTGTATCAATGAAATGTCTATTTTAATGTGTGGTACAATGTATTGTGACAAAAGAAGCTCTTGAATTGACCATTGGTTAAATTGATATCATAAAGAGATAGATATTTTAGCTAGATGACCCTGTTGTATTAATAAATTAAAAGTGGTAACTTTGTCTGATTACTATCAGAAAGAAATGAATTGGCATTATTGTTGGAATGAGCTTAAGACATCAAGTAGCCATAATCCAAACCTGAGTATCACAAAAAGATAATAATGCTAGGGTGAGTCAAAAGTTTTGCAATGTTTTGGTATGTGTTAGTTTGGGTCACATATATCATGTGACTGATGCAATTCAAATTGTGGAAGGAACTTGCTGTAGTTGGTAGTATCATGATACTATTTACCAATCCCTCCACTCGGGCAGGATATGACACAAGGTCAATTTTTAAGCGGAGTTTAACAGGTTTGAATTCAGAGTTTTCCTTCTCCTAGACTAGTTGCCTCACCAAGGCTGAAGAATCCAGTCTGTCCTACTATTTACCCATAGCTTGAGGGAGAATAATTGGATTCATACCTTCCCCAAGGGTATTAGTGCTATGTGAAATGCAATCAGTCTCGTCCAGGATTTGAACTCGTGTCGCCATGTCCATTTCCTACAACGATAACGACTACACCATGGGCACCTCCTAATATTGGTAGTATCATGATAGTGTACTTACATGTGGATTGATTCACTCTGTATGATTTAAAAGCCATGCAGATGAACATGCAACATAGTCTAATTTGGGAACTTATGGTTCACAAGTTCAAACTAGGCTATAATGCCTTCTAATACACCATGTGACTGCTTTTCATATCTGGATGCATATGGTTTGTTTTTTTTGTTTTTTAGCTACTATGCACCTTATTTATAGATCTCATTAAAACCTTCAAAGATATTTTTTTTTTTTTTTTTTTTTTTTTTTTTAGAATTTAAAGCAAATTAACTTAAATGTTGAACAGTATTTTTAGATGGAACAGAGAGAAGTAATTTTTTTCTTTTAAGCACTTGCAGAGAATTTTAATTGCTTCCTGTGAAAACAGATTAAAATCTGTATTTTCCTATAATGTTCATAAAGCTGACAAAAGTATAAATATATGGGAACTACACCTTCAAATCAACCTACCCTGTTGGTGGGGATTCCAATTTGTCAACTGTATCCCCTTGAGAGAGGTAAAACCTCCCCACTTCAAAAAGAAAAAGGGGAGTGTCCTAGATATGACACTAAACTGCAACTGAGTTCAGGAATACCTCTTCATTGCCATTACTCCCAGGTCTACTCTGAGTTGTATCTTTTTAGGGTCCTATCTCTTGGTTGAATAGATCTGTTTGAAATTCATTTGTGTAGGATAGAAATGCATGAAACCTTGTGCACATTATCTTTATAAGATAGGAATAAATATACCATATGACTGTATGTAAATGAATGATTGTTATTATTCATTGAAAATAGTTTCTTAAAAACCATATAAGTTGTTGGCGACTGTAGTCGAGAGTTACCCGAAGGCTCCCTTTTCGCTACTCCTTTCCACTTTACCCTTGATCCTTACCTTGTAATGCTGAGTGTTTAGTAAGGTAACATCGAGTACCATTTTTTTTTTTTTTTTTTTTTTTTTTTTTTTGAGTCTTTGGTATGACTCAACCTGGGATTGAACCCAGGTCTCCCGGGCCGTTGACGAACAAGTTTTGAAGATAAAGATATCGCTTTCCAACATTTTGTTGGTTAGTAAAAGTTTTGTTTATATTTTGGTATATATTTTATAAAAAGATCTTATCAAATTTATCAGTAATTTTTGTTTGATGTTGGAAAAATTTCAGTATTGCTTTGAATTCTTGAGCCTGCTGGCAGTAACACCCACATTTCAAAAATAAAATTCCAGTGAAACCTTTAAAAATGGTTTTGTGAGATTTTCTGACAAATTAGAGCTTGAGTAAATCTTCATTAAGATGTATCATTTAACACTAGTTTTGATTGACAGGAAGTCTCTTCAGCTTTCAAAGATTCTTCACAGTATTCTAGCTCACCCAGTTGGCTGGGGCTGTAAAATACGCCAACTGCACCTCTGCAGAAGGGTAAAAAACTCCCAATGAGGCTACCTGTTGGCCGTGGGTAGCGACCCATAATGTTTAAGGTGGCTGAGCAGTCCTTGATCTGGCAACCAAAGAGGTCATGTGACATGCAACACTCCACTTTGGCCCTTACTGGGCTAGATGGGTGGTTGGAGAGGCCCAATCCAATCAATCGGCTGGTCATGTCAGCCCTCTTTCAGTTTTTTGCAAAAATCTGAATTGGAGGGCAATGGCTGTAGGGTCAATCATGCTGAGGAAAGACCTATACTCCTTTCTGTCCCTGGGTGAGTAATTATCTTGGGAATGAAAACTCAGGGACAAAACTAAATTGTCTACCACCAGCATGAGTATATTGACTATGTAGCCCTGATTTTACTTGGTGAATGGGTTTCCCTGTAGGTACGTTCCCATGTGGGACTCTGTGGTGGGTGAGGAGTGTAGTCAATGAAACTCAGACTTTCTTTATGGCCTATGAAAATATAACCCAAACAAAAAAAAAAATGAAAAGACCCCTCACAGAATCAGAAAGTGAACATGAAACAGATGAAAACTTCTATCAATTCATTGCACTGTAAACCAATCAATATCAAAAAAGCTATGAACAACACCATTTATTATACAAACAACAAGTCAAAAACAATCAGAAAAAAATACTAAAATGGAAACAATTTGGAAAACAAAACATAAAAACATACCCTCACCCAACCCTAAACTTCTCGAAAGGAGTTATAAAATCCCCAGACCTCGCATTGTGTTCCCTTGAAGAAATAAGACTACATCTTAAACCACAAGGCATAACAGATGTGAGGAGAATCTCCATATGAAAAGAAACAAGAACCATAGACACAAACACATACTTACTAACATTTAATAAACCCACAACTCCAACCAGCATTAGAATAGGTTACATAAATACAAAAATAGAAACTTACATACCAAACCCTCTAAGATGCCAAAAATGCCAAAAATATGGGCATCCTAAAGATAAATGCACTAGAACATCAATATGTGCAAAATGTGAAAATTCAAATCACACAATTAAAATGCAAAAATCCCTTTAACTGCACAGAACACACTGCATATTCACGGGAATGTGAAATGTGGAAAAAAGAATTACAGAAATAAAATACACAAAAAACATCATTTTCCTCAAGGCCAGAAAAATAGTACAACAAACAAAAGAACAACCTAGTTATGCATATGTAACTTAAAAAGGAAATGAGGAAAAGGAAGATACAAAACCAAAACAAGAACTGATTAATGAATTAAAAAATCTAATAGAAATACTAAAAACGATCACAAAAGAGACAATCAAGGAACACATTTCAACAGTTCCAGATGAATATGTGATACACAACCAAAATTAGTAAAGAAAAGGAAAAATCCAAACTAAACAGAAAACACTAATAAATGAACCAATCTCATTATCCAACAAATTCAGCCCAATGGACACAGGTCCTGTTGAAACATCCACCCACATCAAAACAGACACCATAAATCTCCAAAAAAGAATTCATAAAAAAATAAATATCAAAAACAACCCAACAGAAAATGAAGCAACAAATCCTACCCCCCAAAAATGCAACACAAGCTACAAAAAGTAGACATAGATCAACTTCAGGATCAAAGGAAAAAGAAAAAAAAACCAACTCCAAATCCCCCTATAGAAACTAAAAACAAACTTAAAATTGAAATGGACTCAATGCCCACATTCAAAAAGCCAGGGGAACTTAAACAAAAAGCACAGCCCCCCATTGGCCAGACTGGAAGATTAAATACGAACACAGTGTTCAGTGAAAGACCAGGAGGCACATTTAAACTGCCCCCAGCCAAATTTGATGCAGTCCCTTCACCATCAAGAGCCAAGTCATCTATGAGAATTGATGAACAGTCCAATGCTCAGGGAACATCAAAATCCCTGCAAAGATCATATAGAAAGCATGGACAAGCGACACAGACTACATAGTTGCCAGCCTCTATCTGGAAGGTATAACAAATAACTACAAGACTTGAAACCATTTAACTGTGTGCAAACAAATGAACTCGATCCTTTTTTTAAATGTCACTTACAAACCATATACTTTGAAAGTAAAAACGAAACCACTGATAAACTAGTCTTTCACATATCCTGTATATTTATTTGAATGTGAGCAAACAAGTGACTGATGTTGAATTGCTGCTGGTGCATAGCAGTATTCAAGACTGTTTGATTGTGTGCAAACAGATGAGGTGAATAGAATGATTTGTATAGGACAAGATACTTGAAATCATTTGGCTGTGAAGAAAAATAAGCTTGAGCTTGTTGAAAAATATTATTAGCAGAATGTTTACAAATCATGTATTCGCTTACAAGTCATGTGTATAACTATTTAACTATGTGCAGGCAGATTATTGACGTTGGGTTGAATTGTTGATGTCGTATAGCAGTAATGCTTGGAGCCATTAATTTGTGTGCAGGCAGGTGGGATCTGGCTCATTTGGAATATTATCTACTAAGTATTCGTTTGTAAATCTTAGGTTTAATATATGTATAAACAAAGTTTGGCATTGTGTGGCCGGCAGGGGTTTTTATGCCATAAAATCAACCAAACCAAACTTAAGAACATTTTGAGTCTTCCAAAAAATGTCACCCTTTTACTGAAATCTGACCAAATCAACCTTTTCGCCAATATCTGGCCAAATAGAATCAAGAACTATGAAAAAAGACCAAAAAAAAAACCCCATGCCCTAAAATCCGCATAGAAGACAAAACCAACTTAACCTTTCTTGGCATTAAATGACCCACAGAGGTTGATATGCCACTAAACAAAACTCAAACTATTCTAGCCAATCTCTTGTGTGGATAGTCCTGTTGGTGGTTCTTAGAACCACCAAAGGACTACACTGGCTGTATTTGCTGCAGAGTGGTAAGACTTCAAAAAAAATTCTGGGAATGACACTAAATTTCTAGTGGTAAGGCTCCAGTTTTGGAGCTCTGATGAGTATGGAGTCATCATTTTGTTGCTTTAACTCCCTGATCCAGAGTGGTAGTACTTGTTAGGATCCCATCAATAGATCAAATAGATCTTTGAAAATTTGTATTAAATAGAAATACTTGATACCCTTGGTGTAAACAAATGATATTTATGCCAGCATTTATTTCTCAGGCTTGCCGACATTTGAAACTCCCGGAAACTAAATTTTGAGTTTTGAATTATGAAATTTTTTAATATTTCTAATTAATAGTTAAATTGCTTTCAAATTATGATTATGAAATGATTAGTTGCAATATATAGTTTTAATTCCTGTTTTACACTATGTATGTTCACTCAGATATTAACAGCTCTCTTGACAGGGCCAGGCATATGCTGACTGCATTCCCTACAGAGGGGTAAGATTCCCCCCCCCAAAGGGTGTCTTGGGTATGACACTAAAGTGTATTCAGTAGTGAGGCTCCAGTTTTGGAGAGTGTGGAGTACACCTTGGTTACCATTACTCCCATGTTTACTCTAACACAGATTGGTAGTAGCTGTTAAGGTCTTATCTATGGGTTAAATTGATCTGTTTGAAAATTATTAGGTAGGAATACTTGAAACTATATGACTGTGTGCAAAGGAATTAATAATAATAAATACTGAGAAGAGTCTTTGCGACTTGCTGTCCTTAAACTCCCATGAAAGACCATCTGCTAATGCTGGTGTGAAAAATTCTCAATGAGGAATAATAATAATAATAATAAAAGTAAAGTTTGCGACTGTAGTCGAGGGCAACCAGAAGGCTCCCTTTTCAATAGCTACTACACCGGTGTAGGGGAGGGCACTACTCCTTTCCCTGGATTGCTCCACTTTACTCTTGATACGTACCTTTTATATTGCTGAGTGTTAAGCAAGGAGGTATCATGTACCATTTTTAAAGTCTTTGGTATGACTTGACCTGGGATTGAACCTAGGTCTTCCGGACCATTGGCAAACACTATTAATAATAATAAAAAATTCTTATTTGTTCATAAATAATTATCATTACTTACTCAGCGCCTTATTATTGCTTGCAAAAAATGACTTCAATATTAAATAACCTAAGAATTAACATGCTGTAAAATTACCCTACCAACCAGATATTGAGCAGTCTCTGTATATAATTTGACCTTTAAACACAGTAATGATATATACTAGATGACCTGTATAACAAAGAAATCAAAACCATATACTGCAACTAATAATCTGATGTTTTCATGGTTATTGAGCAATATTATATTCTGAAGAATCTTCAGAGTGGAATAAGAACTATCTCTAGAGATACTGCAACCTTTGTTATATGGAAAATATTGCAATAACTTGAAGGGCAATGCCAATTTTGGTCTGTAAAAAGTATATACATGTTAGTGGATGGTTGATATTCTGATAGAATTTTCAGTCTCCAACATAGAATAATCATAGGTTGGTATTTGCCATCTCTATGATCATATACAGGCTTGTGTTAATGTCCCAATGAAGATGTATTCTGTTATGTGGTCTAGGTACTAATAAAACATATCTTTTATGGAAACCTATACACACATCAATCTGTATATGTGATCATTTATTGTAATACAGCTGTATTAACCATATGTTTATTGAGTCAGTTGAAATGCATATTTGTGCTGTTGCAATTTAATTTTCTGTCAGTGTGTGTTTATTTTGTCTTTCATTCAGCACATGCCTAAAACTCTGACTGCCTCCTCTGCATAGATGTAAGATCTCCACACAATAGTTACTTAAAGCTATAATTATTTACTTACAAATATTAGCTATTTGAAATCATATAATTGCTTGCAAATTATTGGTATTGGATAGGAATACTTAGAACCATGTAACTTTTATATATATATATATATATATATATATATATATATATATATATATATATATATATATATATATATCTATCTCTTATAAGAATACTTGAAACTATATGATAATTAATAATAATAATAAATGGTTAAGTTGCTTAATATCATTCAAATCATGATTGTGAAAATATGAAATAGTTGCAATATATAGTTTTAACTCCTGTTTTACTCTATGTATGTTCACTTTCGGATATTGACAGCTCTTTTGACAGGGCCATGAAGATGCTCACTGCATCCCCTATAGAGGGGTAAGACTCCCCCTTTTGGGTGGGGAGGCTTACCCCCTGCAAGGAATAGGAATACTTGATAATATAGAATTGTGTGCAAAGAAATTATCATAATCAAATTTTTTTAAAAAAGTGATTTAATAAAAAATAGAAGTTTGCTGTAGAATATTGAAAATATAGTTATGATTCTAATCAAACATTACAAATGAATCAAATTTTGTTATTAAATAATCCATAAGGAGTTGATATGCTGTTAAAAAAAAAACTAAACACAACCATACATGATACATTTAAATTTATAAAAAACTTGAGAATAATGAATTTACTATTCCCATAAAATATAGAAAAGTAAAGAGAATATACTTTATATTATGCACAAGGAACTATAAATGGTAAAAATACTTAATACATTGTATCTAATTTATCTTAACTATTAAAGTATTTTTTAATGTACTTGGTTTTGGGTTTGTAGTATTTTACATTTAATTTTGTTGAAAGAAAATTCATGCCAAGCATGTGGAACTGCAGAATATTTATATTGAAAAACATTTTTATTTCATGATCCTCAACCATTCCATTTTTGGTCTGGATAAGAACTTTTTGGCATCCCCTCATATCATCAAGTTGTAGTATTTTCTAAAGTTTTTAACTAGAGTATTTTTAATTTTTTCTTCATCTTATTGTTGATTTCTTACAGAGCTTATACACACACATACACTTTTTATAAGTAACAAACACTGACTGTAAATAAAGAAATAGGCACATATGAGATTTTTATCCAACATCCTAAAAGCTTATCTGAGATTCACTATGTCAGCAGAGCTTAGAAAATACTGACTGTATCTCCTGCAGAGGAATAAGACCCCCCCACACACACAGAGACACAAAAAGAGTGTCCAGGCTCTGACACTAAACTGCATCTAGTGGTGAGGTTTCAGTTCCACTTCATTGCAATTACTCCCAAATCCACTCTGACTCAGTGTGGTAGTACCCTATCAGGGCCCCATATCTTGGTCAAATAGACCTGTTTAATAATTATTCGTATTTGATAGGGCCATGTGCTAAAACAAACATTTAAACAATTATACAAAAAATGTAAATATGAACGCTAACTTCTAGGCATAAAATAACCCTAGACAAGTTGACATGCCCTTTAAACTAACTGATCTCTTGTGTGAATAAAACCTTTATCAATGGGCTCTGGAATTTGATTGGCTAATCAATCCAATCTACTGTTATATACCTACATCTGTTTACAATTGTCTATTATCTAGTTGTATTAATTGATATAAAATATAAGGCAACTTTATTTTAAGTAACATTAGAATAATACTGATTGATAAAACCTACAATATAACAAAAATCAAAAAACTGGACTTACCAGAAGCTACAACTATCAAAACAAAACAAAAAATGATAATTAAAATATTATTCAGCCTGGAACCAACATACTAAATTTATTTAATAAGTACAAGTAAAAATGTTATAACTGTTAATAGTTTACACTGGTTTCAACATTTGGTATGTCATGAACATGTGATCTAAATTTAAAAACAAAACTCTAAAGAAAAACTATGTAATTTTCCTACAAAACAAATGAAAATGAATATTTTATATCAAAAACAAGTTTCACTGGTTTTTAAAGAAAAAAAATAACATCTTTATAGTAAATGATCAATGATGGTCAAAAACCCTTGGAGATAATTTTTTAAAAAGTTTAGTTCAATTTAAGAAATGATAAAAATTGCCTGAAAATTAAGAAACTTGTCTGTTTTTGTTTTAAATTTTCATTGATCTTAATGGCATGTCAACCTATCTAGGGTTATTTTATGGCTGGGGGTTCGACTAGTGTAACAGTGATTTCTAGGACTGGGACTATTTTTCACCTTCATTAAACTGATCATGCCTTTAATAGTGTACCCAAGTAGGTGCAGTTAAATAGTGTACCCAAGAAGGCACACTTAGCATAATGGCTATCACTGTAGAAAAAAAAAAAAAATGAAATCTGTGACCCAAGTTCAAATCTTGAATGAAGCTGTTTGTATTTCACTTAGCACTCATTCTTCTGGGGAAAAACATAAATCCATTTGTTCTTCCAATCAACTGGGCTCTTTAGTTTTAGTTAGGCAACCAGTCTAGGAAAAGGAAAACTCTGAATTCAAACTAGCTTGTGTCACATCCTGCCAATGATGGAGTGATTGGGTAAATATATACTGCACCTATGGAAGATACAGTTAAATAGACATAAGTTTTAAATTGCTTGAATTTCTTAGGTATTATTTTTAAGAATCTTAACTAGTTTTTCTCTCATCTTATTGTATTTTATCCCTTTTCAACTTTAACAATTCATCTCTTTAATCAAATTTCCTATTGTCACACCAAGGGACAGAATGTTCATATGTGACAATATAAAGTCTTCTGTCCCTTGGTGCACATATTTAGGTGTAATAATGCCATAACCATCTCTTTCTCTATTCCATTTTCTTTGGTAACTTATCTCTTTCTCCCCGTGTTATTCAAACTTCTGCAACCCCCCCCCCCCTCTAGCTTGCTTCTTTACTTTCTCTCAGCAACCATTTTACATAAAATTTCAGGCTCAGATTTCCTGGGATGACCACCCCCGTAACATGTCCGTAACACTTTTTTTCTTTTTTTTTTTTTTTTTTTTTTTGCTGCCCTACCACTAAAAGACTTCCTATTTATTTGTCTTTGCAGACTTATAAATGCTGGCAAATCAGAACTAAATGAAGATCAAGCTGTTGCAGTACGTTGTGTGATTTCTCGTCACAGTAATACACATACGACAAATGTAAACAACCAAACATTAAATAAAACAGATGAGATTATCAGTAATGAAAGTCCTGATAAAGAACAAACAGCTGTTGAAGAGTTGAAGGTGAGTGATATTAAACTAAGCTGGAATAAAATATACATCTGCCTGATATCCTGGCTATTAAAACTTTGTGACTTTTTAATTCATTTTATTCTTATATTCATTTTATTTTTGATTTATCAAATACAGGTTTGTTTTACTTTTTCATTTTGATTACTCAATTCTCTGTACATGAAAATTGAGATCACTTTCACAACACAGGTGACTGCTCACTACACTTATTTGTGAAAATAGGTATTTTTCAGATACAAACAATTTTAACTAAAAGTTTCACTTACAATTATCAGTTACCATTGATAATTAATTAATCTTATTCAGAATTTATAAAAAAAAAATTGAAAAGGCAAACTTCCATTGCTATTTCAATATGTTGCCAAGGATAAAGCACATAAAAGTTATGGAAAGTGCTGATCATAAGTATTTGAATAGGTACAAAGTTGTTTTTTTTTTTTTTTTTTTTTTTTTAATTTTTTTTTTTTTATTTATTTTCTTTCTTAAGATTACAGTACTCATTAATGATTTTAAGGAGTTAGAGAATCCAAATTAACTTTTGTTAACTCTGTCAAAGGTAAGTTCCTTAGTCATCTGTAACCAAGAATAATTATCTGGTCAACAGAATCCCCTTTATTACACTAAAAGTGGGAGGTTCAGGATCAATGTCTGATGTCTGAGATGCTTCTAAGAAATAAGTTGAGAACTCTATTTTTGGCACCACTCACTTCTACATGGCTCATTCCAATGAACTTGACTTCATGTTACATTTACCCCAGTGGTAAGACGTATATTTCTATATTGAAGAACTAATAATAAATTTAATTAGTAATTTTGAAATAAATATTTCAGTTTTTTTGGGTTTTTTTTTTTCCAATTTAAAATATATATGATTTGTTGTCTTACTATTCTATGGTTTTCCCACTGATTATTATTTAATACACAACCTATCAATAAAAACCTTCTCTTTTTACCAGTGAGAAACAAATTTTTTGTTTTTCTTATTTACATAAAAACCTTTCACGGGTTCAATAAATATACATAGCAATTTTGGTTGAGATATATATTAATTCTCGTTGTAGGTCCACAAAGAGATTTGTATTTTTTTTAAATTCATTTATTTATTTATTTATTTAATAAAAAAAAAAAAAAAAATACAAATCTCTTCATGGACATATATATTCTTAAAAAAATTTAATTTTTCTTCACTTTTACTTATTCTCTTTTTTCATTTCTTTTTTATATACCATATTTTCCCAAGCTCTCTTTTTCCCATCCCTGCTCTTTTACTTGCTCACTACCCCAATCCAAGCTCTTTTACTCGCGCTCCTATTTTCTCCCCCCAGCTCTTTTTAGTCACTCTCTTTTTCTCTCCCTAGCTCTTTTACTTGTTCTCTTTTCTCCCTACCCTTTTTTGCCCATTTACTCTCTTTTTTTTCCCTCCTTGCTCTTTTCCCTCCCTCTTGCTCTCTTTTTACTTGTTATTTTTTTTTCACTCTCTTTACTCAGTATTTTTTCACTTCCCTTTTCTTGCTCTTATTACTGTTCTATTGAATAGACAAACAAAATCTTCACAACTATTAGTGTAGATTAACCAATTTATTTTTAATAGATGTTTTCATCTGTTTTTTTTTTCCAGAGTGACTTTCATCCTTTTAGTATCTATCGTTATAATCAATTATTTTTTTAATCACAATGCTTTTAGCATTTGACTTATTTGCAATTTTAAATATCACCCACCCACTTACTTTAACTCTTTCCCTACCATGTGCAAATATAATCAAATTCTTTAAGCCATGTTCTTTGAGGTTAAAACTAAATTCTTATTTCAAGTGCAAATATGGTCAAATTTCATATGTTCCTTTTGGTGGTCTGTATTTTCTATCTGCTTGGGAATTCACGAGAGCATTTTTGATAGTTAACTCACTATATGTATAACTATTGTAAAAATATATTGTTTTTTTTTTTTTTAATTTTTTTTTTCTTGAAAAATACTGTACAAGGAGCTGCTAGAAGTTGGAGAGTATTGCAATTAAAGGATTAAAACAAATTTGAATTTCTAATTTTTGTCTCTCTTTTTTTTACTATATAAAGAAATAGTTTCAAAGCATTTTCATTCTATAAGGCAATGCATTTACAATTTTTTTTTTTTTTTTTTTTTTTTTCTCATTCAAAACTGACATTATTCATCACTTTTTGGTGACTTCAGTTTTTAGTATTAGAAGAAATGTCTTTATCTAACCTGTTTTATTTTTCAGAACAAAGTAGAGTTTACATATTTTGGTATTTTTGATGGGCATGGTGGATATGGTGCTGCAGTTATGGCATCTCAGAATCTACATATCTATCTCATGGTAAGTGGTAATAAATTTTCTTAAATTCTAAGCTAAAATGTTTATTTTTATTGTTCTTATCTTTTCACTAGCAGTCATGGTCTAATCACCATATAAAATTCCTTTTGAGATGCATTTTGTTTTATGTATTCAATTTTTATTCTATCACTGTCCAATAACATTTACATTTTACACCAAACCCCTAAAGCTATTTCTGTTTCTTTTATATGAGGTGTGTGTGTTTTTTTAAAAAAAGTTCAGAGACTAAAGCTGTATTTACCAAGACAGAAATGAACAATTAAAAAATTTTCTTCAAAATACTCCTGTCATTCAACACTTATTCTTGTCAGTTTTCCTCTGAGTCACCTCTGAAACTCCTCTTTTGATATGATGTGTAGTTGCTCCATTGTATTTTTTTCCTTTTATATCCTCTAATCTTACCATCAAGATGAATATTGTTATTTATTCAATTATAAATAAGATTTATAGACATCAAAAAGAAATAAGTTTAAAATAACTTGGTGGAATAAGTGTATTGAATGCTAAGGGGACTATTTTGAAGAAGATTATTTCATTCATTGTTTTGGTAAATACAGCTTCATTCCTGACACTTTTTGAAAGTGTCTCATATTCCTGGGAATTTCTTTGATCTTTACATGCATGTATGTATTCATAGACACATATACTTGTGATAGAAATGCAAGGTAGGAAAATGATTTTCTGTGTAGAAAATAGAATTGACAAAACGGTTTAAACACTGCTTACATTCCCAGATCACTAAAGCATGAATCTACAATTCTTTGCATTTTATGTATGTATTAAATGGCAGTGCAGAGTTGCCAAATGGCCAGTCGACACAGAAAATAGAATTGGTAAAATTCAAACTGTTCTGAGACTGCTTGTATTTACTTGGCACTAATGCTCTAGGGAAAGGCATGAATCCATATCGTTATCTTTTGTCCATGGCATTCCATGGTTTAGTTTCTTTGTTTAATGGCATATAAACCTGGATGGGTTATTTAATGCCAAAGCCATCCCTGTAAAAGAGCCACAGTGGTTCTATTTAACTCTTAGCTGGTAGGTAAGGAGGTCTTAATCTGAAAGTGAATGCAATAGCATGAATGGAATCTAAACTTGCTTATTTCAAGGCTGGAGTCCAGCACTTAAGCCTCTACACCATGGACACTTTCCCTAGCAGTCTATGGTAATTGAAAGAACAGAGTGGATGAGTAAGCACTTGGGTAAACCACTCTTCCATAACCTGCCTTAGTGCACAGGAAGTAAAAATTATAAAAAGCTGTTATACCAATCTTGATAACATTCAGTCATCATAATGCACATAATTAAGAAAAAAAAATAGATAAAAAAAACAAAAAAACAATTCATGTGTAACCATAGTTTTTGTTTCTTACCATTAAGGAGTTAGATCTAAGTGTTTGAAATGAGCTGTCTTTTTAGAAGATATTAATTGGTACTCTGCTAGTTTTATATAATTATATAGAAATGTTATATGAAACATTTGGCTATGAAGTAATTATCATGGACTCATTAAACACAACATCCCTTTTTTCTTTTTTTTTTTTTTTCATTTTTTCTTTCTTTTTCACTTTTTTTTTTCACTTTTTCTTACTCACCATTAGATTTTCCCATCTTCATTTTTCATTCTCACATTATATTCACAAAAATAGGGCAAAATAAAATTTGGTGAATTTTAAAAAGAAAAAAATTATCTGTAAATAAATTCCTCTTTAAATCCTACTTTCTGATTCCATAGTATTTTAATTTTCTTGCAAGAAAGTGAAAGGCTTCCAAAATGACCATTATGTAGATATTTGCTGAAAAATTAATGGACCTTCATTTTGTAGCTTGAAAATAAAGTATGTCATCTTTGAAAAACTTTCATTTTGATAACATTTGCTGTTTTTTTATCATTTTTACCCTTAATAATAAAACCCATTTTGTTTTAATTTTGTAGAAGCATTTAACCAAAATTCTAGACTTGGATTTGTTGTCCAACAAATGCAATTCCATTTACCACACAATCAATACTGATGATCTCATTATTGGCGCTTTGGAATCGTCATTCTTTGAAATGGTAAGTAGAATTTTAACATCATGCCTGTTTGGAGACAAGATATGTTTATTTGTTACTTTTATTCAAGTTTGAACCCAAAAAGGAATTGACAAGGTTTACAAACCCACAAGCTGATTGATAACAAAAGTGTAGTAACTGTTACTATCTCATCTATTTACATATGTATTTACCCAACCCCTCCACCAAAGGCAGGATGTGACATGAGGTCGACTTTTAAGCAGAGTAAAGCTGTTTTGAATTAAAGATTTTCTTTCTCTTAGACTGGTAGTCTAACCAAGGCTAAACAACCCAGTCTGCCTTACTTATAACTGGGCAGAGAAGTGTTGGATTCATGCCTTTTCCAAGGGTAGTAGTTTGAATTGAAATGTAAAGTTTCATTCAGGATTTGAATTCTGGTCACCAATTTTCTTTCCTACAATGATAACCATTACACAAAGTGTGCCTCCCATCTGTTTTTTTTTTAAACTTATATGTGTAGACATATGGTAAATTTTATTCAAATCTATTTAAGGTAGTTGGTAACATACAAGGTATAATCAAAAAGTAATGAGATTGAAGCTTTAAATTAAAAAAAAAAAATTAAATTGAAATAAAGATGTGTACTCAGCTGAGCAACTTGTATAACAAAGTGATCTTGTTTAGATGTTGGTCCTAATTTGAAAAATAAATGGAATCAATCTCAATACCTTTTTGACTGAAATTTCTTTTGTGAAACACAAGATTGTGCATATGCACCACCTTCCATATTCACCAGACCTACTGGCTTCCTGAAATTTTTTTTTTCTTGTTTTTGTTATTGTTACTGAAAAGTCATCTTGAGAGTAAGATTTTAGGCGATGGAGAACATTAAAAGATATGACAGTCTGGTCTCAAACCCTATCAAAAAGGCTTCTAGAGAAGTTTCGACTTATAGAAAACTGGTTGTAATAAGTATATTGAATACACCGTTGTTATTTTTTTTTTTCAAGTTTAACCTCATAAAAGAACTAACAAATTTCATAACTAATACTCTAATCAGTCAAGAACAAAAATGTGACTATTTTAACTTAAAAAAGTGATAGAGATATAGGTCTAATGAGTATGGAGGATGTTGCATTTGCCCAATCCTGTGTTTCACCAGAATGGTTTCTTCAAAAATTATCAAGTCAGACTTTTTTTTTTTTTTTTTTTTTTTTTTTTTTTCCCCAAAAAAAATTGGCATAAAATAGATCTAAATATAATCTCTACTCAGCTGTGTATACATATTCATTTATATTTTAAAATTAGTTTTTTAAAAAAATTAATAAAATCAAAAGCTTATGTTCCATTATACCTTACGTATAGTAAAAGTAAAGTTGGCGACCATAGTCAAGGGTGACCCAAAGGCTCCTTTTTCAATAGCTACTACACCGAGGTGTAGGGGAGGGCACTACTCCATTCCCTGGGTTGCTCCACTTTACCCTTGATTTTTACCTTATAGTGCTGAGTGCTAAGCAAGGCAGCATCAATTATCATTTTTTGAGTCTTGGGTATGACGCTACCTGGAATTGAACCCCAGTCTCCCAGACCATTGGCAAACACTCTACTCATTTTCGCCAATGGTCCGAGAGATCGGGGTTCAATCCCAAGTCAGGTCATACCAAAGACTCAAAAAATAGTACTTGATACCTCTTTGCTTAACACTCGGCATTATAAGGTACTTATCAAGGGTAAAATAGAGCAATCCAGAGGAAGGAGTAGCACTTTCCCCTATACCTAGTAGCTATTGAAAAGGTGGCCTTCGGTCGCCCTCGACTATGGTCCCCAACCTTACATATAAGTCGTCTTCCCTTTTTTTTTTCCTGCTCTAAGAAAGTAAAATTTTATTTATTTATTTTTTATTTATTTATTTTTTTTCTTTATGTTGATAAAGATATTTGATTAAACAATGAAATTTTATAAATTTTTGTCTGCACTTGAACAAAAATGAGGGCTTGCAAAAGTATTGTTAGTAGTCAAGTTTTAAGGAAATGTATTGACAGAATAGGGCAATTCTATGCATAATAAAGATAAATTAATTATTTTACTATAAAAATGCAATATTAATGATTTTACTGTAGGAATGCATTGCAAATAAACTTACAATAGAAATGCATTTGGAATCAGAAAAAAGTGTTTTAATCTGGAAATAAAGCTTGCATTACTGACTGATTATATTTATAATTATCTATCATTCAGTAAATGCAATTTATTCTGTTGATCTGAAACTCTGTACATTCATCTGTTAAATCTGGTTTTAAAACTGGGGACCGAAGAGGGTTTTCAATATCAGCAACTATGGTCTGCAAACACTGCAAAGATGTCATAAAATTATCAGTGATAGAATTGCAAATTCATATTTCTAGTTATTAGAACACACCAATGAAAATTCAGTTTAAACAGTTACTATTTAGACTTAGTATGGATTCTGAGTATCTATTATTGTCTCAAAAGGTGGTCAAAATACTCCTACTTTTTGCAAATATGTATTTATGTCCACAAGATAGATGCTGAAATATAAAGTGTTCTTTGCTCTAAAAAGTTAAAAAAGAACCCCACTGTATTGAATTAATCATATCACTTACTTATTTTGGACCTCATTCTTAGTGAAAAATGTATAATTTTAATGATTTTAATTATTTTAAGGTGGATATTTTACTATCATTTTGCAACAAGAACTCTAAAAATTGATCTAAAACTTGGTCCTCATAAAGTTCAGTTCTGAGAAGAAAGTTTATATCTGAGTTTTTAATAAGATTTATTTAGCACTTATGACAGCCGCAATTCAATGCTATATTTGTATTATTGAGCTTCCATAAAATCCTAATCATGGAACTTAGCACTTTACTCTTAATCAAGTAAAAAAAAAAAATTCTTTTGCACATTCAAAGACAATTGTATTGATGTGTCCATATGTTTCTATTTTTCCCTCACTTTCTCTTGGCCATCTAGTTAACAGGCTTAACTGTTTTCAACTTAAAACTACCATAATTATTTGTGTATAACATGCTATTCTTCCAGATTTTTTAGCCTAGAAATTAGTTTCTACACAAGAACTATATAAATAACTTTTTTTCTGACCACATACCTCACCATGTTTGGGATAGGATGACCAAAAGTAAGTTATATCTATAATCCAAACTAATGTATTTTATGCTTTTACAGAGAAATATTCACTGGAATATGTGTTTGTTTATAATTTTGTTTCCCCTAATATGAGCTTACTTGTTACATTTTTGTGTGATCATGGCTGTGTTTGTTCTAAATACTGTGTAAATTTTGTTTTAAGACAATGTAAACTACATAATTATTTTTAGTCAGTACAAACTGATAAAAAGTTGAACAAATACTAAATTTAAGTTAAATTTAGCTGTTACAAATTCTAAAAAGTTGGTGCATATTATACTCAAGAATTTTTTCCCAGAATTTCATAGTTAGTGAGGTTTTATATGTGTACATGTAATATGCAAATAATTATGGTAAACTTTTTAGGTATGTTATCTTCTATCAAATAATTACTTCTTCCCAAGTATTTATCCATAAATAAGGTAGGGAAAATAAATTCTGTAGATCCAAAATGTCATTTATAAAGCTTATTTTAGCACAAAACCAGGTGTATAAAGTACTCAGTGAGAATCAAACTTGCTATCAATGGTTTGTTCATCTAGCCCAGCAAATTTTATACCACAAGAAGTGACTTAAGTAGTCATTTACTAAAATTGGTTTTGTATATGGTCAGGAATATGAAATGCCTAATAAGAATTGAGCTCTATATAAATGGTCTGCTAGTCTACTTTTTAATGATTTCACAACATGGGGTCCCTGGATCCAAGAAGTTACCTTTTGAATTTAGAATGCTATTTTCAATCATTGATTTTTATTTTATTTTCATTTTTTTTTTTTTTTTTTTTTTTTTATTATAATTTTAAAGATATATTTTTTGCTACAGAAATATCAAAAAATTTTGAGAAACCATGCACAAAAACTGTATCCATAAAACTTGACATTTTCATATTTCAGGATAACTTGATCTATGAAGAAAGACATTCCTGTCCCAACACAGGAGGCTGTACAGCTTTGGTTTCTGTACTTCTACAGGATAAATTGTATGTAGCACAAGCAGGAGATAGTCGGTAAGTGTGAAATAACTCTTGACAATATTTGATACAATGTTGGTAGGTTGCTGTGTGTGTGTGTGTGTGTGTGTGTTTTGTTTCATTTTTTTTTCCTAGCAGTTATATTACGTCAAGTAGCTATTGATACTAATAACTTATATGTAATCTTATGGTAAGTATGAAATCACTCTTCCAAAATATAAGATAGAATATTGGTTGGTTTTACAGCATGTCAACTCTTGGGTTATTTAATGACAAAATCAGCCTTTTTTTCTTTATTTTCTTTTTCTTCCTCTCCCTCCATGTAATTATATTGTTTCACCTGGCCATGATAGAAAGAGTCTAAATGTATATAGGGAGAAAAGGAGAGCCGTCTCTTGTTATTATAACCAAGAAAGTTGGTAAGCACTGATATGAATACTCCTTTTAAAAGCAAGGGTGACAGAAAGTAAGAGCTCAATCCCACTTAAAAACCAGTCTGAGAGAGATCTTGTATAGTTTCCAGACATGACTAACAATTCCTGAAAGTCTGATAGAAATCTGTTTGAGCCTTAGACTGAGATTAATTTGGTAAATTATGCTTTTCAAATGCATATTAATTGGTTATAAAATAGAATCAAATCTAATTATCCTAGGATCAAGTAGATGGTTGGGGTCCCATGCTTAAGCCCTTAATCACATTTCTCCAGGCAGTGAAGGTTACTTAATGGTGCTCAGCATCTCTTTGACTTGACCTACTGAGAAAGGAAAATTTTTACCAAGACCATTAAGGCAAAGTAAACATAAACTACTTTCCTCGACATTTTGTGGCAGTATCATCTATAGCTTGCTCAGTTTCACCTGCTAAACAATTTTGTTTCCATGTTGTGTTTAAGAAAAAATTAGTCAGCAGAAGGTTTTGGTTGAAACTTTTTAAGCTATTGTCACGTGATGGCTCACGGAGACGAAGAGGTAAAACTGATACTATTCTCCCATGTTGCTATTAGCAATATCTAGCAGTCAAAAAGTGTCCATTAGGAAGGAATGTGGGTCACACAGGAGACCAGATGTTCGCACTTAAGTGACCTCAGGTCGCCGGACATCGGAAGGGGGAAAAGAGAGAAGCCAAATGATTGGGTGGGACCCCAAAACGGAAGTGGGGTTCCCTTCCCCTCAGCAGAAGTAAATAGTAAAAAAGGTAGTTTTTTGAGCAAGGCTCGTGGCAGACGGACCATAGCCATTTTACTCCGGGTTAAAGACAAAAGACTAACTGAGACACGAAGGACTCCAAAATCCTTCAAGCCAGTACTAAAAACAGAACAAAGTCTATTAGCCCGTGAAAGAAGAAAAATTCTCCAGCGGAACCCCGTCGAAAATAAGATAAGTAACTTTGGGACATTTTTCCTTTACACCCAAATTTCGTTTACCACTCTCTCTCTCTCAATTTGAAAAAGGATAAAAGCCAAGAAAAGACATTCATATTCATGGACTATCCAATTATATGTTTTGACATTTTGAACGTATATATATAACCGTAGTAAAGAACCTATGTATTTTCATTTTACCATGTGGTCTATGTTGTTATTCCATGCTTTCCTTTCAGCTTCTATTCGCCTTATGTTATCTTGCTTAGAACTGTCCTATTAATTCCTAAAGTATCACACGGGAAACCGGAGTTGCCGACTACTACAGTATTAATATTATTACAACTAAAACCTATAGGCTCAACTCTTCCATTATCTCGGGGAAGGAAGAAAGCTGCCTGGTGGGTGTGTGATAGTGTGAAATTTGGAACCTCTTGCCAGCGGCGGTCAGTCTGGTCCTAAATTATTCCCTCACGTAATATGCCAGTTCTTACATGCCTGAGAGAAGAACTCTGAACAGGACTTATTCTGTAGGGGATCAAGTGCCAACCTGCCCCGTCTTCACATGTGCGAAAATAAAGTCCCGTTTTGGGATTATAGTCAATTTCGCATCACACTATGGATCAGCTCCACAAAGAAAAAAGAAAATTAACCTAAGAATACACTTGTATTGTCATTTATTCACTTTTGGGTTTATCCTGGTTGGTTGGGGTTGACATTCACTTTTCCAGCTTAAGTGAGTGAACCCTAACTCTACTATGTTCTTGTAACCAATTATAGTGGACACTGAGTGGGACAAGGCTTCCCTTGCAGCCTGGTAGCTGCATCCAATGGTCAATCCTGGGCCACCACTAGTCAGTTCAACTCTTGATTGCTGCCTTAAATATATTGGGTCCTGACTTCCAGGGAAAAAAATACCTATTCTTTGTGAGCCTGCCAGAACTAAAGTACCTGAAAAAAATGTCTACTAACCTCTAACCATACTTGCACTGAATACTTCTGTTTATTACCAACATTAAAAAACTAATCCTTTCAAGATGAAAGAAATCCTTACATACACATAGTCACACCAATGTGCATACATATACATTATGCTTATATGTATACATACTCACATAGATAGACTTTAATTTGTGCATTATTGCAACTTAATGTGTACTTAGGTACAGAAAAGCTTATGTCACAATTTTAACTCTGTTCGTTATGTCGATTTTCTGTGTTCTTAACCCAAAGGCTAACTTTGAGCTTTCTGTAAAATAAGAACTCTGTTAAATCAATAACCACATCTACCATGATGAATTTTATTATTCAGATGCTCAATGTACAAACATAGAATTTACATAACTCTGCTGTTCTAAGTCTTTAATATCTTGTAAAATTTATCTAATAAAATTTATATGTACATGTTTTTATATATTTTAAAATTTTTATTTTTAGAGCTGTTGTAATTCGGAAAGATGAAATAATCTGCCTATCAAATGAATTCACACCAGAAACAGAACGAGAACGAATTCTTCAAGTAGTAAGTGAAACCATTTCAGATTTTTAAAGACTATTTAGTTCATGTTTAATCATCATTTCAACTACTCTCATCATTTCTTTCATGGAAGGCATTTAGACAAGTCCCACAACCTAGTAAGACCAATCTGAGAGTTTCCAGTTAAAACAGTTAGGCAAGATTTGTGAATCTTATCCATGCTTTCAATAAAACTAACCATGTAAGTTTGCAAGAAAGTTGAGGTTGATGACAACATGGCGGAGAATAATTATAAAAGCTATCAACAAGACAATTGCTTATTGAAAAATAATTTTTTCTTTTTCAATAATCTGAATATTAAAATAGTTATTCAATCTCATTTTTCTAATAACCTATTTTTTGTTTAAAGTAAAATATACAAATAAACTAACCTCTTTGGAAAAATTGCTATACTTGTCAAGTTATCTCAAGGCTATCCAGAAACTTATTTGAGACAGGAAGAAGCAATTTTTGTGTTGGAATTTGTAATTTAGTATACTTATTATAATTTGGTATAATATATATATAACAGCAGTATATGGTTGTCACTATCTATGGTCAGTATTAGATGGGCTTGTGTAGTGTATGATCATTGCATTCACAGCATAAGAATGCAATTTTGAATTAAACTTAGACATTATTCAAATGAGTAAGGACTTCGGATTCACTGAGAGGAGGTTAGTTAAAATTTTGGTATTGATGCTTTAAATTGGTTGGAGATCTTTTGCAAAGAATTCAAGCAGAATACCTGAAAATAATAAGAAGGCTTCATTCTCAGGAAACTGATTATTGTTTCTGCAAGATTAGATCTGGTTGGGATTCCAGACAGTGTTAAAAAAATTTAATTTAAAAAAACTCAAGCCATTTTCAATGTCATGTGCAGGATTTTTAGCAAAACATATATCAATTCCTGTACAGAACGGACTTGGTTTTCTGTAACTTCTGGCTTTTCTGAAAAATAAAATCACTGGTGAAAGAGCAATTTTAGCCTGTGGAAAAAACAATGATAAAAGGGAATGTGACAAGACAGCTGATAATGATTCTGGAGGGGAATTCCCAGACTGTTTTGAAAAGTGGAAATAATGCTTGGATAAGTGTGTGAGGTCATAAAGGAAGTACTTTGAAAGAGTTAGATGCCATTACCCTAGTTAGACTAATTTTCCCTTAATAGTATATAACTGGATTATTTCAGGACACATCTTGTATGTTTGTAAACTGGCACTCAGATGTGTTTTCAGGTCAGTCATCACTGTCTATTAGTATCAACATCTGAGTTATAGTCGTTGACTGAGTTCAACTTTGTCTGGTACAAGCACTGTTAAGGAGCACTCGTCAAGATAGAACTCACGAGACTAACTTGTTAACAATTGTGCAACAGTAGCAGACTTATGAGTTTATATTGTAGTTCTGTCATACAAGTTAAGACTTTATTCTAAACAGTTATCTCCCTTGCATGTTGACAACCAGTTTCCTTTTTTTTTTTTTTTTTTTTTTTTTTTTTTTAAATAATTTAATTAGTTTTAAAGTGAAAGTTTTCTTGTGTATCATTTTGCTTTAATTCCACTATTTCCCATAAAGAGAGATTTATTTATTTACTTTTTTCTTTGTAGGCTCTTGCCAATCCAAATTTACTCAACAATGAATTTTGTTCATCCCAATTTGCAAGAAATGTCTGGAAGAAGGACCTTGGCAAACAGATACTATGTCGGACTGGATATATGAAAGGATGGTGTGTGAACAAACCTATTTTAATTACTAATATGAAGATCATGTAATGTATATATGATTTGATATAATTTAGTATAATTTAATACAATATGATGAACATGGAGTTTCATATGCTGGCATAATTTACTATAATTGAATATATAATGATGCAGATGTAATTTAAAATTATCATTTAATGCAACTATGTATTGATTAAAAATGATTTAAAGGAGAAATTGAAATAAAAAAAACTTGGTGAATAGAGTACTTTTCATGGTATAATAGTTAGCTAACAAGGCTAATTTACCATTATTTGTAAGTTTGATTCTCACTGGGTGCCTAGTACTTCTGGCTTTGTACTAAGCTATCTTCAATAAATGCCAACTTCAAATCTATTGAGAATAAATGTTGAAAAGGTACAAATTTATTTCTTTAATTCAGGTGTTATAAACTTGAAACACTAAACTATTTGTTAATTTTCTAAATTTTGTTCAAACAATTGAACCCTTTCTTGGTGTTATCAGTGCAACATTTTGGTTGATCCATTCTTCATATATTCATACTTAGTGAGTCAAATTTTTCAATATTTGGGTAGTATGTGCTAATTTTCAGCATTTATATTGTGGTGATAAATAAAAAGAAAATTTAAAAGAATTGAAATAAATAAATTCAATTGTAGCAGTTCCCAGGAGCCTTTTGACAGAAAGCCATATCCATGCATGTCTGGAAGACAGTTATTGGTGCCAAATAGAAATCCGTCTTCATGTAAGCCTACACCTGAGTACTGAAAGGACCCTTTTCACTTGGCTGCTAGCCATGAACACATTCACTGATAAGGTCTTGGCCTAATACTTAGTTGTGTCTGCTGCTAGCAAGCCAACACTGCCAAAGCATATATCATTGAAAACACAAGTAGCGAGCTGACATTGCCAAAGCATATCTTACTAAATCACAAGTTGAAGCCTTTGCTTGAACATATCTTCTTGACTCAGGATATAACCATAAATTTCAAACATATACCACCGAAAATGACATCTAATTCAATGCCTTGATTCGGAGATGTGACCATTTTCTTATAATCCAGGAAATCATTTCCTCAACTACAGAATGGCCATTTTTAAACCCAAAAGAAAATAAAGTTGAAAATTAAAAAGTATCTCTTTGTCTTTCTTTCCTTCCTCTATTATAAACCACCATAATATCATGTGATCAAAGCAGTTTAAGTTGTGGTTGGTACTATCCTGATAGTTGGTGCATTGCTCTATATGTGATTCGAAAGCCACACAGGTGAGCATGCAACATAGTCTAATTTGGGAACTTATGCTTTGAGTTCAAACTAGGTCATAATGCAACCAAAAACAGCAAATGTGTAAAAAGTGAAAGGGGCAGTTGATCACAGTTCAGTTAGTAGATGGTTCAAGAAATTTTGCTCAAGTTGGAAGAACCTCTACAATCAAGCAAGGTCAGGTAGACCTTAAACTGTTGATTCTAAGGCCATATTTAGTTATGTATAGACAAATCGAGCAAGTAGTTTTTGGAGAGTATTAGGTGAGTATGGCATCTCACAGTTCATTACTGTTCATCACTTTCATAACTTTGGCAATGGCATCCAGAACGGGTGAATTTTCTCACATTACCAAAATATTGCCAAACTTTTGACTTGCCTTAGTACAACAACTGAATCCATTTTTGAAGGTATGATTTAATATAAGGTAGATATTAGTATTATTATTAGTAGTAGTAGTAGTAGTATTAATGCAGTTATAAAATGATAACCTTCAGTTTCACCAGAAATGATTGTGTGGCCTACACAGATATAACTACACCTTTAAGATTGTGATTAATTTCTAAGTTACTTTCATGCCTTACAAAAATTAATTTATTCTGCTACTGGAATACAAGGTAATATTTTTTCCAATCCCTCAAAGTCAGGATTGACATAAAGTCATTTTATAGTGGGGTTGGAGGGGCATATACAACTCAAGACTCATGCATAGCCATTACAAAAATGCTTGGTCCTCTCAGCATTCTCCTTTAGAGACACCTCAGGTGCCAAACTCAGCTCTGTCATGCAAGTATTGCCTAGGGGAAGGTTCTCTGGGACCAAGTGAACAATATATTTTACCTTAGCTTACTCTCCCAAAAATGGGTAAGCTCTCAATAACTACAAGGTTAAACTTTGAAAACTTTTACTTATACAGTTAAAAATGAATAACTTAAATCTATAATTTGGCTTTCAAAACAATTAAACTTAAAATTTAATCAGTAAATTTCCATATGCAATTTTTGCCTTATTATGCATATATTTTAAGACTTTTACTGCATAAGAGATGGGAAATGACCCAGTTCAATCTTTTGTCACAGGAGTCCAAAAGTGATTACATGTGATGATGTGAAACCACCATTAATAAGTGGAGATGGAAAAAAGGTAAATAATTTTTTCTTTTCTTTTTCTTTTTTTCATGGACTGACTCATCTTTGTTATTTTTATTGTAGCAATATTTTTTTATTAGTATTTTCTTCAATCATACAATTTGGATTTGCTTGAATGCATTGTACTTTAGTTGATCAGGCTTTGTGCCAGAAAGATTAAGAATATTCTAAATAGTGTTATTGGCCCAAAGAATTTTCCAAATAATGGCATACAATACCATTTTATTGCTTATTATGTTTGCTTTTCTTCCTCTTTTTTCTCCCCTTTAATTTGTCTTCATAGTTGCTTCTTCTCTCTTTGTACCAGCCAAATCAGGTGGACAGGTAAGCTGGTTTTTTTTTCTTTACACAAAAATACTTTTTCAAATAATATTCAGTTAGCTTGATTTTTCAGATAGATTTGATCACTAACATTTTGGGATAGAAATGGGTGGGGAGAAAAATGAAAGAATTTTAATTTGATAATTTTCAAAATCTTTAAGTGAAAAATGTTAATTTCATGACATTTCATTTTTAATACAGAGTGTGGAAAGTACTTTTTAAGATTATTTATGAAAGAGCATAAAAAATATTAAACATTACCACAAACATGACCTTTTTTTTTAATATATAAATTGATAGTTTAAAAATAGTTTCAATAAACTGTAAATTAATATCAGAATATCTGCTAAATGACAAACTTGTCAATGATACAGAGTAAAATTGGAGAATGATGTAAACATTAATTTTTGAACTATCACTTTTTCTCCCTTGTATAAAATTTTACCTTCCAAATAATAATTTATATATAAACTAACTGGAGAATAAATGTACCCACCTGCCTTGGTTTTTTTTTAAAGTATAAGCTAAGGGGAAAAAACTTTCTTCTGCTATGCAAAAGTACTGTTCCTATGAAACATTTTGTAAGCTAAAATGGCATAAACAAAGAAATTATTGATTTTATATGAAAAATTTTTTGCTATTTTCATACCCAAAGAATAACTTTTACATTTTCACTATTAATGACAGTGCTACAATAAATTCCATAGTTATATTTCTATGGCCTATATTTTGGACTGTTACAAATCTAAGCCCCACTTACACACACACACACACACACAGAGGAACTTCTCATCCAATCATGTTTCCTTAAACACAATAGATTTTGTTGGGTCAACTTTTTTTTTCTAATCTTTCTTTCTTTGTGAATAAGTTCATAGGATTTCTGATCAAGTACTTTAAACTAACATTAGTCATTCTCAATGGAATATAAGAATCCATTGGAAAAAAAAAACTGACTTTAAATTTTAAAAAGGGGATGATGTTTTGAGTGTCTTCAAAACATCATGATAGAAATTTCTGTCATCCCAAGGCTGTGCCTCAATATAACTTGAAAATAGCTTCATCTCCATAGGGGTGAGTTAATTAAAATTTTCTTTTACATTTTATTAACAGAATTTACCATGGAGTATTAGGTCTGATATAAATCTAATTAGCTGACAATTGTAAGGAAACTCTGTAAAGTTTTGAAAAGTCGTTTCTAATTAAGATAAAGATAATGAAGTATTATAATTAGAATAGTATTAACACATTATTTTTAATTACCATAGTTTAACTGCTCCTGCTTAACTTAGCCTACCAGTAGTTTACATTTTTGCCAATAGATGGCTCACATACCAGTATCTTTTCAGCTGTGTTTATATTGCCATAGAATAGTAGTTTCATTAAGATCACACAAAAAATTATGGAAAACCTGAGGAAGTTGAAAAAAATATATTTTTACAAACATGTCATTGCCTAGCCTACTGAAAATGAAATTTATATAGTATATATGATGAAATCATCATTTGGAGATCAAATTTGAGGGGTCACACAATACATGAGATTAGATGATATTTGAGTATATATGATTACTTTTGGGATTTGTGAATACTCAAAAATTTTAATAAGTAATTACTTCCATTTTATGCCATTTTAGATAATGGTCGGGGAACCTGTATTGATGTAGATTTTTCATTAAAAACAGTGATATAAAGCAACATTTTGGGTGCTTTTACTGAATACATCCCATATAAAATCTACATTCATTTTCTTTTTTAATTACCTAAAAAGTATGTGTAAGTATCAATCCAAATAAGACCTAATATTCAATCATTTGCTTCCTTTTTTTTTTTTTCAAACAGAACAGTTAAATCTCAAAATTACATTTTCAACTCACTACAATTCAGTCTTTTCTCTCCCAATCACTAATTTTTTGGTATATCACCTTTTGAGTGATGACTGATTTGTTGACTGTAACTGTTCTATGAAAAATGAAGCAAATGACTGAAAATTAGTCTTGTATGGGTTGTGTATGTAAGTATTACATTCTATACTTTTAAAATTAACCTTAATTTCTATGGGGTACTGTTCTGTATAACTCAGACCTAACCTTTTAATTATTTTACAAGCTGCTTTCTCATCCTAAAACAAATTTCAGATGCATCTTAACATATCAGGTTGTTGATGCATGAAAAAAAAAATGAATTTGGTTGATGCTATAACTTGCCTTCACATAAATATAAAACAATCTAGCAATAAAAGACTGCAAAGCTTCTTAAGAAATTTAATCATTTTGCATGGAATTTCTAGTAGTTATTTCACCTGTTTACTATGATTTTACAGTCATCTTAGATGTCTTATAACTTTTCGTTCTATGATTCTAACCTTTTTGGAAACTTTTTTATATGAATTGTCAGAAAATTGAATTTTTGTTCATATTTCTACACACACATGCACATACAATGCATTTTTTTTTCTGAAAAATTCTATCTAAAAAAATTGATTTTTTTTTAACTGCCACCTGTCCAGGGTTATTTTATGTCTAGAGGTTAGGGAATCACAGTCATTATACATTCATATTTACATTTTTTCTATAGTTATTTCTTAAGAGTTTTTATTTTGCACATGATCCTATTAAATACAAATAATTTTCAAAACTGATATATACAGTTTAGTGTCATACCCAGGACCCCCACCTTTTTCTAAGGGGTCTTACAGGGGTATACAGTCCACATATTGTACCCACTCCAGATGACTGTCGTAAAAATTAATAGAGCATTAAGCATCTCAGTTACAAAGACAACAAAACTTGAAATCATTTAGAAATATATGGTTGAGGTTTGAAAGCCTTAAAACATCTTTGATAGTAAAGTAATAACTGTACTATTTAGTCCTGCAGAGTAGAAAGACCCCAACCTTCCAAAAAGGATGTTCTTGGTAAACTTCATCTGATTGTGAGGCTCCAATTTTAGATCTTTAATGAGTGTGGAGTTACCCCTTCATTGACATTACTTCCAGATCCAATCTGATCTGAAGTGGTAACACATGTTAGGGGCCAAATAGATCTGTTTAAAATTTATTCGTATTTAATTGGACTCCGTGTGTGTTAAAAAAAAAAAAAAGCTCTTAAACAACTACAAAAAATGTAAATATGAATGTGATTCTATAACCTCTAGGCATGAAATAACCCTAGACTGGTTGACATGCTATTAAAATCAGTCAATCAGAACTGTTTGAAATAATGAAATGTGTACCTGTTTAAAATGATTAAGATAATTTTTTGTTCTGGACATAATTGGATACCATGATGGTTAAACTGACTTCAGCATAAAATAATCTAACAAGTTGTTGACTTGCTCTAAAACAAGTCAACCAACCTTTACAAGACAAAACAAGAGGATATAACCATTATAATGCAGCTAAAATAGACATTCATCCTAAGAAACATTTTTTTAATCAGCAAATAATAAAACCATGGAACAATCTCCCATGAAAAATAGTTAATAGCCCAACTTTAAACAACTACACAAAATGTACAATGTACATGATTCCCCTGCTTCTAAGCATAAAATAGCTTATGACAGGTTGACATGCCATTAAAATCAATCATATGTCTATGTAGACTGTATTTAGGAAATTGTTAATTGCAGTCTTTGAATTTTTAAGAACAGAACTATGTTATGGTTGAAAATTTTTCACCAACAGAATTGGTATATCATTTCTTCAAATTTTTTCCTTTTTCAAAAAAATGCTCTAAAAAATGTCATTCCTTTTATTGCCTCCCATATATATATATATATATATATATATATATATATATATATATATATATATATATAATTTCAAGAAAAACCAATATTTGGTCACATTTTAATAATAAATTTATTTCCATCCTGTTAAGAGCATTGATATGAATCAAAAACTCCAAAAGAATTTTCACAGGATTTCCTCAGATTCAACAAGAAATGCGTGTGTGTGTGTCATATATATATATATATATATATATATATATATATATATATATATATATATATATATTTCCTGAATAAATATATTTAAAAAGAAAAAAAAACCCGAAGAATACAACATAATAATGGTGTCTTCAAATAGAAGTTGTAAAATTTTGTGTCTGTATTTCATATAGTACACAATAATATGCAATAATCTCTTTATCAAAACTTATTTTTTAAAAAGGGAAAATATTAACAATAATGATTTGTATGTAAAGAAAAATCAAGTTGACTAAAACTTTTTAAAATTTTATCCACACAAATGTAGAGTTTATTTTTCAAGTTCCTTTCCTAACTGAAGATTTTTTTTTTCTTTCAGGTAAAATATTTTCACAGTATCACCCATAAATAAGTATACTTCCCAACAGTTTTTAAAAAGTTAATATTCTTCTAAATGAAAGATATCCAGATTATATTATTTTCAGTTGAACATTATTAGAAAATTAAAAAAATATTAGGTATTATTTATTACCAAACACTGTAGCACTGAAATTAAGAAAAAAGTTTGGTTTCCAAATGTACTTACTATTTAGGATTTTACAGTAGAGTGTACTTACTTTTGGACTGTTACATATACATATCTTTGATTACAACTTCAATGCTGTAGAGTTTGCTAATAAATAGTACTTAATAATATCTGTTGTGATTGTATTATGTTCCTCTAGAAATTATAAAATCCTAATATCTTTGGGTGAGAAAATTAACTTTAAAAAATTGGTTGAATTGTACTTATTTATAACTAATATTGTATCTCTAGTACTTTTTTATTTAAAGTCTAAAAAAATTTCTAGAAACATTTTGGTTTCATTTTTAGTCTCTTAATGTAGAATTGAGGGTCTTGAAGGCAAATATTTGTCCATTTCAATGTTCTCTGAATTTAATCTCCGAAAAATGTGTGACAAGTGACTCGGATATGAAGGTTGTCTTCAAAGTAAGACACAAACATTTAGTAATTCAACATTTTTATTATACAAATAAGCAGTCATTACAAATAAAATGTGTGTATGTTACCAGCACTACTGTATTACTTGTCCACTGAAATGCTATCAAGACTAATGCACTTATCCTATTGGTGCACAAGTTTATAAATATTCTTCTCAAAGAACAGGGCATTAATTACTTCAAGACCTAATTATGTAGGACATTCTGATTTGTGCATATACCATTTGGCAGCATGGTCAAGTTTTAATCTCTCACTCAATTCCAAGTAGATTATCTGCATAAACCTGCAAGGGTTCCTCACACATATTTTGTCCACACAAAACCTCCATTTTTGCCCTATTTTTTTTGCTAGTTTTTCTGCTCTTAACAGAGGTAGTTTTGCTTTCTCCATTGCTTTGGTGGTCATTCTTTGGTTCTTCTGTTGGTAAAATCATTAAATTCCTTTTGTTTGGATCACTGAGGTACCCCTTTTTCACCCAGATTAGGAGTCTATGTAAGTTTTGTGCATACATGTTTTGAGTGATTTTGTTAGTTACAATCTAACAGACCTTACTTAATGTCTCTATTGCAGTGTGAAGTCTTAGTGTATATTTCCTTTGCTGCAACCCCATACAAAATTTGACCTCATATGTACAGTAGGAGCACATTGAACCACCACAATTAGTAATGTAGGAATATGTAAAATAGCATGTAATGTCATAGCTCAGTGACATAACTGCACTTACCGCATGTGCAATTTCACTTGGAGAATGCTTCACTCACCAGAATGATGTAACCTTATGTTATTGTCTATAAGTTCTTTCCCAGATTTGCTGCTGCTGCTGATTTGTATCTAAATTGTACAAGCCATTAGACAGTTTTGTAAAGAGGGGGGAAAGTACAAAATCAAATTCTGAGGATATCTTGCTTAATAGATGTGTGGAGGAGTGACACTTCATGAAATGTAATGAAATTGAAAGGCAGAACCCGCAAACTGCTGCCTCCGATGAGCCAACCAGGGTTCGCTGTTCAAAGAGACAATGAGTGGCATGCTGTATATGCAAGTGGAACAGCCAACGTTTACATGAATCTAGCAACCATCCCTAGCTGGATAAAAAACAGGTGGTGAGCCGAACAAACGAGAGAAATGAAATGTGACAATGAAGCTGCGTGAATTGAATTCCTTTCATAGCAACACCCAAAGAAAGAAAGAAGTAATGAGCAAAATGGCCTACCTCAAAGTTTGAAAGGAGTGGGAATGTGTCTTGCATGTGGAGTACAGGAAGTATAGAAAAAAACGGAAACATGAGTCCCCTTGAAGTGCAATTTGTAGGTTACGTGTCTTGTCTCTGGTGGGACAGGGTTTGTGACATATGCAAATTTCGTCCAGCCAGAAATGGTATAAAAGAAGTAATTTCAGCATTGTTGTTGTTGCATTTGTTGCTTCACAGTAGAATTATGCAAACCAGTGTATTGACGTGGCAAGTAAGAGAGAAAGAAAGAGAAAGACAGGACCAGTGGCAAGCAGTTAAAAGGTTTCAGTCTTGCATACAGAGTTCTTACTATCACAAAATGAATAACATATATAAGATTCGCTTATTCCATTCTTAACTCTCAGCTTTGTTCAACCACAATAGACAGTGGGATCACCACTACCACTCACCCATTCCTTTCCTTCTACTTTTGGCCTGCAACTGTTCCAAAATGTCACTGCAAACTGACTGAGCTGAACTGGTGAACTATCACCTGATTTCTCTCTGTTCTGAATACTCCTACATGGGGTGTGTGTATGTATGTGTGTGTGTGTGTGTGTGTGTGTGTATATATAGAGCTAAGTCACCCCCTATATGCTCATGAACACAGACCACCCAGTTGTAAGGTACTTAAACCAGCCAGACTTATTTATAAATTTCCAACTGTGCCATTGCTAAAAAACCTGTTTGACAGACATTAAAAACTAACCCTTTTAAGCTCTATTTTATTGCCTTCCATGTTTTAAGCCTGACCCTCTCAATTTGTCTATTCTTTTTGATATCACCACACGCATCCATACACACAAATATATATATGCTATGTATGCTCACAACACCCAACTACACAGATATGTCTAATCCCATGTAGATACTAATCCTATACACATGCCCATGCAGATATCTTCACTCATATAACACACACACACACACACACATATATGGCCATGCTTGTAATTATATGCATATACATTAGTGCATTTATCTGTACCCAAGAGTAGAAGAGCCTATAGTATCACAATTCTAAATAATTTCCCTTCTTGCACAAGCTGAGCACTTTCAGTACTTTTTTTTTATCATCTTTTAGAAATTAAAAGTAAATGTTTTTATGAAAAAAAAATTAATTTGACTTGATTCAAAAATTTTTTTAAATACAGATTTACTTGCTTAACTTATTCTGGCACAGACAATTTTTCTTATATATGAAATTTTGTTTTTTTACTTAAAATGTTCTTTGCATTTAAAAAAAACTTTTTTTAATCAAAGCAAATCTCCAGGGTTTTAAAAAAATATTTGTCAAATTAGTGTGTTGCTTAGAATTAACTTTTTTGTCGTGTTGTAGTGAATTCTGTTTTTTATTCTTAATTGTTTTTATGATTTTTTTTATTGAAAAGATGCACATGTGTGTGTGATAAAGTATAAATTGCATGTATATGTGCCTCTTTAGAGAAAAGGATTTGTGTGTAAAATTAGATTTTTAAAATGTAAAAATTGCATTCTAGTATTAGTGGTTAGCAATAAATTAAGACAAAAATTCTTTTCTCTTCTTTTTTTTTTTTTTTTTTTTTTTGTGATTTTTCATATAATTTTCTTGTAAAATTAAGAGAAGTTTTTAACTTTACATTAAACTTTGATACTTTCAGTCATGATAAAAGCCTATTTCCATCATTTATTCATCAATTTCTTTAGTATAAGTTACTTGTAGTGAAATGGTTATTGTCATAGCAAATGGACATGGTGATGAGAGTTCAAATCCTGGATGAGGCTGTTTGCATTTCACGTAGCACTAATAACTTTGAGAAAGTTATGCATCCAATATACATGTAAATTTATTTGAATTTTAGTATTCCTATTTTAGACATTACCATTTTTAGAGCTTTTAGTGTTCGCCAATGTTCCGGGAGACCTGGGTTCAATCCCAGGTCGAGTCATACCAAAGACTCAAAAAAAAGGGTACTTGCTGCTACCTTGCTTAACACTCAGCATTTTTAGGAAAGGATCAAGAATAAAGTGGAGCAATCCAGGAAATGGAGTAGTGCCCTCCCCTACGCTTCAGTGTAGTAGCTATCGAAAAAGGAGCCTTCTGGTCACCCTTGACTACAGTCGCCAACTTTTTTACTACATTGTTGTGACTCAAATCTAACTTTCACCAACTCATATAAGAATTTTATACATTTGCTATTGAGTGTAGAACAAGGGTGAAAGAACTTTTCTAGCTTTTAAACCATCAAATCTGTCTTCTACAGCTTTATCAAAAAGCCATTTCAAATTAGAATTTGATTTCTGAATGTTTTATTTCAAAAATCAATCTAAAAAAAAATCACTTAAAGATTAGTAAAGTTTTTAATTTCTTTTATGTATTTATCTATCCACTTTTTCATGGGGCAGGATATGACAGTCAATTTTAATTAGAATGCAGATTGTTTGAATTCATTTTTCCTTCTCCAAGGCTGGTTGTTATACTAAAGTTAAAGAATCTAGTCTGCTCTTTTATTTACCCGTAGCTAAGAGATAGATTCATGCCTTTCCCAAGAGCATTAGTCCAAAGGGAACACAAATAGCCTCATTCAGGATTTTGAACTCGGGTTGCTGAGACTATTTTTTTACAATGGTAACCATTGTGCCACTACACCTCCATTTTTGTATTGATTAATTTGAACTTATTAACTAGAAGTTTAAACTTGAAATTTTGTTATAAACCTACTGATAATTTGAGTGTAGCCATATTGGTAGATAATAAATTTCAATGTGACTTTTAAACATGAAAAGGTTTTCATGCCTAACAAAGAGATTTGCACAGTTTGTAGATCAAATACAAAGCTATCTTCTCATTACATTTCATTTAAAAAAGTTCTTTATTTGCCCAATATAAAGTGAAATAAAATAAAGGAACCTGAAATTCATGTCTGCTTGCACAAATTTTGGTAAACAAAAATACTTGTCTGCCTGCTGGTTATATAAGGACTAGAAAAGAACTGTTCTCCCTCACACTTTGATGGCCACAGCTCCAGATAAATTCTGAGTCTTGAATATATTAATATTGATATCCTTTTGGTAGATCACTCAAACTTGCATATCTCAATCATAGCCAAATTCTATTTTCTATATTGATAACTTTTTATAGGAATTCTTTTTGAAAATGTTTTATTCTATTATAACTCGCAGTACAAATGTAATTTCTACTCTTTATAAGTTTTTTTCCATTTTAATGCATGAATTTATGAGGGCAAGTCAAAAAGTAATGCCTTTATATTTAGTATAGAAATAATTACCAACACAGGAACATGAATCCTGCATCAAAATGAAGCTAGTCCTCTGTGGATCACATCCCTACTTCTCAACACAGTCACTGTTTCTCTCAATAGCAATGTTCCACCTTCAAATGAGAGCATGTATCTCTGCCTTATAAAATTCTGTTGACTGTTTTTTGAGCCACTTCAGCACTGCAGTTTTCACTTCCTTATCACTGGCAAAATGTTTGCCTTTTAAACCTAAAAAAAATTGGTCTGATGGGGTTAATCTGGTGTGCATGGCAGATACGGTAAAGTTGTTCACCCAAATGAGGCCGTTGTCTTCCTTGTCCAGATGCTTATGTATGGTCGAGCATTGTCATGTAGAAGAACATTATAGATTGGCAAGATTTTGACTCGCCCTCATACAAGGAACCCTCTTTTTTTTCTTTTAAATGTACACATTACATTACATACATTGGTATACTAATTTTTGTGTAAATTATTTTACAGATTATCATTATTTTTTTCAATTACACGCGAGGGGGGGTATGTAAATAAAATTCCAAGAAATGGTCTTCTTATCCAGGAAGTAACCTAGCAACAAGAGACTTAGAAAAAGAAATATGAGAAACACCATAATGTGATTGTCTGTATTTACCTAACACCTGCAATGTAAGGTCAATTTTTAAGTAGAGTATGAGTTTTCCTTCTAGATTGTTTGCCATACCAAGGTTAAAAATCCAGTCTGTCTTACTATTTATTCATAGCTGGAAGGACAATAGTTGGATTCATACCTTTCCCTAAGGTATTAGTGCAATGTGAAATGCAAACAGCCTTAACCTAGATTTGAACTCTAGTTGCCGGGTCCATTTCCTACAATGATAACCATTGCACCATGAGCGCCTTCACCTGAATGGATAATGTGATTGTTGCCAGAACACTTGTTATTCCATAAAAAAAGCCTCTGATTAGTTTGAAATAATATGATCATCATAGAATTAGTATAGAATAAAGGGGACTTAGAAATGTGAGAAATACCTAAGAAAAAGAGACATGTTGTTGGGGGTATTGATATTAAAACAATTACCAGAGCGGTTGTTAACCAAAAGTTTTATGATTCTTTATCCAAGAAAAAAAAAACATGAAAGGAGCTCTGCTGCAGAGCTCCAACCAGTTGTTCAGTCAGAGAGATCTACATCACTTAGCTGTCACCTCTGTTGAAGGTTGCCACGCATTAAAAGAATTTTCACTCTATCATTGTTACATTCTTTGCTAACAACTGCCGTCAAATCACACTTGGATTTAAGAGAGAAACCCCTATTCACCAGCTTGTCCAGAGTTGAAAGGTATCTGTTTCTTTTTCTGTAATGTGTACTCATCCAGATGAACATTGAAAAAGAAGCCTCTCCATGACTTGGGAGCAAGTAAAAAGTTTTTCTTGTGCTGATTGCAGATTTGAGTGGAGGCTTATGCATGGTCTATCCAATGATGTTGTTGTACTCCCTGTATATGTTGTGGTTTCCACAGAAATAAGAGGCATTACTTATAGTCTGTCATAGATCCTTTTTTTTTCATCATTCAGTCATTTTATTTATATATATATATATATATATATATATATATATATATATATATATGAATTTTCTCTTTTTTTTCATCATACAATGTGTGAAAGCACGTGCAATACCCTGCCTTCATCAGCTGCCAACCAGGGTGATAACACAGTTTCAGTAGCTCAAGGCGGTACTGCCACTCCTGCCGCTACCAAGCAGCTTTTGCCACCGGACAGGGTATTTAAAAGAAATATATATATATATATATGTATATATATATATATATATATATATGCCAGATCAACTAAAAGCCGAGATTACATTGGATGTTCGTTCATCTTCATTTTAGTGCCATTTGTGATTTAAAAACCCGTTTACTTTCGGCTGATGTCATAGCAACCATTTCTTCATGTTATGTAATCAGACGGGAATAGTGGTTCCACATGCATTTCATTCATGTTGAAATCCTTTCTATATCTGTCGTCTATACGGTTCGTTTTTCTTCAGTTTTATTTTTTTTATGCGTTGCTGCACCAAAGCACTCCAGACAAACATCATATATAATTCTGCAGAAAGATGTTATTTGTTGATCAATGGGGCCCTTAAGATGGATGGTGAGCAAAAAGAAAACTCCCGGTCTAAGTTTGTCCAAGTAACTATCTAATTACCCTTGGGCCACTAAATTCTTGGCTTGCTAGGAATGTCTCCAGGGCGCTGATGCTCACCAATGGGCTCCTGAATACTGTGGAGCTAGTCCTGATTTATAAGCCCATCATTCAATTTACATTCTTCAGTAGGAGAATTACGTTGTTTGCACCAGCGTGCCTTGTGGATTTGTAACCCTTGCAAGCTGTTGAATTCTCTGCTGCAATCACATGTTGTAGCCGGGTACATATCCAGATCGTATGATAGGTGATATATGATATATTCTCCCTCCCCGCTACAGACACCCTGAGGGCATTTTTCTTTCATTGTACTATTCATGTTTGCAAAAGTTCCTGTCTTTCCAGGATGTCACTCTCAACTTTCTGAAGAGTCACTTTGTCTTTCCAAAGAGTCATCTTGCTTTCCAGACAGTCTTGGTGTTCAAATTTTTTCATCATACATCATATATTTTGAATGTACTACTTTTTTCTCTCTCTCTCTATCAAGACTAGATTTATAAATATTTTAATGACTGTAATCATTTGTGTATAAGATACTGTTTTTCCACATCTTTCTTTTCAAAAGGTAGGAATGTATTATACATGAGAAATATATAAATGACTTCTGATCTCATGCCTTACCATATTTGGGATGGGGTCACCAAAACTAAGTTATATCTTTAGTCCAAACTAGTGTATTTTATGCTTGTTTATAATTTTGTTTCTCCTAATGTGAGCTTATTTCTGCCACAAGCTTGTATTTTTATGTGTTCTAAATAATGTATAAATTTTTAGTCAGTACAAATTGATAAAAAGCTAAACATATGCAAAATTTAGGTTAAATTTAGAAGCTACATATTCTAAAAATTCATTGTGTATTATGCACGAGAATATTTTTTCCAGAATTTCATAGTCCAAATTTGGAAGTATGTGCTATACATGAGCGACTGTTATATACAAACAATTATGGTATATTCTTGACCTGTTCTTTTCTTTAAAATTCATCTTCCTTGGTCATTTTTGTCTTTTTTTTTTCTTTCCAGGCTTGCCTCATGGGAACAATACGTGTGAGCCGAGGATTTGGTGATCATGATCTTTGTGTTATGTCTTCTAATGTACGATTGAAACCATTTTTATCATGTGTGCCAGAGGTAAAATATCAGATTAAATGTCTCCATTTTAAAGATATTTCTCTTTTCATATGTGACACTAGGAATGCCCTGGCAGCATGTGTAGGGTAGACATTTGATGAATTATAGGAAATTCCTAGGCAGCCAGTTAGCGCTATGCTAACTCATGATAAGTAGATAATAAAATCAAATGTCTTTTTTGCTTAAGAGTGATAGAAAGAAAATATGTTGACTCATGGTTTTAATTATCATAAATTACAGCATATGAGTCAATCTGACATATGAGTCAAGATTTTTGGCTCAAAATTATAGTTTAGACTTATACCTGCTTCCAAATATACAGTAGGCTACTGGTAGGCCAAAACTTACCCAGTTGACCTAAATAAAGATGACCATGATAACCTGTAGCAAAAGCATATAAAACCAAACTACTTACATTAAAACACTGACCTTTCTCTATATGGGTTATTTTATTCATATATAGCAAACCAACAAAATTTGTCAGTGGATCTACTGATGTTATCTTGGTAAGAGCTATTGGATACCATGTCTACTTGAAAACACATTCTACCAAAATAAATGAAAAGCTGGTGCAGGATTGGAAGAGAAGTGAAGCTTCTCTGAAGATGCCTTAGAAATGTTCTTCAAGAACTGGCATTTATCACTGGTCTGAATTGGAAAACTACTTAGAAGTTTGGGTCAAGGACAACTGTAAAAATGGCTATACAGTTACCAGAATTGACATACAGACTGAAGCTCTTAAATAGGCAAAAACAAATCCAGGTGAAAGCTAAGATTTTAAAGTTGATGTAAATTGGTGTTCTTGCTTTATCAAGTTTAAATTGGAAATGTTTGTAGCAGTCTGCTGGAGTTTTGGTAAGTGATGTATATTGACTGTTAGAAGAACTGTTCCACTAGTTGATTACTCTGTGGTAAAGGTTTGGATTTTAGCCTTGCTGTACAAGTCAACCCCTGATTTTGTAGTTTTTTTTGTTTTTTTTTTTAGTCTTCAAAAATTAACTTGTATGTCACAATTTACAGTAGTGGTTCCTAAATAATTTTGGTTTATTGTGTGGGTAGAGAAAAGGCCTTTTCTAGTCAGGGATTTAATATTTCAGTTGTGCTTGGCAAAGCAAGTTAGTTGGCAAGTTAGAGTTTATTTAAGTTAAACAATCTAAGATTGTTTTAGGTATGACACTAAACTGCATCTGATAATGAAGCTTCACTTCCGGCGATCTGAGGAAAGTGGAATACTCCCTCCCATTACAATTACTCCAAGGTCCACTCTGACCCAGAAGGGTAGTATCTGTTAGTTTCATCTATGGCTCAAATAGATCTACTTGCAGATTATTTGTATTAGATAGGAATACTTGATATCATATAACTGTGTGCAAAAACTCTTAGGAAACTACACAAAAATGTAAATGTATATAATTTCCTAACCTAGACATAAAATAAACCTAGATGAATTGACATGCTCTTAGAATCAATCATCAATGGAGGATTGAGAGCAGTCCATTTGTTCCTTTGGCCAAGTTGCCGGTATGAGAGCTGCTTTTGTTAACACTCAGAGAAAATGAAGTGTGCCAATGGAATGAATGTTGCAAATCTCATGAGAAAGTATTGAGGCCTGACCCAAGCTATTGCCATTTAAGAATAAAAGCATTTTAAACATCTAAGATGGCTGTTTTCATACACTTCTTTCTATAGTGATAATTTGGTAATCTTCCTTGATGAATCTATATGGGGTGTAATTTTACCCATTCCCATTCATTCATACAGAAGATTAAGTACAGTCTTGGCCAATTAGAACCAACTGATGAGATATCTCATTGATGTAATTGATTGTTCCTTTTATTACTTTTGCTCTTCTGAAAAATCATGGATTTTCCTATTTTCATAAAGGAGTTGGGTGTCTTGTCAAGCTGATGTTATAGCTCAGTTATTAATAAGTTGTGAGTTTGATCCTCACTGGGTGTCCAATATTTCTGGTCTTGTGCCAAACTAGCTTTAGTAAATAAATACTAAAGTAATAAACTCTATTTTAATGAATTTTCATAAGGTAGCAATATCTATGTCTACTGCAACCAAATTTGTAAACATCCTGGTATTTACAAATAGCTGTAGTCATTAAGGAATGCTATGCAAATATTTCCATTTAAATCATACCAACATTTTTATCATAATACTTATAATGCTCTTTGAGAATAAAGCAATTTCCAGTCTAGTTTTCAACTGAATAATAATTTTATTGGGTTTGCATTTGTGCCAAAGATTATTTTTCAATCATTCAAATTCTCAATATAATGGAGATAATTGACTAATTAGAATCCTTCATTGCTGTTACAACCGGAATGACAGGTAATCTCTTGTAATTGTTTAAAATAAAATGAAAAAAATATTAGATATACATAAAATTACTCTAAACATTTTCCTCAAAACTTTTAGGGTGTTGATGTGCAATACTATTTACATCCTTAAAACACTAATATATTTGCATATATAACAAATACTAGCAAAAAAATAGTTTATTTAATAAGAATAGGTAGTTTTTTTTCTTAGGGGTGGGATAGTACTAAAAAAAATCCTAGGAGTGGTTGTAATAAAGTTCCAAGAATTTGTATGTTAATATGCTTGTTTGTATCTATCAGTCTTGCTACACTATTAAATTGTTTGACAGACAAAATTAAAGATTTTTTTTTCTCTTAAAACTTAGCCAATTAATTTCTATAGTTTATTTTTACGCATCTAGTTTTGTTCATTTTAGGTTCAAGTATATGACTTGGGCAAGCAAGATCTATCAAGTAGTGATATTTTACTAATGGGCTCTGATGGATTCTGGGATTGCATGACAAATGAAGAATCAGCAGATTATATCCATAAACGAATGGAAGAATTGAAGGACACTGATGATAAGTAAGTCATTTTCTTTTCTAGAATTTTTTTTTTCTGGTAATTAAAAATGAAGTAAGATAATTTATTTGGTCAGACTATATTAGAAGATGAAAAAAATGTTTGAATTAAATAATGATTGCATTAAATATCTACATGTAACAAGTTTTAATTTACTGGGAAGAAAAAAATATTAACCCTTTGCAGGCAGTGACATTTTTGTCACCAAAGGTAAGACATTTTCCTGTAGGCTACTTGTTGACTAACCCAATTTTGGTGTATAGAAACATTTCTAGGAGGGCCCCATTGTTGTATAGGATTGTCTAAAATTTATTTGGCAAAATATCATAATTTAGAATGAGTGCTTTATTGTTGTCATACTATTGTATTATGATGCAAGTCCACTCTCCGGATGGAAACACAGACTACTTTGACATTGTAGCAGGTGTGCTGCAAGGAGACACATTAGCCCCATACCTCTTTATTATCTGTCTAGACTACGTGCTTAGAATGTCTATTGATGAAATGAAAGACAATTGTTTTAAGCTGGCAAAGGAAAGAAGCAGAAGATACCCCCTGCGTAAACAATTATGGATGTGGACTATGTTGATGACATAGCACTTCAGGCAAATACACCCACCCAGGCTGAAACCCTGCTACATAGTCTGGAACTAGCAGCTGCTGACATAGGCCTCCATGTCAATGCAAACAAGACAGAATACATGTGCTTTAATCAAAGAGGCAATATCTCCACACTAAATGGTAGTTCTCTGAAACTAGTGGACAAGTTCACCTACCTAGAAAGCATCAACCAAGACAGACATTAACACACGATTAGCAAAGGCATGGACAGCTATTGATAGGCTATCAGTCATATGGAAGTCAGACCTGACTGATAAAATGAAATGCAGTTTTTTTGCTTTTTTTTTTGTTTTTTTTTCCAAGCAGTGGTCATGTTGATACTGCTATATTGAGGCACAACATGGATGCTAACTGAACATATGAAGAAAAAGCTTGACATCAATTACATAGCAATGCTGCAAGCAATATTGAACAAGTCCTGGAGGAAGCACTGCACAAAGCTGCAGCTGTACAGCCACCTACCACCCATAAAAAGACTATCCAAGTTAGACTAACTAGACATGCTGGAGAAGTGGGGACAAACTACAAATTTTCACTGAAAGTGTTAAACATGAATTTTTTTCTTACCAGATCCTAAATTAAGACATTACCTATAGGTTGATTTGATACAAAACTGTTGTTGCTTTGACTGCATCTAAATTAAAGCTTTTTTTTTTTTTTTTTTTTTTTTTTTTTTTTATAATTTTTTTTTCTTTGACTTAAGCTTTATTATATCTACTTTGTCTTCATTGGATTCTTCAAGAAAAAATTACTAAATTTGTCTTCAGCTTGATATTCCAATTTATTTTGTTTAGATAAATTAGAAACTTTGTATATCAGGTTGTACAATATCATGTGTGATAAAAGAAATTCTTGAAACAATACAACTATGTGCAAATTATTTGTATTAGATAGGAATACTTGTTATCATAACTGCAAACAAAAAATTTTAACAAAAAAGTGAAATTTAAAAAAAAAAAAATGAAAATCAATGAACATTGAAATTAGTTATAGTTATAATCAAATTTTGGTGGGGGGGGTGTCCTCGTGATGTAATGGTTAAAGTGATGGCCTGCTGAATCGTAGTGAGTTCGTACTCCAGTCACACTATTACATTCACTTTCGGGCAAATACCCTTGGGAAAAGTATTAACCTCCTTATCCTCCCAGCTATGGGTTAAATAGTACCACTACTGTTCTTCTAGGAGAATGGCTTTGGAGTTAAATAACCTAGAAAGGTTGATATGCCATTAAACAAAGAAACCGAAACCGAAATTTTGGTATTAAATAACCCATGAGGAGTTGATATCCCATTAAACAAATAAGCCTTTTGAAGTTGTTTTATTAAATTGTCTAATTGGGATAAGAACAGAACTGGATTAATATGGTTCACAGAATGAGATTTTCGTCATAAATGAAATGTATAAACTGTTTTACATAATATTAACAATTTTGATCTTCTAATAAATTTTATTGGTGAACCTTTTTTCTCCATTATGGAAAAAAAAAGGTTCACCCATAAAGTTTGATGGAAAAAATTGTTGCAAAGCCTTTGGGTTGATATGTAAGGTTAGTGAACACACTAATGGTTGGGGCTGTAGAATATGCCAACTGCATCTCTGAAGAGCCCTCCAATGAGTGTCCTGATATGACACTTAACCATCTAGAGGTTCAGGCTCCAGTCTTGGAGCTTTGGGGAATGTGGAGTACCTCTTCATTCCCATTACTCTCAGGTTCACTCAAACCCAGAGTGGTAGTACCTATTAGGGTCCCATCTATGGGTCAAATAGAACTTTTCAATCATCTACTTGAAGCTATTTAACTATATGCAAACAAATGAGCTCCAACAACTCATTAAAAAACAAAGTTACTTACAAACTATTCATTTACAAATCGTGTGTGTGTGTGTGTAAACAGAATTTGGCATTAAATAACCCACAAGAGTTAAACCAAATAACAAACTAACCAGGTTAATGACCACTACTCGAGTTCATTCCCTTCTTGATCATCCCAACAATTCAGGTTTAAGCTCTGCTGAAAGCACTAGATTACAGAAGTTAAGCAGTGATAAGCCTGCTCAGTACTTAAGTGGGTAACTACTTAGTAACCAAGATACTGTAAGCAACCTAAAGCCTGTGTGCCATACTAAGCAAAGCTTAATGAATACTAGAATGAGTCAAAAATTTTGCAATATTTTGATATGTGCTAGTTTACAGTACATATTTCATGTGACTGAAACAGTTCAAGTAATGGAAGGTACTTACTGTGGTTGGTAGTAGTTGGTGCAATGACTTGTGAATTGCCTCAAGTGACCCAAAACACAGCAGAAGCAACCAGAAACATTTGTTGTACAAAAGGTGTAGTTGATTACAGTACTGTAACCAGATGGTTCAAGAAATTTTGCTTAGGTTGCGATTGATCTTAATGATCAAGCAAGGTCAGGTAGGTCTTAAACTGTGGATTCCAAGCTGTATATACAAATCAAGTGAATAGCACTCTGAGAGTATCAGGTAAGTTTGGCATCCAACGTAGTTCCTCACCTTCATGACTTTGGAAAAAGCATCCAGAGCTGCTGAATTGAGCCTCATCTTACCAAAATATTCCAAAACTTTTGACTTGCTCTAGTAACTCTTATAGAATATGTTTTGAATGGCCATAAGTTGTTTTGCCTTTAAAACACATAGCAAAAAATAAATAATAAAAAACTTATAGCTACCCTTTTAAATTCTTTCTTTTTGTTTAAAGCTAAATTTTAAACTTTTTTCTTTTGTTAGGTGGGTGACTCTTGCCAAGGAACTTGTTCTGAAGGCTCGTGGAGATAAATCTCCAGAATATGCTTGGAAAAGAAATTCTAAACAACTAGGATCCTATGATGACATAACTGTATTTGTCATACCCCTTGGTGTCTATGTACAGGAGAAGAAAGATTCTGCCAAAGTATGGACTAATTGACATGAACTAAAAATTTAGTTCTATAATTGAACTTTTTTATTTTTATTTTTTTAAAAATGCTGCTGCTATTGTCTACTGAACACCCACTTTCAATATTCTACAAGTATTTCGATTCCTGTGATTTTTCTTGTATACTTTTTACTTGTCAAAGATTCTCTGGGTATTCGTCTCTCATGCTTTTTATATAACGGGAGCATCTAAATGAATGCTAAAAAGCCAAGCAGGGCTCAGCCTGTTTGATAATAATGATGAGGGAAATAGAAAGAGGTCATATGATCAGACTTTTGGCTTTTATTGGCTTCCATTTTTGATGGAGATCTACACACAGGTATGAGAAATACTTTTATTAAGTGGATGCAAAAAAGACATTAGGTAAAAAAGAAATTAAGAAAATTTTTTATCAAAATGTTTCACTAAACTCATTGAGGACACTTTAAAATCTAGCAGTGCATGAATTATTTAAAAAAACAAAAAAAAAAAACAAATGAAAAACTGTTACTATGGAAACCTGTTAATAGCCCTGTTATTATTGTTGGTTAAGGTGACTGCTTTAAAATTAACAAAAATTTTGGGCATTTTGGGAAGATGCATTATTCAGAATTTACACTCATTTTAACTTCTGTGCTCATGCTATAGTAAAGCTTTGTTTATTCATTCATGAAAGATGTTGTATTTTAGATTGAGTGCATAATTTGAGTAAGCAACTTTTCTCTAAATGGTGAAATTTGTCATTTCAAGATTTTTTTTTATTTTAAATCTGTGATGTTACCTTGTTACTTGTATTTGCTCAAAATTTTAAAATTTTATGTTGAAAAATTTCTTTTCACCCTAACTAAAATGGAAAAAAAACTTTAAGATATCCAAAGAATGGCTTTTTTTCCTTTTGTGTGTATGTATGTATGTTTGTAAAATATGTATATAAAAAAGAAAATGTGTGCACAGTGTATGAAAGAGCCTCTAAGTACAAATTTAAATTCTTTAGATAAAATTCATTGTAAAGACCTTGACTTTTGCCGGGTGGAGAGTTGACATGTAATTCACATACAATGGATTCTGGTTAAATGGAGCATCAGTTACAAGGAATAACCACTTGGTAGTCATTTACTGAGTTTAGCCTAGTTTAACACAAGGCCCGATGGATGAGACACCAAGTGAGTCAAACTCTCTAATGATGGTCTGATAGCCTTAGCTTGTTAACTATTACAAGGTGTCCTGAAATAGCTACAAAATAAAATCAATTATGCAAAAACAGAATCAACTTTTTAATACAAATTGTCCTTTTTATGCAAATCTATTTAAAGAGAACTGCTTTAAAGGGACTGAAATTTGCTATCTTTGTGCTCTGTTTATGCAAAATCCATTATATAAACATTTTTAATGAGTGTGTTATAAAAAAAATAAAGTTACATGATGAATAAAAACTGAAAAGTGCACAATTGCTCTTAAGGCAGAGTAATATCTAATTAAAATCGAATGTTAAGAACTAGAAGAATTTTTACACTAAAGTTTCATTTATTCAACCCGCAGATAAGCAGCAAAACTTAAATATTTCATATTTCAATCATTAAACATACTTTTTATTACCAAAATGAGTAAATGGAAAGTTCTGTACAATGTTTGAGCTATTCTTGCCTTCTAGAATGAAGCTATTCTTCTAAAATCCATTACCCAATGGGTTTTGGGAATAAACTTTAAAAGCAGTTGTCAGAATCTTTAGGCAGTCTTTTCATGATATCAGGTTAAGCATTTTAAAGCTGAGCAGCCTTTTATTGTTTCTGACATAACTGGGTTTTTTAAACTTTAAGCAAGTTATTTCTTTTTTTTTCCGGTCTGCATCCTATTGGTGATGCGCTGTTCACTTTAATAGTGAGTAATCTTAATAGAATACAGATCATATATTCCTGATTTCTTATTTTCATAATTGTCTCACTCAATCTGTACTATGAGTAATGACAACAGTTAGAAAGTAAAGTATTGAAGAAGGCTGGTCACATTTGTTGAAATATAGGGCGTGGGAATGAAGGTATTGATTTTATAGCCCAATTCAGTTAAGGTTTATTTAGTTATGGAAATGGAAGTTTTTTGGTTTTGGTTTTAAATCTCATTATGAACTGTTACCCACAACAAACCCTGCCCTTCTTTTTTTGTTCTTTCTCTCTTTAAGTTCCAATTTTATTCTAAGTTCTAATGTATGCACAACATCAAACTTCTCTATGCAACATTTGTGTGTGAAACATCAAGTTTTATTGTTAAATAAAAAGAACTAACCCAAAAGTTCCTAGTGGGCTGAGGAACACTGCATCATTTAGTTCAGTAGTAGAACAATTGACTTGAAATCAAAATATCTTTGGTTCTCGGCCTGTGACTAAGTGTTTAAGAGAAAAGATGCTTGTGTGTTTACTTTATGATATAGCTCACTTGAAGATCAGGCCTGTGAAACTTTTACCATGTTTTATTTTATAGTTGAAATATTGTGTATGTAAAACAAACCTATAGTGGAGACATATTTATACAAGCTCATCTGAAGATCAAACACTTGGAATTGGGTTGTGGATTTTTTTTTTTATTTTATTGTTTAAATATGAGATTGCTTTGTATTCTTGTGTATAGAGTACTTTTTTACTGAGTTAGAATGGTTTTAGTAGTAAATCTTAATTATAATTTGTGTGTGTGAAACAGATTTTCTCTTTTCATTTCTACTCACTGATAGGGCAACATATAAATAACTTTTACTGATTTAGTCAGCTAAGTATCTCAAGTATTTATTAGCTTCACAAAATGCTTTCATTATTGACCTTATCCCATTTTAAAACCTAGTGCCTAATCTGTCAACTTTTGCCCAAATCTCCTTTTATTAAAACTATTTAAAAATTAGTTCCAGCTATTAGATTTTGAAAATATTGTCTGATTTTATTATACATAAAAATGTAAAAAAAATCTGCCATTATTTTTCTAACCACCTAATTTTATGAGGATTTTTGGTCTTATCCTTTGTCTATCATGTCAGATGAAGACTCCTGCCAAAGAATAATGGTTTGCAGGCATAGTTTCACAGATCATTCCTTGTAAAATAAAGTCAGTAAAGTCAATCCTTAGTGAGTAGCCAACTTTGATTAGTCTGGAATTGAACCACAAACATTAATGTCTGACTACAGAAGAAAAAATAATTTAATCATGTTTTTGTTACTTTTTATTTTACAAATATGATAAGGAATTGACATTTATTGAGCTTAGCTTATGCAATATTGTGAGTGGTTACAAGGTGTGAATAGATAGGTTATATAAGAATCCAAAAGAAAAACAAATTGAAAAGTTCAAAATCTCATCCAGTAGCCCAGGTGTAATAAGATATGCAGACTGAAAGTAGTCATGAAGTAAAAGTTGCCAAAATCACCAGACACTATCAGTCATCGAAGTAGTCACAGGGACTGGTTAGGGGATACTGCAAGGCAGGAGTAGGTGTTTTGTGAACCATAATAAAAGAAGCTGGGTTTTTCGATTCAGTCTTTGCTGGCTGGGTTTTTAAGTGAGGCAAGCTGTAACATGGATGGAGAGCAAAAGAACAGCTCAAAGATACAAGAGATGGTTCTGAGTAAAACAAAGAAATTATGCTGTACACAATATCCATTATACCTTTCCACATACTTCCACAGCCTCAGAAACTGAACGGTGAATAAAATAACAGAGGGTCTTATGTTTGAAGCAAGTTGCATTGTGTTTCCCCTTAACCACCAGACAATCAGCCATCTTCAATATAGCTGTTATTGGTGATTGTTACACTTAATATGGCACAAGGCCAAATATATGGGGCACCATTTATGTTGGTTAGATTCACAGTTTCAATACTGGATAAAAGTTCAATTCTTATCAGTGCTTGCTTACTTTATTTTTTTATCATTATAGGAAATGGAATCGGTGACCTGAGATCAAATTCTGGATGAGGCTGTTTGCTTTTCTCTTTGCACTAATCTTGGCAAAGATATGAATCCATCTCTTCTTACCCCAGCTATGAAAAAATAGGACAGACTGGGTTCTTTAGCCTTGGTTAGGCAACCAGTCTAGGAGAAGAAAAACTCTAAATTCAAACCAGCTTTATTCTGCTTAAAAAGTGACTTTGTGTTACATCCTGCCTGTGGTGGAGGGGTTGGGTAAATATATTCTTTTATTTTCCTATTCATGTTGCTCACTTAGTTGTAGAGTGTATGAGAGATGTTCAGAAAACAAAGCTTCCAATTTATTTCCATGGAAGCTCCAACAAACACGGCTACAAAACACTTTTTTTTTCTTCTTATACATTGTCCCAACCATTGGTAATACATTTTTGCCAATGATGACCATGGAAATAAACGGTGGGCATTACTTACAGAGCATGCTTCATTAAACATGAGTGTTGCAATAAAAAGCAACAAAAATAAAATGAAAGATAAACTAATCCAAAATTGATAAGGAAATTCTTCATCTAAGACGTTAGGATGACTTCAGTCTGCAACTTGCTAATTGGTTTCACAATGAGGTGGCCAAACAATAAATTTCTACTTAAAATTAAGATAACTGGCAATTAGACAAGGTTTAGGGAAAGATTGGTTATAGCCTCTTTAAATTCTTTTTTTTTTTTTTCTCCTTCCTTATATCTTTATACTGATCAAAATTAAGACTGTTTCTAAATCTTTAAGTTAACAATTTCAAAACTTCCTCTTTCGTAGAAACAGCCATCTCGTCATCAGTTCACACATATCAAACTTGCTTTTTCTATTCATAAACCTTTGAAGCGATTTTAAGCAAAGTTATACAATTTCCATCTCTTTCGATTTGACGGTTTAACTTTTCAATTCACTTGTAAAACTTCTGATTTAAATACCAAGTGACCAAATTGATAATACCTGTTTAAGAAATATATATTGGAAAAGGAAAACTAATTTCAAGCTTCCCTAGAAATCTTGTTCAACAAAATCTAAATACTTTCTGTTAACCTGAGCTGTTTAAATATGATTTCTCTCTTGCTATGATACTTCACTAAAATGGCCTTGTGTCAGACTTGGCTTTCTCTTCAAATATTTCTACTTTCATTCAAAAATGTGTTTTCAAAGTTGATTTATGTGAAACAAAACAAATTTTCTTCCAAGAAAACTTCTGATTTTTTTTCTTTTCAAAATTTCGATAACCTATGGAAGAAAAAAAGGGAAAATGCTTGTTTTGTTTTTCTTAATACAGATGAGCTTGCTTTGTGAACATTATTCTTTAAAATTGTTTTTTTAGATACTAGTAAGCTTTTAATAGCTACAATTACTTCCCTTTGATATTTATAAGCTTGTAACTTAGGTTTTTCATGTCACTCTCCTCCTAACAACACAAGTCTTTTCAAAGAAAACTCATAACTGTTTCAATTTGTAGTCACATACAATTTTCAATGGTCCCTGCTGTCCAAACATTTAAATTACTCAGAATGTGTGAATAAGTCAAAATGCTTTATGAAAATTCTGACTTATCAATACAAGGATCTGAACCTACCCACCCACTCCAAAAAAATCCTTAAGAAAACTCTAGTGTTAGCTACAAAAATTCTGTGCCTAAAAGATTCCATCATACTTTCTTTCCCCTAAGAATTCTTTTTGTAATCCAAATATTCATCTTTTAGCTTTTTTCTTTTTTTCAAATTTGAGAATGAGATTCAAAATCTTTTACACTAATATTTTTGCTTATCAATTATATTTTTCCTATCACTATAACAAATGTTGGCAACTTTCAATTCCTTTGTGGCTGAAAGTGACATGATGTCCGATTTGTTGCCAGTCAGTTTGTGATTTTTTTTTTTTTTTTTAATGGAATGGATTAATTTTTAAAATCTTAACATATGTCATGTGACTGAAATGAAAACTTGGTTTTGCAAATGGTAAAAAAAAAAATCAAATTAAACTGTTACTTTACTTGATAATAATGCATGTGGCACAAACAGAAAAAAAACTTCAAAAGGGATTCTTTTTGAGTATGTTTGGAACCCCTTCCCCCAAGCTCTACTAAAACTGGTGACCTTAGTCAAGGGTGACCTGAAGGCTTCCTTTTCAATAACTATTACACTGAAGTGTAGGGAAGGGTTCTACTTCTTTCCCTGGATTGCTCCACTTTACCCTTGATCCTAGCCTTATCATGCTGAGTGCTAAGCAAGTAACATTTTTCTGAGTTTTTGGTATGACTCAACCTGGGATTGAACCCCAGTCTCCCGGACCATTGGCAAACACTCTACTCATCCACTGACCCGGTCCAGAAACTGGACATTAGCATAATGGTAAGTGATCACCAATGGCCTGGGAGACCAGAGTTCAATCTCAGGTTGAGTTATACCAAAGACTCAAAAAAATGGTACTTTATGCCCCCTTGCTTAACACTCAACATAAGGTGAGGATCTAGGGTAAAGTGGAGCACTCCTCTATACCTTGATGTAATAGCTATCGAAAAGGGAGCCTTTGGGTCACCATCAACTATGGTCACCAACTTTACCCCAAGCTCTAATAGTACTTTAAATTTTGCAATTAAGTGATATCTGCTGAAATTACAAATGTTTTTTTATGTGAAGTTGTCATCTGATTAAGACTTTTTTCTTAGTTGTATTCATTTTCTGAGACTATTTTCCTCAAATGCACTTATAATTTTGGGACCCCCTCTCTACCAACAAAACCAAAAACAGCACTTATTCCTAGCAAAGAGCGTTTCTTGTGTGTAAATGGCACATTCTAATAATGAATTCAGTTAAGTTTAAAATTGGAAGAGGAGCTACCAAGTGATCTTAAAACTTTTTAATATTGCAAACAAAATTGTACAAACTTTGTTGCAAGAGCATTGTGATTAATATTTCACCTATTAAAATGGAGGGCATAATATAATTGGAAAAAAAAAACAAAAAATGAATGTTACTATGACTAAAATCTCAAACTTTCTTAACTAATCATTTTGGTAACATGATTGGTGTTAGTTTGAGAAAAGAAAGTAACAATTGCATGTATTTTTTTTTTTTATATGTTCAATACAGTTGTATGCTTGTAAAATAGGGGAGAAAAAAAATCCAAGTGTTGTAAATATCTTTAATATTGCAGATACCTTACATTTTTCAGAATAGTTGTGCTGAACAAAGATTTTACCAACTTGGGAATTTTTCTTTTAAATATCTTACTACAATTTTGTCTTCCTGCTCTGAGAGCATCTAAAGATTTTATAAAAAAAAATTTTTTTTGAATGGTTCGTTTTGGAGTTGAGGCTTTTTTTTGTATATTTGTTGTAAATAACATGATATTGAAAGGGCGGGTTTTCTATTAATCTACTAGACAAGATCCTCCAGAGACGTGCAAAAATGTCACACGATTTGGTAATATCCACCCTCACTTCAGTATCTAAGAATACTTAGCTTAAAATTGACAGTACCTGTCGTTTCTTAAAGATGACCCATTTAAGTTACGAGCAGGCTTATCACTGCTTAACTTTGATGTATTAAAATGTATCAAACAAATAAAACTATGGTAATCTTATAAATTATTAATATTTATCTTACCTATTTCATTTATGTTAAGATTATATAGATAACTAATTTCCTTAGTATTTGACAACTTAGTGTTGGTTCATTTTTTTTTTTTTTTTCTTTTTTGAAAAATTAATTTTATTTTAATTTGGTCTAAGTTTTTAAAGTTAATATAATGAACTAATATCTCAAAAAAAAAAAAATAAATAAATAAATAAAAATAATTCCAATTATTACAAAGGAGGGTGAGAACATGTAAATATATATTGATTCAAACCTTTTTAAAGTTTCCTCATTCCAATAAAGCTTCTTGCGAGAAATTATTTTACAAAATAAATAATTATATAATTTTTTTTCCTTTCAATCTTGTTGATTCTATCATTTTATCTGAAAAGGTTGGATTTAGTCTGGTACCAAGTTTTTTTTTTTTTTTTTTCCTTTGCCAAAACGAATCAACTTCTACAGTTTAAGGAAATATTTTTCTTACATCTTTTTGAGATGTTCCCCCTCCTACAACATACAGAGCCAGTGCTAACAATTATTTCTACAATAAATCTTTCCTTATATTTTTCTGCTCTAACAATTTTTTTTTTTTTTTTGTGATTCAATAAACTGTGATATAAATACTTAATTGCTGTGTCATTGTTTTCCTAGTATAAATGCATGCATGCATGCTCATAAATAATTTCAATTATTTTCAATCAATATATTTGCCTTTATTTTGCAATTGCCTCTTCCTATTCTGGTGGATGGGGCAGAACAGACCAGCCTAAACCCAATATTTTTTTCCTGCGTGATTCTTGCTGAATGTTACTTTATCACGGAGAGCCATGTTTCTCCTCTTGACAAAAATGGGACATTTTCTTAGATTTTTTTGTTTTTTGCAGCTGTTGAAAGTATAAGTCTGCATAGTGTCTGACTGCAGTTTAAAATCTCAATGAATAATACTGTAGTGACCCCCACCCCATACACACAGCATAACTTGATAAAAGAAAGTTTTGCCTTTCGAGTAGGCTGCAAAGACTCATCCTTGTCAATCCATTGCTTTGTGTTGAATCTTTATTCTTCTTAGAGCATGAGGAACCCAAATTATTAGCTTATTCACTTTTTCCATCCTTTTCAAATGGCAGCAGATGGGTTACGGTCAAATGCTAATTCAAGAGTACTTTTACAGTCCACTAATTCTCTTAAGAGATCTTGATCAAGATGCTTTATGTCCTGGTCTGGGTTCATCTCTCAATGATGTATTGCCAGAATAAAACTTTGAAAACTAGTTTCAGATTTGGCAGTTAGTAATGACACTTAAACCATTAGCACAAGTTTTCAAAGCCATTTGAATATGCACTTTTTGAAATCAGATTAAATTGATGTATACCTTTTCCACTACTGAAATAGAATCTGTAGTTACAACTTGCTCTTAAAAACAAAAAAATGTGGAAATTGCTGAGTGTGGTTTTCAACCATGTAGGGATACATTTGACAAGAGTTCCTGGAGGTTAAAAACTCTTAAATGTTCTCAGAGGGCTGAGAACAATTCTTAGTTTTAAAATTTTAGTATTTCAGATTAAACAAACTGAAGTTTTGTTTTAGTTATTTTTAGACTAAACCCTATTTTGACTAGTATTTTAATTTTTACTTGTTTTAATGTAACTTATTTCTACACTTTGTAATGCAGGCATTAGAGTATTTGAAATTTAGAATTAGTATAATTCTTTTGTAGTCAAGCAGTTCTACACATTAATTTTTCATATGCAACAACTTGTGTTGGACAGCTGTGATCTCTTAATGAATTTTAGTAGTCTTGCTGCAGCATGTGATGGTTAAGCTAGATATGCAAACCATCATAGACCATGAGCTAGTTGTAGCTTTAATTTCATCAGTTTAATATTTCTCTTTACACTAGCACTGTTTTTTTTTGGGGGGGGGGTTGTTTTTTTTTTTAAGATTTTTGATTACATGTGTTGCCTTTCAAGAATAAAAGATGGGCCAATGATTAATTTTTGCACTTCCTAACACTTAATGAATTAATTGTTAACCATAAACTTACAGAGGCTCTAATTACAACCACAGGATTAAGTTATGGGTAAAACTGTATGTATATAAGATTTTCACTTTTTTTTTTTTTTTTTTTTAAATAAAAATGTATAAATTAAGGCAAATGGTGAAGAGATTATGAACTATCTCAAAGTATATTTGGAAATAGCTGAAACATTAAAGTTGATTGTTCTTTCAGTAGTAACTTATTCAGCAAACATTGAATTCTATCAATCTGCTGACTCAAGCTTGCTAATATAACATGAGAGTAAAAGTTACAGGTTAAACTGATTTCAAATTAACTGCTGTAACAATAGAAAGTTAAATTTAATATCTAAACTGTTTTGTAAAACAATAGGATTCAAGAAAAGGTAAGTGTATAACAGAATTAGACAAATGTGGCTGACTGACTTATAATGAAATCTTATTTAAAGCAAAGAGATTTTTTTAGTGAAGTTAGTTACAAACTCATTCCTGAAATTAAAGTCTTTTTAAAAGACTCAGTTAAGCATCATAGAAATAATTTTAAAAGAAAAAAAAAAGATGATTGACAATGCCAAACTAAAGTTTTGCTAAATAATGAGATCAGTATTACATTACAGGTGAATATTAAACGGACTTAATTTCAATCACCAAGAGCACAAAAGAACATGTGCATGCTAAGCAGAAAAAGTTTGATAATTGAAATAAGATTAGAAATAGGCTTTACAATTTTATTTCCATTAAGAAAGAAAAAAAAAAATGAAAAAAAAAAAAAGCAACAAAATTTGATGCAAGGAAATGAATGATAAAAATGAAAGTAAAGATGAAAATGAGAAGGAACTAAGAATTATGCAACATCAAGACAGGTTAACCTTGTTGCAATCTAAGGATTTGGATACATTTATTTTAAAATGTGCACCCTAAAAATAACTTTTTTTCCCACTGAAAGTAAGATTTTTATTTTCCTGCCTGAGTATTTAAGATTCCCATAATTTCAGACTTTGTTGCTGATGTTTTCACAATTTTCATTAACTGCATTCTCCCCCATCGGCAGGTGGCATGAGTTAAACTTGACATTCACAAATGAATTGGTAAACAGAATAAGATATTGTTTCAACTGCTGTATGAAAATAAATAAACCTTAGAGGCTGGGGTTTCATTCATAAATAATGAACCTTACTAACTCCTCAAGGTTAAAAACAAAACAAAAAACCACATACATTGTAAGAAAGTCTATTGCAAATAATTAGCTTGTCTAATAAAACAAACATTGCCTATGTAGTATCCTCAGATGGTTTTAATAAGTTTGTATTTTAAAACTCTTACATGACCCAATTATATCACAAATTTGAACAACTAAAAAAAAAAAAAAAAAAAAAAAAAAAAACCCAACCTATTTTGCAATAGAACTTGTCAGTTCCTTCTCTAAGAAGGATTTGTATATAAGGGAGATGCGATATTATGCACATAAAGTAAAACATTATTAGGTTAATTACATTTCTTTTCCTGAATTATTTTACTTGAGCTTATTACCTTTTTACAATCCAGAGGAGAACATATTAAAGCAACAAATATGGATTTAAAAAGACAAAGGCATTAAACTCATTAAAATTAACATGGTTCAATTGAGCATTATACTACAATGTGACAAAGATAAAAATTATCAACCGAATCTATTAAGTCACTTTAAGATGAACTGAACTTAGTGTGGCTTCCGAACAAAACTGGCAAATACCAATTCAGTTACTTATAATTGTGGAGAAAAAACCTAAAGGGTTTCTATTTTCATACTTTTCCTATGTACTTTTAATAGAAATAAGAAAAGAATAAGTTTTCAAAACAGATGTGTTCTTTTTATTTTTTAAAAATCTTTTATTGTATCCCCCCCCTACTTCTCTCATTTGATCAATTATATACAAGCATCCCAAAATTAACCCAAAATAAAAGGTTAGATTAATTTTGGGATATTATTTTATGACAACTTTATTTTAATGTACAAAGACACAAATCAAGTATGTAAACATGCACTAGTTAGATTAGAACCTGCAGTCTGATATTTTTAATCATTTCTAGCAGATTAATCAAACCAAGTTTAAAATTCAATTATTTGGTATGAATCTGAACATCAAAAGAAAATAAATTAAAAAAAAAAAAAAAAAAAAAAAAAAAAATCAAGTTGTCATGCTTATGCAAGGTGTCTCAAAACCTATTATGTCCATATACCTTGTATATTTGACAAATTTACTGTCTTTTATTGACAACACAGACAAAAAGTGTTGAGAATGACAAAGCCAGAAAACACTAATGTAAAGAAAAACACTGAAGAGGTTTTGTAATTGTTAAAGTCTTCTTGAATTGAAATCTACGTAATTAAAAAAGTAGAAGATAACATGTTCAGAGAAAAATAGAAATAGAAAAGTGAATTTCTAGCATAAATAAATACTAGTAAAGTGCAGAAAACTAGTAAAGTATTGTGGTGAGTCTTGACTAAAACAGATGATTGACATCTATTTTTAATAAACCTCAACTTAGATGGGTTTCATTAGAGTTGAATAAAGTAGCAGTTGGAAGAAAGTGAAGTCCCAAGCCAAAAAAATTAAACTACTCAATATCATATCAAGTAGCAAGAGACTCCTTTTTATGTTTTCAATGGAGAGAACTAAGAATAATTATTTCGGGATAATTTTGTTCTCACAAACACACAAGACATGTACAAATAATTATACTTAAATTTGGTTTATTGATATTAAACTAATACCAAGTTATATTTGTACAAGCATGAAGGAATGAACATTAAATTTTCTTTATAGAATTGTTCAGATAACAAATAAAAAATAAACTTGTTCATGATAGAAAAGTAAACATACTTTGAGCAGATTTGCATGCCTTTTGTAGTGCTCATTATTCAAAATAAGAGTCAAGTAAATAAGAAAAGCCTATTTCCTAACCTTCAATAATCACAGATGTTCAAATGAAGCAGCTGTTTATACACACACACATAAAAAAGAGAGAGAGAGAGAGAGAAAACATCACTAATTTAACAAGTAGAGCTAAACCAGAGCTTTTTTTGAAAGTTTTTAAATATTTATTATAATTAGTAGTAATAGTTATAATAACAGCAGAAGAGCATTAATATTAATTTTAAAATGGTGACATTATTAATAATTATTATAAGTGACATTAAAACTTATTAAGTGGCCAAAAACATAAGAGGAAAAGAAAAAGAAAAAAAAAGTGTTACACAGAACAAGAGTAGAGGTTGCTACAGTTTGGTTATTTTTTCCAGGTGTAAAGAATACAACAAAATGATCTAATTACAAGTGCAAGTCATGCAATGATAAAACTACTTACAATTTTATATGTATGAGCATGGGTTTTGTATGATGTGAATCTCCAACCTATATAACAGGTGATAGAGACTGAAGTAGGCAGACAAGCAGCCAGCTAGACTGTGGGGCTACCAGCAGATACTAGCTACATGAATGAGTAACCAACTGCAGAGAGGGCTGCAGCCAATGCCAAAAAGTGCATTATGACACTGGTTTGTATATATGAGAAAAATGAAATGACAAAGTCAGCATATATGCACGCTGTAACTAGCATTCCCCTGGTGGCAACAACAGGTAGGGGATCATTACATAACAGAGCTGGGAGAGGGACAGTAGTTGGTAGGTGCTCAATGAACTTCACTGCTGAACAACGGTGAAAAACGGCACACGTAAAGGATGATGGGAAATTGTTTGACGACAATGAAGTTAACATTAGAATTACAGTTGAAACGCTGAGTTGCAACAGGAGGTGTGGGAGCAGTGACAGAGTGTCCAGGGATGACCAGCACCTAGCCTAGCTGGTTGAACAGCAAAACAACACTGATGGAGAAATGAAGATTAATGATAATTGAGGTGAAAGTGTTTGGTTTTTTTTGTTTTTTGTTTTATGTACATCTGTCCTGAAGGTGCCATCCATTAGATGAGGAGGCCGTGGCCAAAGCTCACTTTCTTTCTTTTCTTTCACTTCCTTTCTTGCAAGTAAACAAACCCTCAAATTCATTCATCAACATATGGGAGCCAGAAAGCCTGAAATAAAAGACATCATACTTTAAAAATACAAGTAGAATTAGATTAGAAATGAATAATTGTGATAAGGAAATACTGACTGGCAAAAATAACAACACTTCAAAGTTTTAGGAAGCTGACAGCTTACCATAAATTTCAGCACATAAGTCTACTTCAAGATTTTTTGTTCAAAATTCTAGGTCATTTATACTCGCTGAATAGGTCACCCCCCCATACAAAATAGGCTACTGTGAGGTTTTAGATAATGTGTACAGTCAGTGCATCAGCTGTTGGAAATGGTATGTGATATAGTATTAAAATAAATTGTATTACAGTTTTATCTTTTTTTTATATTAATCAGAGTTAATTTATTAAATATGTTCAAAGTTTAAATTGGTATATATTGATTGCTAGGAGTACTGTTCCACTGGTTGATTATTCTGTGGTAAAGGTTTGGAACTTAGTCCCGCCATATAAGTCAACTCTTAGTTTGTAGAAATTTTTTCAGCCTTCAAAAAGGTCAACTTGCATGCTGTAATTTACAGTGGGTCAAAATACTGATTTTAGGCCATTAAGATATATCAATGACCACAAACTTTTTGAAAAATTGATATACATTCAGAAAGTTTTCATGAAAGTTGTTAAATTTTATTACATTTTATGAATTAAATGATTATCTTAATATATTCTAAAAATGCGATAATTTAGCACTGGAAATTAACGATTCTTTTATTTTACACAAATGCAAACAAAAACTAATGAATTAGGATCGAATATCTTATCAATGAATATCAATCTTTTTTTTTTTTTTTAACTAGCTTGTTGTTATACCAAGAATAAAGAAAAACCTTTGAAATGAGAAAGAAAATATACTATGTGAAAAAGAGTAAATCATTTTACATAACTAATAAACTGGGCTTAATTCGTTATTCTAGTATTAGATTATTCAATCCTATAAGCAGTAGTGATTGTTAGATTTTTCAGGCAAAGCATCACTGAAGTACAAGATACTATAAAAATTTCTTGAGGTTTTGGATAATGTGTACAGTCAGCGCATCAGCTATTGGAAATGGTATGTAATATTGTTTTCTAATATTTGAAATTAACACCAAGTTAAACTGCCACAAGCCAAATAAATAACAGAGGAAATTATTCAAAATATCAGGTACCAATATAGGAAAAATAAAATAAAAAAGTACTTATACTCTTATTTCACTAACAGTGAAGTAATTCTGAATTGATAATATGCAGAAGGGAATACGTTATATTTAAGATGGAGAAAAGATGAAAATTTATGCTTACCATGTTTGTGCAGGCTGTCGCCAGCATCATGTACTTAGGGTTGAATTGGACACACTGTACAGGGCCGGGATGGTCTGCACTCAACATAGCCACCTTGCTGCCCGTTTCAGTGCTCCAACAATGAATCTTACCATCAGTAGATCCTGGAATAAAAGGAAACTTTAAAGCCTATGCAATATATTCTTTTAAAAATAAAAACTCTATACTGTTACTTTCATGTAATACACTAATTTTTAATACAGAATTAATAGCAGAAGGTAAGGGCCCTTTTTCTAATTTCTATATTTCTTCTCCTAGACTGGTTACTATACTAAGTTTAAAGAGCCCAGTCTGCCCTATTCACCCTTACATAGAGAGAGAATAGTTTGATTTATATCTTTCCCAAGACTATTTCCAATGTGAAATGTAAAAAACCTCATCCAGGATTTGAACTCTGGTTGCTGTGTCCATTTCCTATGATAGTAACCATTATACCACAAACACCACTATGATGTATAAAACAATTTGAAGTACACAGTAACAAACAATACCATGTCCTATTAGTTTAAATGACCCAACAGTCATATCCAGGTCTTACATAATGAGAGAGAAAGAGAGGGGATATCAAGCAGATTTTTCAAAAACTATTTAAGCTTCAATACATACCCGAGAACACAAACTTTGAATCTGGGCTAAATGATGCTTCTAATGGAATTCCTTTGTTATTTGTGTGTCCCTGTAAAATGAAATCAAGATCTTAAAGATTGTGAGTTTTAAGCAACTTTCCACAAATGCAGAAATTAATCATTAGAACTCATAACATGATTGTTTGAGCAAAGAGAGAGGGGGAAAAAAAAAGTAGCTTACTGAAAATGTATGCAAGGGAGAGCCATGAAAAGCATCTATGAGGCGGATCACTTGAGCATTGGTGGAAATCAGGATCAGCTTCCCATCTGGACTAAATTTCATTCCTGTCCAATCACAGTCCTTATCCTGATTCAACTTGAATGTAGTAAATGGACCCTTAATAAATAAAAATAAAAAGGACAATACAAGGTAAAAAGCCTACTAAATAAATTAAAAAAAAAATTTTTTTAAATTTTTAATAGTGACATCCAACAATGTGAAAGACGACTAAAAACCAAAATGTTGAAATTTATTTGTATAACCCATTTCTCCTATGCCTCTACACCAGATCTGTAAAAGTTGGCATTACTGTTATATACAAAAGAAAAATAAGGATGAATGCATTTGTAGTTGAACATCTGCAATACCCAAATCTTAACCAAATTATTTTACACAAATAATTGCAATAGAAAGTCAAACTTAACAAAATACAGTAATCTAATTATTCTTTGAGATGAGTGTAGTCAAGAACACAAAAAAGAAAAATGCAGTCAACAACACGTGCAATATATAGTTCTTAGCTCGACATCCACTCAAAGAAATGCAGTTCTATTAATTTCCTCTTAAGGTCTGTCATTTGCATAGAAGAATCACTTTCATGCATGTTCTGCGCATTTGATTTTTAATTTCAGCCTCTTACTACTCGTCACGAGTGGCAAGGCATTTTATCACACATCCTTGATCTTCAAGATCAATAGTTGGTCTTATAATCCTTCATCCAAGCTAAACGGCTTTACTCATGTTGTGACCTTTGTACGGGTTCTTCTTGAAGAGACTTCAACAACCTCTTCATCCGATGGCAAGGAAACTGTATATCTAGTATGTGACGCAGCACTCCGTCAACTGTCACTTTGTTCTTAGATAGTACCTCGGTCCCTGTTCCTCTTCTTCAGCGGGTAGTACACTGAGCATTAAGGGATTTCATCCAAACCTCCTCTCCCACTCTTTCCATTATGGCCTGTGGATGTCGCTATTCGTATGTAAAAACGGATCAATGTGGCACTGGCACGTTGTCCTGGCCAGTCTTTGGTGCCATGTTATACCAGAAGACAGCTCCTTGGGGTGAGATTTGGCTTTTTTCAGCCACAGCTTTTATGGTTTGATGGTGCCTCTATGATCCTATTGCCACTCGGGCAGTATGCAGATCTAAAGTATCACCTAACACCTCACTTCTCACACATCTGCCTAAAAAACTTCCGAATGAAAACCTACACTATTATCTATCAGCACCTCTTCTACTGGCCCCCTCTCCAGTAACACCTCCTCAACAACTATCTCTTTCGCCGTCTCTGTTCTGATTCTTCGCCATATCGCTACTCTCCCAGGTCCACAATCATGGATAGGTACGGTTCATGGTGATAATGCGTGATATCAATAGCCAGACGCTCTCAATTTTCGGCCACATGCAGCTCCTCTTTTTCATGCCTGGATGGTGCAGGGTCAGTGGATTGATACACTGTACATTGCTCCACCACCTCCTTAACAACTTCCATTGTGATGCTTGGATTCACTTTCCTTGCCAGATACAAAGTTCTTTCCTTCCCAAAATGGTGCATATTATACAGGTCTTTCAGGTCTTCTCCGACACAGCACACCAGAGGTGTGTCTTTCTTCTCCTGTAGTCAAGCCTTCTTCACGCTAGTCAGCATGTCCACCTTTCTTTTCTGTGATGGAACTAATGTGATGGTTATTTTTAGCCCAAATTCCCTGATCAAGTCTCCAAATGCTCCAAGTCGACACTTGATCAGCATCTTGGCTGCCCCTTTTGTCCTGATCCTCTTATCTCCTGACACTTCTGATTTGATCCACGATGCCACTGTTGCCAAATCCATTCTAATTTCCACTGCTTGTAATCCCCATTTCAAAGCCAGGTTGATGCCCTTCATCATAGCATCGAGCTCTGCAACATTGATGTGGATGTAATCATCCTTTTTTCGTAGCCAAGCAGCATCTTCTGCAGTTACTCCTCCTATCTAACAAGCACTGCAGGGAACAGCAGTATTTCTTCAACCTTTCCTGACCATGGTATTAGAATCCCTTCATCAATCCACCTGTCAACTTCCTTCTTGAATTCTGCCCTATTCTCTCCATAGCAGCCAATCTGCTTCGTTAGCTTGGGCAGTCCATCGCCACTCAACTGTCATTATCAAAATGGGCTCGAAAGTCCTCATCTTCAATCTGGCATGGCCTGGGTTTTGTCGGCTGGATGGCATCATTGCTATTCACTCCACTTGCCATTTTAGTTATGTACTGATTCCTTAACTTCACCTGGTCCTTAGTAATTGTAGCTCCTTCCAGCCAGTCTATAGCATCTATGTTGAGTATTACATCAATTCTTGCGACAAGTTTATCCAGCACAATCATTTGCAGTATATTCCTTACCACGATCTTGGTGTCAGTCTCTCCACAACACTTCACCTCTTTGCCATATACCACTCTAATATAGTTGGCTCCACTCCAAAAGTCAGCGACACCTGCCGTGACAAGCGTAGTTGTACAGAAGGTATCAAAAAGGGGTTTAGCCCTCTTTCCGTTGATGTTTACCACCATCTGTGGCAACAAACTCTCAGGCACCTTTTCAGAATTAAAGGGGTGGCTACTGGCGCAATAGCATCCCTTTATTCGTTTCCTAGAGGAGGAGGGCAATGTCTACTAATGTGTCCAACCTGGCCACACCGGAAACAGGTAACATCCGCCCTTGGTCCTTTACAATCTCTCATCAAGTGGGGCCTCTGACACCTGAAACATTTTCCAATAAATTCACGACTGCTTCCTCATTGTCAGGCCTGCTTTTGGTAGAGGTTGCAACTGCCCCCAGCTCACTGGTCTTTTTCGCCAGCACTCTAGCATGCCACAAACCTTCCTCTACCTCCATGATTTCAATCCCGGTCAATCATTGTAACTCCATCGAGAAGCGGTCAGGAAATCCGCTCATGAAAGCCATTTTGACAGTCTTCTCAAGGCTTTGTCCCGTGTATCTGACCAATCCTCCTAGTCATCTTATTTCTGTGGCATCCACTAGTCCCAAGTCCAGGTAACTTTTATCAGCTTGTTATAGGCTTCAAAAGCACCCTCTGAAAACGCTGTCTTTAGTCTTTTCTCAATACTCTCAGCATTGGCCTGGTCTTTCTCATTTCCAGATAGACCACAAGTGCATTCCCCTCCAATCTTTTGCAGCTTTGCAACATCCTTTAGCTTATTAAGCCACACAACCACAGCTTCAGGATGTCACTACTTAACCTCACTCGTTTGCCCATTTTCTCCGTAGCCAGAAGAGCTTGTAGTCAGGAACACAAAAAAGAAAAATACAGTCATCAACAAGATGCGCAATACATAGTTCTTAGCTTGACATCCACTCAAAGAAATGCAGCTCTATTTCTTCTTGAGGTCCGTCATTTGCATAGGAAGAGAATTGCTTCCACAAATGCATATTTCATTTTTAATTTCACCCTCTTGCTATTCACCACGAGTGGCAACAAGGCATTTTATCACACTGAGCTAACAGAAAAATAGATTTTTTTTTTTTTGGATATAATGATCTGACAGAATAAATTTGGAATAAATGTTTCACATCATATTTTTTTTTTTTTAAAATCTTTAACTTCAAGATATTTCCTACTTCCTTTGATAAAGTTGATTAAATGCTGTCTTTCTAATAATAGGGTGACCATTTTATATGAAAGATTTCTCAAAATTTTGGCCCAATGACAAAAACTGCTCACAAATGTTTGTGGCCAGAATTTACAAAATTCCCAGCCACATTTAGAAACATCAATTAAAATAAATCTGCATTGTGCCCAAAAGATTAACAATTGGCATAAAAACTGGTTGTTTGTAATTCAAAGCCAAATTTGGAATTTCTAGTTGTAAAATGTCCCACAACCCCCTTCAACATGAACTGACAAGAGTCAAATAAAATCTTCACTGTAAAACAGATTCAGTAAAAAAATTAAATCTTTTTATTATTATTATTTTTTTTTTTACATGTTCACAAACTGACATTGATAGCTACATAATAATTTTAATAAATAAAAAGGACCTATTAACATTAACCATTTTGCAAACTAATAGAAACTGCAGATGCTACACCCTCACTATTAGCCCTTGAAATGAGATTATAGCTCTTTTGTTTTTCTTGAATTTGAGACCCGTTTTAGACTTTATATTAGTTATTTGCAGATAGTAAACATCAGTAACGTTTTTCATTATTTTTCTTTTATAGGGAAACAACTTCAGTAGTTACTTCCCTTAGACGGAGACTTTTACGAGGAAGTTAAAGTTGTACTTAAAAAAAATAGAAAAAAAAAGAAAAAGAAAAAAGAAAATGATCTGAAACTACTGGAAATGCTTTAGGTGCAGTTTATTTGACTAATGGGTTATTGAATACCAAAGCCATCTTTGCAAAAGAACAGTAATGGTACTATTTAACCTATAGCTGAGGAGGATAAGGGTTCATGCCTTTACCAAGATTATAAGTCCAAAAGTAAACATAATAGTGTGACTGGAGTTTGAACTTGCTTACCATAATATTGTAGTCCAGCAAGTTAGCCAATACCCCACCCGGACATTTTCACAGTATCCTATCATGTGATTTATTAACTGATTATGATATAGATAAACTAGAATAGCACATAATAGCTGAAATAAAGTTCATACAAAGCTATTTCCTAGTGCATAAAGGAAACAAAAATTAAATACACAAAAAATGAATAAAATCTAGTATAGACCAAGTTATTAGAGACTACTAAACATAATCACTACATCCAATTAAAGTACTGGTGTTACCTTATCAAAAGAGCGAAGATCATAAAGTTTCACACATTCAGAGTTGATTCCAGCAGCAAATATCAGTCCCTCTGGATCAAAAGCTGCAACTGGTCTGCCAGGAAGATTCATCAAACCCTTTAAGAAAGGAAAAAAAGTTAAAATCATATTTTCAAATTTTTGTCTATATTAACCCTCATGAGATCATGATTTAAAATGTAACAATTTTTGGAGGCTATAGGAATTTTTTCACAATAACTTATCCAGTTTCAAATGGTTAATCAATGACAATGGTTGATAAGATGACATGAGAGAAATTTCGGTCTTAGCTGGACAATGAATCAAAAATTTAATAGATGGTAATGAAGCAGTGAAAGCAAGGAGTGTTGTGAACTGACTGAGTATATACGCAAGGGTCATTTAATAAACAAGGTGAATTTTGCCTAAGGAGTCACCAATAGGAAGTATTGTTTACAGTTGCACCTTTTACGAGGAAATCAAGTGATGGCTCCTTTCACATCTCAGAAAAGGGTTATCTTCTGCACTTGGAACTTTTTCTTTACAATGAACTGTCTTACACACAGGCTTGTAGTGTCAAACCCATATTTAGCCTATTTGTAATGTCTTTTTTAGACTAAAACATTTCTCTATACACATTACACATTCTGTAAAATTTCACATGGTTTGCACTTCTCAGCCAACAAAAATCTTATGACAGATCTTTGTCCAAGCATTGATTTGTGCAACATTATGGACCTTTGGTGTGGTAATATATAGTTGGATGTGTGTTTATACACATACCATGGCAGACACATGAGTAGGTGAGGGTACATGTGTGTACATGTATGGTTTCAAATTGACGATAGATATGTATGGGGCCTGGACATAAATGCATCTATGTGCTGGGTGTATGTATGGTTGTATGTATTTTGTGCATGAACCACTCGTCTACTTCTCCCAGTCTAAGTGAAGATGGTCAGATAAGATTGAGCCAAGATTTCAGTTTTATAGTCACACTTTAAGCTGGAGACACAGTCTGACAATATTTTTATGTCCAGTCGACAAATGGCCCAAGGCCTGGAAGTAGGAAATGTTCATTCCTGCATATATACAGGTGTAGTCAAAGATACAAAAAGGAGTGAGGGGTCAACATGTAGCCAGTTAGTCAGAGAAAGTGACCAGAAACTGAGATGTACTCAAAATTGTGGATGCCTCTAGGATCTAGCAAAGCAGAATTCATTCAGAGCTAAGGGAAGCTCTGAAGCGACACACACCCTTTTCCATCTGTGAGTGAGGCCAGTCTTTCAAACCTTGAGTTTGACTTAACTTATTTCTTTGTCTTTTGTGACACTCTCAGGTTCTGTGCAATATACATAGTATGAGGCCATGCAATGCAGCAAGCAGATGCACAGCAAAGCAAAGACGTTCCATCACATTTGAAGCCATTGTGAATTGCTTCAAAATAAACATTTTTCTGAGATTAAAATAAATTTTGCTACAAACCAAACAATGCAGAGTTTACATTATTGGAAAAAAATAGAATTCCCCTTATTTATTGAATGCCCATTGTATTTTTCTTATATATATATATATATATATATATATATATATACACGCAGTGACACGCGTAAGTATTGGATACATGTTATTTTTTGTTATAACTAGTTTATGTTTGCCATTTTCCCTGATATTTGGTAAGTAATATCTCGTAAAGTTGTTTTAGTTGTATGTGGAAGGAAAATTAAAAACTCATGGTTGAATTTTTTTTTTTATTATATCGAAGTTCAAAATTACCCTATGCAAAAGTATTGAATACATGACACTTTTTTCAAATTTCCAATTGAAAATTTGTATTTTAAAAAACTTTAAATATTCAAATTTTCAAAAGTATTGGAATATTATCTCTGACCAATCAGAGAAGCACACAATTTTTTACAAGATAGTGCTACTAATCATCTGATTCTTTGATGGGCATTTTGCAATTCAAGGATTAAAAAAAAAAAAAAAATGGCAAAAACTAAAGAATTATCCAGAGATATGCAAGATAGAATCATTGAACGTCACAAAGGAGGACAAGGCTACCAAAAAATTAGCAAAGAAATGAATCTAGCACTAAGTACAGTAGGAAATATCATCAGAAAGTATAAGTATGGCGATAGTACAGAAATGGAAGAGTGAGAAAAATAAATGAGTGTTCTTCAAGGTGGATCAGCAGAAATGTGCAAATAAACCCCTTCATTACTCATTCTAAAATTAAAACTGATCTTGACGGTGATGGAATTAATGTAAGTAAGGATACCATTAGCAGAGCTTTATATCGTACAGGCTCTCATTCAAGATCACCAAGAAAAGTGCCTTTACTGAAAACCAAACATGTCAAAGACTGATTAAAGTTTGTCGAAACTTATGAAAAGAAAGGTATGCAATTTTGGGAAAAGGTAATCTGGTCAGATGAAACAAAAGTTGAACTATTTGGAAGGAACACAGCGACATGTGTTTGGCGAAAAAATGGCACTGCCTTCAAGAAGCACAATACCATCCCCTACTGTTAAGTTTGGGAGTGGTTCCATTATGATATGGGGATGCTTTTCATCCAAGGGCACTGGTGAGTTACAAGTTATCCATGGTAGAATGAATGGTAGCATGTACAGGGAGATTATAGAGAAGAACCTTCAGAAATCTGCAACTTCTTTAGGACATGGTCGGAATTTTGTGCTTCAACACGACAATGATCCCAAACATACCGCAAAACTTACAAAGGAATGGTTGGAAAATAATGGTATTAGTACTGTCAATTGGCCAAGTCAGTCTCCTGACTTGAATCAATTGAGAATTTGTGGAATACTTTGAAGGTTAAAGTTCATAAGCGGAATCCACAAAATATCAAGCAATTAGAGGAATTATGCAAGGAAGAATAAGGTAAAGTAACGCTGGATCAGTGTGGAAAACTTGTAGCCAACTATAGAAAGTGACTGGAAGCAGTGAAACAAAACAGAGGCTATGCAACAAAATATTAAATTGATGTATCCGATACTTTTGCATAGGGGAATTTTGAACTTTGATAAAAAAAATGGATTCAACCATGAGTTTTTAATTTTCCTTCCACATACAACCAAAACAACTTTGAGATATTACTTAGGCAAAAATGGTGAACATAAACTAGAGTTATAAAAGAAAATAACATGTATCCAATACTTATGCATGCCACTATTTATAATCAGCCCATTTAAAACATCAAACACTAACTTAAATCTGCATAATTTTTATATTGTATACTAACTACTTAATCAGTTACTGATACTTAGATTAACATTTTTGTTAGCCAAGCTTAAGATTACATGAAAATAAAAATGGTTACTAAATAAAGTCAACATAATACTTCAAAAATTCAAAATTTTAAAATTCAAACTATATATATCAGGTAAAACTCAACAGATATGATCTACTATACATCTATTTCAACAAATTTTATTAAAAGATTGTTTTATCAGATGGTATAACAAGATTTGATGGAGTTTTTTTTACCATTACACCAGGAATAAATTTTACCTAAAGTTAGACATTTAAGTTAGACATTTGTGTGTGTGTGTGTGTGTGTGTGTGTGTGTCAAATCTATTTTTGGTATGTATTTGTTGACATCATTGAGTATTATAATTGCACATACACTTTCATATGTTTATAATGAGGAAAAACACAGAATTTAGATATTGATAAAATGATATAATCCAATTAAAAATCAATCAATTTGTGGAACTCTTCAGAGTTCTTTAATAGCAAGTACAAAAAAAGCACATGCAACTCATCAGTTCTTAAAACTCACCATGTTTATATATCAGATTCCATTGACCAAATTTGAATTTAATGCTTTTTTTGAGAATTGTTATGTAATTTAGTATTCATGGTTTAAACAAAAAAAAACCCCCTAAAATAAGAACATTGTAATACATTAATTCTTAGATTCTTTTATCATTAAATTTTTAGAATCTTAAACCTTTCTGTAGTATAAGGTTACATATTTTTATATTATTTTAAATATAAACTAAAAATTTAAAAAAATAAAATATAAATAAATGAATAAAAATTTCATAACAGAAGACTTTCAAAGCAAAATCTTTTAAGTCCAAATAAGGACAGACTGTTTTTATTCTTATCTTACTCACTCTTCTCCATCAGTCACTAGTGTTCTTAAAATCTTTTTAGTCCAGTCATAAACCAGGTACTTCTGTTACTAATTTACAAGATAAGATGAGAGTAGGAATATCAGCTGTTTCAAGAGTGATGGGGGCCCTGTTTTAAATCTTTAGTTTTCAAACTTTTCTCTCCATGATTGCACAAAACATAGGCCCCAGACCTCTAACAGATATTCAGAAACCATATTCAATCTAGACATTTTCATAACTTTAAGATTTGGGGAGGGAGATTTCCTATATATATATATATATATATATATATATATATATAGGCACACGGCACAACCAACTACACTAATGCCAGTTTCATATCTCATTTAACATCAAGTTTATTATGCTGCTTATTTCATTTAATTTTTTTGCATTAAAGTTAAAAATCCAACTTTATACAAATAAGTTTTCAGAAATGGAAGTTTGATCTTCAGTGCTTCTTTAGTGTTCACTGACCTTTTCTTTTGAAGAAAATAAGCAACATTTTTAAAATATGCTTTTTATTTTAAGATAAAAATGGAAGATCAAATGAGGGGAAAAATGCAGTTTATAGAAAAGATACTGCAAGCAATTTAATATGTGCAATTAAGACATTACTTGAGAATATCATACAAAGTAGGAGATAACCAACATACTCAATATATTCACATTTGATACTGATAGTAATCTGAAGTAGCTTGACTATGTTAGTAGCTTTGATGCACAGCTTTCATACAAGCTAAGAGGAAAGAAAGAGAAAAGGGTAAAAAAAAAAAAAAAAAAAAAAAAAAAAATGAATAAATAAAAATACCGAATCTTTGATTTTAATAGCATGTCAACATGTCAAGGAGTTATTTCATGCCTAGAGGTGAGGGAATCACATTCATTCATATTTAAATTTTGTATAGTTCTTCGAGAGATTTTCTTTAGGTTTTTTACACATAGTCCAACTAAATATGAATAATTTTTAAATAGATTGATTTGAACCTTAGTGGAACAGTAACCGGTTAATGTAGATATGGGAATAATAGCAATCAAGGGATACTCCCCAGAGCTCCAGAACTGGTGCCTCACTGTCAGTTGCAGTTTAGTGCCATACCAAGGGCATCTCTTTGGAGAGGGGAGGTCTTATTCCTTTGCTAAGGATATAGCATATTCTAAACTGCACCAACAGGGTCATATTGGATCATAGTTCCATATGGAATTCTTTACTTAAATGTAAAAAAAATAAAAATTCTAACATTTGAAAAATTCTGATGACTCCTTAGAAGTAAATTAAGTCATTAGCAAGATATTTCATAATGTTGAATAAAAGCAAAATGGACCACCATTAATCATACCAAAGACTGGTCTTCATCTAAGTGATCACGTGGGTATATGACGGCATTGGGAGGGAGTTTCCCCCCCCCACTAGAAGTTCCTAACAAAAAGGCAAACAGATCTTTATAGAAGTCTAATTGAAAATTCTCTAGAAGACTGCAAAAGCAGTTATGACATTACTGAGAAATAAAATTGTCTGAAAGATTGCAAAGGATAACAAAATGACAAATATGTTGTTTACTTGGGGGTAGAACAAGGTCATTTTTACTTAATGAAACTTTAAGCCAAAACAATATCATTTACTATACATATATGAGAGAGAGAAAAAAAAAATTTTCAAAATGTCTTGGATGACATTACCTGACAGTTTTGTGAGCGAAGGTCCCATAATCGAATTGTTTTGTCCAATGATCCAGAGAGGAACTTATCATCAATTGGGGACATGCATAGTGTAACCACTCTGAGAAGACACACACACAAAAAAAAAAAAAAAAAAAAAAAGTTAATACAAAAGCCTAAAAAGACACAAATATTTAATGCACAAAATTAACATTGCAAAATATTCTACCAAGAATATTAAATATATATAAAAAGTCTTCGATTTTTAAATCATAAATGACATTAAAAAACTTAGGATTTCATAGAGAAAATCTAAAAGTTATATCAACTTCCATAAAGTTACTACAGCACCAACATCAGAATTTTTCAAATTAATTTTATTATTTGATAATGAGATCATATATATATATATATTATATAAAAAGCAAAAACCAAACAGGTATTCAGTTCATTAACATGGAAAAACAAAACCATTAACATCTGAAAGTCAATCTTGTTATAAAGAATTGTTAGATTACAAGTTTTTGTTTTTAACAATAATTCATCAGTTCATTCATTCTATCATATACCATTTCTTTAGTGAATTGAACTTTTTAAAAACATTTACTAAACTCAAATAGCATAAGATGTAAAACTTTTACAAGATTAAAACTTTAAGAAAGTCATTAGGAAAATCATTAATAATTATCTAAGGGAAGAAGACAAGAGTAATTTTATCTTTTCTTGATATTTAGAGCAAGAAATCTTATAAAGTTTAATCATAAGACTACAGCAACATTAGATGAAAAATGCATAAAGATCCACACAATACTTACTTTTTTGTATGCCCAGAAAAATAACGAAGGTATTTGTTGTCATGTAATGACAAATACCTTATGGTATCTGCACAAGAAAAAATACAATTTATCAAAAAAAAAAAAATGCAAGAGTTTGTAAAAAAACAAACAAACAAAAAAAAAAAACTTATTTAATAAAAGTAATAAAAGGGGTTAACAGGTATGGGTGGGAAGACTTAATGATTGCAATAAAGATTTCTATGAGAATAACATGGGTTAACTAAATTAAAATTATATATTTTACTGAGAGAGAGAGAAAGAAATTTAGTGTAAGTGGAAAAAAATCCTTTAAATTTACAGAGATGTTCTGAAAGAATAATTAAAACTAAAAATCTAAGCATGATTTCTGAACTTATAAGCCATATCTTAGTCCAGAAAAGTTTAAAATTCTTTATAAAAACACTTACAGAGAGAAAGAGACAGACAGACACACAAAGATTTGAACTTAAATAACCATTTTGGAAAAATATGCAACAAAGAAAACATTTGAGACCTTGCAAATATTTTCAGTAAGAAATCTTATTAGAAGGATTATAAAAATAAATCTAAGATTTTTCACAATCTTAGTAAAAGAAATTTTTTTTTATTTATGTACACAAGTTACTATTTATTAGTGAAAAAATAAATCAATAATACTGAAAGAAAACTATTAAGTCATTTTGTTAATATTTGTTAAACAAATGACACTTAACACTCCAAAGAATTGTTTTTTTTATTAAGAAAAATTTGCACCTCTAACTCAAGATAAAACCAGCTTTTATTTATTAATTTTTTAAAAAGAAAATTCTACATAAAGTCTGAATTCTTTAGAAAATTGGTGAATGCAGACCTTTTGTTTAACCACTGAAATGAAGACCAAGCTTTTAAAGGTCGAGAAGTCACCAACTGTTGCACATACAAGCTGGGTACAGGTTTTAGCCAAATCCAATGAGTCATCATACAAACTTAAAAGCTGTTGCATGTGCAAATACCTTGCAATATCTTAATCTGCTTTTTAAAGAAGTGCAAATTTATACTGTTTGTTAAAAGGTACAGTTCAATAAAAATGATAACATTTGAGATAAATAGGTAAAACTTTAACTTAATTGTTGGAAAGTAGTCAAAAGAAATTAAAACAATTTTAATTCTCCAATGAATGAATCGATCAAAACAGTGGTATCAATGCATGTGGTATTTTATGGAGTTTTTATTAGGACATAACAAAAATACAGTAATTCACACAAAGAAATAATTCTATTGTTCTGAGGTGCTCAAGAAACTAATAGATTGATTCAAAAAGAACCTAGCACCATCTTTTTGTACAATGGAAATCTTAGTGTGTTTGAAGTTAACTCAGCTTCTTTTTGCAGTTTGTACAATCAACTGCAGAGTATATCATATTTAAGTTTTGAAGCCTGGTGAAATAACTTCCACATGAATTTTCTGAAAAACATCAGTCAACATTTAAACTAGGTATGAGCAAACTTTATAGAGAAGTAAAGACATTGCTTATCACAAATCAGACCACACGAAACTTTAAAAAATTAGCATAGTTATTTAGTTGGAAGTACACCAAAAATTATTTTAAAGAAAACTTGTAATATAAACTAATTTTTTATGAATTTTTATGAACTTGTAATATAAACTAATTTTTATGAACTTGTAATATAAACTAATTTTTTATGAATTTTTAACATTTGGAAGATATGAGGGATTATAACTCAAAACTTGTCTTTAAGATGATTATCTGTCAATTTTGATCTTGTTTTTGACTTAAGGCCTTCCTTTGAAGAGAAAAATATTCACATTTACAAATACAACCTAACAATGCAGCATATATTCTAGGAGATAACACCATTTTAGAGATACTATTTTCTAAAAGAACTACATAAAACAAATAGTCTTAAAATATTTGCTGCAGAATTCTTATTTGCAAACCCCTTCATGGTATTTTTTTTTAATGACATTTTTTTCATTTTATCAACTTGATTCATAAATTTTCTTAATAAAATGTTGCTAATTTACATAATGTAATTCTGATTAAAAAACAAAATAAAAACTGATGCACTTACAAACCTTTCAAGGAAGATATTTATCTTTGTTATTATTTACTTCTTCATAGTTTGAACCTAAAACATTTAGTAACATTAAAAGATTCATCCATACCATGTATAAAGACTGCAAGTTGAAATTGATTTGAAACAGCAGTACTTTCATTGATAGCTAGTGAAAAATCTAATTTTTCAGTTGGTTTATCTTCTAGATCAGCAATTTCTTCAACTACAGTACTGGACTAAAAAAATACAGACATTGAAAAAACTGAACCATTTTTTATTGCCACAAATTTCAATGAATCTTCTATGGCATAAAACACAATTTTCCTTGATTATTGTGTTCCTTTAGTTTTAATGAAAAGTCAATTTTCTAAAAAGAAAACTCAACAATATGAAGAAATAGGAAATTTATAGAATTTCCTTTTCCTTGATTTGATATTCTAATTCGCAATTAGTTCTTTGCTAGTAAGATATTACAATTTTAAAAAGTATGTGTGTCTAAGTTTCATCAAAATTTGTCACAATAATAAATGGTTCTGTTTTTTCACCATGTCCAATACTGCAGTTGTTATTGATCTGCAAGATATCCTTTTTTTTTTTTTTTGCAGCCACTGGCCTAATGAGTAGACTGCTCACCAATAGTCCTGGAGACTGGGGTTCAACCCCAGGTCAAGTCACACAAAAAAAAAAAAAAAAAAAAAAAAAAAAAGGTACTTGATACCACCTTGCTTAGCACTAGAAAGTAAGGATCAAGGGTAAAGTGGAGCAATCCAGAGAATGGAATAGCACCTTCCCCTACACCTCGGTGTAGTAGCTATTGAAAAGGGAGCCTTCAGATTACTCTCAACTAAGGTCGCCAACTTTACTTACCAAAAAGCAATCTTTCAAAAATTTAAATTTTTAGAGTGTCTAGCCACTTTTTTGCTCACAACACTTGCAAACTATTCCTCTAATTCGTTTTCCTTTTTAGAAAACAGCATATTTAAGCTACTCATCTGTTTCTTTACCATATTCTCATATGACCTTTAAATTTATCATACCTTGAATGTTTACCTAATGTCAAATTATTTAAACAAGAGGAATTTAGAAAATAAACACATAGGTCTGTTTTTCACATCAACAAAGTAATCATTAACTCATCCTGGAATTTTTCTCATTTCTTCAAAAAGCTTACTTTTCATTTTAGAACTTTGAGAAAAAAAAAAAAATCAAATACTAAACTATCATTAATCCTGCCTTAATCCAGTTACCAGATCCCTAGAATTGTTAGAATAAGTCATTTATAAATAAATAAAAATATTTCAAAATTTAAGTCATGAATTTTCATTTACAGATAATAAAATTGCCCAGCTATACCAAACATCAATGTGAGTGAAGGAGCAAGAATAAAAGAAAACTTTTTTTTATAATTATGCTGGTATAATCACAGAATGAAGTGTGCTAAACAGAAAATCATGAAGAGCTAGAGATTGGCACACACCAAATGTGCATTTATATTTAACAATGATTTTTCACCAAATTAAAGTAAAATAAAACAATTTTACACATGCATAAGCAATAGGAGGCTGAGTAAACTTCAAAGATACTTCTGAGATTTCCCTAACATTGCACACAAGAAAGAATAAGGAATGTTTGCATGAAGGTGAAGAAGTGTCTCTTAACAAAGGGGACCTCTCTAAATAGGAAAAAAGAGGCTTTGGGAGATATCTGTTAAATACATTGCAGTTCATGGAATTTTTATTTTAAAGAAAACATTTTCCTAACAAGAAATCCTAATTCTCTGTAAAATATAGAGAGGTAGTGGGGTATTTTAGATTAAAATCAAGATGATCCAGAATGAATCAAAAGTAAAAATCAATGAAAATTTATCTTTAAAATGTAATGTTTTAAATTTTCATTAATTTCAGCTTATGATAGTTTTAGTGATTCGCCAATACTTTAAGAGTTAAAAGCATGGAGATCAGTATATTCTCAAATTCACTGAAGTGTATTTTGTTAGATTGGAGGGTGTTTTGTCAGATTGGATGTTGGGTTAAAAAGAACAATGAATTTTTAAGAGTTTTTCTTATTTCTGGATCTAAAAAGAAATCAGAAAAATTCAGAGTTTTATCTCCAGCCATTTTCAAGAATGGTGCAATTTTTTTAAATAGAATTTAAAGAATGGCTTTTTATATATTTGTTTTTGTGCTATTTAAATGAAATTGGCATTGATCACTGAAGCAAGCATATATAACTTATGGAACATCTTGGAGCCTACAGTTTGAGCGAGTACAGATGACTGAACTAGTAATCCAAGTCTGTCTTGATCAATGAAAATATTGTAGACACCTCATTTCAACAAGTGTGTTTTGGTTCGAAAGAGTAAATATCAATAGAAATCATAAGTAAGCAACAAATGTAGAGGAGGATCTACATTCTCATACTTACCATCAACTTTGGTGGAGCAATGTAATACTGTAGTAACTGTGTGAGTATATCTGATGAGGTCCACACCATATTTCTTGCTGTTGAGAGTTCTTTTCGGACTACAAGAAAAAGTTATTTGTAAGACAAAAGGCTAAAATTATCATGAATGAAATGAAGAAATCCCATGCAATACAATCTAGCAACATAAACTATCTTTTTAAAAAAATTAGCGAAAATAACTTTTACAGCAAGCCAATATAAACCAACAACAGGTAACAATGAAAGCTTTGTTTGATGGTAGCGATGTAGGAAGTTGGCTAGGTGCGTGGTAGTTCAACAAGTGGATAGTATTTAATAGGGAAGGGATCTAAATTTAGTTAGGAAATAAATAAAAATAGGAAACTAGACGAGACAGTTGAGTTAACGTTGAAAAAAGGTTATTTATAGTTGAAATTATGCTCCCACTTTGTTTTTTAGCGGGAAAAGATATTGATTGATGTCACTTCCTATGAATGAAGTCAACTTTTTTAATTCAGACGTTTCCCTGACCTCGATTATCAATCACGCATAACATTCGAGTTTAAGAGGAAAAACTTATTTTCTCTTTTCTACATTGAAAGAGGAAACTTAAAACGAATTAACAAAAAATTGAAAATAAAAATTTGTGACGTAAGTTTTAAAATAGAAAATTTAAGAGTCAAGATTTTAATTTAAACGGCTATTTCCCAAAAGCTAAAATATAAAAATTTACTGATGCAAGTAATTAATATAATTTTTCAAATATTTTTTAAATGGGAGAAAAAAAGAAGCAACTTAGAAGTGGTGACCATAACGTCATCAATTTAAATTAAAAAGAAAAAGAGAAAAAAGAGTTTTAAAGAAAAAATGTTAATTTTGGTAAAAATAAGTAAATAAAATAAATCAGGGAAGAATTCGATGAAAATACAAGTGCTTCCACTCATAAGTATTTGATAAATAATGAGAGAAAGAGACTGGACATGATTCCAAAATGTATTTGATTTTAATTGAGAGCCAGTATTTAAAAAAAAAAAACTAATTAAAGCAATAAGTAAAATACATAAATATCTGATGAAACAGTGAAATTATCGTGAAGTTGTAAGAGAGAGTAGACTTTGTAAAATTCTTTCTTTGGTACTTTTTAAATTAGGAAAAAAGTTCAAGATCAATAAAGTATCAATAACTGATTAATATTTCCGTAAGTTTTATTATGACTAATAAATAAAATAAAAAGGGAAAAGAAAAAAAAAAGAAGATATGTCCGAGTTCTTATTTTGACACTACAGGAGTCACTATATCAACACATGTTAGCGAGAATAATAGTCTAATTAAATAACATTTGTTTGCGTTAATGTAAACATTAATTTGGGAAAATGAGAGTGATTATGGTAGGAATAGTATGAAATAGACCCCTTGGATTGCTTGTAAAAGAGTAAGGGGAATAAGACAAGAAAATTAATCGTTCCTAAGGGTCTATTCCACTCCGCCATTTTAACAACCCAGTAAAGACATTTATTTTCTAATCTTATAGTCGAATTTTTTCTTTGTTACACAACTCAAAACAAAAGAGTGGACTTTAAAAAAAAATCAGTCAATCGTAAATAAAAGACAGGATAAGAGAAAGCACCAAGCAACGATCTTCAGGTAATCAAAGAAAGGACAAAAAGAGATAGTAAATACACTAGGAAGACGGCGCCTCTCAGCTTGAAAATGGTTATAAAGTGGGGGGTCGCTATCTAGCTTTAATCTCGTTACACCGCTGTCTTATAAATATAAAAATAAATCATAAAACGATAGAAACATATTTAAATAGTATTAATTTCCTACGACTTAATTATACGATAATGAACAGTTGGACATTTCCGTGTTTTACGCATTGAAGCGTATTTAAAAAACAGACAGAAAGAAAATTTATAATAAAGTGATCCCCCATTTTGAAACCACGTTATCTACTCATCTACACTTACGTTCCGTTTTGACAATCGTAAATCACAATGGATTCATCATCACTGCTTGAAATAAGGGTTTCCCCGTTTGCATAGAAATCAATGCTATTTATTTTATCACTGTTCTCCTTGAATACTTTAGCCACGCGAAATTTACGGATGACGGTGTCATTCAACTTCATCTTCCATGTGCATCGTTTGGTAGGGCGTAAAAATGGAGGAATGAGTTTTGTCTCACTAAATTCGGGGGACGATAATAATAATGTAATCGGCCACTCAAAAAGACAGAGTTACGCACTCCCAGTAACAAGAGAATTGGCTCTATTATGCCAATAAGTAAATTATATATGTAAAAGCAGGTAAGCAAAACTGCCAAGTAAAAAGGTAAAGGCCACTTGTCTTATTAATGTCCAATAAGAACAGACAAAATCAATCGGCACCAACTAGAGCATTCGGCAGTGAATAAGTCGTAAGATACTTCCGGTTCTATTTACGTGTCAATACAGGTCATGGCATTAAGTAAAATGTTATACTCTCTATAACCAAGAAAAAGTTTCAACTTTTACATTCTCCTTATTGATCACTGGTAATAATTATTCTTCGAAATTATCTTAATTTGTCTGATTAAGGCATACAAAACGATCTTTTCGAGATGTGTGTTAATTCATAATGGAAGAATAACGAGCTTGACGTCTGCTTAAAATGTTATAATTAAATTAATGTAAAAAATAACAAAGAAAGGAATAAGTAAATTTTTTAGATGCCTGTTTTTTTATTTATCTATTTTTTTTATTTTCGGTATATTTTTGTTTTTAGCTATGAGTTTTACTTTAAGGTTTTTGGTGTTAATAACTTCACTAAAAAGTACTTTTACTTTAGGGTGTAAGACAAGATATTATTTTAAAGTAAGTCCTTTTACTTTTTTTTTAATTATTTTCTTTAAAAATAAAATTAATTCGGTGTTTTTGTTGTTGTTTTTTTCTGTGCTTAGAAAAAAATAATCTTATTTCAAAGTCGATTAAAAAATATTTTACTTTAAAAAGTGAATTAGGCTAAAATGCATTTACTAAAAATATTCGACAATGGGGCGGGAGAACTGCGTGAATATATCAAAAAGAAAAAAAAACACGAAAAGACGGGGTTTAATCTTTATTGTAATCATTTAACCCTATTCATAGTCTACTAAAGTTCATGTTTATTGTTTGAATATTAATTCATAAAAAGTAAGACATTAACAGAATTTTTAAAAAATTGTTTCTAAACTATAAAGAAAAATAGTTGCAAATACTTTTCAGCCTACAAGTGACTGAAATGAAAGCTCTCACACTATCCTAGTTTGAATATAAATTTATAAAATAAGCATGTATTTTTTTTTTCAACTTGACACTTGTAGATATCAGTATAATTTTTTTGTAAAAATTTTATATAAGCAATAAACTTTAGACAATAACAATGATGACGATGATATTGTTCGTAATATAAATAAATTCAGGAAAAGGGACGATGTTACTTCTTTAGCAAGACTATCACCTATTATTTATTTTTATTTTTTATTTTATTTTTTTATGCATAATTTATTGGTTTGTTGTTGTTGTGTGTGTATATATGTGGGCGCACATACGCGGGTTATTCGCTGTTTGAGTTTCGATTATTGGAACCCCAGGGATTTATAAACTTTTGTCATAAGTAAGCATTTGTTTATGAATGAAAAAGGAAACAAACAAAACAAAACAAACAAAAAACAGCAGAGTCGCGGTAGGGGATGAAAGTTTTTGAAGAAAATTGTTCCGATTGAATTTTTAAAAAATATTTTTAAAATTAGGAAAAAATAGAAATGGAACGTCCTTTAAAAGTGTTAAAAATTCCTATTCCGAGTGATATTTTAAATCTACTAACACAACTCTATTTTCTCTTATGAAATCGATGGGGAATCCCGGAATACTTGCCAATATATTTTTTTATTTTAAAAAAAGAAACATAAAAAGTATGATTAATTTGTTTAAAAATTTAATTTATTTGAAACTATAGGCATTAAACCAAACACGAAAAGACCTTTTTTTCTTTAAATATGCTTCAACTTCTTATTTTAGGGATTTAAAGCTCATTTGATTGATTGAAACCGCATTTTAACCCGTCGGGGTTATTTTATGTCGCGTGGTTTGTGAATCACTTACATTATAAGTTTATATTTATATTATTAGTGTTTTTGCTTTGCACAACACAGTTGTATGACATCAAGTATTCCCATTTATTATTAATAATTTGTGTGCACAGTTATATGGTTTCAAGTAACTAATAATGATAATCATTAGTGAACAATTATAGCTTAAAGTAACTATTCTTTATGCAAATGATTTACACACAGTTATATGGTTTCAATTACTCCTATTTATTACGAATATTTTGCAAATAGATCTATTTGACTCATAGATGGAATTATAATAGGTACTATCACTCCAGGCCAGAGTAAATCTGGGAGTAATGTCAATGAAGAGCTACTCCATACTCCCCAGAGCTGTCGAACTAGAACCTTACCATTAGATGTAGTTTAGTGTCATACCCAAGACATCCCTTTTTTTCTTACCAGTCTGCAGGGGATACAATCAGCATATACTAAGCCTTACCGATAGGATAAGCTTCTTTGATTGTCACCTTGTATTTTGTTTTTAGTTTTATGAGTTTTGTTTAATGTTATGTTGTTTCAAATAAATCAAAATCCTAAATTGTTTTCTATTGTCATTTCAAATTTCTTTGATAGTCGAGTATTCTTTATTTTATATAAAAGGTGGGGTTGCAATACCATTAGGTTGTACCCATTGTAAATGAAAATGATTATATTTTGATGATGATAATTTTAACTTGTATTTGTTTTTATATTCTCTCTGATTAAATGTAACTACTTTCCAAACATGCTAATGTATATATATAATGATGGATTCTCCCATTAATCTTAACAGATGAGGGCCCAACAATTCAATCACAGATGTGAACCATTCAACTATGTACACTGGTCATTTGTTCATAGTGCCGAATATTTCTGTAGAATCAGTCACACTTGTTGAATGAGCAGATAAAAAATGGAGCACAAATGTATCTCAGATTCTCCCAAACAACATTTCTCAGGTTTTGAATTCAGAGTTTTTCTTTTTCTTTAATCAGTTACTCTACCAAAGCTAGAGACAACAGTCTATCCATATATATATATATATATATATGTGTGTGTGTGTGTATGTATTAGGGCCAGCTGAAAAGTTCATAGGCTAACCAAGATACTCTCATAGAATGTGACTAAATGAGGTTTATTTTTCCACATGGTTCTCCTTGTGCTTCTTCCATCAGTGTTTCAGTGCTTGGATCCCATCCCATTGGTCAAAAACGTCATCAACAGCAGATTATATGTTATGAATAATGTTTTGAGATCACTTTTTCACCTCAAAAGCAAGAGGTAGTTCATTACAGAGATGGTTTTGAAATGAAGCTTACCTTTTTCTAGGCCAAACCTTATTGTAGATTTAAAGTGTACTCCCACCCCCATATACACATAGCATATATCTAAACAAAGGCTGTTTGTTAAGATAATAAAGTTTTTACTTAATATTGTTTACTATTTATAACACCTATACATATAATAATATGTACAAATGTTATAGATAGTAAACAAAGTTATGTAAAATCTTCATTATCTTAACTAAAAGCTTTTATTCAGGCATTATTTAAGGCTATATAGAAACATGTTGGACTAAATCAAGGTCTAGATTACATTGTTTATTAATGTATTTCATTGATTTTGATTGTATTACAGTAGTTTTCAAAGTATGAACTAGTGTTTGAATATTTTCTCTTTCAGTTATTGAATGTTCAAGAAATATTTTTGCAGGCAAAAATTATAGTTTGTTCATTATACGCAATATATGATTCAAACATCTTTTTGTTGCTAAACATTAAGAGTTATTCATTACACACTTTTATAAACCATCTTTATAAAGAGTAATTGTGAGTTTGACAAGTCAACTTTCTATGATAACAGGATAATAACTGAATTTTACTTCAAATTTTGGGATCCGTCAGTGTGTATGTGTGTGTATGCATGTGTGTGTGTGTGTGTGTGCGCACATGTCAAGCATTTCTGTGCTGACAACTAGAAATATGTCAGCTTTATTGATGAGGTCATAACCTTCTTCCCAACTTCAAGAGATTTGAATTCCCCCATTATCAATGTTCATAAGATATAGTCTTATAAATGTCTCGGTGTAGTTTTTGTTCTTCTGGGTCTACTTGTTCTTGTTTTGTTTGTTGTAGTTTCATTTTCCTCTGTTTTTGTTGTTGCTATTGCTGTTTCATCTGTGATTGGTACCCCCGATTGTTCTGATATGTCTTGTGGTTGTTTCTGGTGTTGGTGTGTGGTTAGTGCGTATTTCATTATAAAAAAGTAAGTAAAGTTGGCGACCATAGTCGAGGGTAACCCGAAGGCTCCCTTTTCGATAGCTACTACACCAAGGTGTAGGGGAGGGCGCTACTCCTTCCCTGGATTGCTCTACTTTACCCTTGATCCATACCTTATAATGCTGAGTGTTAAGCAAGGAGGCATCAAGTACCATTTTTTGAGTCTTTGGTATGACTCGACCTGGGACTGAACCCAGGTCTCCCAGACCATTGGCGAACACTCTAACCGCTAGGCCAATGTCCGGTATATATAAATTTCATTATAATCACCTACTAATTGTCTACATTATTCATTGTCTCATACATTTCAGTTTTCTCAGTGCTATCATCTATGTCAGTGCCTAGTCTTTCGTTCATTAACTGGGTTTTTTCCCAGTTGGCTGGGGCTATAGAATACACCTCTGCAGAGGGATAAGATCCACCCCCCAACGAGTATCCTAAATATGACCCTAAGCAATCTGATGGTAAGATTCTAGGAATGCTAGAGCTTTGGGAAATGCAGAGTACCCCTTTCATTGCCATCGCTTCCAGGTCCACACTGGCCCAGAGTGGTAGCACCTGATAGGGTCCTATCTATGGGTTAAATAGAACTAAACTGTGTACTTATGGTCAACTGAATAACTCGAAATAGAACTGTTTTTGACATTTAACTGTGTGTAAACAAAAACTATACTTATACTAAACTGAATTGTTTGAATTAGAACTGTTTGATTAAACTAAATAGCTTTAAATGGAGATGTTTTTGACAATTAAACTGTGTACTTACATTTAAACTTCATACTTATGATAAACTAAATTGTTTAAAATGGAATTGTTTTTGTATGCTAAACTGAGTTGTTTGAAATTAAACAGTTTTGACATTGAAACTGTACTTACGCTAAACTGAATTGTGTGAAATAGAATTGATTATTTGTATAAAAATCAGCTTTATTAATGCAGTCACAACACTCAAGTATATAGTAGCTATTTACTATTCTTTTCACCAGGATTGATATTTGTCCAAATCACAGTTGTAGATTTTCAAAAGCTATAAAATATAATAAAATTGTATGTATTCAGAAAAAAAAGTTTAATAAGATTATTACTGCTGTCACATAAACTATTCTAAATTCAATTGAAATATATAGTGTAAAAGATTGATTTGGAGGTTGATTGGTTTTATGGCATGCTCCCCGCCCCCAATTTGTTGGATTATTGTATATTGAAGTCATTTTAACAATTATAGTCTCCAGTTAAAAAAATGTCTTCACAATCATTTTAAACAGGTAAACACTTCATTCTTAAGAGTTAAGGTGGTAATCTAGTTCAAAATCCTTTTAAACATATCTTAAACAGATCTATTTGACCCAAAGATAAGACCCTGGGAGTAATGGCAATGAAGGAGTATTCCCTAGAGATCCAGAACTGGTGCCTCACCACCAGAAGCAGTTTAGTGTTATACACAAGATACAGTGTTGAGGTTATTCATAATAATTGAGAAGTGTTTGCTAAACCTCTTCAGATGACCAAATAGTTTGATATATACCTACCACATATGGTATACTTAGTGGACCCAAGTGAAGTTTTTAAGGTTAACAATTTTTTTCCTTATGAGGAAAGGTAGGCTCCCATCAAGATAGGGTCTCTAACAATAATCAATTGGAATCCATGTTACTGCAAGATGCAAATAATAAGATAATCTAAAAATATAGTAAATCTCTTTTCTTTGATGTGGCTTTATCTTTTGTAGTAATACTTATTGCTTGTAACCATTCATTGTAAATTTCTAATTGGCAACAAAAATTATAAAATAATTTTTGTATAGAAAAATGAAATAAGTAGATGGTACTTTAAACCTTTGTTTATTAGCTTTGCCATATCTGCTTTCTTGATGTCTTACCTGACATAGACGGATACTTGATGACCTATGAACCCATTGGGTCCCTGTTGTAACAATGATCCATAATAATATTAATGCTCCTATTTAGGAAGGCGTGAAAAATTTTAATGAGCATTTCCTAGTTAACAGCTGTTCATGATAATATTGATGCTCCTGTTTAGGAAGGAGTGAAGGATTCAAATTAGCATTTCATTGTTGATAGCTGTCCATGGCGATATTGATACTTCTATTTAGAAAAGTGTAAAGGAATCTAATGAGCATTTCATAGTTACCAGCTGTCCTTGATGATATTGATGCTTCTATTTAGGAAGGAATGAAATATTCTAATTAGCATTTCCTAGTTACCAGCTGTCCATGATGATATTGATGCTTCTATTTAGGAAGGAATGAAATATTCTAATTAGCATTTCCTAGTTACCAGCTGTCCATGATGATATTGATGCTTCTATTTAGGAAAGAATAAAGGAATCTAATGAGCATTTCATAGTAGGAAGGAGTGAAGGATTCAAATTAGCATTTCATAATTATCTCCGTTATATCAAGAATTTGTATTTATATTTTGCTTCTATAAAATGGAAAATTTTTGCTAAAGAATTGTTGAAAAACTGAGACACTTTAATGATGTCTGTTTTTAAAAATGGGAGTGGGTTGCTCCATTGATATATATATATATATATATATATATATATATAAATTTTTTCTCTATAAATTTTCCCAAATTCATTATTGAGTAGAATATCTTTTTCTTTTCTTTTTTGTTTGGATGATGATATTACTGCTCTATTGCAAATAAATTGACAATATTCACAACCCATCATTAAAATCATCTACTATCTTTGCTTGATCCATTTATCAGTCCTCCAGCTATGGATCACTATCTTTGTATGATTTCTGGAAAACTCTCCATTAGATCCATAGATTCTTGGACTTGAATTCCTCTCCCATGGAATTTTTACAAAGTATAGATTCATGAATAATAGTCATCCATGCTTCAAAATGATTGAGGCACATATAATTGGTGGAAAGACTTGGAGACTTGAGAACTTCTTGCTTGCTTTATTCTTTACTGGTATGCTTCCAGAACTTGTAGCAATACTAGTAAATAACTAGAGCAGCTGAAAGTAATTGTTAGGAATTTTGTCTTACAGATAAATTACTTCTAAGTTGTGAGCCTAAACTTCATCTAGGTACCACTGTTTCATTTTTTGAGTGCCTCCTTATGGTATAATAATAAGGTAGTTTTGAAGATCAATTATTACTTTTTTTTACTCATTTGAGAGTTTTTCACACCAGCATTAGTTGATGGTTTTCCGCTGGAGTCTGAGCAACAGCAAGTTTCCTCAAGTCTCCTGGACTCTTCTTAGTATTCTGCCTGATCTCCACAATGCTCTAGTTTAGATGGTCTCTACTTGTCCTCTTATTTCCAAGTTCTCCAATCTCTTTACCAATCCTTTGGTGACTGTACTGAGCATGCCAATTACAATTGGTATCACTGTCACTTTCCTGTTCCATAGTTTTTTCAGTTCTCTAGCATGGTCTAGGTACTTATCTCTCTTTTCACTTTCTTTCAGTTTTACCCTGTGGTTAGTCAGAACAGTCAAGTCCACTATTCAACAGATTCTCTTTTTTTATTGACTATCGCTTGGTCCAAGATTAGATGATCTGTTCCCAAAGAATTTCGTTTGTCTCATTTTCTAGGTCAGATTCTAGGTTGTGCATATACTATTTGTTTGTATGGTCATATTTAAACTTCTTGCATGATTTCCAGTGGATTATCTTCCCCACCCAGTCATGTCTAGTCTTATACACTCTTTGTACTAATTTACTGCATTCGCTTATTATGTTATTGACCATTTCATCTCTGTCACCACATAATCTACATCTGCTATTTTGTTGCATCTTGTCTACTCTTGCTTTGACATAGTCCTTATGGCATTGTTTTATGCTACTATCAGAAGAGATTATTTGTTTGTTATACCTCCTTGAGCATTTCTACTTTTTACTATCTTCTTGCATCAACCTTTAAAAAGAAGAATCTTTGCACTGAACATGTATACAATTGATAAAATATTCATATACAGTAATTCATTTGATAGTTCCTGAAAAATACCCTCTTAAATTCTTACCATTATTGCTGAAATTACCCAATTTAATCTTAAAATTTTTTACAGTATTGTTGTTTTTGATCAGGTTAGGCAATTTATTTCAAAAATATATTACTCGATTAGCAAAAAAAATCTAATTATTAAGTAGACTTAGCTTTTAAAATCTGTATTTACTGTAAATTTCCAATCTGAGGAGAAATATTGAAAAAATGTCTTTTATAATTAGAAATTCCATTGACAGTTTCAATTAGATCACATCTCATTCTTCTTTCTCCCCCAGCCCAGTAAATGTCCTAGATATGATAATAAACAATCTGATGGTGAGGCTCCAGTAATACTGGAACTTTGGAAATGGAGAGTACCCCTTCATTGCCATTGCTCCCAAGTCCATCTTGACCCAGAGTGGTAGCACTTGATAGGGTCCTATCTATGGGTCAAATAAAACTGTTTGACATTTAAACTGAGTACTACAAACAAATGACTTATCCTAAATTGAATTGTTTGAAATAGAACTGTTTGATGATTTAATTGTGTGTAAACAAATGATTGATGTTTAATTGAATTGTTAGTGATACATAGCAATACTTGAAACCATTTACCTGTGTGGAAACAAATGCGTAATGTTAAATAGAATAATTAGTGTTAAATAGCAATTCTTGAAACTCTTTAGCTGTGTGCCTGAATTGAATTATTGGTATTACATAACAATACTTGGAAACATTAGACTGTGTGCAAATGAATAAATAGTGTTGAATAGAATAATTAGTGTTAAATAGCAATACTAGTAACCACTTCATTGTCTGCAAACAAATTATCAATATTGAATAGAATTATTAGTGTTAGCAATAACTGAAACTATTTAAATGTGTAAAAAGAATAGCAATACTATTGTGCAAACAAATTAGTTTTTAACTCATCTAAATATGAAATTACCAACAAACTATTCTCTTACATATCATGTATATCTATTTAAATGTGTGCAAACAAATGACTGATGTTAAAGTGTTACTATTACATAGCAATACTTGAAACCATCTAACTTTGTGCAAACAAATGATTAACAGTAAATAGATTTATTCATATTGGATAGCAATGCTTGAAACTATTTAACAGTGTGCAAAAAAATGAGCTCAGGCTCATTTAAAAATGGTATCAACAAAATGTGTTTACAACTCATGTATATTTAATATATATATATATAAACAGGATTTGGCATTAAATAACCAACAATGGTTGATATGCCATAAAACCAAACCAAACCAAACTAAATTGTATGCATTGAATAAGTGTTTTTGCTTACAAAAACAAAAACTCTCTTTTCACTATAATAATATAATGTCTTTTATAAATTTTAAAATTGGCTGTTGTATATTTTTCAGATTCATGAAGATTTGGAATGTTTACAAACTTATTTATTCCTGTTTTTAATGAAAGCATCAGAAAGATCTCTTTGTGGCTACCAACTAAATACATGGCTTGCTCTGCTTCAACTTCAGTGGTTTTCCACAGGAATCTTGACAAAGACGCTAGATTCATATTTTCTTCTGCTATAGAAGCAGTTTTACCTCATAAAATGGTTTCAAAACATGTAAAATTTTCTCCAAAAGACAACCTGATTACAGTAGATAATGTATCCTATAAGGTTGAACAAAATGTGTATGTTGTTGGTTTTGGCAAAGCTGTCTGTGGAATGGCAAGCTCTCTCAATGAAATCCTACATGAACACATAGTCAAAGGAATTCTAAGTATTCCTGTGGGAATACAACAGGCTTTGAAAGATGCTGGTAAAAAGTAAGTGTATATTTTTTTGTTTTTAATATATATCAGACAGCCTATGAACCAATTTGTTCCTCTTGTAATATTGTTTCATAGTAATATTGATACTTCTATTTAGGAATAAATGAAGAAGTCTAATTAGCATTTCATTGTTCACGGCTGTCCATATGATATTGATACTTCTATTTAGAAAGGAGTGAAATATTCTAATTAGGATTTCATTGTTAACAGCTATTCATGATGATATTGATGCTTCTACTTAGGAAGGAGTGAGGGATTCTAATTAACATTTCATAGTTGTCTCTGATATATCAAGAATTTGAAAGATTTATAAATTACATTCAATCTATATGCAGACTCCACAAATTAACATTCAGTTGCAAATTGGACTGGAAATTACTTTATTCTCTAAGAGCATTTTAAGTGTATTGATCTAATAAAATAAATTGCTATGATGTGCCATTTTTTTCTGGTTTTGATTACATATCCATATAAGAATTTTTAGATTTTTATCATTAAGGTTTTTCGGACTATTGTCTTTATCTTTATTGTTATTTCCTCCGATATGTCCTCTGGCCTTCTTCAGGTGTTTGTCGAACTCGGGAACCTTCACGGAACTTCGAACTACGTCCTTTATTGAAACCACAGGGGTCGCCTGTTTTGATTCCGTTTGCCATGAGTGTTAACAAGTGTTAAGTATTCCTGTAGTGAGGATTGAACCTTCAGATGATTGTCTTCTTAGTAGCTCAGGGAACCAACGCCTATAACCGTTACACTATGTGTCCTGCTGGACAATTCAGAGTGAATTTTTGGGTATTATAAACTTAATGTTCTTACTTTAGCTAGAATTACTACTATTATGTATGATCTTTTACCTGTGCTCATATTCAGATTTCAGTTTTTATTTTATTTTTATTTATTTATTTATTTTTATTTTTATTTATTTATTTATTTATTTATCTAGCCTTCTTGATTATTGGTTCCCATATTGTATTCAACTTTATACTTGGTCTACTCAGCAGGTCATTGTAGCCTAATATATGTGCTGATTCCTTAAGGCGTCTAATCCTCCAATGTTCAGCCCTATCAATTATTTCAACTTTGTCCCATAAGGGGAGATGATTCCCATTTTCCTTCCATATATGGTCCGTCATACCCGACTTTTCAATCTCCCCTCGTACTATTGCTTTCCGATGTTCTTCTAGCCTTACTTTTAGTGGCCAACCTGTCTCACCTTTGTATATTTTACCACAACTGCAAGGGATGGAGTAAACACAGTTCTTGGTCATGTTAAATTCCGTTGGTGGTTTGACCCGGAAGAGATACCTCCGGAGAGTTGAACCACTTGTGAATACTGTCCTAATGTCATATGGACTACATATCTTTTTGATCCTTTCGGATAATCCTTTGACATAGGGCAGACATACCGTGGTGAGTTTTCAGGTATTATCCTCCACCCTCCTATCTATGTTTCTTGGAGCCGATGTTATGCTCTCTGGGTAGTTGTTACGATGGAGGTTGTGTCTCAGACTAATCATTTCTTCTTGATATGCATCAGTATCGCTACTAATGGTTTTTGCTCAATGTTGTAAGCAACGGACTATTCCTTTCTTTACCGTAGCTCTTCCAATGCTGCTTCCTCGAACACATTTTCGTCCACCATGTGCTGAACTATTTTTCTAACGAGTTCATGTTTCCTCATAGTTTTCTGAACATTTAACTCAAGCTTCTCGCCAATTTTCACTATCTCGCTTTTTCTCAGCCTCTCCAACTTTTCCATGGAGGGTTCTTTTAAAAAGTTTTCTATTTTGTCCATTTTTCTTCAATTTTTTCAAACAGTTATCTCAACGGGTAATTTTTGACTGTTTCGATGATATTCCTTTCTTTTCTTTCACGGTCTCCCAGGGTAGATTTAGACGGCAGGGATTGTCATACGACTACAAGCAATAAATATTATTAGTATTTATAATAATATCCATTCCCGGACGTGAGCCCCCATTTTAAGTCTGAGGTCGGGAATAAAAGATTAAAATATCCCCGGACGAGACACCAAATTTTATGTCTGGGAGGGCAAATTGACTAAAATCCCAAAATGGGACTTTATTTTTGCACGTGTGAAGACAGGGCAGGTTGGCACTTGATCCCCTATAGAATAAGTCCTCGTTCAGAGTTTTTCTCTCAGGCATATAAGAACTGGCATATTACGTGAGGGATTAATTTAGAGCCAGACTGACCGCCACTGGCAAAGGGGTTCCAAATTTCACACTATCACACACCCACCAGGCCGCTAAACTTCCTTCCCCTCGACAATGGAAGATAATGAGCCTATAGGTTTTAGTCGTAATAATATTATATTGTAGTAGTCGGCAACTCCGGTTTCCCGTGTGATATTTTAGGAATTAATAGGACAATTCTAAGCAAGATAACATAAGGCGAATAGAAGCTAAAAAGGAAATGTGACAACAACAAATTCGTAGTAGAATGACAAAGAACAACATAGACCACATGGTAACATAAAAATACATGAATTCCTTTACTACAGTTATATACACTTTCAAAGTGTCAAAACATATAATAATTGGGCAGTCCACGAATATAAATGTCTTTTCTTGACCTTTGTCTTTCTTCAAATTGAGAGAGAGAGAGTGGTATTCAAAGTTTGGGTATAAAGGAAAATGGCCCCAAAGTTACTTATCTTATTTTTCGACGGGGTTCCACTGGAGAATCTTTCTTCTTTCACGGGCTACTAGACTTTGTTCTGTTTTTAATACTGGCTTGAAGAACTCGGGTCCCTCATGTCTCAGTATTCTTTTGTCTTCAACCCGGAGTAGAATGGCTATGGTTCGTCTGCCCGCTACCAAACCTGCTCAAAAATTCCCTTTCTTCCTATTTACTTCCGCTGAGGGGAAGGGGTCCCCACTTCCGTTTTGAGGTCCCAGCCAATCATTTGGCTTCTCTCTTCTCCCCCTTGGTGTCCGGCGACCTGAGGTTACTAACTACCAACATCTGGTCTCCCCTGTGTGACCCACATTTCTCCTTAACGGTCACTTTTTTGACGGCTAGGTACTGTTAATTTCAACGGGAGGATAGTAATTTTATCTCCCTCCTCCCAGTGGGATATCATGTGACACTACAATGACCTGCTGAGTAGACCAAGTATAGAGTTGAATACAATATGAGAACCGATAATCAAGAAGGCTAGATAAATAAATAAATAAATAAAAATAAATAAATAAAAATAAAATAAAAACTGAAATCTGAATATGAGCACAGGTAAAAGATCATACATAATAGTAGTAATTCTAGCTAAAGTAAGAACATTAAGTTTATAATACCCAAAAATTCACTCTGAATTGTCCAGCAGGACACATAGCGTAACGGTTATAGGCGTTGGTTCCCTGAGCTACTAAGAAGACAATCATCTGAAGGTTCAATCCTCACTACAGGAATACTTAACACTTGTTAACACTCATGGCAAACGGAATCAAAACAGGCGACCCCCGTGGTTTCAATAAAGGACGTAGTTCGAAGTTCTGTGAAGGTTCCGCGAGTTCGACAAACACCTGAAGAAGGCCGCAGGACATATCGGCCGAAACGTTGTGGAAATAACAATAAAGATAAAGACAATAGTCCGAAAAACCTTAATGATAAAAATCAACAAGATTCGTCTCAGAAATTTAGACAAGAATTTTTAGTTATATTCTAGTTATAAATATTCCATTATTTTAACAAAAATTAGCCTAAGTAAATGAAGACACCCTATTCTTCTGGTAATAAAACTTTAATAGATACTTCTCATGAATTGTGTTGTAATTTAAAATTATTATAAGTATTTTGTTATACTAAAGAAATAGAGTTTATTTAAGAAAAAAAAACTATTTGAAATATTGACAATAATGATACGCAGTTTTGTTAGGAAACTTGAAGTTTATTATTGCAACTTGAGTCATCAGTGAAAATTTGATGCTATATAAACCCATTTTCATCTCTATTAATGCTTCAGCATTTCTGTACAGCACTTGTAGTTTTGTCCTGGTAACTGCAGTTTGTAAGGAATTATTTTCAACCATTTCCACAAAATTTTTTAAGCAGTCTGCTGTGAAATTTTTAATACTGGACTTGCCTATATTGTAAATTTCATAGGCACGGACACCCTCCAATTGTTTTTCAGATACCAAAGGTATTTCAGGACTTTTACCTTGATATAAACATCCTATTGTTTCAAATTTCTTGCACCAACCCTAGATAGATTGTCTCATTGGCAGAGATTTACTAAAAAGTATTTTAAAATAGCATTATAACAATTTGTTTTGCCTAATTCAATCATACAAAATACCTTTTTAACAGCTGTCAGTCAATAACTATGTATTGTAGGTGTCAATATCTTGAATACTATTTTTCAATTGTAGAATCCCAGTACTTTAAAATGGATTTTGTATGTAAAAGAAAAAGTATTGGTTTTATATTCAAGTAGTCGCTCATTAAAAAGATTATTTTAGAATGGTTTTTATATGTAAAGGAAAAAGTATTGATTTTATATTCAAGCATTACCTGGCTGAAAAAATGACTTTTTCTTTCTTTATCTGTAGTAGATAGAAAAAGAAAATTAAAATCAAATCAAAAATAAATATTAAAAAAAGGCAGAAACTCTCAGAAGACTCTGTCAGGAAAAGGGGCAGCACATGTGCAAAAAAAAGCAATCTTCTTGGCAAAGGAAACAAAGAGACCCGTGCTCTTTTAGCAGTGACCAGCGGAGTTACAAAATCTAAATTTTTTTGCTACTGGTGGAAGGCACCATGCGTCCATGTTTAGATGACGCATTGGCTAACCTTTCCACTAGTAGCAGCCATCTCTTACCAACAACCCATGACTAAAAACACCAAATAATGGACTCATCAAAATCACAACTAAGACCCCATATAATGGCCTAAACAATTACAGCTGAAAACACAGAATAATGAATATATCTCCCCTAAAGTGTCTAACACATTGTTAATGCCTTGAACACCAAATTTGGACATATACACCCAAGAACGACTAACACATTTCAACACCTTGACCGGGAGATGCAACCATTTGATTTGTATTCAGGAATAACTTCCTCACCCACTGAATGGTTGTTGAACCCAGAAATAAAGGCAAAATATAAAATATATCTTCATTTCCTATCTTCTTTTATATAATTCCTTTACAGCCTTCATATCCAAGAAGTTAAACCAGTAAAATAACATGGAGTTAGAATAGAATAACCCAGAATGGAGTCAGATAATAGCAACAATCAATTTACCTTTGAAACCCCATAATGGTGACCTTGATATGTAAAGAAGATATCCCAACATTAAGTGAAAAACTTTCGTTATATATTGACCCTTGGCCGAGCCATCAATCAAGAGATGCACCTGTGTAAATAAGCAGAAGAACAGCGGAAGCAGGTGGGCATTAGACAATAACATAACCAGGTGCCCGGGGCGGTTCGAGTCAGTTGGAGACAAGATGCCAGCATGAGAACCAGCTTGCAGACTGTTGAACAACCCAGCCAAGATGAGGAAGAAGTGTTGCTATAAGAACTTGGGTCAATATAGCACTCCATCCTTGTCTCCACTCACCTCTCACACACAACAAACATCACCCTTTCGAGAATAAAGTGTGAGAGATATGTTTTCATAAAGAAGTGTCTTCATTCGTTATTGAAGTCGTCATTATTGGTTAATGATGTTTCTGCATGTAAGTGTATATTTGTATATGTATACGTGCAGTTGTATTATGTGGCTATACAACACTTTTCTCGTGGTTCAAAATATACCAATATGAAAATAAACAATTAAGATATGCGTTGAACATGTGGTATATAAAAAAAGGTGTTGAAGTAAAGATAGAAAAAGAAAAAATATGGAAGAACTGAAGGTAAAGAAAGACAAGACCATGTGTTAAAAAAAAGGAATAACAGATGAACAGGAGGAAAAGGAAAATACAAGACCACATTTTGAAGAAGGGATTTAAAAGAACCCAAAAACATCCCAAACTTGAAACAGACAACTTTCCATGTGTTACAAAAAAATATTACCACGGAAGTAAACAGCATACCCTCAAGGAAATAACTACCTCCTCAATGTGATTTATCAAAAAATTCCTGCTAACAATCATAACAAAAAGTGGAGAAAGAAGTTATCGACTCTGCCAAATGAAGCCATGTTCCACCACCATAAAAATCAAAATGGAAAATAAAGAAAATGTGAGTTACTAAGCTTCTTATTTTTGTTTTGTGGATAATATTCATGAATATTAAAAAAAATTCTAAGGAAAGGCAAAAAGTTAAAGAAGAATAATCCTCCTCAAACCAGACAATTACATTCAACAACTCTTTGCCCATAAAATTCCTGCACATAAAAAAAATATGATGTAAAAAAAGCGCCAAAAGCAAAAAAAATTCAAGTCAAATAAATAGTATTCCTTTTATTTATGACCATAATTCTCTTCTCGAAAAATAAAAAAAAAGGAAAATAAAATCTGTCATACCCAAAGAGTCCTTGTTTCCAGCCACCCTTAACAAAATAAATCAATAAAAAAAATTTGCCAAGATAAAAGAACTTGATAAATGGACCTCCTAAAATATAAGGAGAGTCATTGTCAATCCAGTCTTCATTAAAAAAAAAGCCTGGATACACTCACACAAAAAAGTCTGTTTCTCACCACCTGAACAAAACAAACAAAAAACAAGCAAAAATGACCAAAAAAAAAATTAAATAAAATTTGCCAACAAGATAAAAGTGTTGTATATTGACCTTCGACCCAGCCAAACATGCCATTCCAAAGTGATGCACTGGAAGGAAGTGACACATTCCAATGACAGTTATTTCCGCTTGATGACGAACAAACATGCCATTCCAAAGATATTGAGTGGGCGATTGAACTATTATATAACTCGGTGAAGACAGGCAGTCAGTGAGTTGGAGATCAGACGAGTTAGAGACAAGATGTAGTAGGGAAAGCCACACCAGGCCAAAGGGGCCTTCGGGACCCCCAGTGAGTTTGGAGACCCGTTGGTGATGAGATGTGGTAGAGAAAGCCAGCACTCAGCAGAAAGCTGAGCCCCCAGGCCTCTGGTTGAGCATCAGGAGAATGAGAAAGACACCACACTGATGGCCATAAGAGTGGGGGTCAATATATTGCAGTTCTGTTCAGCCTCCAACTCCCTCTCACACACACCAACCTTTCAAATAAAGTGAGAGGTATATTTTTTAAAGAAATCTTGTCTCGTCTTCATTGTGTCGTTGTGTTCTGCATGAATCTGTATATGAGTATACAACAAAAGAATTTGATAAATAATCCTCCTAAAAATAGGACAGTTAAAAATCAATTAAAAAAAAAAGTGTGTGGGGGGGCTGGATACATTGAAAGACATAAGACAAATAAAAAGAAAGAAAGAAAAAAATTAAAAGGAGCCCAAAACACAGCAAACAACTCACACACATACACCATATAAGAGACTCACTTTTTCTGTTCCCTTCTAGCATATCTCGGAAATAGCTCTGCTATCTTGGCGGGAACGTATATGTAGTAGATAGAAAAAGGAAATTGAAATTAAGTTAAATTAAAAATGAATATTAAAAAAATGCATAAATTTCCAAAAGCCCTTAACAGGAAAAGGGGCAGCGCATGTGCAAAAAAAAGGAACCCTCTCGGCAAAGGGAAAAAAGAGACCCATGCTCTTTCAGCAGTGACCAGCTGAGGGACAGCACCTAAATCTTTCTTGCTACTAGTGGAAGGCTTCATGCATCCATGTTTAGATGATGTGTTGGGTAACCTTTCCACTAGTAGCAGCCATCTCTCTTACTAATGACCCATGACTAAAAACACCAAATAATGGACTCATCAAAATCACAATTAAGACACCATATAATGGCCATAACAATTACAACTGAAAACACAGAATAATGGACATATCTCTCCAAAAGCATCTAACACATTGTTAATGCCTTGAACACCAAATTTGGACATATACACTTAAGAACAACTAACACATTTTAACACCTTGACTGGGAGATGTAACCATTTCATTTGTATTTTGAAATAACTTCTTCACCCACTGAATGGTTGTTGAACCCAGAAATAAAGGCAAAATATAAAAGATATCTTTGTTTCCTATCTTCTTTTCCTGTCTTCTTTCATATAATTCCTTTACAGCTTTCATATTCAAGAAGTTAAACCAGCAAAATAACATGAGGTAAGAATAGAATAACCCAGAATGGAGTCAGATAGCAAACAACACAAAATACCTTGAGACCCCATATATCTATCCAAACAATTTATTAGAAGCTTCATAATCTTAAACAGATACAATACATAAGCTTTGTGTATGATCTAAAATTTTGAAGTTTAATTCTACTAGAACTAAATTTAAAAGTTCTTAAACTTTAATCTTAGTTCTAAAAAAAGCACATTTTAAAATTTCATTCAACAAGTACTATATATATATATATATATATATAACTTTAGATAGAAGATATGGATGTAAATTCTCATTAGAATTATTTGACTTCTAACCTGAAAAATATTTTGACAGAAATTAAAATTGCATTATCCTAAACAGGTCTTTCCATAAGTGATGTATTGGAATTTGTATTTGGTTGGATATCCAGTTTCAAACATATATAAAAAGTAAAAAAACAAATCTCTGGTTGCTGGATTCCTGAATATTTAAAAAAATCACAAGTAGAGAAATTATACATGACTGACTGACACACCAGCATTCATCTAGATATTGAGCCAAAAATTCTATTTCAGGAAAATATGACTTAACCATTGTTTCATCTAATTAACACCTTTTTAATTCTAAAAAAAAGCCATTTTTAACTTGTAATGACCTAAGTGATACATTATTTGAAATAAACAGCAAATACAAATTTGTAACAATGAAACTCAAATGTTTATTTCACCCATCAGGTTATAATTCACGCTGTCAAGGTTTAACTATTAGCTTTGTATGAGTTTTATGATTTTAAATTTAATTCTATAAGAAATATCAGGTTTCTTAAGTTCCAGTAATAAGCACCTGACATAGAGTGAGGTTTAACAAATGAGTCTTGCTGGAACTATTTGCTAGTGTATTGAATTTAATCTTCATTGGAGTGGCTCTCACAGACTAACCTTTGCTTATCAAGGGACACTTGAATTATTTAGTAATGGCTAGCAAGTTAGTCTCACAGATAAATTGTAAATTTAATCCCCACTGGGTTGGCTCAGGGGTAGAGATTCTGCTGCTTTAAGGCCACATATGGCCTTTTAAATTATCTAGTGTGGACTTCTACAGCTAAAATGCAAATTAGAATTGCACATCTCCACTTTAGTATCTGATATCTGATTAATTTCTTGTAAAAAGTAATCTAAAAAAGTCATTAAAAGGTTCTCAACAATTTTTCATTACTTTTAAGTAGTTTACATTAATTAAATTTGAACTAATTTATTAACTAAAACTTTAAACTTGTTCAAGGTTTAGTTTCTTTTGTTTAATGGCATATCAGCCTTCATGGGTTATTGTTGTGGCGGTAAACCTGTATCTCCCATTGTATTAAAATGTGTTATTCCAATGTGTATATATATAGTTAATAAATTAAGATTGGTGGACTGGATTTTGATGGTTACCAATTATCGAATATGTGACAGTTGTTCTGTGTTTGATTTATTACCACCAAGAAAACTGCTTATTTTCTTGTTTAACAAAATACACATTATAACAAATTGGCAATGAAGATATTCCCTAAAAGTGAATGGATCTTTAACAAATGGACGATTTAGGAATGAGTGTTAAAACCTGGTTTTAAATGATAAAAAATTAGTCAACTATGGGTATGACTCGAATTTCTTTTTCACGTCATCCAAGTAAGGCAAATTAAAAAGAAGTTTTGGTTTCTTTTTAACAGAAGTGAGTCAATGTAAAGAAATATTTTGTGTATCCTATGAAAAGCATTATTATGCACTTGTTTTTTTGGTAAAAAACCCAGACTTTTGTGATTGTGACTCAAGTTCGAAACTGTGATTGTGTTGTTCTTATAATGGGAAAAAAATTGTGATTTGGACTTAGTATTGAAACTGTGTTGCAAATTGACAAATAAGTGTGTATTGTTCTAAAAAGTTTGGAAATTTATTTTGAAAAATAGTATTCATTCAAAATTTTGAATAGTTTTCACAATTTGGTGGCAAAAGGAAATTATGTTCTCTGTCATTTTAAAAATGATTTGTGTGACTCTGGCAAAAAAGTACCTATTTATAAAAAAAAAATAATTTTTTTTTTTTTTGCTTGAACCAAGTGTGTAAAAGAAATTATACATTATGGAAGAACTTATACAGCCTGTTAAAACTCTAGCAGAAACACAAGTTCAACAGCAGAGGACTCAACAATGCCTGCAAGAAGAATTAACTGCAATAATAAAAGAACAATTGGAAATATTTAAAACAAATAAAGGAAATTCTAATTTTTTTATGGCAGAATGAATTGCAAATTCAATTTCTGAGTTAAAGTATAGTCCAGAAGAAGGAATAACATTTCCAGCATTTTATCGAAGATTCAAGATCATTTTTACAAAATGATATGCTTCTTGATCGGATGAACAGAAAGTAAGTTTGTTGCTTAAAAAACTTGGCACTGATGAGAATACAAAGTATACAAATTCAATTTTACCAAAAAAGAAAAACTGACTAGATTTTGTTTGACGAGACTATAAAACTTTTGTCCAGTATTTTTGGCGAAAGAAAAAGTTTGTTTCATACCAGATACAAGTGTTTGAATTTAAGAAAACAAGAAGATGAGGATTTTGTCAGTTTTGCTGGAAATGTAAACCAACAATGTGAAAGGTTTAATTTGAAAGATTTATCCATTGACATGTTCAAATGTTTGGTTTTTATTCAGGGATTGACTGCCAGCTGCGATAAAGACATTCATTTGCAAATATTAAGTAAAATGGATATAACTTTGCAGAAAATCACGGAGAAGTGTCAACGCATGTTAAATATTAAACATAACAATTATACAATTGAAGAGAAAGATATTTCTCATGTTCATGCAAGTCAGACCTAAATCGAAATCTGCAAAAGATGATATAAAACCATCTCCATACTATTGATGTGATGGGCTACATTTAAAAAAAGGCTTATTTTAAAAATAAAAAGTGTTTTTTGTATGTTTTTTTTTGGCCACAAAAGTATGCATTGCTGAAGGAAAAATAAAATTTGTTAAAAAATGGTACTTTCAAAAATAAAAATATTTAGTGTCCAGTGGAAAATAAAAATAAAAGGTTTAATTAAAGATTAAAAGTGATTATGTCAAGAAAAGAGATTGAGGAGGAGCAGAAACGGAAATCTGTAAATGTAAAAATAAACAGTGTAAACATAAACTTACTGCTTGACACAGGTAGCAATATATCTATTATTAATGTTTTGATGTGGAAACCTGTTGAAAAAAACTAACAGAATGGTTTGAGGACTATCAGGAAAGAAATTAAACTTTAAAGGGGAGTTTATGTGCCATATTTCTTTTCCAGGAAAAACGTTAAAATCAAAAGTGTATGTGTTACAAAATATGTCAAATTTATTTGGTAGTGATTAGATTGTATTATTTGACTTATGGCAGCTGCCAATAACTTCTTACTGTAAGAGAGTAAACGTTTCTTCAAAAAGTAAAAGTAAAGAATCGGTAAAACTAGTTAAAGATCTGAAGAACTGTTTTCCTCGTGTATTTTTGGAAGGTCTTGGAAAGTGTGTGAAAACCAAAGTGAAATTTGAATTGAAAGAAAATGTGAAACCTGTGTTTAAGCCCAATAGGAAAGTACCTTTTGTGGCATTAGAGCCAGTCAATGAAGAGGTGGAAAGATTAGAAAAGCTAGGTGTCATCTTGAAAATTAATTATTCAGACTGGGCCTCACCCACAGTTTTTCTAAAGGAAAAAAATTAAAAAAAACTTCAAGTTTGTGCGGATTTTTCTATTGGGGTAATGGATTGTTTAAAAGACCATTCTTACCCTCTACTGTCACCAGAAGATATATTTGTAAAACTGAATGGAGGTAAGGTTTTCTCAAAAATCGATTTATCAGACGCCTACTTCCAAATGGAAGTTGAAGACAAGTGTTCAAAAGTCCTGACCATAAAGACACATAAGGGTTTGTACAAGCTAAATAGGTTTCCCTTTGGTTTAAAAGTTACTCCTAGCCTTTTTCAACAGGTCATGGATACCATGTTGACAGGTTTAGATTTCACCATCGGATATCTGGATGATATTTCAATTAAAAGTGAAAATAACCACAAACATTGTGACCACATAAAAAAAAGTGTTCAGAAGGATCAATGATTACGGTTTTAAGCTCAGTTTTGAAAAGTGAATTTTTCATGTCCCAAATTAAATATCTTGGACAGATAATAAATGCAAAGAGCCAAACACCTGACCCAAAAAGAGAAGAAGTCATTAAAAGCATCCAGGTTCCAAATAATATGACAAAACTGCAAGCATTCTTAGGTTTAGCTAACTATTATAGCATATATATTCCTAATATGCAAAACCTCTGAGCTCCTTTAAATAACTTTTTAAAAAAAGGAGTAAAATGCGATTGGACAAAGGAATGTGAAAAAGCTTTCCAAAAAATTTAAAAAAAATTTAATTTTAGATTTATTTTTAACTCATTTTGACTAAAAACAAGAAATTGTAGTAGCATTGGAAGCCAATGATTACAAAATTGGTGTAGTAATTTTGCATAGGTTTGAAGATGGTACAACAAAACCAGTTGCCCATGCATCAAGAACTCTCCTGCTGGCTGAAAACAACTATAGCCAAATTGAGAAAGAAGGGATTGCAATAATTTTTGCAGTAAAAAATTTCATAGATTCGTGCATGGAAGGAAATTTGTTTTGCAATTGGATCGTCGTCCATTGCTGTCAATTTTTGGATCCAAAAACGCTATCCCTACACATACAGCTAACAGGTTGCAATGTTGGGCAACCATTTTTTAAACTATAAATATGAAATGGAATTTTTGCCATCCAAAAGTTAGGACATGCAGACAGTCTTTCAAGACTAATACCAAAATTTTCAGTACCATTGGAGGATACGGTAATAGCTGCTCTAAATGCAGAAAAAGAAGTAAAAGATATGTTGTGCCATACAATAAAGGAACTGCTGGTGACTTTAGATGAAATAAGAGGAAAAGTTGAAAATGATGCTTTCATTAAAAAGATGAAAATGCAAGTGAGGTTAAAGGAAAGAAATAAAAACACAAAAAGTATAACTGCCTTTTCAATATGTGACTGTTTTACTATATGCAGATTGGGTAGTAATTCCTTTGGTATTTCAAAAGAAAATTTTGAAGGAGTTTCATCTTGGGCATCCAGGAATTTCGTGGATGGAGAGCTTGATGCGAAGTTATACTTATTGGATTGGAATGGATGACAATATTGAAAGGGTAGAAACCGGTAGAGGTTGCACACTAGCAGCAAAGGCACCACCGATAAGATACAAACCATGGCCCCAAACAGACATTCCCTGAACTAGAATACATATAGACTATCCTAAACCTTCAAATGGATTTTATTATTTGATAGTGGTGGACAGTTACATGAAATGGTCTGAAATTTCTAAGTGTTGGAGACCCACTGCAACTACCACAATCTATGTGTTAAAAGAATTGTTTTCTCGTTTTGGCATGCCCGAAAAAATTGTCAGTGATAATGGAACCCAGTTCATGGGAAATAAATTATGAAATTTTTGTAGATCATTGTCAGTTGAACATGTTACTACCCCTCCATACCATCCAAGTTCAAATGGACAAGCCTAGAGGTTTGTAGATACATTTAAAAGGACATTAAAGAAAAATAATGGCCTAGGTATGGAAGAAAGTGGCATCCAACAGTTCCTAAATGTATCTAGAATTACACCCAATCCAAACTCAACTTCAGGTAAATAACCTGCTTGATTTATGTTTTCCTGGAAAATTCAATCTATGTGTTGTATAATTTGTATCGCTTTGGTGATATCAATAACAGTAATAATACAGGCTATCTCTGTCATTTCGGATACAAACAGGTTTATTAATTTCTGTCTTCAGTTCTTGGTGACACAAAGAGAGAGACACAAATCATAAAAACATATGCTAACCATACTATAGTGACACCGCCCATGCAAGGCACATCTTGTGATGTTTAAGATCTCAATTCATCTCTACCGGTCAAGACCCAGAAAATATGATCTGATCAGATCTGAACAACCCAACCACACACTTCAACAGAAGAAACTCAACTAAACGGTCTTTTGAAAATCCTCAAATTCTGAGGACATCTCTTCCAGACATGACATCATCCACACTCTCAATTCACTCCAACGACTTCCTGTCTAGGTCTTTATTATGACAGATGATGATTGTCATATCTTTTCTGCGCAGGCATAAGAATGCCCATCTGACTATGCACCTGAACTAAGAGACACCGAGTAGTTCAAAGCCTTACCAAACTAGATAACAGAATATGATTAACGAAAAATGATTAATAAAAAAAAATCATTACCTTAATTATATAACAGTGTGTTTGAAAGACTTTTTCCTGGTTTGGAAAAAGAAAAAAAGTTTACTCAAATAACAAAAATTTTAAAAACACAAAATATACTCCAAAGTATTTCAGGCCTAGAGACAAAGTGCTTTTTTTAAAAGTATTGTGGTACAAAGGAATTCTAGGAAGAGGATGTAATAAGTAAAAGAATTGGAAGGATGATGTATATGTTAAAGGGTAAGAAATATGAACACCAAAGACATATAAATAAGTTGAGACCCAGATACATTGAGAATGTCATTGAAGATCAGGAAGTTCCAATGGAGGTACTTAACAACATTTTCGATATACCTGCTCCACGAATCCCTATATTTGAAAGGTAAACCAGCAAAAGGAAAAGGAAGAGAGTGGAACCTTTTAGTCCGGAAAAAAGGAAAAGATATTAGCTAATTTCAGAGGGAAGTTTAGTTCAGGGGGAGGTGTTGTGGTGGTAAACCTGTATCTCCCATTGTATTAAAATGTGTTATTTCAATGTGTGTATATATAGTTAATAAATTAAGATTAGTGGACCAGATTTTGATGGACACTGTTTATCGAATCAACCAGACTGTTGTTCTGTGTTTGATTTATTACCACTAAAAAAACTACTTATTTTCTTGTTTAATGAAATATGTTATAACAATTATTTAATGCCAATACCATCCTTGTAGAAGAACAGCATTGGTACTATTTAAACCAAAGCCAGTGGAATAAAGGGATCCATGCTGTTCTCAAGGTTCTTAGTCTAAAAGTGAACATAATAATGAGACTGAAGTTTGAACTCACTCCAGCATTTTAACCATTATGTCACGGGGCAACTTCCTATTTGTTCAAGTAAAAAGAAATAATGTTAAATAACTTTCAACAAGCGTTTTCAAAACATCTTCATTTTGAGTAAAAAAAATTCTTTTAGCACAATAATAACCATTCAAATTTGCTATTTTTATACCCAATGATTTATATAGATATAGCTTGGTGTCTGGATGTGTTTCATATAAAACGACAGCAAATTCAGATACTCAAAAATGTAAATTAGTCATATCGTGTACCAAGGGGAGTAACTCTTTAAACTTTATTCGTCTTAAGTCAATATTTTTAAACAGTTAGGAAATAGTATTTTCTCATAAATTTTAGATACAAGATATTATAAGTGTAAATTATATGCTAGAAGGATTTGGCTTCTAATCTGGAACGCTGTAAGTTTCGTACATGATTTCCAATTTCACGTCTGCAATGCTGGACATCAAAAATCTTTTTTAAAGAAAGATTGAGAACAAAAAATTACTAACAAAAATTACTTTGGAGCATAAATCCCCAGAAAATATGAGGGGGAGGAGAAAGGGAGCGGTCATCATTGTTTGTGCTGAACTAAGGGGTCCTAGCTAGCCGCAATCACCAACCCATTCATACAATACAATAAAATAATTTCAGTCATACTAGCCATGCTTGCAGGATTCACCAACATACTACAATCTCTCTGCGAAGAACTATTTAAAACCTTAAAATGGAATGATTATGTACAATGAAATATGAACTGAGAGGAAACCCCAAAATGAAATAGAAACAAAGAAAAAGAAAACCATTTGGTTGCCCTCCCATCCCTCGCCATCTAAGGGTGGAAAGCTGACTGTTTTCTGGTATTAAATAGATGGAAACAGGGCATAAAATCCCTACAAAGAGTGCAGAGCTATACTAACTGGGGACAAAAAATGTGTAGGGAAGGGTGCGGATAGGAATAAGTGATATAGATTGTGTGAATTGAAAGATCCAAGATCATTGATGTGGGGTTGGGATAATGGGGAATTTTGGATGAAAAAAAAAAACAGAGGATGAGGGGATCTTGGATGCAAAAACCTAGATGATGGGGCCAATTACTCACAAAATACTGCTAACTTGGTAAGAAAAGGGAAACAAAACTTACTCTAATACAGTCCCTTCTTTTGCATCATTCAAATCACTATTCAGGCTATAGCTAGGGTCATGAGAAACATCCTATGTTTCTCACCTTTCCACGGAAGGTCAAAATTGTAACCAACATCAAGCAGCACTAACCATTTGAGATCAATGTGAGTTATTCACTTCTCGACATGACTCTAAAATAGATGGACCTACTTGCAGTAGTAGAAAGTATGCACAGTCATTTCTTCCACTCCTCTGCTGCAACAGGAGCAATCAGGCAAGTCTGCGAGGTCAGCTTTGAAAGCCCAGTCAGCAAGGAGCAAAGCATTCTGTGCAAGTTGTCAGGTGAGAAAGAATTTGAAGTTGTTTAAGAAGCTCAAACCAGGTGCCCATTTCCACTGGGAGTGAATCTCCTCCAAGTGACAAGCTGAGTTGATCCTCAAGTGGATCCAAAGCAGAACCTACCACTAGCTCCTGATATAGCTTCTTTTGAGATTGAGAAAGGTCACTGGACCCAGGAAGCTTGCAAAGGGCCTTACAGCATTCAACCAGATATGATACTTCACCTCTTGGGCTATGACAGCCTTTGGCCTTTGGATTGGACTTCAAGTTAGGAGAAGCCATCTCAGCATTACATCTCACTGCATCCCCCATCAAAGATCAACTCAGGAAAGCCAGTCTTTCAGCAAGCCTAAGGCTCTTCAGATTGGTCATTCCTAGGCTCTCATTGTGAGGACATTGACAACAGGCCTGTCTGTGGACCATCAGCTTTCAACTTGCCCATAGCAATGTGGAGAGGGATTTTTGTAGCACCAACTGAGGGCCCTTAGGCAGAGGAAGTACAGACTGCTAGTAAAGGATCAAGGGAAGATTTACATGGTGCACACCTCTGCCCTGCCCTTTGAAGAACAACCACTTTTGAAGCTAGGCACTCACCTGGGCTTCTACCTTTTCCTGTACTTCTGATCAATTATGGTCCAGTTGGAGATTGGGCCCAAAACGCACCTTGAAGAAGTATCACTCAAGTCGAAGGGTCCAGGGAGAGGAATGCCATCCCTCCCAGCACCCAACTGCAGACCTTTGCTCTTATCAAAGTTGATCTTGGCTTCTGTTAACTGTTTGTACCATACAAACGTTTTCTTCACTGTCTCCATGTCCAAATGGCAGGACACAAAGACTGTGATATCATCAGCGTATACGGAGATCTTCGCCCTGAGTTGTCTAACAAAGGGGACTCTGCATAGGGTTGATTTGCCCCCTATCTCTCAGCCTACAGAACAGAATCTCCAAAATGAGGACATATAGGAGGAACAGGGACAACCCTGCCAGACGGACTGTTTGATTGAAAAAAACTCCAAGCACTTCCCATTTACCTGCACCACTGCATGGGGGCTATAGTACAGCATGCTAATCCATTTGTAAAACTCCAGTTCAAATCTGGTGCTCTTCAAAACCATCATCAAAAACCAATGATCCACTCTATCAAACACTGTTGACTGATCTAAACTGATCAGTCCAGCTTCAATGTCATCTTCTATCCCCTCTATGACCACCAAGTGCAGATAGTTCTGGATCAGTCTTCCCTTCACAGCATAGTTCTGCTCTGGTCTGATAACAATCTGCAAGTAGTTTGCAAAGATCCGGGCCAAAATCATTAACTCTGTGTTTAGCAGAGTTATGAGTCAATAATCATCTAGTTCCTCCCAAACATGCTTGCCACTTTTCTTCAGTAACATGATCACTTCCTTGGTAATGCTATCAGGAATGGCTTCCTGGGCAAATCAGTGGTTGAACACATCTATCAGAATAGGCACAAACATGTGTGACATCCTCAAGTACATTTCATAAACCCATCCAATCCTGGTGACTTTTTGAGGCAGACCTACTTCAACACATCACAGACTTCACTCTCTGTAACCAACCCCTCATAACCAGCTGCTTCCGCCTTCTGAAGGTGGGGGAAGTCGGCTCAATAGTTGCAAAAATCCTGAACTGAGAGGTCAGGCAATTAGGCAAAGCAATCACGAAAATGCACCTGAAAGACTTCACATATCTTGTGGTTAGATTGGTGGATGTGCTCATTTGGGGATTTGACAGACTCGATGAATCAATGGGGAAACCTTTTCACCTCTTCCTGACATGCAAATGCTTTGCATTTCACGGCTTCATTGGGAACTCTTTTTAGCCCTGATCTAACTGCATAACCCTTGTAGCACTCACTAGCCTCACACTTCAGGTCATTTTTAGCTAAATCTATTCCCAGGGAATCCCCCCTCTCCACCACCTGGGAAAGCATCTAAAGACCTCTCCTTCTTAGCCCTATCTAGTTTAGTTTTCGACCATACTTGATGGTGAGGTCTCTAATCCTATATTTCAAGGAACCCCACTATCAATTCCCAACTGATGCTTCCACTAGTGCTGGCTGAATAAGGGATTCCAATTGGTCTCAGAAATCCCATATCTCCAGTAAGGAGGTATTGAACTTTCAGTATCCAACCAGACTAGGCCTATTGTTAAGCCACAAACTGACCCTAACCAATTTATGGTCAGTCTGCTCTCTCCAATGGAACATGGGACAAGAACTGAATTCTTTATCTGCTCTCCTCTGTTCAAGTAGAATCTAACATGGTCAAAGGGTAAACTATCTATCCACGTCCACATATTCCTCCCAGGCTGATCCAGATAGAACCTTTCAAGTTAATTGTGCCAGGCCATGAAGTCAATCAGGCTGCTTTCACATATGTCCAACCCCTAACACCCTACACAACCCTATTTATCTTGGGGTCAAGGATCACATTCCAATCTCCCACCAAAACCTCAGATCATCAAGGAACAGCGGCAACCATTGAAAGAAGAAGCGTCTCTCACCAGTGATATCGAGCATTAAACTGCAACCACCTGGAAAACAAAACTTTAAATGGCAACAATCAGCTACAATCAGCCGGTCCCTGTCAACTGCAAAGACAAGATTGCCAATCATCAAGGCTGCATTCAATTAGCTGAGAGACTCCAGTGCTACAGCAGTTGTTAAATACTGAAAGAACCACAAAGTCTTTCTCCAGTGCCCGACAATCCTCTGCACAAATTCTCCTGCAACATGGTGACATCCATGCGAAGATTTGAGAGTTTACCAAGCAAGTGTGCAGACTTGTTTAGATCCCTCAGTCCCCTCACATTCAAACAATGAAGTTTTAAAGACATCCTTCACTTACCTTCCTACTCAGTGTCCTCAGTGTTCTTGAAATACTTGGCAGTGCGGATACCAACGGTGTGTGCAAGAGAACTGATGTTGAGTTCAATAGTAACTCGGCCATCTAAGGACAATCCTCCAACATCTAGTGGGATCTGCAACTTTATGGACCGGTAAACAAAACAAAAGGCTAACATTTTTTTAAGGAGGGGTGCTCCAAAGAAAGAGTATGCAAGGTTTGGGGCTGGGTAGAGGGACATTGTTGGGGTTGAAGTTGTTGGGGAAAGTTTTGTAGAAGTTGTGTAATATTTTTCTGTGGAGAAAAGGGCTGGGAGTCCAAGTCTTTATAGAGTTTTTTTGGAAATACCTTCTCTGATGTCTTTGTGTCTTTTGAGTATGATCAAAAATAAGACATCCATTTCTTCTGCAGGGGCTTGAGAGGGGGTCTTAAGTCATGCAGATTCTCTTTTTTCTCCTGAGGGATGAGGGAGTAGTTTCCAGCATTGATATGACTTTGGGTGCAGAGATTGGTGGCTTTATTTCGACCTCCTCCCTTTCTTCTACCATTGCTTACAGGAGGAGGCCTCATCAGCTGCTTTGGTGACAGGAGCAGACCTAGAGGCAACAGATTTAAAGGCAATAGACTCTTGGCTGTTTTTATCAGGGAGGTTTCCTCAGGTTTTTTTATACAGTAGTCTGTTTTTCTCCTCCTCTGGATGACCTTCATCCACCCCTCCTCTTTGTTGGCAGGATTGCTGAACTCTCGAGTTGGAATTGTCTTTAATGTTCCAACAACCAAGAAAGTTGTCAAAAAGGTGGCCCTAACAAAACTGGAGAACTAAGGGAGTGGGGAAAAAAAGTGCAGTTCCTATCTTGGCCAAGCAATGAACCTGGGCACAAAGAAAGCATAAGAGTAAAGATGCACCTTAAAAGTATTTTATCAACCCAGCAACAGACCGGGAGGTAAAAGGGAACCAAGAAAGCAAAGAGAACCCTGGACATCAAGAGTCTCCCCAAAACACCCACATTCTTTTACTGCATGTCAGTTATATATGCTCCACTTTTGGTACATCTGGGCACTTGAAACTTGGTCTGTCATTTTCTACCCTTGTACATCCAGGCACCTGAACCAAACCATGTGTCCCAGAGGATGCTCAAGTCTTCTTTTCTTTAACCTTATGGACATGTTTGATCCAGACAGGCCAGAAATAACCAATTTCTCTTACAAACACATTTTGACTGAAAATAAAATCATATTACTCTGAATATGTGTTTTGATTTACTCAAGATTAAACATACAAGTAATATAGCTGGATTATAGTAAATGATCACATTTATAGATCAGTATATGCACAGGTTCCAAAATAAGGGATGTATCAACAGCATTCTGACTCCATGCACATCCTGTACCCAGGGCAAAATTTGCATCATCCATCAGGTTGTAATGATGTTCTTTTACATTAATGTTTAAAACTGCAACACCTTTATAACCTAAAATAAATGTGCATAAATATATTAGGATTATAGTTAATTTTTGACTGTTAATTATTTATATTTTTTGATACAGAGTTTCAATACTGTAGAGTTTTTTCAATTTTTATCTTGATGTGTTTTTCAATTTTTTATCTTGACCAGAAACTACCTTTATGATTCATTTTATTTTAATTGCTCACTTGATGAAGTTGGGAATAGTTTATTATTTCAAGTAACCTTCATGCTTCTCCAACATGTTGGAATTTAAAAGGCTTCTCTCTTTAATATTGCATATATTTTTTAAAAATTCACTTTGATTATACAGAATGATTTCTTTGGTTTAGAATGTAAATAAACAAGACTATATAGATTCTACTCAAAATTTCATTTACTATAAGAAAAAACAATATTTGTAATTTTGCTTTTTTTCATCTCTTTGTTTTAAAGTTTATATTGTCACAATGCCTTCCTTCACAAGCTATATACTTGAAAAATCTTCTGCAGTGTTTCTAGCATTGCTGCAATTTTATGACTTTTCAGTTCATCAGTTGTCAGTGGCCAATATTTAAAGACTTGAATCCTCACTTGATGTTCACTATTCCAACACCATGATGGCAACTGAAATGGTATGGCTGCTGCTGCTGCTCAAAGTTATACCTCCCACCTGCTCACCATTACTAGCACCTGTGTGGTCACACTTTAAATTTGTTGATCATTCTGCCAGATTCTGTATTTCATCATTTTATTTCTATTTTATTTCTATATACAAGGGAAACCCCAAAAGTAATGCCCTAGTCTGCCAATTAAAATACTCTGACTGAATCTCCTGCTGAGAGGTAAGACATTCCTCCCCTAAAAAAAATAAAGGGTTCTGGGTATGATCCTAAACCACATCTTAGGTTAGGCTCCAGTTCTTGAGATCTGATAAGTGTGAAGTCATCTCTTCATTGCCATTATTCCTAAGTCCACTCTCACCTAGAGTGGTAGTACCTGTTAGGGTCTCATCCATAGATTAAATAGCTCTATTCAAAAATTATTAGGATTTGATAGGAATACTTGAAAACAATATGTGAAAACAAATTGTTACCATTATTGAATAAGAATAGTTACTTGAAACTATATCAATGTTGGTTTCATTTGGTTTATTTGTTTAATGGCATATCAACTCCTTATGGGTTATTTAATGCTGAAATTTGATTTGTTTGTAAGTATAACTATATTCTTAATGTTTTATTGCTTTTTTTAAAATGGCACTTTTGTCTATAATCATTTATTTGTACATAATTGTATATGAAGTATTCTGATATAATATGAATAATTTATGCACAATTATATGGTCTAAAGTAACTTCTCTTATTTAATGATAACCATTGGTTTGCATATAGTTATATGGTTTTTAAGTATTCCTATCTAACATCAATAATTTGCATATGATTTCGAGTAAGTAAGTAAAAATAATAATCCTTAGTAAACAATTATTGCTTAGTTCTATGGTATTCCTATGTATTCCTATCTAGTAGGAATAATTTTCAAACATATCTATTTGATTCATTGATGGGATCCTAACAAGTACTACCATTCCAGGTCAGAGTGGACCTGGAAGTAATGGCATTGAAGGGGTACTGCACACTGCCCAAAGCTCCAGAATTGGAGATGCACCATCAGATGCAGCTTAATGTCATACCCAGGATATTATATAATTGTGTATAAATTATTAGTATTAGATAGACATATTTGATACCATATAAATTATTTGTATTTAAATAGTTACTTGAAGCTAGAATTATTTACTAAGGATTATTATTATTAGTTACTTAAAACCATATAATTGGTTTAAAAAAAAGTGACTTTGGCATTAAATAACCCGACAAGGATTAACCTGTTGGAAAAGTAGCCAACCAAATCAATTTAATCAAATGTAATGCCTATGTATTTTCACTAGCAACACATAAGAACATACATATTGCATTCATGAAATTTCACTCCCATGAAAGCAACCTACTTTTTCACAGCAGTAATGTGTGAGGAAAATATTTGAATCTGATTTGTGTGAATAAGTTGATCAAGGTACTCATTTTTCAGCTATTAGATCTGTGCAGAATGAGGTTTATCATTCTTATAAATATCACCTTGCTGAAATGTGTTATCTATTGCCTAATTGTACACAAATTCACAGTCTGATCTTGTAGGATTTGTAAGGTTGCGTAGGGCAATTAGTTGCGATAGCCGAGAGTAATTAATTGCGTTAATAAAGAGCAATCAGTCGTGAAGACAGGAAAGTCAATTCCCGATTGAGGAATGGGAACTATTTATGGTACCTTGGGGCATCCCATTGTGCAAAAGTGGACTATTCCATTGCATAGATCGTCATTGGCTCTTTGGAAGTAAGTGATAGTATTTTATTATATAAACCAGCTTCAGTTTAGCATTGTAAGGAGGACGGCACTGAGCTATGACCTGCTTTATTTTTGTCTGCCAGCTGCATGCTTTACGGAGGTATGTGTTATTGTTATTCTAAAGATCTTTGTAAACATTCAACAAGTGTTGATAAATGTCAATGGATGCACTTTTTTGGAAGAAGGAAGTCAATAATACTCCTCTGCTTTCATGACAGATGCCTTTTTGCCTGACTGCTACTCACCTGCAATCTGCAACGACACAAAAAAATTTAGAGTTATGTTGGGAATGTTCAACTTCTACTGCTATATCCCAAAGATGAACCTTTATTGGCATGAGTAGTGTTTATTTGGCTCCCCATGAGGCTAAAATCAGATACAAGGTCAGTTTAATGTGGGGTGCTGTTTAATAAGTGACCCTCCTGCAAAGCAGTGCAAAAATTGCTTAGCTTTCATCAGCTCTTCCTTTCAGGGGTGCCTCAGGCACTGAGTAATAAAGCCAATCATTACTTTCTTTAAGCAATGGGGCAGATACTGCCTGGGAGGAGGGTCCCATAGAACCAAGCTATTGTTAATTTCTCACCCACTCAGCACAAGTGCCAGTATAGTATAGGTCAGCATCATGAAATAGGACACATGCAGTATAGTATAGGTCAACATCAGGAAATAGGACACATGCAGGCTCTGGTTCATTGCTGGTGAAGATTCATAGAAAACAGGTTCTATGAGGTAAAATAGTGTTTTGTAGCTGACAACTTTCTCTATCCAATGGTGTTATTATGCTCCCTAAATCAGGTCATAGTTTCTGTGAAGGTAACGTACCTGGGCATTCGAAGCGCGCACGAACGTGTCTGGCTTGTCGAAAGGAAACCGATATGGCTGCCGCGAGCATATTTGATGAGGGGAGATCTCGAACCAGTGAGAGGTAATGTACACGTATGCAAATTAGTGCGAGAGCTTACGAAGATACAAATACGCACGGTAACGGCTGAAAGGAACCAGAGTTCTAAGTGCATTTGCCCGACGAACGCGTTACAACTCAACGAAGGAAGGAAGCCAGGCGAGAACCAGAAGGAGAGAAGGAAGGAAGGAAGGAAGGAAGGAAGGACGGAAAGTAGGAGGGAGAGCTAAGGAGAAAGCGAGAGAGAAGGAACAGCTACCGAGAGAGGGAGAAAGCTCTCGACTCAATACGCCCTGAAACCAACAATAGTGGTCTCTGTTGAATTGATACAAGAATCAGTTTCCTATTGCGTTTTACGCCCGCTCTGGACAACAGTTTCTGTGGAAATGAATTAAACAGAAAGCATTACTTTAGAAGTGTCTGTAGTGGATGGTGGTTATCAGATTGTATTTCATACCTCTTAACTTGAAATACTTTTATTTTAAATGTTGTCAGAGATATTGCTGATGCTAACAATCTTCCTAATAGAATGTTGTGATGCTGGCAAAAGAAAGACACAGGGAACACAAAAAGGTAGATAGAAAAACATATATATTCAAGTAACAGAAACAAGATACAAGTGAACTGGGTTAGACAGTAGTTAGCTGAGAGTCCAGTCAGATAGCAACTATTGTCCACTATGTTAGTGGTGTCTCACTTGATTGTGTCACATGGATTTGGATCAATTCTGGTGAACTCCGGTCAATGCTTCATTGACGTGTATTTATGGAGGAGGTTGAGTCCATTATGTAGGGAGTAAGTAAAAGTAAAGTTGGCAACCATAGTCGAGGGTGACCAGAAGGCTCCCTTTTCGATAGCTACTACACTGAGGTGTAGGGGAGGGCGCTACTCCTTTCCCTGGATTGCTCCACTTTACCCGTACCTTATATTGCTGAGTGTTAAGCAAGGAGGTATCAAATACCATTTTTAAAGTCTTTGGTATGACGCAACTTGGGATTGAACCCAGATCTCCCGGACCATTGGTGAACACTCTACCCACTAGGCTAATGAGCCGGTTTATGTAGGGAGTACAACATACAATAAAGCCAACATTCCCTCAAAAGAACAAATTAAATTTTAAGAATCATCAGGGCTTTGATACAGATATGTGAAGCAATAAAAAAAATTGTACTAACAGCAATGAAATAATTTGTAATTATGCAATTTTTTATGTACAAGAAAATTGTAAGAAATTATTTTACAAGGCAAGTGTTTACTGACAGAGGTGAATTGTTTTTTTGTTTTTTTTTAGTTTTTAAATGAGTTTGTTTAGAATTTGTTTTTGTGCTTGCAAAGTCCATTTTGTGGAATCAAAATCCTGTGGATTTATATTCAGATCAAGCAGGGATATTTTCCATTCAAAATTATTTTTTTTTTACATTTGGTTTATCTGGGTATTCACATGTCAGGAGAACAAGCACAACTAACTTAACAAAAATAGGGGAAAATAAAAGATACAAGGGCGAGTGGTTGGGGATCATAAATTAGGATTTCCTTCAGACAATTGTCTGGTCCATTTAGAAAAAGCTAAGTAATTTGTATGATAGGCATCACATGAGATAAGGGTTTTTCTTTAAATGATGGTGCTAATGGCCTAGAATTCTATTGGGGGTAAGGGTAATGGCCTAGAATTCTATTGGGTTAAGGCTAATGGCCTAGAATTTTATTGGGGTAAGGATAAAGTGTTTATTTATGAGATCTGACCATTTAGCTGTGGAATGTGGCTGAAGATTTATTTGTTGCTGACTACCCTTTAATTAGTTGTAAGAGTTGTTACACAAGGTATCATCTGATATTTTATGCTCTTAAAACTAGAGAACAAGTGACGGCAGATTTCTTTATTCAATTTCAATTCTTTTTGCCATTAAGTATTATTATTGTTTTTATTTTATTATTTACTCCTTTAGAGTTTTTCGCATCAGTGTTAGCTGATGGTCTTTCACTGGAGTTTGAGGGACAGCAAGTCTCCTCAAGTCTCCAGGACTCTTCTCAGTATTCTGGCCATTCTCAATAATGATGTCATTTGGATGGTCTCCACTCGGCCATCAACTTCCAAGTCCTCCAGTCCCTTTAATAATCCTTTAGTTACTATACCAAAAGCACCAATCACAATTGGTATAATTGTCACCTTCATGTTCCATAGTTTTTTCAATTCTCTAGCAAGATCGAGGTATTTATCCTTCTTTTCACATTCTTTCAGTTTTATTCTGTGGTCAGCTAGGACAGTAAAATCAACAATTTTGCAAATTCTCTTTTTTTGTTGATTATTATAGGTCTGGTCTTCTAGCTGAAATTAGGTGATCCATCTGTATGTCAAAGTCCCATAGGAGGTTATGTGTGTCATTTTCTAGGACAGATGCTAGGTTGGGCATATAACATTTGTTCGTATGGTCAAATTTAAATTTCTTGCATATCTCCCAGTGGATCACCTTGCCCACCCAGTCATGTCTCGTCTTATACTCCTTCTGTGCTAATTTGCTGCATTCGCTTATTATGTGATTGATGGTTTCATCTCTGTCACCACATAGCCTACATTTGCTATTTTGTTGCATCTTATCTATTCTGGCTTTGATATGATTGGTTTTTATGGTGTTTTGTGCTGCTATTAGGAGAGATTCTGTTTCTCTCTTAAAGTTTCCTTTTCTTAGCCATGTCCAGGTTTTCTTATGTGAGATGTTGTTTATTAGTCATTTAAAATGCCCATAGAGTTGTTTTTCTCCCCATTTTTGTTTGCCAGTTATTGTCATTCTTTTGTCCATCGTGTTGTCAGTATTGTTTCTGATGGCTGTAAACAGTCCTCTTTGATGTTTTATATGTAGTCTTCGAGTTGTGTCTATGCTGTCTTCGATGCTGGCAAGTCCTCTTTCTCCCTCTTTTCTTGATACATATAGTCTGTCAACATCATCTCTGGGATGTAATGCCTTATGCATGGTCATTAGTTTTCTTGTTCTTTGGTCCATTTGTTTAAGTTCATCTCTGGTCCACTTCAGAAAGGGTCCTGAATATCTAACAAGGGGTACAGCCCAGGTATTTATTCATTTGATAAGGTTTCTGCGAGAAAGTTTTGTCTCGAGTAGTTTTCTAGTTCTCCTGCGATACTCTTTTTGAATTTTGTCTTTCATTTTCATTTATTTGATGGTGTCAGCCTCCAAGATGCCCAAGTATTTGTAGGTTTCATTTTCTCTGAGCATTCTAATCTTGTCTTGATTTGGTAGTTCCATTCCATCAGTCATGTGTCATTTGCTACTTTTCATTACAAGCATGGTACATTTTTCTATGCCAAATTCCATTCCTATGTCCTGACTTTGTGTATTAGAGTTTCCAGTTCTTTTTCATTTTTTGCAAATAGTTTGATGTCATCCATGTACATTATTATTATTATTACCATCATTATTATTGTTATTATTATTATCAATTTTTTCTTTAAGTTCATCTCTGGTCCACTTCAGAAAGGGTCTTGAATATCTAACAAGGGATACAGCCCAGGTATTTATTCATTTGATAAGGTTTCTGCTAGAAAGTTTTGTCTCGAGTAGTTTTCTAGTTCTCCTGCGATATTCTTTTTGAATTTTGTCTTTCATTTCCACTTGTTTGATGGTGTCAGCCTCCTATATATTGTCATCCATAGACAGACTGTTTCATTGTATCACAACTCTTCACACAGGACACTTTAAGCTGGGATTGAAACATGCCCAACTTTACGTTAGACTTAGTATCTTACCGCTCAATCACAGGCAACATACATCATCTCATGAATGATAATGCAAATGTAGTGGTTTTTGCTTGTTTAACTTTTGTGTTATTGGATACCAGAGTGGTCTGTTCATTTGAAAAACTTTGCATGACACAGTTGGCAGCCATTAATTCCTTTGCCAGAGTGCTCAAATTAGAGAAAAATTGAAGAACGAGGTAATCCAAAAAGAAGAATTTAATGTAAAAGAAAGTCAACGTTATAACATTTCAGTTCTAATGAACCATCATCAGGACAAGGAAGGATAATATCTAGTGATGATAAATCACCAATGGATGTTTAATAAAATACAAAACAAACAGGAAATATTATATATACAGAGAAAAATGTAACCTTTTAATCAATAAATCTGTGTTTGTGTTTAAAAATATGTCAAGTGACTGTTTAAGACAATGCTGTAGAACAAATAGAATGCCCAAGGAAGTAACTGAATTAGAAAGAGAAAGAATAAGGAGGAAGGAAGGAAGAGAAGAATTGCTTTAATCCAATTAATGTTGTTTTGTATTTCATTAAACATCCATCAGTGATTTATCACTAGATATTATCCTTCCTTGTTCTGATGATGGTTCATTAGAACTGAAACATTATAATGTTGACGTTCTTTTACATTAAATTCTTCCTTTTGGATTACTTTTTTCTTCAATTTTTCTCTCTATATATATTGATATATTTCTAAGTATTACAAAGTTGGGTCCTATGGGTAAATAGTAAAGCAGACTGAGTTCTTTAACCTTGATATGGCAATTGGTTGAGGAGAAGGAAAACTTTGAATTTAAACCTGTTATACTCCTCTTAAAATTGGTCTTGTGTCATATCCTGTCGCATACATACTTTCAAGCATCCCCCTACCTTTTTTATTTTCCCTTTTTTATTTATTTTGTTGATAATGTAGATAAGCACTGAAATATTTTAAATGCCTAATAAAACTTTAAAAATAAAATCAGATTTTGATTAACGACTGGCATTTTCAGCTTTTTATTAATTGATTACACCATTGGCCTAATGAGTAGAGTGTTCACTAGTGGTTCGGCAAACCGGAGTTCAATCCCAGGTAGAGTCATACCAAGGACATAAAATGTGGTACTTGATGCTGTCTTGCTTAACACTCAACATTATAAGGTAAGGATCAAGAGTAAAGTGGAAAAATTCAGGGGAAGGAATAGCGCCTTCCCCTACATTTCGGTGTAGTAGCTATTAAAAAGGGAGCCTTTGGGACACCCTTGACTACGGTCGCCAACTTTACTTACAGAAATTTTGGTTAAGTTATTGTATAAACCTTTTTACAAGCGATATATTTAAGCCCTAGTAAATTACCTCCCTTACATCTATGGCTCATTATCTCCCTTACATTAAAATTTTAGTCAAAGCAAACCTGAACTGTAAAACAAGGTTTGGTTTGGTTTGGTGGGTTTTATGGCATATCAACCTTTGTAGGTTATTTAACGCCAAATCCATTTTTATGTAAATAATCTGTTCTATTGAAAACAATTCAGTTTAGCATAAGTACACAGTTTAATTGTCAAAAACATTTATTTCAAACTATTCAAGAAGTTATATGTAACAATTCAGTTAAGTGTACAATTTTAATGTCAAAAAACAGTTATATTTCAAATAATTCAGTTAAGCATAAGCACGCAGTTTAAATGTAAGTACGGTTTAACTGTCAAAAACATTTCTATTTCAAGCTATTCAGTTTACTCAAACAATTCAGTTTAGCATAAGAATGCTGTTAGTTCTATTTAACCCATAGATAGGGCCCTATCAGGTGCTACCACTCCGGGCCAGAGTGGACCTGGGAGTGATGGTAATGAAGGGGTACTCCGCATTCCCCAAAGCTCCAGCACTGCTGGAACCTCACCATCAGATTGTTTAGTGTCATATCCAGGAGATGTGCAGTCAGTGTATTCTACAGCCCCAGCCGACTGGGCAATACACAGAGTTAAATGTCAAACAGTTTTATTTCAGATAATTTAGTTTAGCATAAGAACACAGTTTAGACGTTAAACAGTTCTATTTCGAGCAATTCAGTGTAGCATTAGTACGCAGTCTGAATGTCAAAACAGTTCTATTTTAAACAATTCAGTTTAGCATAAATACGCAGTTTAAATGCAAAAATCAGTAAAGTGAAAGAAGCATGGTATATATTTCTATTTAACCCATAGATAGGACCTTTATCAGGTGCTACCACTCCGGGCCAGAGTGGACCTAGGAGCGATGGCAATAAAGGGGTACTCCGTATTCCCCAAAGCTCTAGCATTGCTGGAACCTCACCATCAGATTGTTTAGTGTCATATCCAGGACACTCGTTGGGGGGGGGGTCTTACCCCTCTGCAGAGAAGCAGTCGGTGTATTCTACAGCCCCAGCCGACTGGGCAACTGTAAAACAAGTATAATAATTACAAATTAGCAATTGTTTCTGGATTAACATGAAATATACAACAGATTATACCTTTTGGGGGACTACAAGCAAATTACTTTGGACACTAATTACCCAGTCATTAAGGTGCTTATTATATTATTATACCAAGTACATACTGCAAGGACTATCTTATCTTTAATTTAGATGAAAATTTTTTGAATGCAATATTTGAATGTTAATACATTCTGGAAATTAATTAATCTTTGTTTTTATAATTTTACCTATCCTTAATTGTGAAAAAAAAAGGGTGTGGATAACCAAACAGTCAATTGCACAAAAATAACAAAATTCAAATTCCAGTTGAGACAATTAGACACTAATTGTCTCAGCTGGAATTTGAATCCAATCACTGATGACAATCTGCAAATGGTTCGCTAAGGCCTGGGCCAGAATGTTTAACTCTATGTTTAGCAGAATTATGGGTCGGTAATCATCTAAGTCTTCCCAAACATGCCTGCCACCTTTCTTCAGTATTGTTATCACACTCTTAATAATGCTACCATGAATGGCTCCCTGGGCAAACCAATGGTTGAACAAATCTGTCAGAATTGGGACTAACATGTGCAACATCCTTAAGTACACATCATAAGGTAAACCATCCAGTTCTGATAGCTTCTTAAGGTCATCCTGCTTCAAAACATTACAGACTTCACATTCAGTAACCAAACTCTCATAGCTAGCCACTTCCACCTCCCTAAGGTCGGGGAAGTCAGCTAAATAGCTATGAAACTCCTGAACCAGCAGGTCAGGATAGAGAGCAAAACAATCATGGAAGTGCACCTGAAAAGCCACACGCATATCATGATTTGACCATAGTGCATGCCCATCCAGGGACTTGACAAACTTGATGTACTGATGGGGAAACCTTCGTACTTCTTCCCCATGTGTGAACACATTATATTTCACGGCTTCGTTGGGAACTCTTTTTAACCTTGTAGCACTTGCTAGCCTCACACTCAAGGTCCTGACCAGCCAGATCTATAACCAGGGAATCCCCCTCTCCACTGCCTGGGAAAGACTATCATCTAAAGAGTTCATCATCTTAGTCCTATCTAGTTTGAGCTGTCAACTGTATTTGATGGTGAAGTCCCTAATCCTATACTTAAGGGATACCCACTGATTATTCCTAGTAACTGCTCCACTTGTACCCGCTGAATTAAGGTTTCTAGCCACTCCTGGAAGTCCCGTATCTCCAGTAAGGCGGTATTGCACTTCCAGTACCTGACCAGACTAGGCCTATTTCTAGCCGCTGACTGACCCTAACAAGTTGAGGTCAGTCTGCCTGATCCAGTGGAACATGGGACACATAACAAAATCACTGTCAGCTCTTCAAACACTCTGTCCAGATAACTTCAAATCTGGTCAGAAGGCAAATCAATTAGCCCTGGGTGATCCAGACAAAACTTGTCAACCAAATCATGCTTAGCCAGCAAGTCAATCATGCTGTTTTCACACCTATCTGACCCACTAGCACTCCACTCGGCCTTATCTAACTTGGGGTCAAGGATTGCATTCCAATCACCCACTAAAACTAACTGTTTTGGATCATCAAGGAATGGTACCAACTGTCAGAAAAAGAGTGTCTCTCACCACTACTATTGGGTGCATAGACTGTGACTATCCGGAGTTTAGTCACAACCAGCTAGCTCTTGTCATCTGCAAAGACAAAATTGACAATCGCATTAACTAGCAGAGAGATCCCAGAACTGCAGTGGCTGCCAAATGCTGAAAAGACCACAAAGTTGCCCCTCAGCATCCGACAGTTCTCTGTACAAGTAAAGTGAGTCTCCTGCACTGCAGCAATATCTACACAGAGGTTTGAGAGTCACCAAGCAAGCACACACACTTGCTTGGATCCCTCAGTTCCCTCACGTTCAAAGTGGCAAGGTTTAAAGCCATTCTGATGCACTTGTCTATTGAATGTTGATGGGAGTGAGGATGCCAACGACATGCCTTAGGGAGCCATGCTGAGTTCAGTGGTAACTCAGTCATCTCTAGACACTCCAACATCCAAAGGAAACCTCAGCTTTATTGCTCCTTAGAAACAAGGATGAACATAAATCGAGACCTAGCCTGAACAAAAATTTTGCATTTTCTCCAAGGAGGAGTGCTCTAATTGCCCCAGCCTTACATCCAAATAGGCCTTACTGGCCTTATCCAGCAGCCACCACTTTGATGAATGTAACAGCCAGCTGAACGGATGAAGGTGGTCCCATGGGTGCACCTCTGTAGTTGTATGGATTAACCATTAATTGTTCATTTACTTTCTGCAACTTTATTAGTGGCAGAAGAGGATTTTGAGCATGTGCTCTAAATTGGTCTCAACCCTGTTTGTGGAGAATAAGGCTACCGCTTGAAGTTCCTTGGAGGACTGGGTTGTTTTGTTTTCTGGCAAGGCTGATCTAACTCTTTGCCAGACTTAAGAAGTTTTTATTTTCTCTCTTAGCTCAGATTGAGAACACCTGCTGGGAGAGAGAAGGGGGAGGGGAAAGTGTGTGCAAGAGCTAGACAGCTTTTTGAAGGGATTGGGTATGGATGTCTTCTATGTACTCAGGGGCATCTGTAGGGTATTTTTTAGGAGAGTGGGGATAGATTAGTGTTTTGACGGATTTCATGGAGGTTTCATCTCCGCTGTCCCTACGTCTTTTTTTGGTTCCAATGAGTGAGGTATCCATGGACTCTACTGGTACTTCCTCTGGGGTCTTGCTGGGTTTTGGGTTTGGTCATTTTTTCCTTCATGGTTTTAGAAGTGGGTGAGTTGATTTTTCCCAGATCCTTTGAAGGGATGGCTATGGAAGATATGGATTCCTCCTTGACACATTCTTTTTTCTTTTTGATTTTGCCGGGTGACTCACCCTTAGAGAGGAACTTTTTACTTTCTTTGCCTTCTTTCTGTAGAACACAAGGCTCTTCCTTTGAAGTGCAAGTCTTTTGAGGAGTAGGCTCCTGGGAGGCTTTCTTTTGGGGAGAGTCTCTCGGCTGGATGATCTGGGAGCAATTTGAATCAGCCTGTTTTTTTGTTGCTATTCAAGGCAGTCGCCTTTCTGTTTTTCCAGACGACTTCGGTCCATCCCTCTTTGTTGGTAAACTTTTCTGTCTCAGGTTCTCTGGAACATGTTGCTTTGGCTCATTTTTTTAAACCTTCTCCAGTTTTTTTTTTGGTAGAATCTGGCAAGATGGCCTGGTTTTCTGCAGTGCCAACAGTGAGGATGCCTCCACTCTACTACTACAATCATCAGCCAGTTACCAAAGCATCCGGAATGGCAGAGAAGCTCTCTCTTTTCAGGCAGATGAAGAAGGTGAAGTCACTGTTGGCAGCACCAGAGTTGGCCCGTAGTGGTGAGACATCTTCAATAAACTTGTAGGTGCTGAGGAAAGAAGCTAGGAAGTTTATGGGTACATTGCGAACCGTAAATTTTTTGCTGGAGTTTATAGATCTTGGTTGTTATGATCTTTTCTGCTAGCTTCTTAGCTTTCTCCTCTGTGGGTAGCAGAATATTCCATGTTGCATAACTTTGTCTGCAGAAGTAGTGACATGGGATCCCAAAAGTCAGGAGAAGGTCATTGAACTTTTCTTTTGTGAGCCCGGGCAATTTTTTGGTCCTTAAATCCCTGATGACCAAGGAAAGGATTATTGGCTCTAAACTTCTGGTAACCCCAGGGATAGTGGTGGAGTCACTGAAAAGGCATTGAGATCCCTGACTTGTGCCTGGTTCAGCAGAGTCAATGATTTGTGCTCCTAGGGATTTCCACTGGTGGCTTTGAGTTCAGACTATGGGCTGCTCTCAGTCATTCTGATTGGTTGGACAACCTTATTTGTCACTGGGGTATGTTTAGATACTCCCCCCCCGCCATAGCTGTGGAAGCAACCTGGGGAGGGAGGATTTTTATGAGATAGGCAGGAAAAAATAAATAAACTGGAACTAAAAATGAAAAAAACCTGTGAGATTGTTGCGACGTTATCTATTTCTCATGGAAATAGATAAACGTTCGCAGCTGACTTAGAATGCTTTGGGTTCTAACAAGCAGACTAACTAGTGAGCAAGGGGTATTGCTAGCATCCAGATTTCAGACAAAAATAAAACAAGCTGTAACTCAAAACAGGTCCCGTGACATGACTGAAGCAAGCCAGTATATATATATATATATATATTTACACCAATATATCCATTCCTGGGCCAGCAACCAATCACTGTCCAGAGAATGGACTTGCGTGTAATGGAATGCTCCAATGTCTATAAAATCTCTCTTTCCTCAGTTCTGCATCTCTCTTCAACTCGTAACTCAACTGGTTATGCAACTGACTCCTAGCTACCAAGGTCTACATTTCAACACAAGTAAAATCTGACATAAGAGAATTTTGACATGGTGTTGCGAACAGGATTTGACCTTGCTGGTTGGGAAAGCACGTTCATTGAGGCAGCCATATCTGCTGCCTCTGGTATGATTTATCCACAGACATTCTCAAGCGAGGAGATCACTAGGAACAATCTGCATATGCTGAACTGAACAATGCTCAAGGAGCTGAGAATCAAGGCTATGGATGATGTACTTACCATACTCAAGCTAACCAAGGAAGAGGATTTTTCTTTGGTATGTCAAACTTGGTTACCTGTCACTTTTAAAGTTGGGAAAAGAATCATGAAGCAGGCGCTATACATATGCAGGAAGGTACAGGTAATATACTTCAGCAAAGCAGCCTGTATTGATGTTGGTATATGACCTCCTTGCTTTCTCAAACCCATGACATCATCATCGTCAGTTGCATGTGATGCTGTACTTCTAAATATCCAACATCACAAGATAGACCCTCCTGTAAAATAAACATAAATTCAATTATCCTAAGATCCCTCCATATCCGCCGACCACTGAGAACATACTAAAGCTAAAGATATAGCTATTGACCAATTTGCCACCACGGCATTCAATAATAGCTGGAAATTTCCAGTAATGTCCAGCTCTTGAGCCCACATCCACCTCTAAGAAGGTTTAACCCCCAAGGTTAAACATAACCCTATTCCAGTACCATACAAGGAAGAAGTAAAAATAACCCTCTAGGACAATGTCAAAAGGAGCATCATCTCTCCCGTACCAATTGGTACCCCCACCGATTGGTGCAGCACCAAGGTTATCACTATGAAGAAAAATGGAAAACCAAAAAGGACAGTAGACTACAAGCATCTAAATACAAATGGGAAACACACTACACTAGCTTACCATTCCAACTGTCTTTACAGGTACCACTAAACCCCCAAAAAAGGGTCCTTGATGCCATGGATGGCTACCACTCAATCCCTGTAGGTGAGGAATTACAACCGCTAACTACTTTCATCACAGAGTGGGATCATTTTATGTATCTCAGAATGCCTCGAGTACTTAGCATCCAGTGATGCCTACACATATAGGTATGACGAGACATTCCTGGCAAAGTAAAAATTGTCGAGGATGCCTTATTCTTCGACAAAAACATAGAAGAGGCTTTCTATCACATGTTTGACTACTTATTGCTGTACGAAAAAAAATGGAATCGTCCTCAACAGAGAAAAATTCCAATTCTGTCAGGAGTGACCCCTTGCAAAAATTTACTAAATGCAATCTCGAGCTTCCCAGCCCCCCAAAATATCACTGAGGCAAGTTCTTGGTTTGTGCTAGTCTATCAAGTCGCATGGGCATATTCACTAAGCCCTATAATGCTGCCATTTCAAGATCTTGTTAAAAAAACACACACTTTGTTGGGAATGAAAACCTGGAAAAAGCATTCCAGGAATCCAAATAAATCACCGTGGGCTTGGTAAAAAAGGCGTTACCACTTCGACATCAACAGAGTACCTGCTAGGCCCCTGATTGGAACAAAGAAGGCATGGGCTTCCTACTAGTGCAAAAGCTCTGCATGTGCCTCACCAAGAAGGCCCCAGTATGTTGTGCCGATAAATGGTGGATTGCACCCATCGAAGGCAAAACAGCTACAATGGCCTGGGCATTAGAAAAATTCATCATGGGTTGCTCAAAGGTAATAGTAGTAACTGAACATCAACCACTAACAGGAATATTTAGTGACAGGGACCTTAGTAAGGTACACAATCCATGCCTCTTCAGACATAAGGAGAAATATCTCAGATATTCCTTCAGCATCCAACATTGCCCAGGCAAGTGGCATAAAGGTGCTGATGCAATCTCCTGCAATCCAGTGACCACAGCAGAAGCCCTTATATGCCTATGCCCCACACACCCCTCTTCCAAAGATGTCCATCTCTTGGACAACATAGATGCTGCAATGATGAATATCAGTGACAACAATGCTGCCATAACACCTGACTACATTCGGGCATTGGGCCAAAATGACCAGAGCTAAACAAACCTTATAAACTCCATCAATCAAGGATTTCCTTCCAAACGCTCTCTTACAGAACCTGACATCTGCGACTTCTGGGAGGTATGACACTGACTCAGTACTGACAGAGGTTGTGTGTTAATGGGCGGAAGAATTGTCATACCTAAATCCCTCAGAAAAAAGTACTATACTGCCTGCACTCAGCCCACCAAGGTGTGGATAGCATGAAAGCTCGCCCTAATGATACAGTTTATTGGCCTGGCATGAATGCATCTATACGTAACTTTAAAGCAAATTGCTCAATTTGTGCAACCATTGCCACAAGCCCACTATGGGAACCCATCACCATGACTCCATCCCCGGAATAGCCATTCTGAAAAATAGTGATGGACATATTCCACATCAGGCATGTTGCATACCTTGCCGGTACAAATAGACAAAATGGCTGGTTCATCTTGTACCACCTAAAACCAGGTCACACCACTACATCCAAATTGATGTCCATCTGTTGACAGCTGTTCCAAGCATGTGGCACCCCAGATGAACTCAGTATCGATGACGGCCCAGCTTTCACTTCCACCATATTCCTAGAATTCCTTAAGATGTGATGTGTGAAACACAGACTATCCTCAGTCACATAACCCTAATCTAATGGTCGGGCTAAGCTCATGGTAAAAACTGCCAAGAGGATAATGGGATAGTGAATGGAAATACAGACCCCCAAGGTTCCTTGGATAATGACAATTTTGCCAGCTATGAAACACTCCAATCCAGGATATTAGCCTGTCACTGGTGCAATTCCTACTCCACTGCCAACTCCGTGATTCCATTCCTTCACAGCCATTCCTCTATAAGCCACACCCTGAATGGGTAGCAGCAGCACAATGCCACGAGGAAATTCTCCACCAATGGTAGAAAGGTATAACAAATATACCCACAACTTTTCCCCGTTACAAGCTGGTGTCACAGTAGCTATCCAAAGCCCACTCAATCACCGGTGGAACACTACAGCAAAAATCATTACTGTCCTACTAGATTGTCAATATGAAATCAGGTTTGATGGATCAGGAAGAATCACACTTAGGAACTGCCATTTCCTGAGAAAATGTAAAATCAAAGCCACATCAACTCCAATACCAAGTGGAACTTCCACAAGCAATGCTCCACTCTTGGATCTCAATCCCCCAACATCTTCTGGTAAAGACACACACACAGCAATTGAATCCCCCCAAACAAGCCATATATACATCAACACGCCTTCAGTTGTCCAGAATTCCTTGAGCTCTCTCCAGGTTTTTACCACATAACAGGCCAGGCCTCAAAGAAGGGTACAGCCCTCATAAAACCGAGCCTACTTGCAGTTGGGGAGGGGTGAGAGGGGAGATGTAAAAGTCACTGCCCTAACATACAGAATAAATAACAATAATGACAACACTTACTGGCTCAGCAGCCGCAGCTAGCATCCAGCTGTCAGACAAAAATAAAACAGACTGTAACTCAATACAAGTCCCATGACATGACTGAAGCAAGCTGGTATATATATATATATATATATATATATACCAATATATCTATCCACGTCCACATATTCCTCCCAGGCTGATCCAGACAGAACCTCTCAACCTAATTTTGCCAGGCCATGAAGTCAATCAGGCTGCTTTCACATATGTCCAACCCCTAACACTCTACCCAACCCTATTTATCTTGGGGTCAAGGATCACATTCCAATCTCCCACCAAAACTAACCACCCTAGATCATCAAGGAACAGCCTCAACCATTGAAAGAAGAAGCGTCTCTCATCAGTGATATTGACCATTAAACTGCAACCACCTGGAAAACAAAACTTTAAATGGCAACAATCAGCTACAATCAGCCGGTCCCTGTCAACTGCAAAGACAAGATTGCCAATCATCAAGGCTGCATTCAATTAGCTGAGAGACTCCAGTGCTACAGCAGTTGTTAAATACTGAAAGAACCACAAAGTCTTTCTCCAGTGCCCGACAATCCTCTGCACAAATTCTCCTGCAACACGGTGACATCCATGCGAAGATTTGAGAGTTTACCAAGCAAGTGTGCAGACTTGTTTAGATCCCTCAGTCCCCTCACATTCAAACAATGAAGTTTTAAAGACATCCTTCACTTACCTTCCTACTCAGTGTCCTCAGTGTTCTTGAAATACTTGGCAGTGAGGATACCAATGGCATGTGCAAGAGAACTGGTGCCAAGTTCAGTTGTAACTCAGCCATCTGAGAACAATCCTCTAACATCCAGTGGAATCCGCAGCTTTATGGACCTGTAAAAGGATGGGTACACATATACGAGGACCCTACCCAAACAAAAGGCTAATATTTTTTTCAAGGAGGGGTGCTACAAAGAAAGAGTATGCAAGGTTTGGGGTTGGGTAGAGGGAGATTGACATGGTTGAAGTTATTGGGGAAAGTTTTGTAGAAGTTGTGTGACTGTAATATTTTTCTGAGGAGAAAAGGGCTGGGAGTCTGAGTCTTTATAGAGTTTTTTGGAAATACCTTCTCTACTGTCCTTGTGTCTTTTGAGTATAATTGAAAATAAGACATCCATTTCTTCTGTTGGGGCTAGAGAGGGGTCTTAAGTTATGCAGATTCTCATTTTTCTCTTTGTCCTCCTGAGGGAGGGAGGCATTGAGGTGACTTTGGCAGCAGAAGGTGGTGGCTTTATTTCGACCTCCTCCCCCTTCTTCAGTTGCTTAAGGGAGGAGGCCTCATCAACGGCTTTGGTGACTGGAGTAGACCTAGAGGCAACAGATTTAGAGGCAATGGACTCTTGGCTGTTTTTATTAGGGAGGTTTCCTCAGGTTTTTTATACAGTGGTCTGTTTTTCTCCCCCTCTGGATAACCTTCATCCACCCCTCCTCTTTATTGGCAAGATTGTTGAACTCCCGAGTTGGAATTGTCTTTAAAGTTCCAACAACCAAGAAAGTTATCAAAAAGGTGGCCCTAAAAAAACTGGAGAACTGAGGGAGTGTGGAAAAAAAAGTGCAGTTCCTATCTTGGCCAATCTGACATAGGATCCAGTGCTGGCTGATATGTCTAGCTTAGCCTGGGAATTTTCACCAAAATTAAATCCCTTGGCTTTCCTTGTTGAATTGAGATAACTGCCACTATTCGCCACGTTGTGAATTTTTTATCCGAATAGTGGTTTTAGCTGCCTCAGATTGTTTCAACTGTGGAAGTCGATCTGATTTTGGCTGGAATCTACACTGAAGAAAAATCGCTGTTTATAGAGAAAATAGTTCCTGTCATGATTCACAAGAACATGAAGAAAAGAAAAGCAACACTTTTGATTTTCGTATAAGACAACTTTCTCAAAGCTATTGTCTTTATCACACCATAGAAGAATTTACATAAATGTGTAGGGTACAAAAAAAAAGGTCACACGAGATTTACTCGCTCAGTTAGAAAGTGACCGAGAGATCATGAGAAAGTGTAAGGGAGACAATTATTGATTCTTGGTTATTTTTAAAAGTTTGTTTATCTCGGCTTTTCTTGACATAATGATCGGGATTCGCACAGTTCCTATGTTCAACTATATTCTGATCAGGGCCCGCACAATTCACAAAGTTGTTCAACTCCGAGCTCTGAACTAATTTCCAACTTTTCCGTGTCTACTGAATGGGCTCTGAACTGATTCCCGTTTTCACCCTCAACTACTGAATGAACTCTGCGCACATCTTATATGAATTGGGGGTGGGGTATCAACCATTTTTGGTTATGCCCATGAATAATGATATGTAAATTGCCTGGACCAACTGATATTTTGTATATCTTTAAAAAACTCCAGAAGGCCGTTTTTAAGAGGTACTAAAAATTGGATTCTAGACGCCCCACTGTTATTTGTCATGACAAATATTATTAAATTGAGAAAAATCCACTTATCCTGTCTCCCTTTTCGTCCATCTGGATTGCTTTAGACCACACAAGATTTCATTAACCCTTTTATCACAGGATTCAATCAACAAATCTCCACTCCCCGAGCCATCACCTTACTTACTAAAGACTCAATTCCAGGAACGTCAGTCAAAAAAAATAAATGAATAAAATAAGATAGAAAATAGAATGATAAATAGAAAAAATAATAGGAATTTTCTTTACTTATTCTTTGTATTATAGAAAAACAAACTTATTTCTAACTCTATCCTTTTAACCATTTAATTAATAAATTCATTCTAATCCCTTAGGATCGTTAATTAATTAATCCACCTGGTGCGGGGAGTTCTCTCTGTCACACCAAGCAATGAACCTGGGCACAAAGAAAGCATAAGAGTAAAGATGCACCTTAAAAGTATTTTATCAACCCAGCAACAGACCGGGAGGTAAAAGGGAATCAAGAAAGCAAAGAAAACCCTGGACATCAAGAGTCTCCCCAAAACACCCACATTCTTTTACTGCATGTCAGTTATATATGCTCCACTTTTGGTACATCTGGGCACTTGAAACTTGGTCTGTCATTTTCTACCCTTGTACATCCAGGCACCTGAACCAAACCATGTGTCCCAGAGGATGCTCAAGTCTTCTTTTCTTTAACCTTATGGACATGTTTGATCCAGACAGGCCAGAAATAACCAATTTCTCTTACAAACACATTTTGACTGAAAATAAAATCATATTACTCTGAATATGTGTTTTAATTTACTCAAGATTAAACATACAAGTAATATAGCTGGATTATAGTAAATGATCACATTTATAGATCAGTATATGCACAGGTTCCAAAATAAGGGATGTATCAACAGCATTCTGACTCCATGCACATCCTGTACCCAGGGCAAAATTTGCATCATCCATCAGGTTGTAATGATGTTCTTTTACATTAATGTTTAAAACTGCAACACCTTTATAACCTAAAATAAATGTGCATAAATATATTAGGATTATAGTTAATTTTTGACTGTTAATTATTTATATTTTTTGATACAGAGTTTCAATACTGTAGAGTTTTTTCAATTTTTATCTTGATGTGTTTTTCAATTTTTTATCTTGACCAGAAACTACCTTTATGATTCATTTTATTTTAATTGCTCACTTGATGAAGTTGGGAATAGTTTATTATTTCAAGTAACCTTCATGCTTCTCCAACATGTTGGAATTTAAAAGGCTTCTCTCTTTAATATTGCATATATTTTTTAAAAATTCACTTTGATTATACAGAATGATTTCTTTGGTTTAGAATGTAAATAAACAAGACTATATAGATTCTACTCAAAATTTCATTTACTATAAGAAAAAACAATATTTGTAATTTTGCTTTTTTTCATCTCTTTGTTTTAAAGTTTATATTGTCACAATGCCTTCCTTCACAAGCTATATACTTGAAAAATCTTCTGCAGTGTTTCTAGCATTGCTGCAATTTTATGACTTTTCAGTTCATCAGTTGTCAGTGGCCAATATTTAAAGACTTGAATCCTCACTTGATGTTCACTATTCCAACACCATGATGGCAACTGAAATGGTATGGCTGCTGCTGCTGCTCAAAGTTATACCTCCCACCTGCTCACCATTACTAGCACCTGTGTGGTCACACTTTAAATTTGTTGATCATTCTGCCAGATTCTGTATTTCATCATTTTATTTCTATTTTATTTCTATATACAAGGGAAACCCCAAAAGTAATGCCCTAGTCTGCCAATTAAAATACTCTTTGAGGAAAACTTTGAATTTAAACCACTGTACTCCTCTTAAAAATGGTCTTGTGTCATATTTTGTCACCTACATACTTTCAAGCATCCCCCTACCTTTTTATTTATTTTTTTAATAATGTAAATAAACACTGAAATATTTGAAATGCCTTAATAAAACATTTTTAAAAATCAAATTTTGAATAACGGCTGCTATTTTCAGTTATTTATTAATCGATTACAGAAATTTATGTTAAGTTATTATTTATATAATAACTTCTTACAAGCGATATATTTAAGCCCTAGTAAATTACCTCCCTTACATCTTAGCCTCATTATCCCCCATACATTAAAATTGTAGTCAAAGCGAATCTGAACAGTAAAATAAGTAAAATAATTACAAATTAACTTGGACAATAGTTTCTGGATTAACATGAAATAAATAACAAATTATACCTTTTTTGGGACTACAAGCAAATTACTTTGGACACTATTACCCTGTCATTAAGGCGCTTATTATGTTATTATACCAACTACATACTCTAAAGACTATCCTATCTTTAATTTTGACTAAAATTTTTTGTAATGCATCATTTGAATGTTAATACATTCTGGAAATTAATTAATCTTTGTTTTCATAATTTTACCTTTCCTAAATTGTGAAAAAAAGGTGTGGTGATCTAACTGTTCATTGCATAAAAATAACTAAATTCAAATTCCAGCTGAGACAATTAGTGTTGGTTTCATATCAATGTCCAAATAAAGGCATGGTTTCATATCTGTTTATACCAGCTATGGGTAAAATAACTGAAAGATAATTTTTTGAAATCGATTCTCACCACTATATGCAATTTTTTATCATAACCACCTTCAAAAATGCCATGGCCACTATGGTATTCAATCATAGTGGAAAATTTTCTGCAATATCTGGCTTGCCAACCTACATTCACTTCAAGGAAGGTTCACCCGCCCCCCCCACCATAAAGTCAGATATAACTCCATTCCAGTACTCTACTACTACAAGGAACAAGTCAGACAAACCCTTTGAGAAGATGTCAAAAGAAGCATCATTACTCCGGTACCAACTGGTACTCCTACCAATTGATGTCACACCATGGTCATCATCGCAAAGAAAAATGGGAAACCGAGGAGGACAGTAGACTACCAGCATCTAAATTCCCAATGCAAATGGGAAACATACCACACCAGTTCACCATTCCAACTCTCACTACAGATACCACGAAATACAAAAAATACTGTCCTGGATTCCATAGATGGCTACCACACAATCCCTCTAGATGAGGAATCACAACCACTTGTGACCTTCTTCATGGAGTGGGGTTGTTTTATGCATCTCAGGATGCCCCAGGAATACTTAGCTTCTGGTGATGTCTGCACATGTAGGTACGATGAATTAATCAAAAATATTCCTCACAAAGAAAAAGTGATTGATGATACCCTACTCTTTGACAAAAACATAGAAAATGCCTTTACCATACCCTGAATTACTTGTCACAGTGTAAGAAAAATTGAATCATTCTCAACAGAGTTAAGTTTCAATTCTTCCAGGATGTAGTCCAATTTGGAAGCCTCCAAACAACATTGTCAGAAGTGACCCCTTCTGACAACTTGCTAAATGCAATTTCCAGCTTCCCAACCCCCCAAAACATCACTGATGCAAGATCTTGGTTCAACCTAGTCAACCAAGTAGCATTGGCATATTTGTTAAGCCCTATAATTCTACCATTAAGGGAGCTTGTCAAACAAAACACGCACTTTGTTTGGAATGAAAACCTTGAAAAAGCATTTCAGCAACCCAAACAAATCATTGTGGGCTTATTAAGAAAGTCTGTTACCACTTTTGACTCCAACAGAGCAACCTACCTGGTCTCAGACTGGAGCAAAGAAGGTATGGTCTTCCTGCTATTACAGAAGCACTGTACATGCTCCACTGAGAAGGTCCCAGTATGTTGTCCCAAGGGATGGCCCATTGTATCTGCTGGCAGCAGATTCTGTAATGATGCAGAGTACCAATATGCACCTATTGAGGGCAAAGTAACTGTAATCACCTTAGCACTAGAAAAATTCCGCATATTTATCATGGGCTGCCCAAACATGATAGTTGTAACAGAACATCAACCACTAACAGGAATATTTGGTGATAGAGATCTCTGCAAAATACACAACCAATGCCTCTTTAAGCTTAAAGAGAAATGTCTCAGATATTTCTTCACCATTCAACATTGCCCAGGCAAGTGGCACAAAGGTGCTGATGCTATTTCCCACAATCCAGTAGCCACAGTAGAAGCCTTTCTTAGCTTATGCTCTACACACCCCTCTTCCAAAGACGTCCACCTCTCGGACAATGTAGATGCAATGGAATTAGCCACCATTCAAGCAATAATGAATTCTGTCCACATTCGGGCATTGGACTGAAATGATCAGAGCTACATAACTCTAATAAACTCAATCAATCTGGGATTTTTTTCCAAACGCTCTCTTACAGAACCTGACATCTGTGACTTCTGGGAGGTACAACACCAATTCAGCATTGAGAGAGGAAGAATTGTTGTACCTAAATCCTTCTGCAGAAAAGTACTACGCTATTTGCACTCAGCCCACCAAGGCATGGATGGCATGAAGGCTTGTACTAATAACTCCATATAGTGACCTGGTATAAATCCTTCCATACAGAACTTTAGAGCAAATTGTTCAATTTATGCAACCATTGACCCAAGTCAAGCACAGGAACCCATCACCATTACTCCATCCTTGAAATGGCCATTCCAACAAATAGTAATGGACATATTCTACATCGAGCATGTTACATACCTTGCTTGTGCAAATAGACAAACTGGCTGGCTCAATTTGTATCATCTAAAACCAGGTCATGCCACCACACCCAAGTTAATGTCTATTAGTCAGCAACTGTCTCATACATATGGCACCCCAGATGAGCAGAGTACTGATGATAGCCCACCTTTCACCTCCAGCATATTCCTGCAGTTCTTTTATGTGATGCATAGACTGTCTTCGGTCATATATCCCCAATCCAATGGCTGAGCAGAGCTCACCATATATACAGCAAAGAGGATAGGGAATGGTAATACAGACCACCCAACGTTCCTTAGACAATTACAATGTGGCCTTGGCTATCCTGAAATACCCCAGTCCAAGATATTGGCCCTATCACTGGCACAACCAATCCTCTACAAGTCACACCCTGAATGGATAGTGGCAACACAATGCTGTAAAGAAATCTCCACTGCAATTCACTACTGCAATGCATATATGGTAGAAAAGTATAACTGATATATACCCAACCTTTGCCCATTCTAAACCTGATGACACAGTAGCTATCTAGAATCTTCTCAATCACTGATGGACCACAACTGGAAAAATCATCACTGTCCTTCCAGACCGTCAATACCAAATCAGGCTTGATTGATCAGAAAGGATCACTGTTAGGAACCACCGTTTCCTGAGAAAGTGCAAAATTAAGGCCACATCCACCCCAATACCAAATGCAATACCTGAACCAACAACCTCCAAAAGCAATGTTTCATTCTTGCACCCCGATCCCCCAACATCTTCTGGTAATGATATGCACGCAGCAATCGAACCCTCCAGAGAGGGCAGGTATACATCAACACACCTTCAGTTGTCTAAATTTCCTTGCACTCTGTCCAGGTTATTCCCACATAATAAGCCAAGCCTCAAATAACAGCACAGCCCTCATACAACCCTGCCTGCATGCAGGAGAGGGAGGAGGAAGATGTAGAAGTGATCCCTTTTAATGTGTAGCATAACAACAATAATAATAAGAGCATTTACCAGTTCAGGGGTTCCAACTAGCATCCAATTGGCAGACAAAAATAAAATGGGCTGTCACTCAATACAGATAACCTGATAAATGGCAAGAAGTGATTCAAAATAATGGTGAATGTACCATTGATTAAGATTAATGGGTTTTTAAATTATTTATGAATAAATTATGTTTTCTAAAATGAAAATTATTTATGACTCAACCCAATATATATATATATAATTGTAATCCTGCAAAAAATGCTATGTCTTACCAATATATATATATATATATATATATATAATGTGGATTTTTGTCATATGTAGATTTATCTTTTATGTTTCTCTATCTGTGAATATTGAACATAATATCAGAGAGATGCTAATATCTAAAAGATGTAAACATTATCAAGTAAATTTCAGTATCTTGTTTCCAGCACACACTCAGACTCACACACACACATACATACAGTACACTTAGTGTGACAGTTATTGTCATTGGAAATGGTATGAGCAACTTGAGTTCAGATCCTGAATGAGGCTATTTGCATTTCCTTTGCACTAATGCCTTTAGGAAAGGCATAAATCCTTCTCTTTTCCTCACTAGCTATGGATAAATAGTAAGACAAATTTGCTTCTTTAGCCTTGGTACAACGACTGGTTTAGGAAAAGGAAAACTCTGAATTTGAAACCATCTGCTCAAAAATTGACTTCATGTTGCATCTTGCTCAAGGCAGAAGGATTAGTTTGGTTTGTTGTTATGGCATGTCAACCACTGCTGGTTATTTAATGCCAAATCATGTTTTTATATATATATTAAATATATGATTTGTTAAGACATTTTGTAGATACAAACCATTAAATATACAAACAGTTCTATTTAGCATATGTCATTTGTTTGCACTTAGTTTAATTATCAAACAGTTCTATTTGACCTATAGATAGAACTCTGTCAACTGCTACCATTCTAGGCCAGAGCAAACTTGAAAGCAATTGTTATATTTTGACCTTTTGACCCGGCCAAAAATGCCATTCCAAGGTGATGCACCAGAAGGAGGTGACACATTCTAATAGCAGTTATGAGAGGAAATCGCATGGGCGGAAATTGGCTGATGAAATGGGACGAGCTAAAAAATTCCCATGGTACACTCATAGACTGATGCACCAGAAGAGAGTGACCTGTGAACTGCATGACAGTTATTTCCGCTTGATGACGATTAAACATTCGATTTCAAAGATTGAGTGGGCAATCGTGTGGGCGTTGAATTATTATATAACGCAGTCAAGGGCTAGTTGGGTTGCTGTTGAGTTCGACGGGCAGTTGCAGTAGAGTTGAGTTCGAGTTGGCAGTTGCAGTAGAGTTGGAGATGGAGATAGACGAGATGTGGTAGGTAAAGCCACACTAGGCCAAAAGGGCTTGGGGCCCTGATGAGTTGGGGTCCAGAGAAGATGCTGATAAGATGCAGTAAAGAAAGCCAGCACCCAGCAGAGTGGACCCAAGCATCAGGAGAACAAGAAAGACACAATGTTGACAGTCATAACATTGGGGTCAAAATATTACAGTTTCTGTTTGGTCTCCAGCTCCCTCTCACACGCAAACCTTGAGTAACCCTTTTGTACCCTTACAAATAAAGTGAGAGGTAAATATTTTTATAAAGAATCTTTGCTCGTCTTTCTTCTTCATTGTGTTGTTATGCATATGAGAATATAACACAATGGCAATGAAAGGGTACTTGGCATTACCTAAAGCTCCAGTATTACTGGATGGTTTAATGTCATATCAGAACACTTGTAGGAGGGGATTTTACTCCTCTGCAGAGATGCAGGCAGTGTATTCTACTTCCCTAGCTGATTGGGTTTGGTTTGGTTTGGTTTCTTTATTTAATGGCATATCAACCTTTGCAGGTTATCTAACGCCAAAGCCATTCTCCAAGAAGAACAGTAGTGGTACTATCTAACCCATAGCTGGGAGGATAAGGGGGTTCATACCTTTCCCAAGGGTATTTGTCTGAGAGTGAACGTAATAGCACCACTGGAGTACGAACTCGCTTACTACGATCCCGCAGTCCATCGCTTTAACCATTACACCACGAGGACACCCCCCATAGCTGATTGGGCTAAGAAGTATTGGGTATATATATATATATATACATACACAAAGGAGTGCAGAACATTTCTAAGCCAGTCCACAAGGGAATGACTTTAAGCTAAGAAACATCTTTGTGATTCCACATATTCATCATAAATCCATTGCACCTGGCACATATATTACCTCATTCTTTCTCATATTTCTTTAGTCATACCAAAAAAAAAAAAAAAGAAAAAGAATTCAATAAAAATTGCATTAAATAAGCTAAAATGGTTGATGTGCCATAAAACCCGACTGAATAAATAAAATTTAAAAAAAAAATTGTCATGAGAACTTTTTAGAAATCTCTCATGTAAATATTTTGATTGTAGATTTAGAGTATGTATTTACTCAAACACTCTGTCACAGCTAGAATTTGACATCAGTCATTCCAACCAAATTCACCTAGGGTCCTTTCTGAAGGTCCCCATTTTTTTTTTAAATTTTCAGTTTGTATCTATATGAGAAGTACATCCTGAAATTTGTAACCTGATAGCATCAATCATGCTTATTTTATGGTCAGTTAAAGTTATAAAGAATTTCTGAAAATTTCCTTGCTTGTAAAACTTTGCATTCTGAAATTTTAATAAATCAAACAGTTGTAAAAGCAGGAAATTATTCATATATACATACATTGTGAAAGAATTGTCCCCAAATAAGTACACCCCTATCAATTTTTTATAAAAAGTTAATTTTCTTCTAAACCAAAAATACCAGGATTTTATTGTTTCTAGAGGCATTTTATACAATCAAAACAGAAATTATCAAATTTTATTTATCACCAAACTCTGTGACTAAAAATATTTGTAATTCAAAAATGAGTACACTTCTTATCTGTGAAATTTTATTTTTGATTTTAGAGGCATTGCAATTTTGTTAATGGTTCCAGAGTTTCAATACTGTAGAGTTTGTAATAACATTAATAAGTATTGGAACAAAATTGTAAGAACGTGTCTATTCTTTTCTCACTGACATCAAGTAACCACTTTTCTAAACACAACTTCAGTGTTACACAATAAATTCATTAAAAAAGGGATATATGATGACTGTAAAGCATTCAAAGTACAGAGAATTGAACACTCCATCTTGAAACAAGCACATCACAAAAAGGACTTGGCCCCTTGGTCCTGGACACTATTCAGTTGGAACATGTTTGTAACATCTGTAGTAGGGTCTGTTTGTCCAAAGCTGGGCTTGCTAGTCATATGAGATCTTATGATAGCAAACAATTATGGGCTGATATTACACAGGAGCCTACAGGTAATTTGTGTAAATTCTTTGACAAAGTGTATGTGCAGCAGCAGGTCTGAAAAGGCATACAAGGATGCATGAGGTTAATATCAATGCCATAAACAGTCCTTACTTATCACATGTGCAGCAGGGCTTGTAAGGGCAAAGTTGGCCTGTGGAGCCACATGTGTTCCCACGGGTGTTTTTTTGTGGAATTAAGGAAATAGCCTTCTTCTGTAAAAAAGTGGCATTCACGATATATATATATATATATATATATATATATATATATATATATATATATATATATATATATATATATGCACAGAAATAGAGGGAAAAAGTGAGAAAGATATAATTTCATACATATGATACTTTAAAAACAACAGCTGTGTTGACAACAATGCCTTTACCAGATGATAACACTGTGTGTATTTAGCCAGCAGTCTTTGATTAAAAACAAGGAATGCTTTGTTAATTTTCTAATAAGCAATTCATGTGTACTTATAATATGTCTGGATTCAATGTGTTCTCTTTTACATTAACAAGAACAGTTAAATAAAAATTGAAAAAACAAAAATATTTCTTGATTATCATCTTTAACTAGCTGTACCCATGGAAATGCCACAGAATACATGCATAATTGATGCAGGAATCTAAAATATTCTGTGCTTAGTGTATAATGAATATTGTCATAGTAAGTGGACCTGGTAAACCAAGTTCAAACCTGAATGAGGCTGTTGGCATTTCACATAGGTATGAATCCAACTATTCACCCTTCAATTATGGGTGAATTGTGGGGTAGACTGGACTCTTTAACCATAGCAACAGGTCTAGGAGAATGATAAATCTGAATTCAAACCTGTTGTAGACCTGGAGAGAGATGAGCTCTGTCAGACTATTCCAGACCAAGACATGCTACAACCTAACTAGGTTATGGGATAAGTCTCTTAAAATATATATACGTAGCATTCTGAGATAAATCATCATCAATCTATATTTTTATTTTGAAATCTAGTGAATTAGTAACAATACATATAATCAACAAAAGTAAATGAAATATTATCTTACAATAATAAAAAACAAAAACAAATTTGAATGGCTAAAAGAAGATTCAGTTTGATGAAGTAGCTTACATTTCTGAGTAAGTGTATTTACCTTATTTTTGAGGAAAATCTTAACATTTTTTTGAAGAGGGAGGGATTATTTAATTTACAATAAAGTTGATATTTCTGGTTCTTGATAAAAATGCTATTACATTCAAGAATGATCATAAAAGTTTATCAACAAAATAATCACTTATTGCACAAATAACAAAGGTTATTAAAAAGATAAAACTGAAAAGGAATAATAAAACACAGCTATTCATTTTCAATCTTATTTTTTCTAATAAGCTGTTTTCTTTTTTTTTTAATTCAATTAGTAATTTTTAAAGCAACATATGTAATTTTGTTAATCCTATGAGAAAAAAAATCACTACTTTTGTCAAGTTATATCAAAAGCTATTCAGAAACTTGTTTGAGATAGGAAGAAGTGCTTGTTAATATATATATATATATATCCTTTTTTTTCCTAAATTACTGATCATAGTGATATGTCAAACTTGGAGTTATAGCAGGAGTAGGGTGGAGTTGACATTTAAAATTCATATATATATATTTATATAGGTATGCATATATATATATATTATATATATGCATATGTATATGTATGCGTGTGTGTGTATGTATATACATATATGTGTATATATTTTGCAAAATACATTTTTTTAAGTGCAAGGGTGAGTTGTCAGTGATGTAATGTTCTTGGGATCCTTTCAAATCTCAGATCTTCCAACATTGTATTCCCTTCCCCAGGCAACTCAATCAGAATTAATCAAACCCCAATTCTCCCTCCAGCAGCTGATATTTGCAATATTAGCCTCTATTTTTACATTTACAGGTCAATTAGTCTGTTTGGTGCAACTATGAATTCTATATGTTCTGGTTACATCACCATCAACCAATGGCATTTGAGATCTGCTTTGTATAAATGACTATTCTTTTTGTCAATTCAAGTTTTGGCACCTTTTATTTATCTGTTCTGGTTGGTTATTTTCCTTTTCCAGTTGCGGAAAATATATTTTAAGTATATCTATATCTATATATGTATGTTTGTATATTTATATATGTAAATATTATATATGTATTCATATATATATTATATATGTATTCATATATATGTATATGTATATTTATATATGCATATATGTAGGTATATATATAAATATACATATATATATATATATATATATATCTTTATTTAGTTGCAGTGCTAAGATGTATGGAAGACAAGAAAATTTGATGACTTACAACTTCGATTTTGCAACACCATATATAACTAGAACACAATACAGAAATGAACAAAAGGCTATATCCTCCCCTTCCCTAAGACTGGTGGCCTCAGAATCACCAAGAACTACAGAGGCATATCTCCTATATCTATAGTGGCTAAAGTTTATAATGCTCTTCTTCTTAGTTGCATGAAACCAGAAATTGAGAAAATTCCTAGAAAAAATCAGATCAGTTTTCAGAGAAATCAATCTGCAATATCACAGATTCTTTCAATCCATATATATATATATATATATACATATACACACACATGTATCTATATATCTGTATCTATCAGTTTCTTTCTCTCTCTCTATATATATATATATATATATATGAAAATGTACAAATATGAAAAAACACAAGGTCTTCAAAGGATGATTTTATTTACAGTTTGAATTATTTGTTAACGTTAAACTTTCATTTTTTTTAAAACCTTCATCAGGGCATGTGAATTTTTAAATGAAACAAAAAGATGTAAAAGTTTGTCTTGGAATTAATAACATTATCATCAAACTTTCTGATAAATGTGGTGGTATTGTTATTAGGGATTCTGCTCATATTAACAACAAAATTATAGAATTATCAAATGACAAAAACATGTATGAACAAATTTCTCTTCAAACTATAACTAAACATTTAGATGTTTTTAGTAAGTCTTATAAAAAAACTAATCACTAAAGAAGACAAATTCTGGTCTTCATTAATTAATTCTCACCTGTTAATCCTCAAAATTTATAGTCTTCCCAAAACTTAGAAACCATGAATTCCAATTATTTCTTGGATTGGAACTGTCCTCCCATAACATCACAGAATCTTTAGTCAAAATGTTATACCCTCTCTTAGGTACAATTAGCAATTCATACATCAAGAATTCTAGAGATTTACTCAACAAAGTCAATAATATAAATATTGAACACGAATCTCTAACCAGTCTTGACATAAAATCATTATACACCAATAATCCTGTTAACAAATGTAACAAAGATTTAGAAATTCACTTCAAGTAAACAAACATTATATTACTTTTATCTGTAAACAAAATAATTAGAATTTTCACATTATACACAAAACAATGATTTTTTTTTTTCGATATAACAGTGTTTTTTTAAAAATAAAAATCTGGTTTACCTGTTGGTCCTTGCATGCCTTTTCCTTGAGTTTCTATAATCTTGTCGCTTAAATTTATAATACCTGAATATTTTAATAATGACTTAACTAAAATTACAGATAGATTAAACAATATTAAACCTACTATAGATTTTATTTATTAGCTAAAAACTAACCACAATTTACTTTTCTTAGACATTTTAATAATGAATAATAACAATAAACAAGAATTTAAAGTTCATCTCGAATCGACAAATAAAAATGACCATTTATATTTTTATCCACATCATAACACCAAAATAAAAAGTGGAATAATCATAGGTTTTTACCTTAGAGCTCTTAGGATTTGCATCCCCAAATTTTTAAATGATGGATTTGACTATGTGGAAAATTCCTTTACTCAATTTCAATATCCAAAATACAACATACCAAAATACAAGCTCTCAAAATTCACAAATGTCCTCCAAAAATTCTAAACAATAATTTTTTGAATAATAATTCATTACACAGATATACTATTTTACCCAACAATTCAGCCACAAACATCATTGAAAAAAACTTAAACATCCTTGGAATTAAAACTGTCACTAATTCTTTAAAGACAATCTGGAATTTGATTAATAATAAAAATAACAATACCCACATCAAATTCAGGGCTGGAGTTTACAACATCCCACGTCTACATTATAATAAAAAATATGTTTAAAAAAAAAACAATTTACAAACACATTGGAGTTTTGAAAAAAGAAAACATAAATAACAGTTTGGTCAGACATAATTTAGAAATTAATCACAACTTCAATTTTAAAGATTCCAAAATGTTAGTTTATATACATAATAAAAAATTCCAGAAAATTTTAAAATCTGGTATCCTTTTAAACCACAACACTATCAAACAAAAACCCAGTTTTCAATTTGTCTCTTTATTTAGTCAGATGATGCTGAAAAGTTACAAAATCCCTCATTTAAGATAATTTGGCTTTATCGTTTATATATAATTGGATAAACAGATAGTTGTATCTAACAGACTAAGAGAAATTGAAGGAAGCAGACTAACATTGATAGGGCTGGATAGATGTATTATGGAATGTTTGAAATAAGTAGATCTGAACAAAATATTATAAATACGACCTTAGATAGACAGATAAATGTAAAATGAATTTTTTTAAAGGAAATGCATTACATTTTTAAAATAGATGTTCAAACACTAATTATATTTCATGAATTTGAAATAGAACACCATCAGCAGAAATAATATATTTAAGATGTACTCATTTTTTTGTTTTGTTTAAAAATTCATATATCCTGATGAAGGTTTAAAAATTGAAACATTTAATCTTGGCGAATAATTCAAACTATAAATAAAATCATCCTCTGAAGACCTTCCTTTTTTTCATATTTGTATGTTTTCATTCTGTCAGATTTATTTCCACTTTTCCCATACACACACACACACACACACACATATATATATATATATATAAAGTGTATCTGAAAAGTAACAGGACTGGTGTTACAAACAATTTATTTGAATTTCAAACAACTAACTACATGGGTTCCCCTTCAAAGTAATCCTCCTTGAGTCTAATGCACTTTTCCATCCTTCTCTGTCACACTGGAAGGATTCTTCTGGGATACCTCCAGCTCCATTGTTACTACTTTCTTATTGGCCTCCATGCCTTCAAAACAGATCTCTTTGAACCTCTTGTGCTTGGGGAAGAGATAAAAGTCATATGGAACAAGATCAGGTGAATAGGGAGGTTGTCCAGTACCAGGATGTTCCTCTCAGGAATTGTTGGATGCTCCAGCCATTGTGAGCAGGTGCGTTTTTGTGGTGAAGCTGCCATGATTTGTCCTATCACAACTCTTGTCTATTTTTGCACAGTGAATGAAGCCTATACTGCAGGATCTCCTTGTAGACTAGCTGATTGATTTTCTGGCCTTGTGGCAAGAACTCACTGTGGGTGATGCTTCTCATATTGAAGAATGTGATCAACATGACTTTGAATTTTGACTTCCACTGTTTTTCTTTCTAAGGCCTTGATGACATCAGAGATATACACTAACTATTCTAGTACTTGGTTTCCAAGTTGTACATAAACATCCATATCTCATTAATAGTGATGACTCTACAAAGCAAGTCTGGTTCAGTTTAAAGACACTTGATGATATCCTGACATACTTACATGTGGTGTTCCTTCTGATTATCATTCAACAGTCTTGGCATCGTTTTTGTGCAAAATTTCTGCATGTCCAAATCTTTGATGATAATCTTCCAAACACTATTTTTTTTCATTTCGAGCTAACTTGCGATCATTCAAACAGTCAATAAATGATTACCACACACCACCTGCCTTACCCAGTTGATGTTAACCTCAGTCCTGCTTGTTAAAGGCCTCCCACTCTTGGAGTTATCTTTCTCCTCCTCGCACATCTCCTAGAACCTCTTGTGCCACTCAAAAACATGTCTGAGATGTGGGGTTATCTCTGTACACTTGCTAAAGTATTTCTAGTGCTTGTGATGGAGTTTTCCCCAACTGAACCAAAAAATTCAGGTTTATTTGTTGCTTGGTGTACATTGTTCATTCCTCAGTGCTCATAGCTGAATGACCTGGAAAAGTGGAGGTGTAAATAACTTTGAAAAAAAAAAATGCAATGATTTCAGAAAGTTATATACTCCCAAGATATGTTAGATGATAATGCAATCCACTTATCCCTCTTTCACCTATAGTTCACACAGTGCACCCATTCCTGTCACTTTTCATTTATATATATATATATTTGTGTGTGTATGTATATTTCTATTTCTATCTATCTATATATATATATATATATAGAGAGAGAGAGAGAGAAAGAGTTGTTTTAATTTATTCTGACATGTGGACCCCTTCACATAGACGAGCAAAGATAAGACAGCCAATTAGAACCTATATACAACAGCTCTGTGCTGATACAGGATATAACCTTGAAGACCTCCCGGGAGCAATGGACGATAAAGACGGGTAGTGAGAGAAGGTCAGGGAGATCCATGCTGGCAGCGTGACATGATGATGATGATGATAGTTTATTCTGTGAGGATTAAGTTAATTATCATTAGCTTATCAATTGATATTTTCTCCAAATAATATATGAATAATTGTTTAAAGTATTAATTCATGATTTTTAAGTACATGAGAAAATTTGGCACAAATCCACTAGATTTATAAAAAAAGACTGGTTATTACTGTTGATGAAACTGGTCTTCCCAGAACAGGAAATCAACAAAATAACTGGCAATATCATTAATTTGCACTTTAAAAGTCAATTACCAAAAAGTTGCATATTTTGAGTGTACTGTTTTCTAAAGAAATATGGTGGATTCCAGTAAAATCAAATATTACTAACAAACAATAACTGATTAGTAGGAACAAGTATGTCTGAATAGAATGTAACATTTAAAAAAGTTTTTTATACACATCTGTTTGAAAGGAATAATCCTTTATTAGGATCAAAATTATGTTTTAAGTGAAGTCATGAAATACAAAAACAGCAAGAAAGTTGTCTGGAAAATAATCTCATATTTTTTGTGAAACAATAAGACCCTTGGTATATATAAAAAAAACTATATATATTACTAAAACTCTCCTTATCTATCTATAGATATATTTTAGAATAACTTTAAGTAGAGTATACATTAAAGAGTAAGTGAAAGTACGTTCACCAGATGGAGACACGGAATACTTCGACATTGTTGCAGGAGTACTACAAGGAGACACGCTAGCCCCATACCTCTTTATCATCTGTCTAGACTACGTGCTTAGAACTTTGATCGACAAAATCAGAGAAAATGGCTTTGAGCTGACTAAGAAAAGAAGCAAAAGGTACCCCGCAAAAACAATCACAGATGCCGACTACGCAGATGACTTGGCGTTACTGGCGAATACGCCTAACCAAGCAGAGACACTACTGCATAGTTTGGAACGAGCTGCAGCAGGCATTGGCCTCCATGTCAATGCGCACAAAACTGAATATATGTGTTACAACCAAACGGGCAACATTACCACACTAGACGGAGCCTCTCTGAGGCTAGTGGACAAATTCACCTACCTTGGAAGTAGCGTCTCATCAACCGAAAACGACATCGACACACGACTGACGAAAGCATGGACAGCTATAGATAGGCTCTCAATCACATGGAAATCAGACCTGACCGATGAAATGAAGTGCAGTTTCTTCCAGGCAGCGGTTGTATCGATACTGCTATATGGATGCACTACATGGACGCTAACTTAACTGGCTGGAGAAGAAACTTGACGGCAACTACACAAGAATGTTGAGAGCAATATTGAACAAGTCCTGGCAACAACACCCCACGAGACGCCAACTGTACGGCCACCTGCCTCCAATCACGAAAACTATACAGGTTAGACGACACTGCTGGAGAAGCAAGGACGAGCTCGTAAGTGACGTACTCCTATGGACCCCCACATATGGCCAAGCAAAAGCAGGACGACCGGCCCGAACTAACATACAGCAGCTAAGTGAGGACACAGGATGTAATCCAGAAGACCTGCCGGAGGCGATGAATGATAGGGAGAAGTGGCGAGAGATGGTCAGGGATATCCATGCTGGCGGCATGACATGATGATGATGATGATACATTAAAAGTTCCTAAAAGGGACCTTTTTTGGGTCACATCTTGTCAGAGAACTCTGTGACAAAAGCAAGCAATAAAGAGGAATGAACCTGATGGTAGTTGACAAAAGAAAAGAAAATGTATGCCCTACTTAAAGCTATTCTGAAGTTTTGCATGTACCACAATATATATATATATATATATATGAAATGTAGAAAATAATGAATACAACTTACATTATTTCTTCTATAGGGATAGAGCTATTATAAAGTTGAATGTAAACCAATGATTAAAATGGCTTTTTACAACTTTTCAAATCATTTAAATTCATGGTCATCACAAACCCTTCAGCATAACTATCAATTTCATGATATGAATTGATTTTCTGATGGTTATAGGTCATGATAAAAGCATTTGAAAACTTGCCATGATAGGTAATGATTGTATATATATATATATATATATATATATATCGAGAAACAAGAAAATCAATAAGTATATTCCATTATAAATTTATTTCACCCATTTACTGGGCTTGTCGGATGTGATTTTAAAAAATCCTCTTCTTTTAACTGTTAACTTCAGGGAATATTTTTATCTTACATAAAGATTCATGTTTCATAATTTAAATACTTATAAAAATAAAATCCATTATATATCTCTGTTAAGAAGATCCTCCAATGCACTAAAAAATCTCTGATTTGTAATGAGTGATTTCCTTGTATCTTTTTTTATTTTTATCTTTATTTTGTTATCACTAAACATATTTTTGTGTCATAGATTTTATAGAATTTTAAAAAATTCATTTTAAAGAATTTAGTAATATATCTACTCAGTATTTCTTTAGTTTTTTAAAAATATTTTTATCAGATTCTACGATTATTTAAGTTTTATTTTAAATTTATGTATGGGTTTTTTAATAGTTAGCTTCCTTATTTTTTTTTATGAACATAAAAATAATTTCTTTTAGATTTCATAAAAAAGTTTTTTCAACATTTTTTCCTCCATATTAGTGGGACTAATAATTAAATTTATAAGTTAAATCGAAATTTTTGTGACTTTATATCAATTTTTTGCATAGTTACTAGATTAACTATAATAATATGGAAATTTGAAGTTTCTTATTGTTAAGTATCTTAATTGCTCCTTTGTGAATTAAATAAGATTGTTGAAATTTCAACCACTAAATTTCTATATTTTTGTATTTCTAAGATTTAAGTTTATTAGGGAATAAAATTTTGTATATTATAAATTGTTCATATAAATAATACTGTGGTACATATTAATATTAATATTATATTATTAATCACAAAAGGCTACATAATATTTGAATCAGAAGTTAATAAAATCTTAAATTTAGAAATTCCTTTAAGTTGTGGTGTAATTATAAGTGATATAATCAAAACCTTATTTTATTTATAAATCTATCATCTATAATTTTAATAAGAATATTAGGATAAACACTATAGGAGTGATAATTAAAAGATAAATGAAAATAAAAATTGAAATCATTTTTCTGTATTGGATTAATATAGTTCAATATATTATAAGTTATATTATGAATTTACTTCTATGTTTACGTACATTTAAAAATATGTTCTCTTCTTTTATTTAATAAGTTTATGGTATCTTTATATTTAAAAATACTGATTTTTTTCATCTAGACATTAATTACATCTACCATGTAGACTACTTGTTGCTTTTGATTTTTTTAGAATTTCCTAATTTATTATTGGGTTTAATCCTTGGTCTTTTAGTTCACAGTAGTATCTTGATTGGGTGTTTGGTTCCTTAATAAGGGGTTATTAAAAGATTGCTTATAATTATAATATCTCGACTTTCAGTTTAGTGATGATATCCCAATGTAAGTTTTATAATTAATTTTTCTTTCTTTTGGTCATTTTTGGCCTGGTAAACTACATTCTCTATATTACAGTAATTTTTTAAAGGGCACTCTTCTTTAATCCTACTATTTCATGGTTTTGTTTTTTTTTCTTTTCTTGGTTTAAGTTGGTCAGTAATTTTTTTTATTATAGTTATCCATTATTTTTTACATAATGTTGGTGCATGAATTGTTGATTTTTAAGGTATTTCTATTAAAGATTTTACTTAGGGGGTTGTTTTTCTGGAAATGTTTATTGATTAAATTTTAGAAATATTTGCCTATAATAATATTTGAGAGTTTACAGAAAGATAGGTTAAACCATATTATTTTTCAATGTCTATTCTTATTTTTATAATTATTCTTCCTAATATGATAATTAAAGTTGATGTTACCCATTATAAAGTTATTAAGTTGGTTATTGTTTATTTTATCTGTGTTAGTTTTATCCAAGTGTAGGAACTTAAGTTCCTGGTTAAAACTGCTGTTAGAAAGGGCTTGAAGCTGGCATTCATGTCACATGGCCTCAACTGACTACCACCAGAGCCAAGACACACCTGACCTGATCCATGTACCAGCTGACTGGCTGGTTGTAACTTAATACAGAACCTGTGCTACAACTAAAGTGAAGCTGGTATTTATATACTAACATGTCCACTCATGGACCAGCAACCAATCACAATCCAGGAAATGGACTTGCTCACATGGGCACAATGGAACACCCTAATGTGCCATAAATAAATCTCCTCCTTCAGAGTCCTAGCAGAAGTTTCTTCAGTTTGCTATGCAACTGAGTATTTATTCTGACAACCTACCAAACTCAATAGATAGATATATGTATATTATCATCAAAAAAGGATAGATTTTCTTCTCTCTTTCTCACCATCCAATCCTATCAATATTGTTCTTGGTAAGTTCTCTAGTTAACATCCAGTGTCTGCACAAGCTGATGAATGTAGGTTTTTGCTGTTTGGTCAACACTAGTAGGTCCATATGTAGGAGTATATGGGAGAATATCACTTATTCATTATTCCTTCCCTAGCAGTGCCAAGCATGACTTGCTCATCTTACTTGGATGTAACTGTAATCCCTGATGATATTGGTACTTCTATTAAGGAAGGAGTGAAGGATTCCAATTAGCATTTCATAATTATCTTCATTATTCTGAAAATTTGGATGATTAAAAAATGACATCTAAACATTACTATGTCATTTTAAGTATATTGTTCTCATAATAATCTTGCTATGATGTGCAATTTTTGCTGGATTATGGTTTTATATATATATATATATATATATATATATATATATATATATATATACACACCCACAAACACACTATGAGAATTTTATTCACCAAATCTCCTATTTGTACTGCTAAGGCTCTGCTGTTTTTGGCTTGATTTCAACCAAATTTTCAAGAAATGTTAGGACCATCCCTGGAAAGATTTTAAACTATACTGGCTCAGACTTCTTTTTTGGCAGGATCTAATTTTCCCCCTCTCTCTGTATTTTACTGTCCTCTCTCAGTAAAAGAGTGTCGATTCCATTTATTATTACTGTTCCTCGTGACAAACTGTTTCCACTTGAAATATAGCAAAGATAGTTTCAAATTTGAATCTATTTTGACTGCAAACAAACTCTGACTCAGACTGGCATCTACCTTAAATGTAATTTTTCACATGGCCAGCTCTATGTAGCCATGAGCAAAGTTGGAAATCCTGAAAGGTTGCAAATACTTACTGAAATGTCAAAGAAGAAGGAAAACACATATATTATAATTAATGTGCATTTACCTAACTCAATGCAGAGGTTGTGATACAGGGTCAAATTTTCAGTAGAGTACTGCTTGTTTGAATTTAGAGTCTTCTTTCTTCTAGATTAGTTGCCATGCCACGGATAAAGAACCTAGTCTGCCCTACTATTTACCCATAGCTTGGGAGAGAACAATTGGATTCATGCCTTTCCCAAGAGCTTTAGTGTGAAGAGAAATGCAAATAGCTTTGTCTAGGTTTTGAATTTGGCACAATAAATCCATTATCCAAGATGATAACCATTATGCCATTTGCCTCCACCATCATTTGTGTTATCTGTTCAAAGATTCTTTCAGGATGAAAATATTTCTGATATCAGATTTTGAAAGTGACATGCCTGTTAGGCATAAATAAATGAAGGATTTTAGCACAAAGTATTTAATGATAAAAAGACCATCTTAAAATTTGTATATAATATGGTGGGCCATTGGCCTAATAAGTAGAGTGTTCGACAATGGTCTGGGAGACTGGGGTTCACTCCCAGGTCGAGTGATACCAAAGACTCAAAAAATGGTACTTGATACCACCTTGCTTAGCACTCAGCATTATAAGGTTAGGATCAAGGGTAAAGTGGAGCTATCCAGGGAAAGGAGTAGTGCCCTCTCCTGCACCTTGGTGTAGTAGCTATTGAAAAAGGAGCCTTTGGATCACCCTTGATTATGGTCACCAACTTTACTTACTACTTACTGCTAATTTTACCAGGCCATTGGCCTAATGAGTAGAGTGTTTGCTAATGGTCTGGAAGACCAAGATTCAATCCCAGGTTGAGTCATCAAAAACTCAAAAAATGTTCTTGATGTCTCCTTGCTTAACACTCAGCATTATAAGATAAAGATCAAAGATAAAGTGGAGCAATCCAGGGAATGGAGTAGTGCCCTCCCCTACACCTCGGTATGGTAGCTATTAAAAAGGGAGCCTTCAGGTATCCCAAAGGTCGTCAACTTTACTTACTTTTTACTGCTAATTTAAGTAATAGATAGATTCATATTTATGTGTTTGATATAGATACATTAGGTTATATCTATGTGTTTCATATTTATAAGGTTAAGAAATATCAGTTGAACTTAACATTATATTCCTAGTTTTATGAATTATTGATTATCTGCAGTTATATTTCCACTGTTTATTGTTCCAGTAAGAGCATTTTAGGTTTGTTTGTTTTTTATTTAATGGCATATCAAATTTTGTGGGTTATTTTATGCCAAATCCATCCATGTAGAAGCATAACTGTGGTACTATTTAACCCATAGCTGAGGAGGGGGAAATAAGTGGGCTCATACCTTTCCCAAGGGCATTAATCTAATAATGAAAGTAAAAGTGTGGTTGAAGTTTGAAGTCACTAACTACAATGTTGCAGTCTAGCACGTTATCCCCTATATATCAGGTATGCCTTCCCCAAAAGTATTTTGGGATCTGGTAGCATTTATCTTTTTTCAAGAGAAGACCTATTATGAAGGGCTGCTAAAAAGTTCTCAAACTCATCACAAAGAAAATACCCCAGAGCCATGAGACCCACCTGGTATTTTTCACATTCTTTATACTGTCTCCAAAATACTTGACATATTGTTTCTGAAGTTTAAAGAAACTTAAAAAAGAAAATCAGTAAGAATTTCTTAAAATATCTTTATTTCCTTGAGAATTTTTCAGTACTTCCTTATACAACAGTGGTTTACTTTTGTCCACTACTATCTAAAAAGATAAGCTTTAACTTTTAGTATCTTGGGTATGATATTAAACTGCATTTGGTGGTGAGGTTCTAGTTCTGTGACTTTAGAAAATATTGAGTTACTCCTTTGTTGCCATTACTCCCATGTTCACTCTGGCTTCATTAGGTCTCATCCATGGGTCACACATATATGTTGGACAATTATGAGTATTAGCATGGAATACTTGAAACCATATAACTGTGTGTAAACAAATGATTATTTAAAAGGTATAGTTACTTGAAACCATGTAATTACTTGCAAATTACTTGTATTAGATTGGAATACTTGAAACCATATAACTGCAAACAATACCTACCTACCTACCAGAACCTATATTTATTTACAAATCATAATTATTGTTTGGTTGGAATTGTTACTTGAAACCATAATGCTTGCAAAAAAATTCTGATTTCAGTATTAAATAACCCAGTAAGGGGTGACATGCCATAAAATTAACTAATTGCTGAAGTTATTACAGCTTGGTTTTGAAGTTTTCACTCATATACTATATTCATATTACCATTTATTCTGGTTTTTACAAAATTGTCTTTATGAACAAATAATTCAGACTATAAAGGCACCAAGAGCAGTTCTTTGTGTGGGAAATGGAATTTGGAAGTTGTCTGAAAGACAGCAGAAGATAGTAAAACAAAATAGTAAACACTGTTAATAAAGGTAATGTAAAAAAATTGTTTTATTACTAAAATTCAATTGATTTTTTGGTTATTTTTAATGGCATGGCAACTCTCATTGGGTTATTTAATGTAACTATGCAAAATATTTGTATTAAGAATAGTTGCTTAAAACTATAATTGTTTACTATTGATTATTATTATTATTAGTAACTTGAAACCATAATATAATTGCTGGTAAAAAATTGACTTAGGTATTAAATAACCCAACAAGGTTGATATGCTAGAAAAACCAACTAACTTTAACTTTTAAAATAAGAGATTTATGTATTAAGTTAAATTAAAACCAACACACCTTTAATTTCTAGTGCCAATGAGTAAACTTGACACCTCATAACTTTTAGTTCAATGCTCTAACCATGTATCTGCACATTCAGATACTGATTTGAAAGAGTACATGCATAATCTTGATGTGATTACATTGTTGGATATGAAGTAATGAGTCATCTATGCTTTGTATATAAACCTATATTTATGCATGCATACAAACACACATGCACGTGTAACCACCCACCCACCCACACACAGACACACACACACACACACACATGCACAGAGGCTTTTTAGCAGGCTTCATAATCTCAATGAATTTATAGCCTTTTTTTTAGATGATTGAAAAATGGTAATTGAATCCTTAAACTGATCTTTTCTCGTAATGTATAGTCATTTATTAAGCTAAGTTTAGTTTGAAATGAAGCTAGATTAGTGGGTCATCTAGTGTGGATCATATTCATTATACAAGCAAATTAATTTGGTCAAACAGCTAGCTAACCATTGTGGGAAAGTAGGAGTCTTGGAAATTATTTACTAAGCTTAACTTATCCAAGAAGGCACCCAGTGAAAACCAAACTCAGTACACTCTCAAATTGATCTGTGAGAATGATTACTTATTGTATCTTATGGTAATATATATTTATGAGAAAATTACAGGTTATTCTAAAAATGTATGTACTCTTTGGTTATATAAATAAATATATAAACATATTAAAACAAATATGAAAACATAACTACAAACATATACATTATTCTACACACACACACACACACACACACACACACACACACACACACACACACACACACACACACACACACTACACTTGGATTGTGGGTTGGTGCAGCAAAATGAAACTAATGAACAAAGCTTGATTTCTAGCTTAGGTTGTCAATGTTTGTATCAAACTACTACCCTCATAAAGGCCTAAATCTACTTGTCTCTTCACTAGATATTGCCAACTGCATTCTGTTATACTAGAATGGTTGACAGAGGAAACAGTGAGTGAACACTTGTTGCATAAACCACTCTCCCATAATTGCCTTACTTCCCAAGGCGGTAGCAAAAATTGTAGTCTCCATAGTCTGTCTTGATAAGGTCCTATCAGACATATAGTAATTTCATACAACTACTGCTACAAAAAGAGCAGGAATGCCACCACTGCCACCAACAGCAACACATATGATGACCCTGGTGTCAGGCATGGTATCAAGGTTTAAAAGTCATTATCATTAACACAAAGTATCCCATAATACTTCATGATATCAACAAGCTTTATTGGTTTTCTAATGTAGTGTAGAAATATCATG
>OY757906.1:64120734-64125734 GCA_963585895.1 Sepioteuthis lessoniana | reverse complement strand
CATGTTAGCCACTGCACCAATTTGTGCTTTGTAAATTGCTGAATTTTGACTGTTTTAGTGATATGTGTACATATCAATAATGTGTACGTTCTATTTTAATCCTACTTTGAAAACAACTTCAAGCTCTGCATTGTAAATTACTTGCATTGGTTTTTTTTTATGAATGAGATTTTCGTGTTTATTATAAGATTATGAAAGCTTTCTCATATTTAAATTATGCCTGCATCAATGGTTGGTTGGTAGGATATTTTTACAGCATACTGGGTTATTTTATGCTGAGGTCAGGGCATTTTGCAATTGTATAGTTTTGAATTGCAATAACTGTTCCTATTTGATAATAATAATTATTTATTTGAATGCAGTTTCAAGAATTCCTATCAAATGCTAATGATTTCTAAACAGATATATGTGACCCGTTGATCGAATAGCTATAGGTACTATCAGTCTTGGTTAGAGTGAACCTGAGAATAAATGCAATGAAGGGTGATTCCACAATCCCTAGAACTCTAGAATCAGAGCCTCACTACCAGATGCAGTTTAATGCGGTACCTAGGATATCCCTTGTGAGAGGTGTTTACAAGTGATACAGTTGGCATATTCTAGCCCTCATTTGATTTGATAGTTTAATTGTATATCAACCTTCATGGGTTATTTAATGCCAAACTCATCCTTGTCGAAGAATAGTAGTGGTACTGTACTGTTTAACATAGCTGGGGAAGATAAGGGGGTTCATACTTTTCCTGAGAATATTAGTCCAAAAGTGAATATAATAATGCAACTGGAATTTAAACTTGCTTACTTCAATGTTGCAGTCCAGCACGTTAGCCACTACACCACAACAACTCCCCCTCCCCCACAATGGGAATGCATTAATGTAAGTAAATACAATATTGAATATATATGATATTTTATTTGCTTAAGATTTTTCCTTTCATTTAATTCCTTTGACTATGTTTTTAGATTAAATGAATCCTTTTGAGTACTTTTGAGTTGGCACCTTTTAGCAATTTTCCTAGTAGAATTTTAGTCCAGCTTACATTAATCAAAGACATTTTCACATGCATTTCCTTCTTTGTTTTAATTCCCATAATCACTTATATACCTCAAATCCACTATCTTTACCTTTATTTTTCATTTCCACACTTGACTCTCTTTCTCTCAGATCTGTATTTTTTCTTTTTTTTCAGTTTTTTTTTTTACTCTTTTTAAGACTGTATTTAGATGAAGGTCTCATTGTAAAACTTAAATTAATGAACTCTTTTATATATAACCATTTTATTTTTATTTTTTTCTAACTTATTTCCTTTTCTATTTTCAACAATTCTTCATCATCTCTTTCTCCAAGACAGCCAGAAATTAGCACCATTAAAATCTAAAAATAAAAAAATGTACTGCACTTAAAAAAATGCTCTGTGTGTGTGTGTGTGTGTATATATATATATATATATGTGTGTGTGTGTGTGTGTGTGTGTGTGTGTGTGTGTGTGTGTGTGTGTGTAATATCAATAAGTCTGTAGCTTAAGGACGAAAAAGAAATTCATTTTACACCACATATTTTTTCTGTATAGTCTGTTTTCTTGTTAACACACCTAAATCATTAGTAAATATTAATAATATGAATTAAGTATTATGCAGTGAATCTTTCAGATTAAACTTCAAAGAATTATTGTGTCAGGCTATGGTCATGTTCATTGTCCCTTAGATAGAAGGACATAGGATGCGACATACAGTCACTTTTTTTAGCATAGTAAAGCTGTTTTGAATTGAGAGTTTTCCTTCCTTTAGATTAGTTGCTGTACCAGAGCTAAAGAACCCAGTTTGCCTGACTATTTACTCATAGCTGTAGATGGAGATGGTTTTCTGTTTTTTTTACAACAGCATTAACATGAAGTGAAATGAAAACAATCTTGTCCACAATCTTGTCCAAGGATTGAACTAGGCTCACCAATTTTATTTCCTGTTTTTAACTGTTACATCATATTCATCTCTCTCTCTCTCTCTTCCTTTCTCTCTCTCTCTCTCTATATATATATATATATTCTATAAATAAACTCCTCCTCTAAAGACTTTCACACACACACACACACACACACACACACACACACACACACACATATATATATATTGTATATTAGGAGAGCAATTATTCTTAACGGCAAATAATTTGCACATAGTTATATAGTTTCATGTCTTTCTATCTAATAGTAATAATTTTTAAACTGCTCAATTTGACCCATTGATTTGACTCTAACAGGTACTACTACTCTGGACCTAAGGATAATGGTAACCCCTTTACCATGTGCCAGAGTTTTCTTTCTTCTAGACTGATAGCCTGACCAAAACTAAAAGCAGTCTGCCCTACTATTTACTCATAGCTGGTGGGAGGATCAGTGGATCCATGCCTTTCTCAAGGGCAGTAGTATGAAGTGAGATGCAAACAGCCTTGTCCAGCATTTGAACTTGGGTTGAACTTCTGGAAGGCCCCATGGAAGTCCTCTTGTGTGAGCGTGTCAATGACCTTCGTCACAGCCTCTTTCATCTCCTCAATTGTCTTATAACAACAGCCTATGAGCTTAGGGAATAACCAAAAGTCACAGGGAGAAAGGTCTGGACTATAGGGAGGGTGAGGAGCTGTCTTGATGCCCATCTTGGTCAAATAGTCTGTGACAAGGATTGAGTTGTGGACTGGGGCATTGTCTAGGTGGAAATGCCACGGAGCCAATTTGAAGAGTGCTGGCCTCTTCCCTAGGAATTCTCTTACTGAACTTCCTTAAAACCTCAACATAGTAACCCTAATTCTAATCCTAACCCTTTGACCTATCAACTCTGGTGTATTGATTTCCTTACTCCTCCCACACCTCTCATCATCCCTTACAGACTCCCTGCTATCCTTGAATCTCTTATGCCACTCAAAAACTGATGCTCGATTCATGCAAGATGGTCGAAAAGCAGTCTGAAGCATTCCATATGTTTCTTTGGCATCATTTTTTTCAAGTTTAAAACAGAATTTTATTGCATATCGTTCTTCCTCACGTCCAGATTGCATTTATAGTTTTCAAGAAAGAGTGGTGGGAAATGTTGTACATAGCTAATATATACATATATATAAACTGGAAAAGTTTGAAGAGGGGAAAATGGCTGGACTACCAATAAATTTCCTATTGAAGTTGAATGCCAAGGTTTTATTGCAAATTCAACTTCTGCATATTTGAGTAAACTAGACTTGTCCTCTGGAGAAAAAACTGAAATTTATCAAGAGGCTCGAAGATCAGGCACATTACATAAGAATAGGTATAAAAACTCAAAAAAATATAAAATTAGGAACACAAACTCTATTAAGTTTCAGGTGTTGTGTACAATCATCAGGTGTCTGATGATTTTGTGTATCACATTTATAATTTGATATTTTTCTTGGTTGCATATATATTTAAAATTCTTTCTCTGAATATGTTTAAAAAATGCTAAGTTGGCTATAATGGATTATATATAACATTGATTTAGTTGCTTCTAAAAATTCAGAATTTTTCATCTTTTTCTATGCTATATATATAATATATATATATATTCTAAGAACTCTTCATATTATCTAATTAATTTTCTTGTCTGCAACCTTTTACTGAATGTGTCTTCTATGTTAGCAGGATATACTAACTGACAATTGTTAGTGAATTTGATTCTCACCAGGTGCATACTTCTGGGCTTCTACCAAACTTACCTAAGCTTAGTAAATGTCTCTAACCATTTTCAGGAGTAAAGTCCATATGAAAAGAAGAGGGGTCATTTTATTTTCAGTAATGCCACCAGAAAAGAAATAGTGGCAAATATATTGATTTGACAAATCCATTCACAACAACACATGTAACACAAACAATTCAGTATTTTATATATGTAGTTTCTCAACAATCCTTTCTTTGCTTAGCAAAAAAATTCACATTGTATTGAAAGCCACAGTGTCTTGACTTGCACATTTCCTTGCAAGATGGCTTCTTTCAGTTTTCTGACTCTTCCATAATGCATTAGGAAAATTGAGTTTACTTGGCCCCCACAAATATATATATATATATATATATATATATATATATATATATATATATCCATGAGGGGTGCTGAAAAGTTCTCAGCCTGTCTAAGAATAAAATGACCAAGAGGCATGACACATATATGCTATTGCATGTATTCATTGAGAAGTTTGACACGCTTGGCATATTGATTCTCAAGTTTCTTTATTCTTCTTCCAAAATTCAAGAAAAATGTTTAAAAAAATATCATTCTCTTTTTGATTGGGGTAAGAAATTTTAGACTCCTCCTCATAAGATATGTGTGCAAAATTTTCCAGCATTTTTTATTGAGAAAAAAACACTATTTTCTGTTTTAGTTTTCAAAAATAGATCATTGGAAATTTTTGCACACACTTTATATATATATTATATATATATTATATATATATATTATATATTATATATATATATATATATATATATGGGAGGGTGTGGAGAGAAATCTACACATATTCATGCAAACATATAAAGACATTTGAAATTTTTAATTCCTCAAGTGTTTTGCAATCACATATATATATATGTATATATACATATCTATATACACATAAGAAATAAATCAAGCATAAAATAACTTCCTTGTTTTTTATGAGAGAAGTTTTTTCTTGGTAGAAACTAGCTGAGAGAGTCATTAATCCCCTGTTGATGTGGATTTTACAAGTATATAAAAGTATAGTTTGTTATAGGAGTAGGGAGAATAAGTTGCACCAATGTTCTGAATGAAAAAGGAGTTCCTGCTTTTAAAATTCTTATCTAAAACTCTTGACTTTATTTAGAATCAAACAGCAATGACAGGCACTAAAGAGAAATTCACAACTGTATCAACCAATAAACAGGTATACAGAGACTGGAAATATATATATAAAGAGAGACATGGTAATAGAAAGAGAGATATGATGTGTGTGTGTGTGTGTGTGTGAGAGAGAGAGAGAGAGAGAGAGA
>OY757906.1:64018234-64115734 GCA_963585895.1 Sepioteuthis lessoniana | reverse complement strand
AAAAAAACTGCTGAAAATAAAAAGGATTTAAAAATGAATGACACAATTAATGCTGTAATGCACCACAGGAACACAAATGACCACAAATTTGATTTAATGAACTTGTCTTTCATGATAATTTAAAAAAAAAAAAACTTGTGAAGGTGCATAGAAAGTGCACTGATCCATGAGATTGCTCCTATCAATTTACAACCTGGTTTCTAAAATATATATTCCCTGTTCCCACCAAATGAATACTAAGATGTAAATCACAAAAAGATGAAACAAAGTAACTTATATAATAAGGTGTAAAACTGATACAAGATATCTAAAAATAAGAATAAAATGAAATAAAATAAAAGTGACAAGTTTTCTACTAATCTTACCAATATATATATATATATAGAGAGAGAGAGAGAGAGACAGGTAGACAGACAGACAGACAAAAAATGATCCACAAAAGTGATATCACAAATAGAAATACAAGGAGCACAAATTAAGTTTCCAGACTTTTTTTTGGATGATCGCTTTTTTTAATAATACACGCATAAAACTCTAGTCCCCTTTGAAGTGATCTCCTCCGGCTCCAATGCACTTGTTGTACCGTTCCAACAACTTCTGGAAGGCCCTATGGAAGTTCTCTTGTGTGAGCATGTCAATGACCTTCGTTACAGCCTCTTTCATCTCCTCAATTGTCTCATAACGACAGCCTCTAAGTTTTTCCTTGAGCTTAGGGAATAGCCAAAAGTCACAGGGAGCAAGGTCTAGACTATAGGGAGGGTGAGGAACTGTCTTGATGCTCATCTTGGTCAAATAGTCTGTGACAAGGATGGAGTTGTGGACTGGTGCATTGTCCTGGTGGAAATGCCACTGAACCGATTGGAAGAGTGCTGGCCTCTTCCCTAGGCATCTCTTCCTGAACTCCCTTAAAACCTCAACATAGTAATCCTTGTTGACTGTCTGTCCAGTGGGAACTCACTGCATGTAGATCATGCAAGTGCTGTCAAAAAAAAAGGGATCATCAAAAGTTTGTGGGTGGATTTACTCTGTCTGGCCTTCTTGGGTCTGAGAGAGCCAGCATGCTTCCACTGGGAACTCTGTTTCTTGATCTCTGGGTCATAGCAGTAGATCCAGCTTTCATCGCAGGTCACCAGAGCATCAAGAACTGCGGGATCTGAATTGATCAGCTCGACCATCTCCCTGCTGTCATGACAACGTCTTTCTTTCTGATCTTCTCTGAACACCCTTGGGACAAACTTTGCGCAAATCTTCTGCATCTTCAGTTCCTCGCAAATAATTGTGTGTACAGTTCCCACACTGACATCAAACTGTGCACTTATTGTCTCTATTGACACACAACGGTCCTTATCCATGAAATTCTTTATTTGGCAAATCAACTCTGGTGTTCTGACTTCCTTATTCCCCCTACACCTCTCATCATCCCTCACAGACTCCCTGCCTTCCTTGCTTAGGATAGTGAACAAGTCCGCTATATTTGTCTCTGCCTCCCACCAGACAGGACTTGACACAAGGTCAATGACCCGAAGGTCGATTATAGTGGGGATTTAGGGGAGGAGAAGGTCGGCCACGAGCTGAGGCTCTAGCCCTGCTTGACTTTGCCCACTTAGGGCCTGATGAGCCAAACATGGTTCTGGCACGAATGCCTAATTATAGCTTAAACTGGACAAGAAGATCCACTGCTAGACAAAGGTGTCAATGCTGCAGCTCGCTTATTCGAAGTTGGCCTAACCGAAGCCGGAGGCCTTTTGGCCTCAAGTCTGCTGGGAATAGACTGCTTGTCAATGTTGCAGTTCACTCACCCGAAGGTAGCCCAGCCGAACCCGAGGTCTTTCAGCGCCAAGTCTGTCAAAGCATGACCGCTCAAAGTTAGGGGAGAGGAAGGTCGGACCCGAGCTGAAGCTCGGGCGCTGCTGGACTATGCTGCTCATCGGCCCACTTAGTGCAATGAGGGTCTGATGGGCCTAGCTGGACTTGGACCCAAATCTAGGTCCAGGCTTGTATACCTGATTATAGCTTAAACTGGACAGCAAGGTGTAGTGCTATAGAAGGGTGACAAAGGTGTCAATGATGCAGCTCGGCCACCCAAGTCTGCCAGTCCGCTGAAAAGCCTCTGCACGAATCAAGGACTGATCACGCTGGAATGGGACTTGCTTAGAATAGTAAACAAGTCTGCACTGTAGGACGAGGCACAATTACAGTTATTTATAAGATGTCCTGCAATGGAAGACCCATATGTATTGTTTATTCGGTCAGCGAAGTAGTTCCCCTGCCGTATTTTTGTGGGTACATGTTTAATTCTTGAATCCAGACGTTGATTGGTTCTCTTGATGTATTGCAAACCGAAAACACATCTAAAAGAATAAATCAAAGAACTACTATGTTGGGGTGGGGACGTCTTTTCGACCAGATGTCAAAACAGTCCGCGTACGGAAAACCACATGCAAGTTGAAAGAAAAATAGCACTTACATGCACAAGCAGAGATCCGGTTGGTAAATCTATCACTAATATCACCAAGCGAAAGCAACCTGAAATTGTATATCTCTGGACTGAATCAGGTTTAATTTTACTGAAGTCAGAAATTTTATCCCTGATGACAGATCGAACAATGTCTTTAGGGAATCCATTGTTACAAAGTGTCCCAGTGATAAATTCGACCTCATCGTCCAACTTAGACTCAAAGCATATCATTAATGCCAGGTGTGTTAGGGTCTTAATTAGATTTATCTTCTACTTTTTTCGACAAAATGAATCCCAATGAATGTATATGCCGGTAAAAGTAGGCTGACGATATACAGTCGTTAGGAATGCGGAAGTCTCTTTACACACCAATACATCAAGAAAAGGTAGAGTAAAAAGGTGCCCGTGGTGTAATGGTTATCGTCGTAGGAAATGAACACGGCGACACGAGTTCAAATCCTGGACCAGGCTAATTACATTTCACATAGCACTAATACCCTTGGGAAAGGTAAGAATCCGATTATTCTCCCCCCAGCTATGGGTAAATAGTAAGACAGACTGTTTTCTTCAGCCTTGGTGAGGCAACTAGTCTAGGAGAAGGAAAACTCTGAATTCAAACCTGTTAAACTCCGCTTAAAAATTGACCTTGAGTCATATCCTTCTCGAGCGGAGGGGTTGGTAAATATGGGTAGAGTGAAATTATTCTCCCTCTCAAGAGAAAATCTAAGCACAGGGTGCATGTTATTCAAATGTGTGAAAAATTCGCCAGGCTCGGTCTCACTCCCAAATACACAAAAAGTGTCGTCGACATAACGAAAGTACACTTCAGGTGCTTTATATTTGGAGAACAAATCAACCTCATGGAAACCCACAAAAATACCAGCCATAACAGGGCCCAAAGCTGAGCCCATCGAAATTCCATCCACCTGTCAATACATGATATTATCAAAACTAAATTCAATAGATATAGTTGCGAATTTCATTAATCCCACAAACACTAACTCTGGAAGATCAGGTGGGGTCAAATAACTCCAGTACAACATATATGCACATATATCTATTGTTTTCAAAATGGGAACGCAAGTGAAGAGACTACGGATATCAAAAGAACACATGAATTTGTTCAGTAGAGAACACTTTCGAATGAAACCAACGAATTCGAAAGAATCTTTTATGCAATATGTACATAAGCGTAGGCAAGATCATTAAGTCGCACCTTAAGGTCACTAACACGGTCTGTAGAAACCGGCTGAAGTCGCTTGTGTTGTGTAAACAAAACTTCAAACTCGGAATAAACCTCCTCACGTTTAATACTGCGAGATGGAATGCAATGATCCAAACCATGAGCCAAAATAGTTAGTTCAAAGGCGCCTCTGGTGGTGTAATGGTTAGCAAGCTCGACTAGCAAACCTACACGAGTGAGTTCGAGTCTCATTGGGTGCCCCTTTCATATGGCCTTGTGCCACATCTAAGCAAAAAGCTTAGTAAATTTCCAAAATAGTTAGTTCAAGATTCGAAAATTCAACTGAGGACAAGTTCAAAACCACCTTTCTGACATTCGGGTCGGAAAAACATCCATATTTTTTAAATACAAGATATTTTAGTCTCTTGTCACTCAGAGAAAGAAGTCTAGAACGGCTGCTTTCTATGACAAAGGATAAATATCTTTCAAACCGCAAAAAATCAAAGAAAGATTGAGTGCCTAGAAATTGTAATCTTAATCGGTAATATCCCTCCCTCAACCTAACACGCTTATGCGGGAACTCTGGTGTCCAGCTGGGAATCTGATTGGAGAAGTTAACACTTTGGGCCCTGTTATGGCTGGTATTTTTATGGGTTTCCATGAGGTTGATTTGTTCTCCAAATAGAAAGCACCTGAAGTGTACTTTCGTTATGCCAACGACACTTTTTGTGTATTTGGGAGTGAGACCGAGCCTGGCGAATTTTTCTCATATTTGAATAACATGCACCCTGCGCTTAGATTTACTCTTGAGAAAGAGAATAATTTCACTCTACCTTTTCTCGATGTATTGGTGTTGTATACTATGACCATATCAATCACAACTGTGATACAAACACATTTAAAAATGCAAAACACAGGCGGACTCTGTCGTTTCAGGTACGAACGCTTTATTAATTCCGGTTTTCGGTTCTTTGACACGAGGAGAGACACACAATTCTTAAAAGCTTATACTAACCATACTATCTGACCCCAACGCGTGGCGAATCTTGTGATGTCTAAGATCTCTGTCGGTAGAGATCCGAAAAACCCAACTACATCTTCAACGGCCCAAATCCAACTCTATGCCTCAATGGCAGAAACTCAACTCTATGCCGTCATGGTCCAGTCTCAACTGACTCTTTTTCAAAATCCTCAAATTCTCAGGACCATCTCTTCCGGGCATGACATCATCCACACTCCAGCCCCATTTCCTGTTTGGGGGGTAATTATGACAATGGCGATTGTCATATCCTTTCGCGCCAGCGTAAAACTGCACCCAATGACTATGCACCTGATCCGAATAGTTCAAAGTCTTACCAAACTGAATGATAAAATATAATCAACGAAAAATGATTAATATAAAAAAATCATTCCTTAATCATATAACACAACTTCCCCCCCCAAAAAATAAAATCATTTTGTTATCGAAGATAACAAATTATTTTCTAAACTAATGTATCGATGTGAAAGGATTTTCGTCCTTTCCGATTTCGTAATCTGTAACAATGTAACACTTTTCCTCATGTCGACTTGACCAATAAAATTACAGTAACAACAAGAATAACAATTCAAAAGAACATATAAAAAACAACACTATAAATCATTCGACAGTCCGAAAACTAAAAGTCAGTTAAAAAAAGTGTTCGTATCGTCCTTCATTTTCTTTTTTTTTTTTCAATTAAAAAAAAAAGATTTTCTGGTTTTTCTTTTCTTGTGATTCAATGTCTATTTTACTTTATCAATTGGAATGTATTTTTTTCTCTTTTTCACGGATCAGTTGCTCATTATCTGTCTTTTGCTCTTTTTGCTTTCCTTCTACATCCGTAACTCATTACTTCTAACCTTTTTCTCTCTTAAGCTCTGTCATTAATTTATATATATATATATATATATATAGATAACGCACACTATCATTGTTCGTGCCCTGTACATTTTCCATTAAGCGTCCTTTACAACTAAGCAATCAAACCAAGGCAAATGTGGTAAAACTTCCCAGGAACCTATTTTTCTTTCCAACCAACACAAACCGTTCCCGTTTTCACCCCCTTTTTTTTTATCTTTTGACCACCGTCAATCGGTCTATCTCTCATCTTTTCAATAGCTAACGAGTACATTTTTTTTCTTTTTCTTTCAGCAAGTATCTCTAGAAAAGCATAACTCGTATCCAGCAATCATTTCATTTTTACTTATTCCGACCACGACAACACAATACTAGTTTCTTGCTTACTTCCAAAGATGACTTTAAATATCCATGGGGTTCTTTTCCTAAGCAACCCAAATCTTTCACTCTGTCTTTTACTCTTTTTCAATAGTCAACGAGGTTACTTTATTTAATTATCTATTTAGTCAACTATATTTCTCCCTCAAGAACAATTCAAAACTGAGTCCATAAATTTTTCGGTACATACAACGAGATACGTCAAGATTTTGCCCACATACTCCCTAATTTCCCATCCCCTGTTTCAAAATACCCTCTTTAACACAATGGTCTGGCCTCCTACCAAACCCCCAAAATTCTCAATCTCATTCTAGGGGGACCTTCACAACCCGGTCTGGTCACTAACCAGTACCTCAAATAAAATCTCAGACCCATTCTTAGGGGAATTTACAAAACGCTGACCAGGCCACTAATCAGTACCTCAAATTTTCTCGACCCCTTCCTAGGGAGAACCTTCACAAAACCCGGTATGGCTTCTACCAGTACCCAAAATATCGATCCCATTCTAGAGAGACTTCACAGAACACTTTCAATTTCCACAACTTTTCCAAACATCAAACCCGTCCCACAGTCCTAACTATGGATCCAAAGGTATATGAACATTCTCCAGACAAAATATATCGTCGACGCCCCGGATCCTTCTGGAGCTCGGAATTGAAAGACATACAGAAAAAATATCCCACTATAAAATTACTATGCTTTACGATAGCACTCACAAGTTACTACAAAATTTAATTCACAAAAATTTTGTTTACTATCAAAGTTCATTCATGAAAACCCCCAAATTCTCATTGTCCCTCAATTCGAAACTTGTTTTTACAACCTGTCACTTTTTGACATATCACAGAAACAATATTTTCTGTTTCTCTCTCTTCCTTCCTCCTTCCCTCTTTCATAATCCATCGTCCCAAATCATAACAGTAAACTGTATCAACTCATATGTAAAATACCCTGAACTCTATCACCGATTTCCAATTTTCTTTTATAATTATTTAAATTCTATTGGACACAACTCTTAAAACCTTGAAAGACAGATACAACCAAATTTTTTCATTATTAGCTAAATTTTATCAACACGAACCAGGAAATTCAAGGATACACAGAAGGAAAAAAAACAAACTTTTCTTAATTTGAGCTATGTATCTACCACTTTTCCTTTTTTCTACGTAATTAAATAAATTCTATCGGGTACGAACCACCAACTTAAAAACTACAGAGAAAGACATAAAATCTTTACAATGAGCAAGTACCTTATTTTTCTTTCTTTTTTTTTTCTTTTCATGCCTTCTTCTCGATTCTTTTTGTTCTATTTTTTTTCTTCTTCGTTCAGAGGCCTTGTGTCGAACATTTTTTCTTCTTTTTTCTAACCTTTTGCTTGTCTTTCAATATTTGGCGTTCTTTTTTTTTTTTTTTCATGCCTTCTTCTCGATTCTTTTGTTCTAATTTTTTCTTCTTTGTTCTGGGCCTTGTGTCGACATTTTTTTTACTTTTTTCTAACTTGTTGCTTGTTTTTGGAGTTGAGTTCTTTTCTTTCCATTGTTCTCTACTTCGGCCAGAGTAGCACAGTTGTTTTTATTTTTTTTATTTTTTGTTTTTGGGAGTTGAGGTTCTTATAATTCATCTTACGTTCTCATTCTCCCACCTGAAACAACAGTCACCTAAAATTGATTTCCATCATTTTTAGCCGCTTCTAATTGTCTAAAGTACCATGAATAACCCAAGTTCAAAATTAATCTATTTCTTCCTTTTTTTTTCTTCTTGCAAAAGACATAGCAATTCACTGTGCACCAAAATAATATTATGTTTTATAATTTGGTGATGTCCGTAATGATAATACAGATACAGATACGAAAACGTGCACAAATACAGGCGGACTCTGTCGTTTCAGGTACGAACGGGTTATTAATTTCTTGACTTCTATTCATGGTGACATGAGGAGAGAGACGCACTTTTTACTATGCTAACCCCATCCTGACGCACGGCGCATCTTGTGATGTTTAAGATCTCAATTCGTTTCCGCTGGTCGAGACCCGAAAAACTTAACCACCGCTGCTACAGTAGAAAACGCAACTCTATGCCTCAGTGGCAGAAACTCAACTCTCTGTCTCCATGGTTCAATCTCAACTCTCAACTGACTCTTTTTCAAAATCCTCAAATTCTCAGGACCATCTCTTCCAGGCATGACGTCATCTACACTCCAACCCCATTTCCTGTTTGGGGGTTAGGGTTAGGGGGATTGTCATATCCTTTGCACGCAAGTATAAAACTGCATCCAATGATTATGCACCTGAACTAAAAGCCCAATAGTTCAAAGCCTCACCTAACTGAATGATAAAATATAATTATCGAAAAATGATTAATATAAAAAAATCATTCCTTAATTATATAAGATTGGTGTGTAAAGAGACTTCCGGATTCCTAACGACTGTATATCGTCAGCCTACTTTTACCGGCATATACATTCATTGGGATTCATTTGGTCGAAAAAGGCAGAAGATAAATCTAATTAAGACCCTAACACACCTGGCATTAATGATATGCTTTGAGTCTAAGTTGGACGATGAGGTCGAATTTATCTCGGGGACACTTTGTAATAATGGATTCCCTAAAGATATTGTTCAATCTGTTATCAGGGATAAAATTTCTGACTTCAGTAAAATTAAACCTGATTCAGTCCAGAGATATACAATCTCAGGTTGCTTTCGCTTGGTGATATTAGTGATAGATTTACCAACCGGATCTCTGCTTGTGCATGTAAGTGCTATTTTTCTTTCAACTTGCATGTTGTTTTCTGTACGCGGACTGTTTTGACATCTGGTCGAAAAGACGTTCTCCCCACCCCCAACATAGTAGTTCTTTGATTTATTCTTTTAGATGTGTTTTCGGTTTGCAATACATCAGGAGAACCAATCAACGTCTGGATTCAAGAATTAAACAACATGTACCCACAAAAATACGGCAGGGGAACTACTTTGCAGACCGAATAAACAATACATACGGATCTTCCATTGCAGAACATCTCATTAATAACTGTAATTGTGCCTCGTCCTACAGTGAGGACTTGTTTACTATTCTAAGCAAGTTATACTTGGACTATCATCTGAAGTTTCTTGAGACTAAGTGGGCCAATGACCAGCAAAGTCAAGCAGGGCTAGAGCCTCGACTCGTAGCCGATCTTCTCCTCCCCTAAATCCCCACTATAATTGACCTTCAGGTCATTGACCTTGTGTCAAGTCCTATCTGGTGTGAGGCAGAGACAAATATAGCAGACTTGTTTACTATCCTTAGCAAATCCCACTTGGACTATTGTCTGAATGTTCTTGAGACCATTCATATTCTTACTCATAAACTGTCCCTCTGTAAACAGAGGGAATATTTATTGGATTTGAATTTGATTACTATTGAATTTACTCCTCCCCTTCTAGTCAACTTGCATTTTTTTCCTCCTCTACATTACACAGTCCCTGCCCCAACTGGTTAGTTGTAGAATTTTATTTTTTAAAAAAATTATTAAAATTGGTCTCCTTTTGAGCATAATAAAATTTTGTACCCCCATAAAACATTCAAATATATATATATACACACACACACACACACACACACACACACACATCCATTCTATAATATATAAATACAAACACATCCCTTCTTACATGTAAAAAATTCTATTAACTGAAGGGATGCTGTTTTTTTTCTGTTAGTTTTTAGTTAATATTTTTTGGAAAATATTAATGGTTGTAGTGCACAGGTAGCACAATGGTTATCATCATAGAAAAGGAATTCAGAGAACCAAGTTGAAATTCTGGACAAGGCTCTTTGCATTTCACTTCATACAAATGATCTTCTCCTACCAGCTATGGTTAAATTGTAGGGTTGACTGTGCTCTCTGGTCTTGGAGATCAACTAGTCTAGGAGAAAGATAAGTCTGAATTCAAAACCAGCTGTAACAGGTTTGGCAGGCTTGTGGTGAATAGCAGTTTCCCAAGAAAACAGAAGGAAAGGAGAATGGTAGATTGCCAACTTCATATCACTGTGATCTCTTCCCAGTAAAAGCCAAGAGGCAGCTGGAATGAAAATAAATAATTTGAGTATTAAATACTCAAGTATAATTCAGACTATGAATGTACTTTTATTGGATGATATGAAAATTATGTTGAACCATAATAGAAATGTTGGTGCATTACAGTTATTGTCATAGGAAATGGACTCAGCAAGTTCAAAACCAGGACAAAGCTGTTTCTGTTTTACTTCACACTAAACTCATGCCTTTCTCAAAGAAAGGCATGAGTTTATCTGTTGTTCTCCAGCTATGAGTAAATAGTATGGCAGACTATATCATCATATGTACATTGTTTTTATTTTCTTCCTTTTTTCTTCCTCTTCTTTTTCTTCTTCTTATTTTGCTCTTTTGAGAGTTTTTCACACAAGGATTAGCTGATGATCTTCCACTTGAGTTTGAGTGACAGCAAGTCTCTTCAAGCTTCCAGGACTCTTTTCAGTATTCTATCCATTCTTCATAACCCTATATTTGGATGGTCTTCTAGTTCCTTTACCAATTATTATTATTATTATTATTATTATTGAATTGAGCAAGTCAGCATATTGTTGTGCCAAGCAGCACAATAGCGGACTAGCCAATTATCTCTGGCTTGGAACAAAAAGCAACCAGTATTTATGGTACTTTGAAATATTCCATTTCTGCATCTGGGTGATCCCATTCCTTGAGTCCTGATTGGCCAATGGTTTTAGTAAGGATATGGTGATAGATAAATGTCCAATATTCTGCATTATGCTCACTGTGACTGTATCTAGTTATGGCTTGTAGCCTTGTCTGCCAACTGGATGCTTGTTGGAATCCTGATACAATGGTGAGTACTTTATTGCTTTTTCAACATCAGAGTAGTATCTTATACGATATTACCCCTCGTGAGTTTTCATATGAGCATTAGCTGGTGATCTTTCAATGGAGTATGAGTGATACCAAGTCTCCTCAGGTCTTCATAACTCATCTGATCTCAACAATACTGTAGCCTGGATGTTTTTTTTTATTCTTCCTCTGATTTCCAATTCCTCCAGTTTTTTTCAAGCATTATTATTATCATTATTATTTTTATTATGTTAAGTGGTGAAAGAAATAGCCTAAACTAAATGAATCACTCTCAAGCTCTGGTATGACAGCTGGTCAAGGAGAAAGAAAAAGTCTAAATTCAAAATAAGGAGTCCCTAAAGCAGCCTGACATTTCCTTCAACTTTGTTCTGACACTCATGGCAAGCTGTGTTACTCTATACCTTTCTCTTAAACAAACATTGGTGTCGAGAATAGGGGGACCTGCTGTATGAGCGTCTGCAAAATGTGAATCAAACTCCTTCATGAATTTTTTCTTCCCAGCTACAATCTTAGACTTCAAGTTCAAGGTGTCTTGTATTATTTTAGTTTGGAGGCGTGCTTAGTGTAATGGTTATCATTGTAGAAAGTTGAATCAGTAACCCAAGTTGAATCCTGATTGAAGCTGTTTATGTTTTATCTCATGCTAATGCCTTTTGGAAATGCATTAATCCATCTGTTCTCCCTCCAACTAATGGTGAATAGTAGGGCAGATTGGGTTCTTTAGTTTTAATAAGGCTAAGGAAATCAGTCTAAGAGAAGGAAAACTGAATTCAAATCAGCTATACTCTGCTTACTTACCTGGCATAAGATCTACCATGTTGCTAGGTACACAGTTTGGTCTCAGTGTTGGGTTTGTGGTCACATCAGTCAAGACTGCCTAGCATTTGTGTAGGTTGGCTGAGACCAACCACTCTCTTGGCCTCAAAGGACTATCAACCCAAATTTTTACCTACTTTAGCAGGTTAGATTTATTGCCTGTTGACTGATACACCTATTTTTAGAGGAATGCCAACAGGGTCAAGGTATTTTTGTGCTCACCATGCATTTGAGCTTTGGCTTGTGCCCAGTTTTCACCAAAAAAAGCCTTGTGCCATACTCTAGTTTGGTGGGGAGCTAGACAAATACCTACTCTGTTTAAACATTGACATTATGTTGCATCTTGCTCATGGCTGAGGAATTGAGTAATTTACTTAGGATTTCTTTTGTTACATACCTTTCACTAGTAATTTTGTAACCTTTTGACTATAGTGGCTAATTGGTTTTGCTTAGGATGACTTAGAATATTTAAAAAAAAAAACAAGAAAAAACATTATTTGTCGCATCATTAATTATGCAAATTTTTTAATCTTTTTAAAAAAATCTTTTTCCAATCCAAAAAGTTTTCAGCTGTAACTCCTGAACAGAAGAAAGCAGGTTGATATAAAATCTTTCCCAGATCTGAATATCATATCAGTGTTCTCTGATTCCTTGGGGACACTTAGAATATTTGGTGTAATTTTTTACAAAGGAACGGATTTTATGGATCTATTAGTAGATATTTATTTGTCATCCTACAAATACAAATGTGCTACAAAGTATTTTTTAGTGTTGGGTATTTCTGCTTTCACAAACCAAACCCATTTTTATTTATAGATCTGGAATTTTTATCTGAAATAATAAAGAATGCCATAAAAATGTTTTACATCTCTTATTTTCCAATGTTCTTCCCTATCTATTATTTTGATTCCATCCCATAAGAGTTGATGGTTTCTGTTTACTTTCCATATATGGTCTGCCATACCTGACTTTTTGATTTCACCTCTAGAAGAAGCTGTGTATATGTTGGGCTACAGTGACTTGTTGAGTAGACCAAGTATAGGGATGAACACGATATGAAAACCAATAATCTAAAAGGCTAGATTAAAAAAAATTGCTACTAAGATAAAAATTGTACATAATAGTCATCATCAAGTCACTCTGCCTGCACAAGTTTTTCAGACTCTCTCTCACCATTTTTCCCTAGCATCTATCACTACTGGTAGCTCTTTTAGACTACATCCCATGTCTGTACAGAGCTGTTGTAGGTAAGTTCTTGTTGAGTGGCCAACACTGGCTTGTCCATGTGAAAGGGTCCATAGGAGAATGTCACTTATGAGTTTGTCCTTGCTTCTCCAACAGTGTCCTGCATACCTTGTTCATCTCATTTGGATGGTTTTGAAGATAGGAGGTGGGTTGCCATACAACTGCTGTTTTGTGGGATGTTGCTTCTAGGGTTTATTCAATATAGCTCATAGCATTCTTGTGCAGTTCCAGTTTAGCTTTTCCTCTATAAGCTTTTCAGCAGCCATATGGTGCATCCATACAGTGGAATTGACACAACTGCTGCTTGGAAGAAATTGAGTTTTATTTTATTGAATAAATCAGACTGCCATATGGTCGATAACCTATTGATAGCAGTCCATGCCTATACTAGTTGCATATTGATGTCACTTTCAATAGATGAGATGCTGCTACTAAGGTATGTGAACTTGTCCACTGATTTCAGAGAATCACCATTTAGAATGGAGATATCTCTTTCTTGATTAAAACACATGTACTCTGTTTTGTCTACCTGCTCCAGACTATGTAGCAGAAACTCAGCCTGGGTAGGTGTATTTGCAAGAAGTGGTTTGTCATCTGCATAGTCTGCATCTGTAATAGTTTTTGTGGGGTATTATCTGCTTTTTACTGTTTTTAGTGTAAAGCCATTTTCTTTCACTAGATCTATCAATAGTTGAAGTACATAGTCTAGGCAGATTATGAATAGATATGGGGCTTATGTATTCCCTGGCAGAACACCAGCAACAATGTCAAAGAAGTCTGTGTCTCCATCCAGTGAGTGAACCTTGACTTTCATATTATTATAGAGCTTCATTATGGCTGTGACTGTTTTTTTTTTTTTTGGTAGAACATAGGCTAGATGTATTTGCTCCATCTTCTCTCTGTGTATAGAGTCAAATGCCTTGGAGAAATCTATGAACAGGAGTGTCACCTTGTAGTTTTTTGCACAAACTCCTATTTTTTGACAGGTTGTTAGAATCTGTGATGTTGTGGATTGGTTTCACTGAAAACCATTTTAATTTTTTCCAAGAATTTTCTCAATTTTTGTTTCAATTCAATTGAGTAGCAGAACATTATGAATCTTAACCACTATGGAAGTAAGGGTTATGCCTCAGTAATTCTTAGTGACCTTTCTTGGGGAAGGGGAGGATGCAGTCTTTTGTTCATCTCTCTATTGTGTTCTGGTTATATACAGCATTGCAGTACCAGAGCATTGAATTTCATTGTCTTCCATACTTCTGAGGGTATTTCATCAAGACTGGTAGCTTTCCTGTTTTTAATTTTTGTTAGTACAACATCGAAATCTTCTTGAGTAAACTGTCCAAGTTTGTTGTCTAGTTGGTAATAATTAATTTTCGTAATAGGTTTTTCCAAGCTGATTCTTTCTACATCTGCATTCGTTCTTCTTGGTTGGCAACTTTTAGTTTATCCCTCGAGGTGCTCTTACTTTTACTCACTTCATTTACTGTTTACTATGCAATTCAAGACTGTCTATCTTCTACTGAGTTTCTAATTTTATTGATCTGACCTTGAATGTATTCTATTTGTTCTAATGCACTAATTCTCTTTGTGCATCCTTAAGTTACTGAGTGTTGGCATAAATTGGGTTTCTTTTATTACCATGACATAATAGAAATAAGTAGTAATTCATAGTGTTTGATAAAAACATTAGGTTTATAAGCACCAAAATTTACTCTGAATTGTCCAGCAAGACATATGGTATAATGGATATAGGTGTTTAGTCAATGAACTTCTAAGTCAAATCACTGGAGGTTGCAGGTTCAATCCTGACTACAGGTAAAAATAAGAAGGAATATTTATTATAGCTTAACACTTGTACCCAATTATAGTTATTAGAATTAGAACTATCTACTTCTGTGGATTAAATAAAGGCTTCAGTTTAAAGGTTCATGTAAGCTCCTGAAGAAGGCCAAAGTATGTATAGGCTGAAATGTTGTGAATATAACAATTAAGATGAAGACAATAGTCCAAATAGTCTGAATGAGTCCCTTCCTTGTCTATTTTAAGAATGGTCCTGAGTATCTTACAAGAGGGACTGCTCTGCTATTTATCCCTTTGATGAGATTTCTACTGCAGAACTTGGTTTCGGGAACCTTTCTCATTCTTCTGAGGTACTCTTTTCTTATTTTTTCCCCTCTCTACTTGTTTGATAGCATCCACTTCTAATATTTCCAAGTAATTATAATTTTTCTTCCTTCCAAGCATTTTTCCTGATTTGGTAGTTCTACTGCTTCAACTGTTTCTCTTTTCCCACTTTTCATTATGATCCTGGCACATTTTTCAATGCCGAATTCCATTCCTATATCCTGATGGTATATTTTTATTGTTTGTATTAGGGTATCCAGTTCCTTTTCATTTTTTGCAAATGCCTCTATGTCATCCATGTACTTCAGGTGATTAATCTCTTCTTATGATTTTATAAATTTGTAGCCCTTTGTGCACTTTCTAAGTATGTAGTATAGTGGCATCATTGCTATGTGGAATAGCAGTGGCAAAAGTGAGTCTCCTTGGAAAATATCTCTTATCCTTTTTACATCAGCTAGAGTTTATCCAGTCACTGTCATTTCTGTCCTCCATTTTGCCATGTCATTTGTGAGGAAGTCTATTATGATTTTGTTGGATGTGACTACCTAAGAATTTGGCATTCATAATGTTAAGTGTAGCATTTGTGACGTTGCATAAATAAAATCCCAGGACAAAAGCCCATTTCGGGTGTATGCAACGTTGGATTCTACTCAGGAGGTCGATGTCTCGGTCATTGTCCTCAGTAGAAGGCTGTTGCGTAGAATTTGTATTGCTGAGAGCAGCCTGGCACTCAACACTCCACAAAATAAATCCCGGTCAAGACTCCTATTTAGGCATATGAGAAACAAACAAAGAATGTGGATGCTGATTCAAGGTTAGACTGGTCTCTGACGTCGATAAAGAGGTTGCCAATTCACTTTTGAATACACCACCAAGCCCTTTGTCCCCCTACTCCTTCATATTACGGAGGAACGAACTTCTAGGTTAGATAGTATTAACTGTAGATAGATTTCCAAATCCTCTTGTAATGTTTAGGGAGGCAATAAGATATTTTAGCACGAATTAATGAAAGCGGTATGAGGCTGAAATATAAGATACATGTCAAAAGCAATCAACTTAATAGAGGAAAGAGAACACAATCAAAACATTTCAACATAAGGGTGTATTTAAAATATAACAAAATTTTAATATGCGATGATCAAACAAATAATGACGAAATTTAAGAAACAGTCTTTTTTCTTTTTTTTCAAACAGGAAAACATCAAACAAAAATGTCTCTCAACAGTTCTTTTCCTCCTTTCTCTTTTTTTCTCTTTCTTTTACTTGAGTAAAAGTGTCTAAGATGCCGGACTGAGGCATGTGGCAATGTTCATTCAATATCTTTAATTATTGGTGAAATAGAACATTTACAGTTTTTTTGAATACATACAACTTTCCAATATCTAAGATTTGGAAAAAGAAAACAGTTTGAGCTGTATTTATCTTTGACGGGTTTTCAATTTCCAGATTTTCTCTTTTTGTTTATTTTACGGGTGAGGTTTTCTCTTTCGCCTAGAGCATGTTGAATACAGTCTTGTCCTTAAAGCTGATCCGTTCGCAACTGAAGATTCTCCTTCAAATTTCCCTAACGCGTGCCGGCCTTTTTGGCGCGAAGATTCTAATGACCAATCATTTGACTTTTCTTCTTCCACCACCTCGCTGAATCATGCCACTTGATTGACCTTGACTTCTGTCGTTTCAACAGGCTAAAGTGTAGAGGGTACAGTTAGCTTACCCTTTCTCTCCCCTACCACTTCAACGGTCGGTCTCTGTCTTCTGATCTTTCTTACTGCCTGTTGATTCAAATCAGAGGGGTAAGGGTATTGACCTCCCCTTCACTCTCTCTCTATAGCATACCATGTCACCCATTTTTAGCTTAATAGCTATCATTATAGGAAATAGAATCAGCAATTCAAATTCAAATCTTGCATGAGGCTGTTTGTGTTTTATGCCATGTTAATGTCTTATGAATCCATCTATTCTCCTCTGACCTCAGGTATGAGTAAATAGTAGAGCAAACTAGGTTCTTTAACCTTTATAAGTCAACCAATCAAGAAGGAAAATTTTGAATTCAAACCAGTTGTTCTCTGTTTAAAGATTGATCTTGTGTCATATCCTGTCAGTGGTTGAGGATTACTAGCAGACCTTTTTGAAGTGGTTTCTCTATCCACATACTATGCATATTTGATACCATACAGGGCACATCTGTGGTTTGTCACCTGATTCAGCGTAACCATATTGGTAACTACAGTAATCTCTATGTGCATTATGTTGGGTTTGCGTTTTCATCGTACTCTTTTCGCGGTTGTGGGTAGCAGTTGATTGGGTTCGTCTTTGTCTGCAATACACCAATATCTGAAGTTCTACATTGCTTGAGATGCCAGATATCTTGTTTTGGTCTCTCATGGCCATTTCTAATGTACTGACGTGGCTTATATTTTGCTCCAGGGTCTTCAGTGATTTTGCCTTAGCTAGCATATTTGCCTGTGGTTATGTCATTGGCTTTACCCCGAATGAACTGGTCCTTGATGTATACACTGGATAGCTCATGATTGCAGTTGGGGAAATGAAGTTGCAGTTTTGTGCTCCTGACTGCAGCTGAATCAGGTAATTCTGGACAGACTCATTATTGCTCTGAAAATGAGATCCTGTGTACCATAGGATTTGATTTCTGCCTGACTAACATACCAAGTATATCAAGTAGCTTGCTAGGGTTAGTGTTGAAAAACTTATGGTAGATGTTGATGATGGAGTTTTAGACAGTTTTGTCATCCCAATTGTATAGCTGGCTGTTAGTCTGTGTAGTAGGGAGATTAGTCATCCTTGTGAACACATCCCAATCTATCCTGAATTTATGGAACTGTTGTAAGGTAATTTCTGAATTGAGTTGAGGAAGCTTTACAGTTAGTGGTGTTATGTGACTAGTTGGTGATACTGGGGGTTCCTTGGTTAATTTGAGTATGGCAAGCACATCGCCCATATTCTTGATGTCCAGCACCTTAAGCATTGTATGGTCCAGCATATGCAAACTGTCCCTTGTGATCTCCTTGCTAGAGAATGTCTGTGTATAAATCTTGGCAGAGGCTGCAGATATACCAGCCACAATAAATGTGCTTTCCCAACTAACCAGGTCACATCTTGCACACAGCACCATTTTGAATAGTTGAGTTTGGTAACTATAAAGTAAGCACTCAGTCATGTAACGAGTGGAGTTATGTTTTGAAGTGAGACTGGACTCTGAGGAATGAGAGATTTTATGGCCATTAGGGCATTCCATTATGTGCATGTGGTTAAGTCCATTTCCAAGACAGTGATGGGTTGCTAGCCCAGGAATGGACATATTTGTATATATATATATATATATATATATATACGACTTGTTTTAGTAATGACATGGGATCTGTATTGAGTTACAGCCGATTTTTTTTTGTATGCCTACTAGACGTTAGTTGGGACCCTAGGCCAGTAAATGTTATTATTATTGTTGTTATTCTGCACATTAGAGCAGTGAATTCTACTGGGCTAAACATGCAAAGCATGTGACAATTAGAACCACATCACAAAAGTCTACTGATCAAAAGTTAGGAATCAATGTGGTATCATATGGAGTATCAAGGAGCTACTATGGATGCCCTTGTTGCACATGTAATGTTTTTACCAGAAACTGATAGTTACTAGTCAAACAATGGCAATAGCCATAAAGAAGTGGAAGCAACATTAATTTCATTCTCTCTGTACCAAAATCCAAGAAAAGGCAAGGACATCTCCAGTGCCTGCAGAACCAGGCTCTACCCTGTTAAGGATACTACCAATTGCCTTGATGGGCCAAAACATTTACAAACCTGGGACTCTCAGGGAGGAATTTAATGTCATGAGGGAGGGTCTCCCTAGTATGCTGGGATGGCTACTTGTCATTTGTAGTAGGGAGAAGATCTACAAAACAAGCATTATATGTATGTAAAAAATACAAAAATTATACTTCAGTGAGACAGCCTTCATTGTTGTAGGCATACTATGCCCATGCTTTCCTAACCTTGTGACAGTGCCACCCCACCACTCTAATTAATTCAGAGACATATGATACTTTCTCTTCAGATCCAAGCATCTCACATTAAACACTCTGGCCTACCAGTTTAAATCTAAGCCAAATGAAACTCTACAACTGCCTAATTACCCTAAAACCTTTTCTTTTCCAGCTGCCTGTAAAAACATAGATAAGCTTAAAAAGGAATTGTTTGTCCAATTTGCCACAAATTTCCTACTGTCTCGTTCTTCAGCCTACATTCATCTCAAAGAATATTCAATTCTTAAGACTAGACATAACCTTATCCCAGTACTATATTTCAAGGAGCAAGTATGATACCCTCTTTGGGATAATGTGACAAGAGCTATCAGTCAGGGTATCCCAACACCTGTTGGTAGCTCTACTGATTGGCATAGCACCATGTTTATTACTGCAAAGAAAATGCGAAACCTAGAACAGTGGATTATTAACATCTAAACTCTCAATGCAAATCAGAGACATACCACAGTAGTTCACTATTCCAACTAGTACTAAAATACCATCCAACATAAAGAAGACTGTGTTGAATGCCATACATGGTTACTACTCAGTCTTTCTGAATGGAGAGTCTCAGCCACTTATGATCTTCATCACAACTCAAAGAAAAATTGCTTAGATATTTCTTTACTACCCAACATTGCCTTGATAAATGGCACATTGATTGTGATGGCATTTCTCACAATGAAGTTGCTATAGTGGAAATCCTTACTTCCTGTGCACCTCTTTTCCCAAGATACATGTTTCAGACAATATAGATGCTATAGTAGAATTAGCAACCCTTCAAGCAATAACAGATTATGGTGACAATGAAACTGTCACATTGCTTGACTTCATTCATGCGTCCAGTCAAAATGAGTTATATAACCCTAATGAACTCAACTGAACAGGGATTTCCCAACAGACATTGCTGAATAAAACCTGAGGTCCACAATTTCTGGGAAGTAAATCCCCACCTCGCGACTGATAGGGGCTTAATATTACATTATATCAGGGGTGGAGATGAGAACTGCTTGATTTAAGATTTGTTTTTGATGAAGAAATAAATAGAAGAATGACCCAGCCAGGCAAACAAATCAAATTTCAGGTCAACAAATGAATAAATGAATAAATAGATGAATTAAATGACCGGTCAGCTTGCACACAAAGTACATGACTAAAATCCTTGTCAACTTGTTGCCCGGTCAACTGACTACAACTCTGCCGAGGGGTAAGACCCCCCCACAACGAATATCCAAGATATGACACTTAACAATCTGATGGTGAGGTTTCACTAATGCTGGAGCTTTGGGGAATGTGGAGTACCCCTTCATTGCTATTGCTCCCAGGTCCACTCTGGTCCAGAGTGGTAGCACCTGATAGGAGCCTATCTATAGGTTTTTGACAATTAAACTGTGTATTCATGCTAAACTGAATTGTTTGAAATAGAACTGATTATTTGTATAAAAATGGATTTGGTATTAAATAACCTACAAAGGTTGATATGCTATAAAACCCAAACCAGACAGCTTGGTGGCTATTCATTAAAGAGACCCTTTGAAGTCATGCAGATGATCTGGTTAAATTAAGTTCTAGGATTTTTAGTAGTAAAAGATACCCCCCCCACTTTGAATCAAAAGTTTATAATAATATTTAGGATCTGGTCACTGTCAAATTAGAAAGAGGAGATGTGAACACAGAATTTCAAAAAGACTTTTTGAAGTTCACACAGAAAAAATAAGAGGGGATAATTATTATTAATGACCTTTTAATTACTTTTCCTGCTAATACATACAGGGCTGTGTTTCAATATAGTTCGAGGTTAGGCAACTGAACTCAACAGAGGGTGTGTGGCCACAAAGCAGAAGGAACTCAAGAAGCAGGTAAAGATCTCATTGTTATCCTCTCTCTCTCTCTCTCACTTTCTATTTAAAGTCAATTGTTTTTTGACTGAATATAGATGGACAAATAATAAAAGATAGTAAACTGAAATTCCTTATGTTTGTGTCAGTTAGATCAATGTAATAGGCAAAATATCTTTCATCCAGAAAGGATTTAAAAACCTGCTTCATTTTCAAGAAGAGGAACTAATGAAAATTCGGCAACCCTTTGCCGAAAGAACAGGTAAAGAACTGAATTGTATTTTGTGTGTTTCATTCTCCACTCTTTGTAAGTAGTCCAGCATTGACAATGCCACACACATATCCCTAACCATCCTGCATACATTCATCTGCCATGTTGTCAATCCACCACATTCCTTTGGGACCTGAGGCTATACAATGAACATTCATAGAATTTTCCATAGTACATACATTGTTGTAATAATACATGACACAGAGAATGTTACATTAGTATTAAGGGATGGGAGAGTTGTAGTTCAACTCATGTTAATGATTCAGTATTTTGGCCTGGTATGAATGTATCAATATTGCAATTCAGAGCTAATTGCTTAGTGTGCTCGAGCATTGCCTCAAGTCAAACCCAAGAACCCATCACCATAGCCCCATCCCTAGATTGGCCCTTTCACCAGATAGTAATGGACCTCTTCTACATTGGACACTTTGCACACCTCTTTTGTGTAAATAGACTCACCAGTTGGTTTATTTTGTACCGTCTAAAATCAGGTCATGTGACCACTTCCAAATTAATATCAATTTGTCAAGAACTATCCTGTACATATGGTTCCTCAGAGGAAGTTAGCAGCAATAGTGGCCCATCTTTCACATCTGGCCTATTTCAGCAATTCCTAAAAACATGGTGTGTGAAGCACAGACTGTCCACAGTCTCATATTGCCAATCTTATTGCAGAGCAGAGCTTGCTGTAAAAACTTCTAAGAGGATAGTAAATAGAAACATAGATCCTCAGGGTTCTTTAGACAATGATAAGGTTCCTAGAGCCACCCTGCAATACTGCAACATCCAAAGTATTCGTCCCTGCACAATATCTACTTCATCATCGACTTTACAACTTCCTTATTTCATATTCTATTCTCTACAAGCCACATCCTGAATGGATAACTGCTGCACAATGTTGTGAGGCAAGCCTTCATCAATGCAATACTTGGATGAAAAAGAGGTATAACAGATAAAATCATAGCCTCTGTCCTCTTCAGAAGGTGGTGTTATATGTATTTAGGATTCCAATGGATTAACCAAAGCACAATAACAGAACTGCTTCTACTTCGTAACATCTTTATATTTCCCGTGCACCGGTTTTCCCCAAGGGCAATAACTCTAAACAATGAAAACCCTGGTTCAGTTCCTCATGCAACATCTTCCCTTTTCTCAAGGACAAAAAACAAAAAATAAAGTCTGATAAGACTTAACTAGGCATTCATTAGGCTGACTACCCCCTTGCCTAACAGGGATTATTCTGCCCTTTTACTTTTATGTTGTGAAATCCTTGAATCTCACAGGATCTCTTACTACTCTTCCCGACCGTGTTGTCCACACTCTTTTTGGGCTTAGTTTTGTTGAGGATGGTGTCGGGTTTAGTCTTTCTCTTATTTCACTTTCATCTTGAGTTGGTTCCGTGTTACATGTCTCTTCTGTATCCCGACCTTCATCCTCTGGTACCTCGCTCTACACTTCATATGGCTGGTGAATCAATGATGTAAGTGGGGGTGCTTCTGCAGTTTTTTTCAAGTCCACCCTATTCCGTCGATATAACTTCCCCACCACTTTTATATGGTATGACCACTCATCCAGTCTCCTCCATACAATTGCTTTCTTCCACTCTTTTTGACCATTTGTGTGTGGTTTCATCTGCACTACATCTCCAGGATACAATGGTTGAAGTGGTTTTACTTTGTGGTTGAAAGAATGTTCTTGCCTTCTGCTGTCTTGCTTCACCAACTTTTTTAGATTTTTGGGCAATTCCGGCTTGAGTATATCCTCTCTAATTGGGAGAAGTGTTTTCGTTCTCCTTGACATCAGCTTCTGAGTTGGTGATAAGAGACCTTTTGCTGGCGTATTCCTGTGATCCAACATTGCTAGGTATGGATCAGCCTTATCTTCCCTCGCTTTCCGGAAAAGGTTCTTTGCCATCTTTACCGGAGATTCCACTTTGCCATTTGCCTTGTTATTGTATGGACTGACAGGTGTATGTGTAAAACACCACTTTTTTGCAAAGGTAGAAAAATCCGGGCTACTAAACTGAGGCCCATTATCAGTTACCACTTGATCTGGTATTCCATGTCATGCAAAATGGTGTTTAAGTTTAGTTATTACTGTCTTTGCTTCTGTATTTTGAAGATGATCGATCTCCCAGAAGTTGCTCATGTAATCAACTGTGCAGAGATAGTCTCTGTCTGCAAACTTAAAGAGATCCACTCCCACTTTCACCCTGGGACTGTCAGGAACTTCATGGACCATTAATGGTTCTGCCAGATTAGCTACTTCATATTTTGTACATGTGGGGCATTTTGAAACATAGTCTCTGATGTCACTGTTCATATTTGGCCAATACAAGCATTCTCTTGCTCTTCTGCAACATCCTTCTATTCCTAGGTGTGTTGAATGCAGCTTTTCTTTCAACACAGCCCGCTGGGTCATCGGAACCACAACCCAGTTTCCTCTGAAAATTAACCCGTCTTGTACCGTCATTTCATTTTGCATGCTAAAGTATGGTCTCACCTCTGGGTCAAGATGTATTTTGTCGTCTGGCCATCCTTCCACAATTACTTGCAGCAACTGCTGCATGCTTCTGTCTTCCTTCATGCCTGAGCGCAGTTCGAGCTGCCTTCTCTCTGTTACAGGAATATATTCAGCTTCCTTGACATCATCTTCATCGTCCACCCATTCCTGGTTCACTCCATGGATGTGTGCCCTTGATAGTGTGTCTGCAAGGAACATCTTCTTACCCGGATGGTACAGAACTGTAGCAACATAAGCTTGTAGTCGCATCAGCATGTTTTGCAAACGTTTTGGGCATTTCCCCAATTCTTTTTTCATGATCGCTTCCAGTGGCCTATGATCGGTCAGTACTGTTATCTGTCGACCAAACGTATATTGATGAAACCTTTCACATGCATAGACTACTGCTAGCTGTTCTTTTTCAATTTGTGCACACTGCCAATCTTTTTCAATTTGTGCACCCTTGCCAATCACCAGAAGATCATCTGCTTTATTAATCACCCCCTCTAAATCAGACACATTGTTAAAAAGAGCCTTTTGGAATATCTCCAGAGCTGGAGCAATCCCAAATGGTAAGATTTTCCACCGAAACCGACCAAATGGTGTAGTAAATGTCATCAAGCAACTGTTGGCTTCATCTAATTTTACCTGCCAAAATCCATCTCGTAGATCCAGGGTGGAAAATACCTTGCTGTCAGCCAGTTCGGGCAGTAGATCATCCAGTGTAGGTAACTGAAAATGTTCCCTTTTTAGAGCTTTATTTAGTGGTCTTGGGTCTATGCATATCCGTAGATTTCCATTTTTCTTGACCACCAGTGCTAATGCACTTACCCATTGTGTCGGCTCACTTACTGGTTCAATAACTTTCTTTTTTATCAGTTTTTCTAACTCGACCTTTAGCTTGTCTTTAAGTGCCACTGGTATTCTCCGTGCTGCTGCAACATTTGGTGTTACTCCTGAATCTACCTCCAAATGCACCTCTCCCGGCAACCGACCCAATTCCTCCTTGAATACATCTTTGAATTCATTGATAATGCTGTCCGAGTGCTGGCTGATAAACTCATCCACCTGGGAAACTTTGGCAACCATTTTGAACTTTTCATCGTTGATCGTGATGAGTGCCATCTTCTGGATTGCATTTGCCCCCAATAAAGGATGGAAATCCTCTTTCACAATGACAAACTTGGCTGCATATTTTTGTCTAGTTTTGGGGTTTATCATTTTGACTCGGCACTCTCCCAGTGGCTTCACCTCTGCTCTGTTCCACATGACAAGAGTCTTATTTGAATGTTCCAGTGTTTTCCCCAATCACGTACTTCTCATTCAGTATGTTTACTGACGCTCCACTGTCAAGCTGAAAGGCAATTGGCTTTCCTTTCACCATTATTTCCGCTTTTATCATCTCTTGACTTAAGCATTAACCTTTTCCTTAATTGTTACGCTGTCTACCTGTCCATAGTCTAAACCACTACTACTGTCGTTTTCACGGTCATATTGTTGTGTTGTGACAGTCTGCACCCTCTTTTTTCTTGATAATTTGCATTTCACAGCAAAGTGGTTTTTCCCGTTACATTTATAACATGTCTTGCCAAATGCAGGACATAACTCTTTATTCGGTCCATGTCGCAGTGCACACGCACTGCACTCTCTCTCAGTTTGTGCCAGTGTCTTTCTCTTGGGTTTGAAACCAACTTTGTTCACTCCCTCAGGCCTTAGGATTCTGGACTGTACTGTAGCATTTTCAGACAGCTTACAAATGTCAAGGCATCTTTGCAAATCCAACTGTCTTATTTTCAATAACTCCACTTGTCACAAAAATTGCACATTTTTACCAATGTCTGAAGCACCGTAATAATGGATTCCACCGTTTCTGATTCTCCTTGCTTTCTCGTGTGAAAAATATACCGCTCATACATTTCATTTGTTTCCCCTATAGCATATTTATCAAATGCCTGCATAATTTCGCTGGGTGTTCTTTCATCTTCGGGTGTCGAAAATTGAAACCCATAGTACACTTTCAATGCTTTGTCTCCCAGCGTATGAAGCAAAAGTGCCGTTTGGTATTGTAATGACCGTCTCGTCAAATATGTGATAATGGCATAGTTATGCCATTTCAGTTTAAACAACTTCAAGTTCGCCGATAAATTACCCTCCATACATAGTGGTGGTGGTGGTCTTATGCCAGCCACTGGTCTATTAGTTTCTTCCATGCCAACTTCCGACATTTTTTTTTCCACATGATGTCGTACAAATTACAACTTGAAATAAAAAAATAAACATTACTTATCTGTTTCTGCAAATACTTTTCCACTGTTTTTTCTTTTCCTCTTTATTGGACATCCTTTAATCCCACCACTGCTACCATGTGTCGTTATATGTATTTAGGATTCCAACGGATTAACCAAAACACAACAACAGAACTGCTTCTACTTCGTAGCATCTTTATATTTCCTGCACACCGGTTTTCCCCTAAGTGCAATAACTCTAAACAGTGAAAACCCTGGTTCAGTTCCTCATGCAACAGTTTCTATACAAAATCAACTCAATTGCCAATGGAAAATTATGGGCAAAGTAATTACAGTCCTTCCAGTTTGTCAATGCCAAATTAGAGTTGATGGATCAAGCAGGATTACACTTAGAAATTATCATTTCTTGAAGAAAGTTGGAATTTACAACTATGTCCACTCCGCTCCACACCAAGTGCACTGTCTGAACCCATGCAGCAGTTGAACATGCCCTCAGTACTCCCATCACACGATATCAAGAATTCCTTGGGTTCTGTCCAGATTATTCCCATATAACATTAGCTGTACTAAAGAACTGTCCATCCCTCTTAGAAACTTGACTGCATAGGAGAAAGGGAAATGTAAGAAAAAGAAAGAATTATCTCCCTTGTTTTAGACTGGTATAGATATAAAGCCAGTTGCATTTTCATTGAAAAATGAACAAGATGGTGACTGCTGATGACCGATGTACATTGTCCAGATGGATATTCTTGACTTGCTCTTGCTCTCAAATATAAGTTCTTGCTGGTAAGCAAACACTTATGTATTCATGTATATGAGTCTATAGGCAAACATTGCTTATGAGCAGTGTCCAGCATCTCTTGCTCAACTTACTTGGATGGTTTGTGTGATAGGAAGTAAGTGGTTGTATAGCTGCTGTTTTGAACAAATACTTGAAGCAGTACCCTACAAAATAACACAAAATCAATTTTTAAACAGAGAACAGTTAGTTTGAAGTGATTTTTTTTTCTCCTAGATTGGTTGCCTTACCAAAGTTAAAGAGTCCAGTCATCCCAACTATTTACTCATATCAAATATGTTAAATTGCTTTTATACTTCATTGTAAAATTGTCTGACAAGAATTTTTACAAATGTTTTGCAAAATTTGCAATTTTAGATCTACACTGACTTAAGTATATTGTTTCATTTGCTTAGATTCAGTAAATCTCCTTTTCCCCCCTTTCATCTAAAGTGTACCTGTATCATATTTGTATGTAATATTTAGAGTTTGTAAACTTGTACTTTCGTCTTTGACCCTGAACAAAATATAATACCTCAAAGAAAAAAAAGAAAAAATACTTCAAATATTCTAATGTCAGTTTTATAGCTAACTTCTAAAACTTATGATTCATTTGAATACTTGATTTTTTTTCCTTTATACAGCTCAAGCATAAGTATTATTTTTTGTATTGTTTAGTAATTAAATTTCCTTCTGAATTTTTGCATTGTGTTAATAAATGATATCTTCAAATTAGTTTTTCATTTTTGTTGGTTTTCATGAGGAAATCCTGTGGCATAGTGACTAACATACTGCACTGTAACCTCATAGTAAGCAAGTTCAGTCATGCTATCATGTTTACTATCAAACCAATACTCTTAGGAAAGGTATGAATTCCATTATAAATAACCCATGAAGGTTGATATGGTATTCAACAATGAAACCGAAGCAAACCAAATAAATCTTTGTATGGTACAAGGCTAGAAGAATGGAGTATGACAATAGAAAAGTTAACTTACAATAGTTTTCCTGGTGGGAAGGACTGTGTCTACCTGGATTTTAAACATCTTAAATCCAGACTTTTAAAAAGGTGGGCTTTAACACCAGTTTCAGCCACAAGGCAGGCCATCATCTTCACTGATATTTACTACACTTTGCTTAATCTGGCATGTATTCTTTACAATATCTGCTATTACTTTGTTGTTACCCATCCAAGTACTGAACAGACTCATTGTTACCTTGTTTACTATAAATAGATAAGTTTTATTTGTGTTTGTTAATTCACCATCTTTTCACATTCATTCAAAAATTATGTGAATCCATAGTTATTTTCTCCTTTCTGTGAACTGTAAAGAGAAAATGGTTCCTTATATATATATATATATATATGTGGTGCTTTCAATAAGTTTCCAGACTTTTTTGTACTGGCATTTAAAATTGTCGTAGACTCTTGAAATTCAGTATCTTATTGCTATACATCTTATGAGATGACTGACCAATTATTAGGATTTCAGGTTCAAATCAACAACTACAGTAGGAATTAGAATACACCCTACTAATGCCTGATTGTCACAGCTGGTGAATTTCAGAAATGCAATCTGGACGTGAGGACACTTTAAAAGAACGATATGCAATAAAATTCTGTTTTAAACTTGGAAAAAATGCCACAGAAATGTATGGAATGCTTCAGACTGCTTTTTGACCATCTTGCATGAATTGAGCATCAGTTTTTGAGTGGAATAAGAGATTCAAGGAAGGCAGGGAGTCTGTGAGGGATGATGAGAGGTGTGGTAGGAGTAAGGAAGTCAATACATCAGAATTGATTGGCCAAAGGGTTAGGGTTAGGGTTACTATGTTGAGGTTTTAAGGGAGTTCAGGAAGAGATTCCGTCAGAAGAGGCCAGCACTCTTCAAATCAGGTCAGTGGCATTTCCACTAGGACAATGCACCAGTCCACAACTCAATCCTTGTGACAGACTATTTGACCAAGATGGGCATCAAGACAGTTGCTCACTGTCCCTATAGTCCAGACCTTTCTCCCTGTTACTTTTGGTTATTCCCTAAGCTCAGAGGCTGTTGTTATGAGACAATTGAGGAGAGGAAAGAGGCTGTGATGAAGGTCATTGACATGCTCAGACTAGAGAACTTCCATGGGGCCTTCCAGAAGTTGTTGGAATGATACAAGTGCATTGTAGTTGGAGGAGATTACTTTGAAGGGGACTAGAGTTTCATGTGTGTACTATCAATAAAAGTACCCATATGAAAAAAGTCTGGAAACTTATTTAATGATCCTTGTATATATATATATATATATATATATATATATAAAATGAGGTAGCTATGTACATCTACACTCAATATATGAAGGGCTACTCATAAGACTGGTGAACTTCAAGCATGACATTGTTTCATAAAATATGTATATATATATATATATAAATAAGTTATTGATGGTTAAAAACTTATTAATCACAAGGAAGACATAAAGGTTTAGGGAAACTGTGGGAATGTTTATTGTTAAAAAAACCCGTGAACAACTGGTTTTGTCTGGCTCTTATTAAGCTGTTAACGCCAGAAAAATTTTTTTTTTAATGGGGAATGTAGTGGAAAAAAAGTAGAGGAATGGAGAAAAGGGGGAGGAAAAAAAACAAAACAAAACACTAAGAGGGTGGTAGTAGTAGAGATGAACAGATGGTCAGAGACTAATCACATTCAATCCCAACAGATAGTACCTCTGTTTACTGAGGGAAGGCTGAAGGGATCGAACGTAAAGGGTCTCCAACACTTTTAGATGGAAAATCGAATGTGACCGACTCAGAATACCGAATCAGTCAACATTGAAATCTGCAACACATTCCCTATTATTAATAATGTGCTCTGCTATAAAGGACCCGGATATATTTGCAAGCTGACCTCTTTTAAGCACAAGATTTAAAATTTGAGCTGGCAAATGCTGTTTTATGCACAAATCTAACTGTTTAGACGTCCTGCTTATGTAGTCACTGCTACAACTACATATATATTTATATATATCTGAATTAATATGGTGGGGAGGCAAGATGTGTTTACACATTGAAACAAATGCATTACAAGTCTGAAAAATCACTCGTACAGCAGCTGAGAAATAACATTTACCAACAGCCGCGGTGATGGATTTGGCAAATCTCTCACCTCTGGAACCTATATACAGCAAATGCAAATAAACAGGGCACTTATTAACAGTGCACCTGCTGGCCCTATCAAACTTAATCATAACATCATGGACAACACCATCCAAAATGGATAATGGATATCCATTTTTAGACAGGGTTGACTTGATGAACTTGATTTCATCACCAATAAAACACTTGGATGAAATCATACGGGCATGATAAACAAGAGTCTTAATCAAGTTGATTTTGTGCTGCTGAGGGCAAAATGAATCCCATCTCGTATACAGGCCAGAAAAGGTGGGCTTTCTGTTTACAGAAGTGATAAAAGCTGTAAAAGTTTTATGCACAAGTACATCTAAAAAAGGAAGTCGATGATTAGACTCCTTTTCCACGGTGAACTTTAAAGAGGAATGCATAGAATTTAATTGTGTGAAATAAATCAGCATCTTTCTCATTTTTGAATAAACAGAAAGTGTCATCAACATAACGATAATACATGGGGGGCAGTCTATTTTATTAAATAAATTGACCTCACAAAACCCAATAAAAATATTTATTTGCCAGTGTGGGACCCATTGCCACACCATCAATCTGCCGATACATGATGTTATTGAAGCTAAACTCGACAGAGTAAGTAGCAAAATTAATCAGATGTTTGAAAACACTCTCTGGAAAGGTAGGTTTAGGAAGAGAACTACGAAATAAGACATCACAACAAATCTCAATAGTTTCTTAAAGAGGAACATTTATGTAAAGGGAACAAATGTCAAAGGAGCACATAAACATATCAGTTGGGCTAAAGTTTCTGATAATCTTAGAAAAAGAAAAAGAATCTTTAATCTTTAAAGTGCTCCAAAACAGGTTGAAGCACTGATGATAGCCAACTGGCAACCTTTTGTTGGGCAGAACCAACCATAGACAGGATGAGTCACAAAGGAACACCATCTTTATGGATCTTAGGTAGACCATATATATATATATATATATATATATATATATACACACACACACATACACGTAGAATGCAATGAATAAATTGTTGGCCATTTTAAATTAATTTTGTGCTTGCACTTTCTTTGTTTCAGGTTTTGTCGATTTTGTAGCAAACTAGAATCATTTGTGCACTGGCTTTAAGAAAAGCAGTTCCATGCTATGATTTACTTCTCCAGAAATTTGCAAACAACATGCTGTACTGATTTGCATTTAACATAGAAGCTTCAATATTTTAGAGTATTTGAGTGTTAATCTGAGGACAGTACAGAGGGTTTGAAAAGAGTTGGATGAGTTCAATGGTGATTAAAAAGGTATGGCAGTTTGGAAGCTTCACTCTGATCATTCTGATAAGAGAAGAACTCCTGAATTTGTTGGTGAGATCCAGGCCGTGATTGACAACGATCCCAGTAAGTCAATCAGGTCCATAACCTGAGACATGGGAGTGTCTAAGCTTCTTATCTGGCAGGTAGTATATGAATACATCTGGTATTTCTCATACGAGATGAGAAAAGGACAATTTTTATAACAGGTCATGAAAGAAAAAAGGAAAGACTGCACTGCAATGCTTTTGAACAAACTCAGGTATCCCCTCCAGCCAAAAATGCTTTGCTTTTTCTCAGATGAGAAAAATTTCCACTTGGATCAAATGGTGAAACAGAACAGCCATTGGCTTGCTCTGTTCCTACAAGATGTACTGATAATGATGAAAACCAAATACCCAGCAATAGTGATGTCACTATAGTTCCATGATAAAAAAAAATTACAATATTTTATCATACTAAGATAGCTTTTCAGCTGATGCCAAAAACTACAATATTTTCTCATACTAAAAATAGCTTTTCAGCTGATGTCAAAAATCAGTCTAGAACAGTAGGGAACAACTTCCGTTCCTTGACAGAGAACGAATAAGGAGTAAGAGACCAGTAATAAAAGTAGACAATGACCAGAACAAATTATAATTTTGCTTCCATGAAATTCAAAACTTGACAATTTGAATGTTTTTTTCAACACAGAACTTCTTGGAACAAAGAAAATAACACACGCACAAGCAAGGTATTCAAAGACAAATACAGAAAATTTTATGTTAATGTAACCTTTCAAAATACACGTTTTTATTTAGTTCAATGTGTGTTTTCTACTCATTTTATTTCACTAAAAAAAAGAACAAAAGATTCTGCTGACGACTACTAACACTTAACTACAGAATAATTTACATTAACCTGCTCTCCCCTTTTACTGGATCCTGTAACAATGTTATGCCTTCATTCATCTTCCTAAATGGCCCCAGACTCAACATGGAGGTCTACATCAAGGGTCTGGAGGAGGCAGTGCTACTCTGGATTTGAAAAGGTGCCTGCTAGAAGACCCTACATCTGGCAATAGGACTCTGCGCCATGTCCTGCAATCCAGAGAACCAAATATTGGACATGAGAGAATTTCTGTGGCATCATCACCTCTAACATCTGGCCCCCTAACTTACCAGACTGCAATCACCTTGATTATTATGTGTGGGGTGCTGTTGAGCGAGAGACCAATAAAACTCTGTGCAACACCAAAGATGAACTGAAGGCAAGGATAACAGCTGCATTTACTGATTTGAACAAAAAGACTGTCAGAAAAGCTTGCAGAAGATTCATCTGGAGGCAGTGGTTGAAGCCAACTGCGATTTTTTAAAAATATATCTAATCTATTGTATTTCTAGATATTTTCATGTAGTCTTATTAAGTAAAGTTGGCGACCTTTGTAGAGGGTGACTTGAAGGCTCCCTTTTCAATAGCTACTACACTGAGGTGTAGGGGAGGGCGCTGCTCCATTTTACCTTTGATCCTAACCATATAATGCTGAGTGCTAAGCAAGGTAGCATCAAGTACCATTTTTTGAGTCTTTGGCATGACTTGACCTGGGATTGAATCCTGGTCTCCCAGACCATTGGCGAATGTTATTTGCATTTTGTGTAATCTAACACCCACACACACACACATATATATATATTTATAAATTGAGGTCCTTTAAATATAGTCATCTATATTCAATGTAGTGGTTTGGAATGTAAATAAACAAGGCAACATCCTTCTTTTGTAAAATTTTGTTTTCATCATAAGAAAGAAGATTTGCCATTTTATTTTGTTATTGACATGACTTTGTTTTATATATTATATCATCCAAATTCTTGCCCTCATAAGCTATACACTCCTGAACCCTCTTAATTTCTGCAACATTCAGCTTGTCATTTCATACTGAATAAAACCTTTTAGTTCATCAGTTGTTTGCAGCCTATATTTAAAGTCTTGAGCCTTCAGGTATCCCTAAAAAAATTAATCTCATAGGGATAGATCTGGTGAGGGAGTTGAACACAAGATGTTACCAAGTAGTGAAATAAGTTTTAATCACAAATGCACCATTTCCACACTGTGATGGCAACTGAAATAGCATGATTGCTGCTGCTGCTGCTCAAAGATATCCCCGCTATTCACTCACTTCTACTATGTGCCACCTGTGTGGCAGCAATTTTAAATTAGGGAAATCATTCTGCCAGACCCTATTTTGTCTTTCCAAGTGATTTTTGAACTGATTACTCACCAAGTTTTTCCTCTAAAAGGTGAGAGCCATTATACCCTTCTGTTCAATATTTCCTAAAGATTATCAGATGTGGCATATACCAAGGGTAAAGCTACAGGGTATATCAAGAGAGACATTGTGATAAAAACAGTAAAAATGAGAATGCTAATCTGAAAAAAATAATTATGAAGGTCTTTGAAAAAATCTGAACATCCTATGATTTATTGAATGTCTTTTTGGTCCATCCGTCAATTATTGAAAAAATCAAGGTTGACTAGAACTCTTGCCATCAAATTATCAAATGGTACTCTACAGCTGGTTTTTATCAGATTAGCTTTATACATTTAAAAAAAAACTTTTTAAGGTTGAATTAACAATGTAAACTGGAGCATTTCTTATGTTTATTAGGTTGGCTAAACCATATCTTTATCTGTTTATTTAACCATATAAAGTAGATATCATATTAAACAGAAACCAAAGTTAAAACCTTTTTTTTTCATGCTGTGAAATTTAATTCTGCTTGAACTTTTAAAGATAACTGAATCTAACTTTAAAAGCAAGATTAAAAAATTGTGTTATTACATTTACATTTCTAGTCAGAGTAATGGCGACCTTAGGGCCATAGGGGGTGTCCTTGTGGTGTAATGTTAAAGAGATGGACTGCGGAATCATAGTAAACGAGTTCAAAGTCCAGTCGTACTATTATGTTCACTTTCGGGCAAATAACCTTGGGAAAGGTATGAACCCCCTTATTCTCCCAGCTATGAGTTAAATCATACCATTACTGTTCTTCTAGAAGGATGGCTTTGGCATTAAATAACCTACAAGGGTTAATATGCCATTAAACAAAGAAACCAAACCAAACCTTAGGGCCACAAACAGTGACCTCTTGATGATGTCTTTGCAAAAATATTGTTCATGTTATGCCTGTGTTTAGTTCAGCAATAAAAAGTCAGATAAATTTATGAGCAGTATATAAAATTCAAAACCCTGCTGATAGAATGTAAAGAAAATTTGAAACATGATGTGTATCTATTTCTTCCCTTGTTTGTCTTTTTTTAAATTCAAACTGTACTCCTTTAAGAATATGCAAAAATTCTAAAGCTATTGAATATTCTTTTATCTATGATACCTTAATACAAAACTTACAATCCAATTAAGGTTTTAATCAAGGAGTTGAATTGAATAGAAAGATGAGTCTTTTGCTTCAAATTTGATAAGTGTTTCTCACACTGAATTTTTAAAATTCTAACTTAGAATTTATTTTGGAAAACATATATTGTATATACAATTTTTTGGTTGTAAATGTATATTATAAATGAAAAATGAGAAAAAAAAGATATTGTCATTGTCAGGAATTACTGCAGGCATTACTGAGAGAATAGAGTTATATATTATATTATATGCACACATTGTTTGCCCAACAAAGCCACTAATCCAGAGCATCGCAGCAGCATCTTACAATATTACCAAACTTTGTTGGTTTTCTGTCACATCATGGGAAAGTCAAATCAAAATACAGTCTCTTCATATAGTCTTTTGTTGCATTCACAACCTTTGAACAATAAAGCACACTGATATAAGATTTGAATTAACTGACAAGATGACATATCAATTCACTGAACAAGAATAGAATTTTCACAATATTAATGTGAAAAATCAGCATTCATAATCTCATAATGAATTGTTAATTTGATAATGTTAATTTGAATCATATGATGAAATGATAATTCATTGGACAGTCAATATTCTATACAGTTCAAGTTGCAATATATATATATATATATATATATATATATATATATATTGTTACAAATCAGCTTCTGCTGCTAAACCACCTTTCAAAGCCACACTGCTTGCTGTAGCAGCAGTAATTTTTCTGGCTTGATTTTTTTACAAAATTTTAAACAACAATAACACAGAGACCAGAAAAATAAAGCTTAGAACCCAAAAGAAAAGAAATTTTCCTGTCTTTATTCAATCAGTTGAATACAAATGCCAAACAGTACAAGGGTTACTCGCCATATGAAATTGAAAATAAAGCAAATACAGGAGCTACATAGACACATAGGTAAAAAATCCAAATATGGAAAAAAAGGAACAAACTCCAACAAAGTTCAGTAATACACAACAACAGTGGGGGTGGTACACTTAAGTCTTAAACTCTCTTTTTATGGTGCTGTCTCTTCTGTGTCTCAACATAATGACCTGCTCCTTTGTACTGTCCCTAGAATGTGCCTTTTTTTCTGTGTTTTCTGGTGGACTATCCACTTTCTTTTAGAAGGCTAGTGTCCCCTCCCTCCAGCATAGTAGTCCTTGCTAATTTGCATTCGCAATATATATATATATATATATATATATATATATATAAGGTGTGTGCTATGGCTAGCCAAATTTTTTTATTTTTTCATAACTAGTGATTGATTACACAGAAAAAAAAATCTAAATAAAACATGCAGGAAACTTTTGTATACACTTGATATACATTTCAAGTGCTTATCTTTGGTTTTAAAGTTTCTTATTTAAACAACAGTTCATTTAATCATTTATTCAAAACCTATACCTACAAATGTTGACATGAATGTATCATTTTCAGTATAAAAAGAACAAATTTGTAAAAATAAAATATATAAAATCATACAAAAATATTTTTAAAAATTTAGCTTCTTTTTTTATTTTTATTTCTCTGTTCCTCTCTTTCACTCTTTTTACTTCTTTGTACATGAAACATCAATAAGAAGTGTTTCAATAGCTTCTTCTTTTTAAGTTTTGTTTAATGTTTCCACACTGCTAGGCTCATGACCAACTTTTCTCCTGGTATGCGAAATAGTTAATTCAACTTTGTGGAAAATGTGGTTGGCCCTCTTCTGTATATATTCATGTGTATACAGAAGAGAGTCTAAAGGAACTTGTTTGTTTCCCAGAGTAGTCAACACTACATATCAAATCATACTACTAATCATAAAACCATGCCTTTAGGTCTTCTTGGTTTTCTTCTCTAGTTTAATATATCAATGATATTTTATTGTGCATTGGTTTAAGCACAAAAAGGGCATAGAACCAAACTCAGCTAAGCTTAGTAGAACTACCTGGTTATTCTTTTATGAAATTTCACATATACACTCTTTAAAATTTTTTAATCATAAATAATCTGATTAACTTTTTAATGAAAAATACCCTGTCAACTATAAATGTTTAGATAGGATTTAAATATCATAAATTTTTTATATTAAAAAACAACAGCTATTTCACTTAACATAGAAGAAGTAAATAACTGAGAAGGGTTTTGCTCTACAATAGCTGTTCTTCTAAACTGTTATTAAAAAGTATTAAGCCTGAATCTTTCCTTTTATAATTCATATGAAGATCTGAGCACATCTGAGCAAATTATATAATAAAGTGATGATGGCTAGATAAAGTCTAGACGAGCTAGTGTCAATTTTCTGTACTTTTTGATCAGCATTTTATTTTTTTACAAAATGCAAGATTGTATTCATGCAATAGTCTCCATATTCACCAGACCTAGCTTTTTACAACTTTTTATTGTTTCATGCCAACTGTAAGATTTGAAGATGAAGAGGACACCTCAAAATTCTATGTTTAATGTTCAAACACCTTTTTTTCCAAGTGAATTTCATTTCTTTTCCTGAAAAGAAAAAAAAAACATTAAAAATGAAATTTTTTGTGTTATTTCTTTACATGCAATTTAAATTAAGGATTACTTGAATGAGAATTGGCCTAGTTATTTGATTACAAAACAATATCAATTTTTCTGAAACATCCTGTACTTCAACTTAACTAACCAAATTAACCACTACTATTGTCATTCAACTACCAATCATTTATACACACTCATCCTCAGCCAATCAGAAATGGAAGAAACTGATATGACAGGCACAGTAAGATTAGTCTTCATTGAACTACAAAATTGATTTTTTAAATTTTCAATTGATTCAAAGTAATACAATTACAGATAGGTTTTATTAATTCTGTTTAAAGAAATAGAAATAGCAGAAATATTTTGTAAATATCAACACAAAGTAGAGGTTTCATTTTCACATTGTTGTTTCTTTATTCTTGTTAGATCCCTGTTACCTGATAATCCACGGATCCTTTTATGTGAGGGCGCAGCCAACAACCTTCCTGATAATGATGCGCATCAGACAGCTTTAAAAATCCAGCAACTTGTCACTTCACTGGATAAGCGTGACCTTTTATTTGTTCTTATTTCAGGCAAAGTTGTTTTTTTATTTTGGTTTTAATCTGACTTAATCCAGTAAGATATGAATACCTTGTACTTTTGTAAGTTGACAATATATATATATATAACGTCATATATTTATTTAAATGTCTCCTGGGAGACTGTGTCTCCAAAGAAAATAGTGTGTATGTTGGTCTTACCACTACAACTCTTTCCAGATGACTTACAATGCACCTTAATGACTCCAGTTTTATTGCCTTTCATCTTAAGAACCATTCTATTCCTAAATATATATATATATATATATATATCATATTATAACAGTGTTGGTTGTCACTAAATCACTTTGTGGGTTTGTGTTGAACCAAGTGCAATATAATATGGAGAGTGCTCAATATCTAGGATAGAGCTATTACATAATAATAATATATAAATTCCTATTAGATATATATATATATATAATTCATTGAATTTAGACTGTGACCCCTGGGTTTCATGGAGTTTTTTTCAAAATGACAATCATCAGGCAGTTAAGAAAATGAAATGAATTGAAAATCAAAAAGATACAGTCAAAAAACCATTGGGATTTTGTAGGAATCTTTATGTGTGATTGTAAGTGTGTGAGTGTGTGTGGGTGTGTGCTTATGCTTGTGTGGGTTATAGTTGCATATTAATGTCTGTATGTATGGGTTTAAGGGAAGGTACAAATGTAGTGTGTTGTTTTAACTGGATATAAATTTGTAGGTGTATCTTAATTTTTTGCTACATTATTTTATTTCTATATGTGTAGGGGATTATAGCTAAGGAACAAAACATCATCATTGCATGTCGAGGGGAATGAATAAAGATTTGATTTGTAAGCATATTTAAACGGTTATATTATGGTAGACCAGAATCACAATGGGTATAAGTAGGAGTATATTGTATTGCAATATAGTATTGTACAATGTTAGTATTATATTTAGGGAAGGGAGTTAGGCTAGGATATAATAATAAATTGATGAAATGTTGCGTAAATATTATATATACTATAGTTATCTTTGATAGTACGTACGTAATGAAAATAATAAAGGGGTTACAATTATAGTATATTTATATACGATGATGATTATAACTGAAGAGCAAAGTGTTGTCGTTATAAATTTAAGGAAATTGATTAAGAAAATAGATGGCTGGTTTGGGGGATATGGTAATAGTTGGGCAGTTGGGGCAGTTATTTTTAATAGTTATATGTTTTGTGTTAATGTTGTGTGATATATAGGCTATTCTTAATCCTCATAAAAGTATAAAATTAACAGATAGTTGAGGCATGTGGAGAAGAGTATGGGGGTTAATGGAGAAAGATGGTACATATATTGTGTGGCGGGTGTGATGGTTGGTGGAGGAAAATGGTACTTACAGTGCTTCAGGTTTTTTTTTTATATATTTGAGGTGTTAGATGGGTTATGTGTATGGATCGAAGTGTGAGAGAAGGTGTATGTTCTCATGCCTACATTTTGAAAGGATTTCAGATTTTTCATTTAGTAGGGTGTTTTGTGAAGGGTAGTTTATGATGGCTAATTTTTCATGGAGGCAAAGAAGGCATTTTTTTTAATGTTTTGTTGTAGGCAGGTGCTTGTTTTAGTATCTCCCAGGTGATTGTAGGAGAGATTTTTGTGTCTTTTAGGTGCCAAATGTATGAGGATAAGGAGGTATTGGATGCGTAGTTTCTGTCTTTAAAAGAAAGTTTAAAAGTTTAAACTTTCTTTCAAAAATGTTACTTTATTGTCAGGTTCAATAAAAAGAAGGTAAGAAATAAATGTGTATTTGACTAGGTTTGTTTTTTTTTTGTTTAGTGGCATATTAATCTTTGTGCCAAAGCCATCATTGTAGAATAGCAGTGAAACAATTTACCCCATACATGGGAAGATAAGAGGGTTCACATCTTTCCCAAAGTTATTACACTGAAAGTGAATGTAATAATATCATTGGAATTTATCATTTTAATTTATATATATATATATATAATTTTTTGATTGTTTTAAATTACTTTCAACCTTAAGTTATCACTAGGAGAAAAGTTTTTGTGAAAAAGATTTTTTAGGAATTTTGAAATAGTCTTTAAAAGAGTTAATATGATGATATATATATAATATATATCGCAACATATCTATAACTGAAAATAAAATTGCATAAAAATATATAAGGGTTATACTTATTTTTTTGACAGCTACATATTCATATTTTTGGTGCTGTCTCTGTACTGTTGACTTTGGTAATGAATAATTGCTAATTATATCTATTTTGATTGAATAATGTTTCACTACAAATGATAAAATCCTGGTATTTTTGGTAAAGTTGAAAATAACTTTTTATTAAAAGATTGTGAAGTTTATAACGTCTCTATCAAGAACAGAACTGCTCAAAAGCTTTGCCTTTTAGTGTGGCTTGGACATTTATATTTCACAATTGATGTGAAGTTGTAGACAAAACATTAGAGGGAACAATTATAAAACATGATTGATTGATTGATTTTAACAGCATTTCATCTGGTCAAGGGTTATTTTATGCCAAGAGGTTAGAGAATTGCATTCATTATACATTTATAGTTAAATTTTTGTGTACTTGTTTCTTAAGAGGGTTTTTTTTTTGTACTTGGTGCATTCACATAGAAATGATTTTTAGACAGATCTGTTTGACCCATAGATAGGAGGGACCCTAACAGGTACTACCATTCTGGGTCAGAGCCGACCCAAGACACTAATTCTGAAATTTATCAAATCCAAAAGAAAGCTAAGAATCTTAAGTAACTATGAATCCTGTCTAAGATAAGGTCTGCAGCAGTCATGAAACATCAAAATATATGATAGCAACATTAGCTATTGAAGATTTGCTACCAATTGAACAGTGACAGTAAACAATTAATTTCTACTGGCTGAAATCTAGAGGAATAAAAACTGTTACAAAAAGTTATGGAAGTATTTTATATATATGATTTTTTAAAAATATCTTCTGGGGCCCCACTATCTAATGACATCAAGAATGATTTCATGAGAGTGGAAGAACTTGATAAAGAAACTAAAGAGGAATGATTGGAAAAGGAAAACCACTTCTTTGATTATTACCCCTTTTTTAAAAACATTCTTTTAGAAATCTGGATGTTTCTCCGATTTGGATGGTTAGGTTTTCTGGCAGATCAACCATTGTTGATTATTTAATGCCGTTGGGTTAGTAAAATGGTAATTCCTGTGTATGGAGTGAGTGAGGGAGAGGTTCTCTGTGATTGGATATACTAATCATGTGATGAGCCCAGAAGTCTTGGTGCAAAAATCCAAAATCCAGTTAGACAGATTCCACAAGGTGTTCCATGAGGTAGGGATGTTAAAAGCTCTCAGAAAGACAATCCTAAGATACCAGATATCTTTTTCAGTGCACCAATAAGTCCTTTAAACTCAACTTTATACACAGGGAGGATTGTATATTGTTATTAATTGTTTCATGTGTTGATTAATAAATTATTAAAATTAAATGAAGTATTAATTCATTTATTTGTTGCTGTTAGCCTTAGAATAAACACTATACTAACACAATAATGCCAAATCCTGTTTTTACATATATATTAAATATAATTTCTAAATACATTTTTTAGATACACATATTTAAAGGATCACACAGTTCTATTTCTAACAATTCAATTTAGCATAAGTAAACAAAGTTAAATGGTTCCAAGTATTGCTATCTATCACTAACAATTCAATTAAACATCAGTCATTTATTTACACATCATTGAATGTCAAACAGTTCTATTTGATCCATAGATAGGACCCTATCAAGTGCTACCACTCTGAGGCAGAGTGGACCTGGGAGCGATGGCAATGAAGAGGGTCCTGCATTACCTAAAGCTCCAGCATTATTGGAGCCTCACCATCAGATTGTTTAATGTTATATCCAGGACACTTGTTGGGGTGGGGGTCTTACTCCTCTGCAGAGATGCAGTCGGTGTATTCTACAGCCCCAGCTGACCGGGCTGGTTTTTCTGATATAAACTTTTTTACACTTTTTGCCCGGAATAATATGAATATCTGCTTCTGATGCAGTTTTGTTCTCTTGTTTACTAATTGATTTCTTAATTATTTTGGATGCGCTTGTGACGACTTGAATGCCTCAGGTTTTTAAAAAGTTTTTTCAATTATGTTTACCACTGAGCTTGTTGGCAGAATGGAGTATCTATTGAATTTGATTTTGCTTGAACTGTCTTTTTTTAGTGTTTGTTTTTTGGTCTTGCTAGAAAAGATACATTATAAAATCTATGTGATTGGTTGATTGTTTGATACAAAAAAATTACAGTAAATTTTATAAGTTTTTTTTATATTTCTTGTTATGATTATAAAGCAACATATAAACTTTTGAATTAAAATGTTTGTTTGTTGTTTGTGATGAGTTCATTTGTATTATACCATTTTTTTAAAAGCATGGCCATACTCGTATATGCATTTTCTTAGACATCTAGATATTTCTCTAATATAAACTTGTTTTTAAAATTCTTACAGAGAATAATGAATAATACCTACATCTGGAGTAGTTTTGTTGTTTGGTTTATTTATTATGTTGTCAATTGTTTTTGGATGTGCTTGTCATGACTTGAATGTCTAATTAAAAAAAAAATTGTCATTTATATTTGTTGTTGTGTTCATAGAGCAGAGTTATACGTCTGTTGGATTTAGTTTTATGAACAATTAATTAGCTCAGAATCATGGCATTCTATATTAGTATAGTAAACTATGATTAGAATAAATAATTCCCAACAATCACTAATTTTAGTGTAGACGACTTTACGCTCAGGATCGCTAGTTCGATCGGGGAACTACTGCTGCTCCTCTATAAGAGTGGCTTCTATAGAAGAGAATAAAACAGCCATCGAAAGATAACCATGACCCACACTCAAACCACATACACAAACCGCATCGCTCTTCGCGCGGGTAAAAAAGGGGCGCGTCCTGCTGAGGTTGGAGCCCTGGCCTCAGTGTTCGAAAAATCAGCTACAGAGCTCAAACAATCAAAACTACTAAAATGCAAGCAAACACTACAAATAGCCACATTTAATGTAAGAACCTTAAATAGAATAGGACAACTACCAGAGCTAATCGCATCGGCCGAAGAACATAAGATAGACATAATATGCATACAAGAACACAGATACACGCACACCGAAGATATCAAATATCACGAAACTGGCAAGGGCTGGTCGCTCGTCACTGTATCTGCATGGAAAAACTCTGTCAACGCCGCAATAGGAGGGGTAGGATTACTTATAGGACCTAGAGCATTAAAAACGCTTAATAGCGTTAAGAAAATACAACCTAGAATGATGGCAGCTACTTTTAACGGCAACCCCAGAGCAACAATCATCTCATGCTACAGCCCCACCAATGTTAGTGAAGAAACTGAACTAGTCACCTTCTACGATGAGTTATCCTCATTAGTGCGTAGCATCCCGAAACCCAACATGTTAGTCATTGGCGGAGACATGAATGCCCAAATCGGGAAAAACGGAAACAACAAATACAGCCTCCACAACACATCAAATAGGAATGGGCAACATCTAACAGATTTCATGATAGAAAATAGATTAGCATGCCTCAATACAAACTACCAAAAAAGGAAGGGCAAACTATGGACATACACGTACGCAAACAATACTAAAGCTCAGATAGACTACGTCCTTATAAACAAAAAATGGAAAAATAGTGCAATGAATTGCGAGGCATACTCCTCTTTTGAGGGTGTGTCCACCGATCACCGAATAGTTACGGCGAAAATACGGTTAAGCCTACGTAAAAACGCCAAACGAACAGCGACCACCAAACACTATGACTGGGCCCTATTGAACAACAAAGATATAAGAGATAAATACGTATTAGAATTAAAAAACAGATTCAAAACACTACAAGAAAGGATGGAAAAAAGTACACCAAACGACGAATATGAAAATTTCGTCAATGCACACCTCGAGGCAGCAACAAAATACATTCCAACAAAACTTAAAACTAAATATAGAGTCCCTTGGGAAACTTTAGCGGTGAGAGAAAAACGTGCACTTGTGAAAACAGCCTCCAAAAACTATCGAAAAAACCCAACAAACACAAATGCCTTAAAACTAAAAACAGCACAATATCAATTAGCAGGCATATATATAAAGGAACAGACAGAATACATTTAAAATCAGATAGATAAGATTAGAGACTCGGTGGAAGATAGACAATCTAGAATATCCTGGCAAAAAATAAACGAAGTGAGCAGAAGAAAGAACACAGCCAAAGCAAAACTGAAAGCAGCAAACCAACAAGAAAGAATAAAACTGTGGAAACAGCACTTCGAAAACCTACTAGGAAACCCACCAAAAATAACACAGGAACCAATCACCAGAATAATTAGCAAACAATTAGACATTAAACTAGGACCGTTCACACAAGAAGAACTCGACTCGGTTCTCAGAAAAATTAAAAATAGGAAAGCTGCAGGGCTGAACGAAATTCCCCCGGAAGTATGGAAGACCAGACAATTCGACAACATACTGCTCCGACACTGCAACGCAGTATACAATCAAAATCCGATAGATAGATAGATAGATGAAGGGATGCATACTCCCCTTTCCTAAAAAGGGGCACCTTGGATTAGCCAAAAACTACCGAGGCATAACACTTACATCCATAGCAGCCAAAATCTACAATGCCCTACTACGAAACTGCATAGAACCCAAAATCGACAACATACTTAGAAAAAACCAAAATGGCTTCCGAAGAAATAGATCCTCGACCTCACAAATATTAACCATCCGTAGAATCCTTGAAGGTGTACGGGCAAAAAACCTACAAGCGATATTAGTATTTGTTGACTTTACCAAGGCTTTCGATTCCATTCACAGAGGAAAGATGGAACAAATCCTACTAGCGTACGGCATACCTAAAGAAACCGTAGCGGCAATAACGATTCTCTATAGAAACACTAAAGTAAAAGTACGATCACCGGATGGAGACACAGAATACTTTGACATTGTAGCAGGAGTACTACAAGGGGACACGCTGGCTCCGTACCTCTTTATCATTTGTCTAGACTACGTACTTAGAACATCGATTGACAAAATCAAAGAGAATGGCTTCGAACTGACGAAGAAAAGAAGCAAAAGGTACCCCGCAACAACAATTACCGACGCCGACTACGCCGATGAGATAGCAATACTGGCAAATACACCTGACCAAGCCGAAACACTACTGCATAGTTTGGAACGAGCAGCAGCAAGCATAGGCCTCTATGTTAATGCACACAAAACGGAATATATGTGCTATAACCAAACGGGGGACATCTCCACTCTAGAAGGAACCCCTCTTAAACTAGTAGACAAATTCACTTACCTAGGAAGCAGCGTCGAATCAACCGAAAAGGACATCAAAACGAGGTTAACGAAAGCATGGACAGCTATCAATAGGCTATCGATTATATGGAAATCAGACCTAACCGATAAAATGAAATGCAGTTTCTTCCAGGCAGCGGTCAAATCGATACTGCTATATGGCTGCACTACATGGACGCTAACAAAATGGCTGGAGAAGAAGCTAGATGGCAATTACACAAGAATGCTGCGTGCAATCCTGAACAAGTCCTGGCAGCAACACCCCACAAGACACCAACTGTACGGCCACCTGCCCCCTATCACGAAAACTATTCAAGTTAGAAGAACCAGACATGCAGGACACTGCTGGAGAAGAAGGGACGAACTCATAAGAGATGTACTCTTATGGATCCCCACACATGGCCGCGCAAAAGCAGGACGACCAGCACGAACATACATTCAGCAGCTATGTGAGGATACAGGATGTTGTCCTGAAGACCTACCTAGGGCGATGAACGATAGGGAGGAGTGGCGAGAGAGGGTCAGGGATATCCGTGCTACCAGCGCGATATGATGATGATGATTTGATTATAATTTATCACTAACAATATTTTACTTCTCACATGAAATTAATATTTTCAAATTTTTTAAATAACTGTCATAACCATAATTTTAACTTTTTTTTGTTCCAAGTTTTTAAAATTTCATAATGACTGGCCATCTTAATTACATTCCTATGACAACACCATAAACAGTTTTAACTCTAATGTTCTTGAAATGAATTTTTTTCTAAAAATCACTATTTGATGAAGTCCATACAAGGCAAGATTATAAATGCTCCACCAAATTGTTTTTTTTTTGTTTTCTTTTTCTTTCATGCAGCTACATATAAGTTGTGATATATCATATAAATGTATGATATTTTAAACCTTATGGAAATGAAAAATATGTCAGATGGAAGCCTATAAATCTCCCAAAAGTATTTTATAAGAACTTAAAAGTTGATATTCACTTATGTCTATTGTAGTATATAAATTAGATGCTAATAGTAGCTATTGGTTTTTAATTTATACAAGAACTAAATGAATCAAATTATAATTTTGAAAACTGAGTAAATTATAATTTTGAAAACTGAGTTATTTTTCAAAAGTATGCTTGTAAATTATTAGTATTTGATATCAAGCAAGGAAGCCTGATAAAGTGTTTTTTTTTTGTTTTTTGAATTCTTTTATTGAAAAAAACTCCCTTTATCTTTTTTCAGGTGGAGGTTCAGCATTACTGCCAACCCCTTGTCCACCAATTACCATAGAAGAGGAGACAACACTTATAAAATTATTGGCAAACAAAGGAGCTACAATAAACCAATTGAACAAAGTCAGGCAAAATGTGGAAATTATGAAGGGAGGAGGTTTGGCTGAGTTAACAAATGCAGATCAGGTAAAAATGCTTTTCATCTAAGAAAATTTCTTCTTAATGTCACTATAATTACCTTCAATATTCATACAAAAATCAGCCCTTACTATAAAATCTACTGTATTTATGTATATATCTAAAAGAATTGTTTTGCCAAAAAAATTCAAAGTAAAGCTATCCTATATTAAAAAGGAATTGGTGTATCTACATATTAAATGTTTTGTTTTGTATTTCTTTTTGCTTGTCAACTCTTAAATAAAACTATAAATATGACCCAGACTCATTTTTTTTTGCTCACTGGTATATATGCAAACAAAGCTTAGTATAAAAAGCAGTTCATAAGAATAAATCATTAATACATATTAGCTTACTGAGAAATCTATCATTTAAATACTGAACCCCATTGATCAAAAGTAGTGTGCTTTGTTGGGTAACAGATTTTCTAAATTCTTCAGTATCATTTCTGATCACCCAGCCAAATTGGGTCATAATTGGTAAATTTTAATTAGAGTAATACACTTAAAATGCACTAACTTAGAGAAAAAAGCAATTTCCAATCTAGTTGGCAACTAAATGATAATTTGGTGGGATTGGTGTTGGCACTAAATGTCCATTTTTTTTATAATCTAAATTCTCCATACAACAGAATTAACTATGAAATGCTTATTAAAATCCTTCCCTTCTTCTCAGATAATGGACTGCTATTACAAAAAGAATCACACAGGTACATTGTTGTCTAATATATATATATATATATATATATAAGATTGGAAAGAAAACCCTATTGTTCTTTGATTATATAAAGCATAGTTATGTATATAACTATCTTTTCTTTTTTATTTATTTGATAATATTTTATATCAATTTGAATCATTTTTGAATTGATGTGAGCCATAAAAATGAATGTAGATGAGATTCATTTGAGACACTAGGTTTCATAAGTTCAAAAAAGGTTCATCACCTTCAGATGTGGCAAGGATTATTTTCACAGTCTATAGAAATAAAGTCCTAAATGTCAGGAAATGCCAGCAAAGGTTTTGGTCAAGAAATCTTACTCTTAAACATTCCTCTCATTCATGATCAAATTGGTTTTCAACATCATCAGAGTCAGCTTTAGACAAGACTTTAAATCAGTCTGAAAATCTTATACCTTTCTTTTAGGCTTTTGTTTTAGTTTTCTCTCAAACTCAAACTGATTAGATTCCTTTTAATTCTCCACTTGTTTTTTGCAAACTGTTGGTCTTCTTTTTTTGTTTAAGTTATAAAAAGACACAGATTAACTGTTGCTACTTACATCATTTATGAGTTATGCACTGATTCCTACATAAATTATTATCCAGTTAATTATCGCTATAATTGTTATTCCTTTCAACTACTCTCATATTTAGAAGGTTTTGTATTACATCATAAAAATCAACAATAAAGAAAAGAGGCATTTCACCTTCAAAACAATTGTTTTATTCAATGCCTGAAATAGAACTCTGTAATGATAGGATCAAACACTAGTCTTTTATAGTCAGTTAAAACAAAGCTTAGTATAAAAAGCAGTTCATAAGAATAAACTATTGATACATATTAGCTTACTGGGAAATATATATTTTAAATACTGAATCCCACTGCTTTGTTGGGTAACAGATTTTCTAAATTCTTCAGTATTATTCCTGATACATGGCACATTGTTTCTAAAGTTTCTTTATCCTTTAAAAAAAAATTAATTAAAAAAACTTGTGAATTTAATTACCATGACCAGAAAATCCGGCAAACACCTACACATGACTTACAGAAACACTGGACAGCTGTTTCAACCTTATTAGGTCTCATCAGCAGTGTATACTGTGATCTCCACCACTGGAGATCAAACCAGCAACCACAGATTGCAGAGCTGAAACTCTACAACTGAGCCAACAGTTCATATCACACACAAGTGATGCCAAAAGTGTCCTCTGTAAAGAGTACGGATGTAACTTACAAGACACATAAAGGTTAATTGGTTGCTCAATTACCATGAGTAGTTAATTTGGCATCACTTGTGTGTGATATGAATTGTTGGTTCAGTTGTAGAGTTTTGGCTCTGCAATCTGTGGTTGCTGGTTTAATCTTCAGTGGTAGAGATCACAGTATACACTGCTGATGAGACCTAATAAGGTTGAAACAGTTGTCCAGTGTTTCTGTATGTTGTGCGTAGGTGTTCACCGGATTTTCTTGTCATGGTAATTCAATTCATAATATAATTCCTCTTCTTAAAAAAGAAAAATAAACATTTAAAAAGCTTATTTTATTATTAGTTTGACTGAGAACTTTTCAGCACCCTCTTTATAGTGAACTAAATTGGCCATTTCATGAACTTTTTGATTGAACATTGTTAAGAAAAATATGATAAACATTGTTGAGAAAAATATGATAAAACATACAATTGGCATATGTTCATGGGCCAGACTTTCACTGGAAATCCTCTAAAAACCCTACATTGGAAAGCCTATAATCTTTAATTGGCTTTTAACACACATAAAAGTCCAAAGAAAAAAGTTACATCTAAAACCTGATTTTGGAATAGTATTTATGGCACTTGGCAGTAAATGAAATGAATGCACATAGTCTGATTTGGATTTTTACTTCTAAGAATGAAATTATACATGTCATATACCTGATATTTACACTGGAAATCAACTTTGATGACAAAAAAAATTTCCAAGCAGCCACAGCAGCACTGAGTGGAATCATTTAAAGAGTTAGTGAGTAGGTCATTGTTTTATAATGTATATATGAGTAGTTTGTTATATCTTGGCATTTTAATGATAGCCCCAGATATTTCAAAAATATTTCAGTGTTTTTTTACCCCCAAAATAGACATTTCTGAGAGATGTTACCTTAAAATCATAACATTTCTAAAAACCATAGGGTTATTTTGTCATTAATTAATCGAAAGCCATTTTAATGATTGTAACCCAATTTTGCTGATAAATTTGCACACAATTTTTACCATTAATTTTTCAATAAAGCTGACAATTTCAAAACACCGTTTCAACAAAAAATGATAGAAAAAAATTTTAAAATTTTATTGCTCAAAAATTCAAGATTAAGAACATGCACATGTTCTATTAAACAAACAATATTAAAAAATAGCCAGTGTCTGGCTCTAGCCCACTGATTCAAGTTTGTGTAAAAATTGTCAACATAGTTAAAAGTGCCTATTCTATACAAGCCTGAACCTAATTCTTTGTCTTTTGCAAAGAGAAGTGGAAATCAATAAAAAATAGGAAAACAAACCTTGTATTTAGTTTTTAACAAAACTTGTGGCCATATATATATATATATATAATGAGAAAACGATAGAATTATTAAGTCAAAATATCACATATTGTTAGCTAGACTCAATAATAAACATTACAGGGCCTCTTCTAATACCTTTGATTTGAAAATAAACATTTATTCAAATTATTACCCTAGTAAAACCAAGGACTTCTTACTCAACCATTGACTGGAATTCTGTATTCCTCACTCCCATCAGGTTTAACAGAGAACATATTCTCTCTGACTTTGAATTGATATATGTGCAGTTGCTTAAATGGGAACCAACATCTGGTGAAACATTAGCCTCTTCCAAAGCATGTCTGTAGATACTGTAGATCCACCATTGATAAATTGGACTTCTACTTACTCTGAGACAACCTCAAGGTAATGAAGTCCCTACACAACAACATAATTATAACAAGACTGGACATGGTTATAGGAGTAGTGATATTATATAAACAATATTACATCAGTAAGATGGTGGATATTCTTGATGACATCACCAAATTTGAAATCTTAGGCAGTGTCAAGAATGTAATCAAACTGTCATCCATGAACAATGCATACAACATGAACTACTTGGATTCTACAAACAACATCTGATTCCCGAAAAGATCTATGAGAGAATATGCCCGTTCGGCTTTCAGAGATCATGGCTTTATGGACTCCCCAAAATTCAATAATAAAACATTCCACTCTGACCAATTTAATCAATGGTTGACTCTGCTCAGCACCACATTGCTAAGTGATTAACAGAAATACTTAAACCAGTGATACAGTTCTATTCCCAATATTGCATTGGTGACTCTTTCACTTTTGCTAATCAGATTCAAAATGCACCTACTGATCTCAACAACTCATTGCTCCATTCATTTGACATAGTGTATCTATATACTAATGTTCCTTTAGATGAAACCATCACCATCTGTGCTGATATCCTATACTGTCGCCAGATGAACCCTACTTCTGTGCCTGAAAATGTGTTCTTGACACTAATACACATTGTTACTAAATGTGTGCAGTTTAGCTTCAATAACAAGATATAATAACTAGTTGATGGAATCAGTATGGGTAGTCCTCTTGGCACTGCACTGTCAAATATTTTTTTTGGTTTTGAAGAGGAAAGATTGTTTAAAATCACCAACAAGCCAGTATTTTATAAATGGTATGTAGATGACACTTTTGTTATTTTTTCCTCAAGGTTGGAGAGCTGACCCTTTTTCCATATAGTCAACCAACATCACCCAGTGTTGATGTTCACTCACAAATTTGAGAACGGCAACAGCCTTCCATTTCTTGATGTACTTATAGAGTAGACTCATCTTGGTATATAGACTTCATCTATTATAAACCAAAATGTTTACTGGCTCATACACTCAATGGGGATCATTTTGCCCATGGAGATGCAAGATTAATTTAATAAAGACATTGGTCCACCAGGTATTCATGATCTGCTCCAAATCTAAACTTGCCAACAAACTCAAATGCATCAAGATTACTTTATTAAGAAATAGATATCTAGAAGATGTAATTATTTCCACCATTAGGCATAAATGCACTCAACTCTCTTCCAAATCAAAATTTGGACTGGAAAAGTGTCTTGTGTATCTCAAGCTGCCTTGGCTAGGTACTGCTTCTATGCAACTCTTAGAATAAATTAAATGATCTGTTAACTGGTGCTTTAACTCGGTTATGTTGCATGTAGTCCTAAAACCCAATGTGCTGTTCCCTCCCAAGTTCAAAGACATCATGCAGATTCATCAGAAAAGTTTCCTAATTTACAAATACGTATGCAAATGCAATGTTGGCTATATCGGATGCATGACTCAGCAGTTAGACATTAGGATAAATCAACACATCCCTTCTCACATATGCAATAATACCCTAACCCAATCCATAGTGCCAGGCAAACAATGTCCACCATCCGCCATTGCCCAGCATGTATTGGCTAGTCATAGTTGCACATGTGGCTATAATCAAGCTATGTTTTTGATTCTTGAATCGAGCAACGAGTTTCACCTGTCAATCTTGAAAGCTCTGTTAATCAACAAATTCAAACCTGAACTCTGCAAACAAAATTATTTTACACACCTATCCTTTTCTGCAATCCACCTAGAGCAAAGGAAATTAATTCTACTCCTACCAATTCTCTTGGGGTATGGTAAAAATTCTTTGTTTTTTTCTCTTCCCTCCTGTTGTCCACAACTCTTGTCTTGAACTCCTCATGTACCAGTTCTATGGTATAAAATTCTCTGATGGGATGTAGATAAAACAAAGGGATCTTTTTTAGAATATTTTAAAATATTTTAAATTGGTTTTAAAATATTTTATACATTTTAAAAATGAACACACTTTTAAAAACTCTTTTCCGATTCTGCATGTACCACCAAATATTTTCATATATATATATATATATATATATATATATATATATATATATATATTAACCATAGTACCAGTGATTTCAGTTTCCAATCAAAAACTGACACTAACTGGTTTAGGTTTAAGATTTTTGCATATGAAGACCCCAACTTTTAATAGAATCTGTGAGTGTTACCATATAATTGTGTATGTATGTGCAGGTGTTTTTATTTTCATTTTCTTTATAGTTGTCACAAAACAACTTGTTCTTAATTCCTAATTTCATCTCTATTTATCTGCAAGTGTGTCTGTAGACAGCATGTTTCTCAAAGGCAATGTAAAGGCTTAAAAATTAATGTTCATTGCAAATTAAAAGTAATAAAGTCAAAATAACTTTTTGGTTTTCTTATAAAAGTTGTACACAAAACTCTTACTTATATATATAGCATCAGTTAGATATATGAGTAAAATAGAGATCTAAAGCCATTAAAGGAGAAGTTAATAAGTGCATATTTCCATGTAATGATCATGGTCTCATATGACCAAAAAGGACTCAAGACATGAGAGAGGTCCTCAAACACTGTAACAAGGGAGATCACTCCATTTAGTCTTCCAACAATTACTCCTTCTCTGGACAGTTCCTTGACCTGCATAAAGCCATTGCCAAAAGTACAATGAATAAGGCTTCAAGCATTTACATAAAAAAAAAAATAAAATACCCAGAAGGCACAAAATATATATATTTGATCACACAATTTGTGTGTTGAAAAAAAATTACAATGAGTAAGTTATTTCCCTAGTAGTGAAGGCAAAAGTTCTTTTCCCAGTGGAAAAAAAATATTCAGCAAGAGTGCTGTTTACCATTCATGACTGAAAGAGAATGATTCATACAATTTTTTTTCACATATGTTTAGGCTCTCGCACATGACGGCCAGATCTGGTTATAGTCTCTTTTCCAACTGATACTTCGGGCAGAGGAGGAGTCACTGGAGTGTCTATACTAAACCATGTAGTATCCAAGGGTGCAGGTTTCAACCTGTCCATGGCAATGTTCTGTGGTAATTTTTTTATTTCCACCATAAAACATTTTTTGTATCTCTTGAGGATATGAAAGGTTCTTCTGTAAGCTGGTTGCAAGGTGTTGGTCTTGGCTAAGTCACTTACAAAAACGCGTGTGCATGTGTTGTATAGTCACACAATAACCATGACCAACTATACAAACACATAATACATATACATCTACATATGGATGCAGAATCATAACGACGACACAATAATAGACAAGCGACACAGTTCTTAGAAAAATATACCTCTCACTTTATTTGAAAGGGTTGTGTGTGAGAGGGAGTCAGAGACCAAACAGAACTGCAACATATTGACCCTCACTCTATTGGCCATAACTGCATTTCTTTCCCGTTCTCCTGGGCTGCTCAACCAGGGCCTGGGGGCCCACTCTGGTGGGTGCTGGCTTTCTCTACCGCATCTTGTCACCAAAGGGTCTGGTCTCCAAACTAACTGACTTCCTGTCTTCACCGAGTTATATAATAGTTCAACGTCCACCTTCTTGTGGGCGTCACAATTACACTCATTCAACCCATCCACAGTCAAGGTTATAATTCTGATATTCCTCGACCGGATACACCTGTTATTTACATAGGTGCATTTCTTATTTTGACAGCCCACCCGGGTCATAGGTCAATATACAACATATGTCTGTAGAAGTTTAGGCACATATGTGGCCCTTTGACTCTGCACAGATGAATTATATGCCAAATTTGCCATCCTGTAAGCCGATCTACAAAAGAGGATGTGTTCAAAAGTTTTTGTGAGGATCAAAGAAAGAACTATTGAGAGAGTCTGAGCATTGTGCTGTACATCATCTCAGCAGATGAGCATTTAATATCTTCTTTGACAGCAGTTCAGAGTCCCAGGAGGATTAAAGGTAGATGCTCCAGCCAGCTTAACTGATTCATCCTACCTCTTAGTGCTGACTTGAGGGAATGATGAAAGTGCTCTACTAATCCATTTGCTTCCTGATGATATGCAGTAGTTTTGATTTTTCTACTCTTCAATTGCTTCATTAGCTGGTTGAACATATCCAACTTGTTTCCCTCTGTCTGTGGTAATTACTGCTGGGATTCCAAAGCAGGACATTCAGCCTACAACAAAAGTCTTTGCTGTGTCAATGACATTGATATCCTTCATGGGAAGAGCTTCATACCTGTGGGAGAAACAATCAACACATGTCAGTAAATATGACTGAGCCTCACACACAGGTAGTGGTCCTGTGATGTCCTCATGTACATGGGTAAACTGCTCATCGGGTGATGGAAAAGATCCAGGAGGTGAGCAGATATGTCTTCTCACTTTGGCCTTCTGACATGACACATAGGCTTTTGCCCACTGTCAAATGTCAGTTTTCATTGGCAGCCATACAAATCTGTCATGAGCCATATTGATGTGTTAGCACCAGAGTGCGACAGATTATGCATGGAGGAAAACAATGTCCTCCGTAACATCTCTGGTATGAAAGGATATCTGAAATGAATTGCGACAGATAATCTAAATGTCTTATTTCATGCTGTGAGTGCCTGTAAGAAGTTGACCGAAAAGCGCCCAGCAAAGGCTTGTGGTCAGTCAGGATGTAGAATGTCTGCCCTTCCAACAGATGTCAAAAGTAGCAGACAACCAAATATGCTACAAGAAGCTCACATCTAAATGTGTTGTACTAATTGTCTAAATTTCTGAGACGAAACTTGGTGATTTTTATCATTAAGGGTTTTTGGACTATTGTCTTCATCTTTATTGTTATTTCTACAACGTTTTACCCGATATGTCCCCCGGCCTTCTTCAGGTGTTTATCGAACTCGGGAACCTTCACGGAACTTCAAACTATGTCCTTTATTGAATCTATGGGGGTCGCCTGTTCTGATTCCGTTAGCCATTTTGAACTTGCAACCTCCAGATGATTGTCTCCTTAGAAGCTTAGGGAACCAATGCCTATAACCATTATGCCATATGTCCAGCTGGACAATTCAGAATGAATTTTTGGGACTTATAAACTTAATGTTCTTACTTGACTAGAATTACTACTATCATGTATGATTTTTTACCTGTGCTCATATTCAGATTATTTTTTCATCTAGACTTCTTAATTATCAGTTCCCATATTGTATTCAACTCTATACTTGGTCTACTTGCTTTCAGTTAGTGTTAGCTTTTTGGAAAAGAAACTAGTCTCCAGTGGTCATCCATTTCGTGCTGTAGGACAGCAGTTACACCAATAGAAGTGGAATCCACCACCAAATACAACTGATTACCTGGAACAACATGTGACAATCTTACAGACTGGGACAATATATTTTTAATTTCCTTGAAAGCTACCAAGGCAGGGACAGACAGAACTATGTTACAATTTTTGACATTTGTTAACATGTCTGTTAAGGGTTTTAGTACCTGTGCACACTTAGGCAGGAACCTTCTATAGAAATCTATTATCCCTAACAACTGTCTCAACTTCCTCATTGTGTCTGGCACAGGAAAATTTGCAATAGCTTTTACCTTAGAAGGGGAAGGAGAAATTCCAACAGATTTGATAAAGTGCCCCAAGAAAATTACCTCCAACTTCCTAAATTTACATTGTTGATAACAACACTAAACTTTTCAAAATGCTTATGTGCTCCTCCATAGGTGATCTGGCTATAAGTACATCATCCACACATGCACAGGTGAAATGCAACCTATGCAATATGTGGTTGATAAACCTCTGAAAAGACTGCACCATGTTTCTTAAGCCAAATGATATGCATAAAAATTCAAACAACCTAAATGGTATTGTTATTGAAGTTTTCAGAATATGGTTGGGCTCAACCAGGATTTGGTGTTAGGCCCTGATAAGATCTAATTTAGTGAACATAGATTTAGCTTGGATTATAGCTGTTATATTATGAATATGGGGAATGTGGTAACACTCAGGTTTAGTGACAGAGTTGAGTGCTCGATAATTGCCACAAGCGCAAGAAATACCACTATTTTTGGGTACCAGGTGTAAAGGGGACAGTTATTCTTTCATGGATGGATGATACCCAGTTTGATCATTTAGTTAAATTTAGCTTTGACTTCATTCAAATTTCTGGAGGAATCCAATAACATTGGTTGTGAACAGGGGGACCAGTAGTCACAATATGGTGGGTTATAGAGTGGAGCAAAGTCTGCTTGTGAAAGGACAGTTTGGTAATATTTGCAAATTTAAAAAAATAATTTGTAGAATACCAGATTCTCTTCTATGTTAACCATGGACGGGCATAACAAAAAACCATTATACACAGACCCAGACAACCTAACATTCATCTCAGGGTCAGTTAGACAACATCTGTTAATATCTAAAAGAAGGTCTTATTTTTGTAAAAAATCTACACCCAGTATAGCTCTCTCTATGTCTGCACTCATCTCAACCCTTAAAACTCATCTCAACCCTTAAAACTCATCTCAACCCTTAATTTAAAATGATGCCTCTCTGGCCGGATGTCTGAATTAGTAACTTATTAACAGCCTGAAGAGTAAATTTATAAGGGCTTTTTTGTTTGTCTACCTTGGTAGCAAGGATAATTGATATTTGCACCATGCTATCTACCAAGAAACGTATATCAGTGGCCCAGTCAAATACAAATAATAGGTGATTAATTTTACTATTACCAACACACCACATCACCTCCAACTACCAGCTTAGGCTTTTCCCTGCTTATCTTTGAATGAACAAGATGGTCCGCAATAATTAGCCTTATCCCTGAACTTTTTGTGTAAGTGACACATAGGTTCCCTGCTATTACCCTTAGTGTGACTTCTACTATTTGCAAGTAATTTCTTCCTTTCATCCAAATAGCTCTCTACACTTGCCATTCAGACTTCCAACTTTTTTATTCCTTCCAGGATTCTATCCAAAGTGCTTGCTTTTTTTAGGAGTTTACATACTCAGAAGCTAGGCCTGCTATATCATTGGCCATGGTAGCCAATTTTTCTATGGTAGCCTCCTCACCTTCGGTTGCTGGAAGACACTGGAGAGAAAAATGGCAGACTAGATCTTTTTGGTTTCCCTCTTCAGCAAAACATTGAAGTCTTCTCAGAAACTGCGACAAAGTGCTATCACCTAATCACTCTTCACGGAGAAGCTGAGATAGCCTCTTTTACCAAGATGCTAACATTCTCTTAATGACTTCATAGACTATAAGTCCTCTCACTTCTTGTACGGTCTCTGAAGGTAGCCTAGATATAGTTAAATGGTATTTTGTCTTTTGGTTGCTTATACCCCTTATTTCAAATTCAGATTCCAACTGGGCAAAAAATAAGGCTAGTTTGTCTCTAAAATACACTGGACAAGGAGTGCTCAGTGCCCTAATGGCTTTAGCTCTGTCTTCTACATTAAACTTACTGTGGGCTCATAAGTGAAAAGGTAAGAATACCCTTCTACAGGTGGCCAGACAAGGAATGCCAAGCTACTGCTGCCTCCCACTCCCACAATGGGTTCTTCCTAGTAGTAAAGCACCCCAGCCAAAACAACAAAATACAAGAAAAAAAAGAAAAGGAAAGAAGAATTTTATTGGAACATAACTCAAACACAAAGAAGACAAGGAAACAAGACAGCTATTTTGATAAGTATACTTCCTTTAATGAAATATTCACTGAGTTGAAACGAATGTACTGGCACCACAATGTGCCAATTATACTTTTGCAAATGCAAAACCATGCTGACACAAAGTAATTATATTTTTGTGAATAAGAACAAAAATATATTGCCTCGTTAAGGTCACCACTTATAAGACTTAACAGGGTGTTAACTCAAAGATAACACACTGTTTCTTATAATGCATTAGGTTATCCAAAAGAATTAACTCAGAATATTCAGTAGGAGGAGGAACAGACAAGTGAATAAATAATATATAATATTTAATTTTTCAACATATAAGGAGGGAAACTAAGTTCCCGTCCCAAGCTATAAAGAAGTCACAATGCCTTTGAGGAACATGGAGAAAAGTCCATAAAACAAAGAGGTGGAAACCACTTACAGGTTTTCAGGTCTGGTAAAATGGGGAGGAACCATGTGTATGGATGTTGAAGAGTAAAATGACTATGTCTGCCACTTCTGAAGTCCTTTTTGTAAAAGAGAGGGATTCAGGGGTTTTCCTTGTCATGAGACCAAAAAGGACGTATGACATGAGAGAGTTCCTCAAACACTGTGACTAGAGAGACCACTCCATTTAGTCTCATAACAATAGATTGTTAGATTTGAAACTTTGAGTAATGGTGTTGAAATATAGTAGATGTTTTTAAAATTTCATGTTACATCATCATCATGTCGTGCTATCAGCATGGATATTCCTGACTGTCTCTCGCCACACCTCCCTATTGTCCATTACTTTTGGCAGATCCTCAGGGCTACATCCTGTATTGGCACAGAGCTGCTGTATGTAGGTTCGAACTGGACGTCCTGCCTTTGCTCGTCTATGTGAAGGGGTCCACAGGAGTGCATCATTCACAAGCTCATCCCTACTTCTCCAGCAGTGTCCTGTGTGACTGGTTTGTCTAATTTTGATAGTTTTTGTGATGTGTGGTAGGTAGCCATATAGCTGCTGCTTTGTGGGGTGTTGTCTCCAGGACTTGTTCAATATTGTTGCTTGCAGCATTCTTGTGTAATTGCCATCAAGCTTTTTCTCCATCCGTTTAGTCAGCATCCATATGGTGCATCCATATAGCAGTATCGACACAATCACTGCTGGGAAGAAACTGCACTTCATTTTATCGGTCAGGTCTGACTTTCATATGTCTAAAAGTCTATCGATAGTTGTCCATGCTTTTGCTAGTCGCATATTGATGTCTGTCTCAGTTGATGAGACACTGCTCTCTAGGTAGGTCAACTTGTCAACTAGTTTCAGAGTGCTACCGTGTAGTGTGGAGATGTTGCCTGTTTGATTAAAGCACATATATTCCATCTTGTGTGCATTGACATAGAGGCCGATGCCAGCAGCGGCAGGTTCCAGACTATGTAGCAGGGTTTTGGCTTGGGCGGGTGCATTTGCCAGAAGCGCTATATCATTGGTGTAGTCGGCGTCGGTTATTATTTTTGCGGGGTACATTCTGCTTCTTTCTTTTATTAGCTTGAAACCGTTTTCTTTGATTTTATCGATAGATATTCTAAGTATGTAGTCTAAACAGATGATAAATAGGTATGGGGCTAGTGTGTCTACTTGAAGTACTCCTGCTACTATGTCGAAGTAGTCTGTGTCTCCATCCGGAGAATGGACTTTTACTTTGATGTTTCTATAGAGCATCATTATGGCTGTGACAGTTTCTTTTTGTAGGCTGTAGGTAAGAAGAATTTGCTCCATCTTTCCTCTGTGAATGGAGTCAAAGGCCTTATTAAAGTCAACAAATAATATTGTTGCCTGCAGGTTTTTTGAGTGGACACTATCAAGAATTTGATGGATAGTCAAAATTTGTGAGGTCGTGGATCTATTTCTCTGGAAGCCATTTTGGTTCTTCCTAAGTATGTTATCAATTTTGGGTTCTCCGTGGTTGCGTAATAGGGCATCGTATATTTTGGCCACTATGGACATAAGTGTTTTACCTTGATAGTTCTTGGCTAATCCGAGGTCGCCCTTTTTAGGGAAGGGGAGGATACATCCCTTCATCCATCTATCTATAGGATTTTGATTATATATGGCATTGTTATATATATATATATATAACAATATATAAAATAGATAAGCTATGACAATCATAAAAAACTCAGATAAAAAAGAACATATAACCAATAAGAATCATCAAAAAATAAAATATATAAAAAACAGTATATATAATGTATAAAAATCATAATAATATCATACAAGTTGTGTTTGAAAAGTAACAGGACTTGTGTCACAAACAATTTATTTTAATTCCAAACAACAAACTACATGGTTTCCTCTTTAAAGTAATCCCCCCTCGACTCTAATATCCTTTCCCATCCTTGTCTGCAACACTTTTATACATTGCTGTTAGAATTCTTCTGAGATGCTCCTCAGCTCCAATATTACAACCCTTTTGATGACTGCCATAGCTTCAAAACAGGTCCCTTTGATGATTCCCTCAAACTTGTAAAAATGAAAAATGTCCCATAATGGTACCAAATGTGTTGACGATTGTGTCGCTACTTCTTAAGTAGTAGTTAAACCCTGTTTTAACCTCACCGTGGGAAAAATTGACAAATACATGAAACTCTCTCTTAGTTCACTAACACAAAAGTTTATTTACTACCACACTTTTTAGGTAGTCACTGAGAGAAAGAAAGAGTGCATGAAAGCTGAGCTGACTGTATTAGCTGGATAAAGAGAAACTACATGTCATGAGGAAAAAGAGAGAGTAGACACAGACCTTAAATTTTCTTACCCACTCGATGTTGACCTCGGTCTTGCTTGTTGAAAGCCTCCTGCTCCTAATGTAGTCTTTCACCTCCTCACACCTCTCTTTAAACTTCTTGTCCATTCAAAAACATGTATGCTCTACATGGTGTTATCTCCATAACTTGCATTTCAAGTGCTTGTGATGGAGTTTTTCAAACTGGATCTAAAATTTCAGGTTTATTCATTACTTTTTATTCATCATTTGTTCCTTAGGTGGAAAAGAAGTTGTGTAAAGAAAAGCATGTGAAAAAAATGCAATGTATGTAGAAAGCTAAGATTATTGTAATATACTCCCAAGATATGTTTGATGATAACACAATCCGCTTATCTTTCTTTGACCTATAGCTCACATAATACACCCAGTCTGGTTACTTTTTAGACAGACCTCAAATATAAAATATAGTAACTTGTAATAATCATCAGTACATATATTTCATATATTTGTATTTTATGTTTTATACCTACACTGTTTTGATTTTAAAAAATAATGATCTTTTAATTTTCAACTGCAAGCATGAAGAGCTTGTAACTTCACTTCTATTCTTACTCTCTTAATATATATATATATATATATATATATATGCAAAGAATTCAACTAGTTACTATATACGGGGATCATTAAATAAGTTTCCAGACTTTTTTTGTATGGGCACTTTTATTGATAGTACACACATGAAACTCTAGTCCCCTTCAAAGTAATCTCCTCCAGCTGCAATGCACTTTTTGTACTGTTCCAATAACTTCTGGAAGGCCCCATGGAAGTCCTCTTGTGTGAGCATGTCAATGACCTTCATCACAGCCTCTTTCATCTTCTCAATTGTCTCATAACGACAGCCTGTGAGCTTAGGGAATAACCAAAAGTCACAGGGAGCAAGGTCTGGACTATACGGAGGGTGAGGAACTGTCTTGATGCCCATATTGGTCAAATAGCCTGTGACAAGGATGGAGTTGTGGACTGGTGCATTGTCCTGGTGGAAATGCTACTGACCCGATTTGAAGAGTGCTGGCCTCTTCCAACGGAATCTCTTCCTCAACTCCCTTAAAACCTAAACATAGTAACCCTAACCCTAACCGTTTGACCAATCAACTCTGGTGTATTGACTTCCTTACTCCTCACACACCTCTCATCATCCCTCACAGACTCCCTGCCTTCCTTGAATCTCTTATTCCACTCAAAAACTGATGCTCGATTCATGCAAGATGCTCCAAAAGCAATCTGAAGCATTCCATACATTTCTGTGGCATTTTTTCCAAGTTTAAAACAGAATTTTATTGCATATAGTTCTTTTAAAGTGTCCTCACGTTCAGATTGCATTTTTGAAATTCACTAGCTGTAACAATCAGGCTTTAGTAGGGTGTATTCCAATTGCTGCTATAGCTGTTCATTTGAATCTGAAATCCTAAAAATTGGTTAGTCATCTCATAAGATGTATTGCAATAACATATTAAATTTTCAAGAGTCTATGACAGTTTTAAATGCCTGTACAAAAATATTCTGGAAACTTATTGAATGGACCACGTATCAGATTACAGATATCCACATATACACATATAGAGAAATAGAAAGAGAGATGAACAAAAGTAATAAGACAGATAGGAATGTTTCTCTGTGTTTATTTAGTTTTTGATTGTTCTCGATTAATCTATAATAGAAGAGATCATATAATGGTCAGTTGAAGACACTTGGATACCAAAGAATATTTTTTATTCAATGAATGGATATGCTACATTCTCAGTTTATTTTTTGTTGCTTCTTTTATAGTATATCAACTCTTTTAAAAAACTATTTTAAAAACTTTCTAAAAAAATTTTTTACAAAAGAGATATTCCTATTTGTCTTATCATTTTTGTTCATCTCTTTAATTATGGAAACAAGACAAGAAAAAAGAACAAATTGTTCCCAGGTAAAAACATTCAACACTGTTATCTCAAGTAGCCAACCAACCCAACATATGAAGAAACAGAGCTCGCCATTGTGAGACTTCATAGAAAAAAACAACAAAACCACCTATACTTCCAAGCAACATATATATATATTTTTTTTTTCAAGTATAAAATGAGATAATAAGACAGGATAAAGGGGTATCCAGAATTTCATGTTCAACTATTATTCAATATAAATGATGAATAATATTATAACGTCAAATACAAGTTCATTTGTTGATTGATAATGTAAAACTCCAAGTTGTGAGTTTTATCCAGTTTTATTAATATCCTATTTTATATTTGAACAATATTGTGATATTGCTCTGCATTTTGAGCCATAGAGCACTATAAAGATTTTATGGATTAAAAATACTTTTAGCATTAAGTTTTAATTATGATTGTGTATATATATATATATATTTGTGTGTGTGTCTATATATATATATATATATATATGCACATGCACACACAAATATATGCATATACTACATTACCAATTTTTTTCAGATCTAAATATAGTCTTTGAATGTCCCTATATATATATATATATATATATATATATATATATATATATATATATAGGAACACTAAGTCTAACATTCAGCACCTGTATATAAATGCAAATTTCTGTATATATCTTTACACCCATGTTAACATACATATATACACACATGTATAATCACAATAATATCCTCACTGTTTGGTATGATAATGCTGAATTACTTTAAAATTTAAGCTTACTTTAGTTTACAACTTTGACTTATTTTTTTTAATCCGCAGTTGATTTCATTGATCCTATCTGATGTGATTGGAGACCCGCTGGATAAAATTGCAAGTGGACCCACTGTTTTAGTACCTCACTCTCCACAAGAATGCCTGGAACTCTTTGAATCCTTAAAAATCAAGAATCAAGTTCCTCCTTCAGTTTTATCTGTTTTGGAAACAAAAAAGTTGCAACAAAATCTGCCATGTAATCGTGAAGGAAGCAAGAGAGTGTCCAATGTAATTGTTGGTAGTAATAAAGATGCAACCCAAGCTGCCTTTGCATGTGCTAGTCAAAAAGGATATTTATCATTCATTTTAACAACTCAGCTTGAAGGTGAGGCTCGAGATATAGGGACAGTCTTTGCAAAACTGGCAGAATCAATCTGTAAAATGTATGTAGGCTGTGAAAACTCTTTCATGAAAGATTTGGAAAGATTCCCCAAAATTTTTTCAGATAAACTTTTTCAACTGGAGAATTTAGTGAAAGAGGCCAGTTCCAATAAGAAACCAATCTGTGTGATTTGTGGTGGGGAGACAACTGTCACTGTTAAAGGAAATGGCAAAGGTGGTCGGAATCAAGAAATGGTTCTTGCTACAGCACTTTGGCTGAATAAAGAATTTCCCATGAACCTAAAGGAACTGTTCCATATTCAGTTCCTAAGTGCAGGAACTGATGGTCAGGATGGACCAACAGATGTTGCTGGATGCTCAGTGTCCTCACATTTGGTTATGGATGGGTCAGCCAAGGATCATTTAGAAAACAATGATACCTATAATTATTTTCATTCTTTCCTTAATGGTCAGTGTTTTCTGAAAACTGGCCTAACTGCTACAAATGTGATGGACATTCAATTACTAATTATAGATCAATTAAAACAATAGATGTAGATATTTATCGAAACTCCCAGTGTTGGAATGTAACACAAGGTAGATTTAATTTAGATACTCTGCAGGAAGCTAGCTTCCTGGGGAGAGTAATTTCAGTGCTTGAATTTGTTTTTGCAGCTAATCAATAAAATAAGAAAATACAAGAGAATGCAAAGTCAGCCTATAAATTAATGATAAAAAAAAAAATTATCATCAACTTAATTTCAAATTGACTTTATCTTCTTTAGAATAGTTTGCTTGGGAAGTCATACACTGATGAAGACATTTTCCTACTTCAAGAAATATTGCTGAAAGTCTTCAGCTGACACTGCCTTCAGTTGGTTCATCACAGTCTATTGCAAGTTCTCAACAGTTCCCAGATGGTGAACTTGAAGTTAAGTTTTGATTTTTAGTAACAGGAAATTGTTACTAGGATTCAGATTAGGAGAATAAGTGGGGTTGTGTTTCTATTGGTCAAAAATTCATTCATAATGAATCTAGAAAGTAATGAGATTAATTTTTTTAAGATCAAAATATAATTAAACATTTTTTTTTCAAGTTAGCAACTCTGAATATCAACTGATCAATGTTAAATCATTATCATCATCAAACATTTATTAAATCTGATTAGTGTCCTCACTTTTGTAATATTTTTGTCAATTTGTAGAGTAACTGGTCAGTCAGAATGGGGTTCATCTTTCAGTTTCTCACCCACTAAAAATGCCTTCTGCCATCTAAAAGCATCTAGCCAGAATGGAACTTGATTTCCATATGCCTGTGTTAATTTGTTGAATGTTTCTGTTGTATTGCCTTGAAGTTTGACAGAGAATTTTATCTTGAGTTTTATTTTTTTGGCAACCATAACCAAACACATGTGTAATCATCCAATATTACAAAGTTGAGATAGATATGAACTTGGAGATAGATATGAACTAAATGTTTTCACAAATGTTAAAGATCAACATTGATCAAGTGATTTTTCAATCAGGGTTACCAACTAGAAAAATACAAAAATCAACCTTATCATTTTTAGTTAGTTCTGAGGATGATATGATAAAACATTAAAGTAGTGACAAAATCAGGGATACTTTTGTCTTTTTCTGTCAAATATTGATCAGCTACATGTAGCTGCTTTCATTGCACTGCATTGCAAGGTAATTTGGGCTCTCCAATCTTAATGGTCAGTCAGTCTAAGAGATGGTCACTTCTAATGGGCAAACTTTGTAAAATCTCTTTTTGCTTCTGAAAGTGTAGCACCATAAAGAGTCGACAGGTTGTAGTTTGTGTCTTGTGTATAACACTAAATGGTATTCAGTGGTGAGACTGAAGTTCTTGAGTTTTGTGGAGTGTGGAGTACTTATTCATTGCCATTACTTCCAGGTCCACTCTGATTTGGAGTGCTAGTAACTGTTAGGGCCCTGTCTGTGGATCAAATAGATCTATTAGTAAATTATTTGTATTAGTAAGGAATACTTGAAACCATATAATTTTGTTTAAATTATTAGTATTTGATAGGAATAATCAAAACCATACAACTGTGCAAGTAAATGTTTTTTTATTAAATAGGAATACTTACTTGAAACCATATAATTGTGAGAAAATTATTTGTATTACATAGGAATACTTGATACCATATAACTGTGTGCAAACAAACAATTATTATTATAGACAAAAAATGTGTGATTTAAAAAAATGATTTAACTAATCTGTGGAGTAAACATTTGCAGGGGGTGTTCTCATGGTGTAATGGTTAAAGCGATGGACTGCAGAATCGTAGTGAATGAGTTCGTACTCCAGTTGCGCTATTACGTTCACTTTTGGGCAAATACCCTTGGGAAAGGTATTGAACCCCCGTATCCTCCCAGCTATGGGTTAAATAGTCCCATTACTGTTCTTCTAGGAGAATGGCTTTGGCATTAAATAACCTACAAAGAACATTGAACAAAGAAACCGAAACTTAAAAATTTGTGTTTAGTTTACAGTTATTGTTAATAAGTTCCATGACAAAGAAACAAGTTAAATTTTTTAAGAAAAAACTATTGTTGTTAATTTTTTTTAAATAGTAATACTTTTTGTATAATGATAATAATAACCTAAGAGTTATTATAAAAAGCAACATAAATGAGAAAGAAATACTTGTAAAAAAATAACTGCAGCAATTTTTCATCAACAAAATTGAAAGACTATTTAATAAGGTGCTGTCACAGTAAGAAAAGCTACTATGAATAAGGATTGATTCATTAATTTCACAGGCATGACAACTTGTCCAGGGTTATTTCATGCTTGGGGGTTAGGAAAATGCATTCACATTTATATTTTTGTCTAGTTGTTTCTTAAGAGGTTATTTTTTGCTCAGTTCTATCAAATACAAGTGATTTTGAAACAGATATATTTGACCCATAGAGTGGACTGGGTAGTAATGGCAATGAAAAGATACTCTACACTACCCAGATTGTCAGAAATTGACCTTCACCATCAGATGCAGTTTAGTTTCATACCCAGGACAAATTGCAGGGTGGGGATCTACCTCTCGTCAAGGGATACAGTCAGCATATTCTAACCCCTGTCAACAGAGCAATACTATGAATAACTGAAACAAAATAACATCTTGCCTCACTGACTTGTTTTTTCTAATCTGCAGTGATTACTTAATGGTCAGAGAATAAAGAGTTGTAATAAAATGCAACAGAAATAAGATAAGATAGATACTGGTAAAAAGTTAATTGACGATGCTTTATCTAACCCTTACAACTCTGAACCCACTACACTCATCCCCTCAATATCTGAAAATGTAACATCCTGTAAACTGTTATTTAACAATCCTACCAGCTGTTAAAAAACAGATTAAAATACAATATGTATTTACTCACTCCCTCCACTATGGGCATGATATGACACAAGGTCAATTTTTAAGCAGAATAAAGCAAGTGTGAATTTAGTGTCTTCCTTTTCTTAGACTGGTTGACTAACTGAGGCAAAAGAACCCAGTCTGCTCTGCTATTTACCCATAGCTGGAGGGAGAACAGATGGATCCATGCCTTTGCCAAGAGCATTAGCATGAAGGGAAATGAAAACAGCCTCATCAAGGATTTGAATTCAGTTTAATGATTTCATCTCCTACAGCGATAACCATTATGCTAAACATAGAAAGAAATTCCACTGTTAGAATTTTGGCTATCTGGGTATATGTACTTTTAGATAGTGGCACAAATACCATTCACTCAGATTCTGAGGATTAAAGATATCTAATACTACTGATATAAAATAATAATACTATTAAGTAATAGCATCCTGACAGCACTGGGAAAAGCAGAAAAAGAATATTGATATTACCCTTGTTTGTTTAAGGAATATTTTATGCAACCAGGAAATTCAGCTATTAAAGAAAAAAAGTTTTGCATCTTATCTGTTATTAGTTTAATATATCACTCAATAAATCCTGGGCCTGACATATAGATGGCGCATATAATAAAAAATCAATATGATTTTTATAAAGTACTAACCATCAAAGGACATGTGTCAAAATTTGAGCCCAATCGGATTATTAATTTACAAATTACAGTTATTTAAATGAAGCTACTGTTGCAAATGTTCAAAACAATGGAAAAATCTGAATGTCGTGTGTTGATAAAGCATTATATTTATATATATATATATATATATAATTCTTTTAAATACCCCATCTGGGAAATCACCAAAAAACTCCTCAAAATCGTTTTGGCCGAACGTAAATTGAAGTTGCATGAGATAGCAAAAAAGTTGAAGATATCAGAAGGCAGTGTATTCATCATTTTGCATGAACATTTGTCTATGTGAAAGCTGCGTTCAAAGTGGGTGCCAGGTTTGCTAAAAGTTGATCAAAAACAACAATGCATTGACAATTCAGAGTATTGTTTGCAACTGTTTCAATGTAACAAAAAAGTGTTTTTGCATAAATATGTGACAATGGATGAAACATGGATCCACTACTTCACTCTGGATGGCAAAACTACTTGAATTGCACTTCAAATTGCTTCTGCACCCACCCTATTCTCCAGATCTGCCCCCTCCCCCAGAAGCAACTACTGACTGTTTGCAGACCTCAAAAGAATGCTCCAGGGAAAGAGATTTGGCTCCAATGAAGAAGTGATATAAAAAACTGAGGCATATTTTCAGGCCAAAGACAAATTCTTCTATAAAAAAGACATTGAATTGTTAGAGAAGTATTGGAATCAGTGTATCACCCCAAAAGGAGACTGTGTTGATGAATAAAGTTGAATTTTACCTAAAAGTTGTTGTTTTATCTGTTAAACCTGGGACTTTTTGAGTGATATGTTATTTACTGCTAAATAAAAAATTTAAGTGAATATCCTCTAAGAGTGTTAATTCCATAATTGTTTCCAGAGAGAGTATATGTTTTATTTAAGTCTGTTAATGAAGCCTTCATAGCCTAATTGGTATGGTGCTGTTTCAGTTAGACAGAATTCCAAGGAAAATATTTGATTGATTTTAATGGCATGTCAACTAACCTAGGTTTATTTTATGCCTAGAGGTTAAGGAATTACATTCATTTTACATTCATATTTACATTTTTTGTAGTTAGTTCTTGAGATTTTTTTACATATGGTCCAATTGAATATGAATGATTTTTAAAGAGATCTATTTGCCCATAGATGAGATCCAAACAACCACTTCCATTCCAAGTTAGAGTGGACCTGGGAATAATGGCAGTGAAGTAGTATTCTACACTCTCCAGATCGTCAGACACTCCATGGAAAAGCGATGAGTTCAAGCCTTGCTTGAGGCTTATTCTTTATTTCTGTTTCTGCAGCTCATCTTTCTTGGATGGTTTGCAAAATGGGAGGTAAGTGGCTGTTTTATAGCTGCTGTTTTATTTTATGATGCTACTTCCAGGATTTGTTCAAAACAGCATACAGCATCCTTGTGTAGTTTACTTTTGCTCCAAATGCTTCATCAGAGTCCAGGTGGTGCAACCATACACTAGTTCTGACACAGCAACAGCTTGGGAAAATTCCTGTTTTATTCTATCAGAGCAGTAATACATTAAAAAAGTAGATTTCTCTATATAGCTAATTAATTCATTTGGAATATGGGATTTTTTTTATTTGTAGCCAAATTTTCTACTTTGTAAAGAATCTAGAAAGTACAGTTGCAAAATATTACCTGGTTAACAAAATATATTTTTCAACCAATCAGTGAAATGGGATCTGAAACTGTTAATATATCTGGATTTGATAATTGATAAAACAATAATGAATTTATAACCAATCAGTTTAAAAATGAATATAATCTTGTAGTCAATGAATATACAACTTTTAATTTTTTCTTTTTTTGTAAATTTTATTAAATTTCTAAATAAAATTTTGAAAACTAGAATATTTCTTTAAAAACAGAAATGTATAAAATTTTGAATAAAATATTTTCAGTACTAAGAAAATTGATAAACATCTTATGATTATTATGATTTATATTTCAGGAATATTTGAATGTTTTATAAAATGTTTGTGTTAGATTTAAAATATTACCATCATCAGTCTTTTTTCAGTCCCAATGCAGGACTCAGAACTTCCCTGGGGTCTGCAAGACATGAAGAGAAACCTGCTGTACCAGACCATGTTGGCCATGACATGTTGACAGGAACTTTTAAATCTAGAGTTATCCTTCTCCTAGACTAGTTGCCCCACATAGGCTAAATATCTCAGTCTACCTAACTATCTTACCTATAGTTGAGAGAAAAAGAAAGGGCTTGATGCTTTTCTTAAGTGCATTAGTATAATGTTAAACCAGACAGTCTCAGCCAGAATTCAAATTTAGTTGACTAATTTCATTTTCTGTGTCAGTAACTATTACGTACCCGTATATCTTTTTTTTTTCTATTAAATATGATTTCTGGTATTCAAAATAATTACAAGAATATCTGATAAAAATACACAAGAATATATTTTTCAATCATTGCTTTCTCTTGTCTTTACTTCACTTATTATACCACAGAGACAGTAAACTGTTCTATATCTTCAAAATACAATGAACAGCCAAACATCCACAGAATCTGTTGGCAAGAAAGTCATACTAAATAAATATAACTAATTTATTAACAATGAAATAAGGATCTTTCTATGCTTCAAAATACCATGTTATCCTGATGAGCAGCAGAGGAGTTTTCTAGCTTTTTTTTTATTTATTCAATCAATATCTGGGAGCTCAAACTGAATATTTTTTTAGATCACATACAGCTTGTACAGTATTACCCATAAATAAATACATTCCCTGACAATTTTTTAAATAAAAAGTCAATTTTTTTCTAAACCAACAATGCTCTTGTATTTGAGTTGGTAAAACAGCTGAGACATAGAACTAGGCTTTTTTGAAGCAGAAAAGAACACAAAATTTTGAGTCTCATTGAATGCTGATTCTTTTATATTGTTTCTGATGCACAATGTTTCTTTACTGTTGTAGGTATTATAATCTGAGTGAGTTGTGATCAAAAAGCAACTAGAATGAGGAAGATAAAGGATAAAACTAGTCTAAAATATCAATAATAAAGTGGTTATTTGATTGATTGGTGAGCTTTATAGCATATCAACCCTTGTTAGATCATTTTATGCTGAAGTCAGTCTTTTTTTGTTTTTCAAACAATTATATGCTTTAAAGTAAACAATTATAGCTTCAAGTAACTGTTTTTAATACAAATAATTTGCACACAGTTATATGGTTTCAAGTATTCTTATCTAATATAAATGATTTTCAAACAGATCTATTTGACTCAGAGACTGGACCTTAACAAGTACTATTACACCAGTCAGAGTGAACCTGTGACTAATGGCAACAAAATCCACATTGCCCAGAGCTTCATGATTCATGTTTGTAATTTATAACTTCTTTACACCTTTTGGTTTAAAAATAAATGTTTCAAGATAAACAGATATTTTAAACCACTACAGCAGACTCTAGACGAAAACAATGCTATAAAAGAAAAATGTTTATTTCTTAATGTAACTGTCAATCATTATTATTAATAATTTTGGCTAGCATTTTCCTTCATCTTCCTAATTCTAGTTTCTTTTAATCAAAATACTTCTATGACTGTGGGGAACAATGAGCATCAGAATCAAGAATAAATAATTATAACTTGTTGAGACTTGAATTCAAATTGATCTGTTTGCAAATTTTTTGTATTAACACATCACTCAATAAGTCTCGGGCCTAACTGATAAAACAACAACTTTTAGGTAAAATTCAACTTTATTCATCAACACAGTCTCCTTTTGGGGTGATACACTGATTCCAATACTTCTCTAACAATTCAATGTCTTTTTTGTAGAAGAATTTGTCTTTGGCCTGAAAATATGCCTCAGTTTTTTATATCACTTCTTCATTGGAGCTAAATCTCTTTCCCTGGAGCATTCTTTTGAGGTTTGCAAACAGTCAGTAGTTGCTGCTGGGGGCCAGATCTGGAGAATGGGGTGGGTGCAGAAGCAATTTAAAGTGCAATTCAAGTAGTTTTGCCATCATTGTGATTGACTTGAGACATGGTGAAAAACCACTTTTCTCTTCTTCATTTGTGGCCGTTTTTTGAAAATTCCTTCCTTCAAATGCACCAATAATGCTATATAATATTTACTATTGATGGTTTTTTTCTTTCTCAAGGTAATTGATGAACAAAATACCTTGCACATCCTAAAATGCGGAGGCCAAAACCTTGCCTGCTGATGTTTGTGTCTTTGGTCGCTTTGGACGGCTTTCACCTGTTGCTGTTCACTTAGCTGACTGTCAATTTGCCATCCGAAGTGAAGTGGTGGATCCATGTTTCATCCATTGTCACATATTTATGCAAAAACTCTTTTTTGTTGCATTGAAACTGTTGCAAGCAATACTCTGAATTGTTGATACATTGTTGTTTTTGATCAACTTTTAGCAAACCTGGCACCCACTTTGAATGCAGCTTTCTCATTGACAAATGTTCCTGCAAAATGGTGAATACACTGCCTTCTGATATCTTCAACTTTTTTGCTATCTCATGCAACTTCAATTTACGTTCGGCCAAAACGATTTTGAGGAGTTTTTTGGTGATTTCCCGGACAACTGTCGAATTTAGGTGACCTGAGCATTTAGCATCATTTGTATCTGTACAACTGCATTCAAAGTCAGCATACAACCTCTTAATTGTTTTTTCCAATAGAGCAGAGTCTGAATAACACTTATCAAGCCATTGCTTTGCTTGAACAGCATTTTTCTCCATCAGAAAGCAATGCTTTATCAACACATGAAATTTAGATTTTTCCATTGTTTTGAATATTAGCAATAGTAAAGTAAATAAAGTTGGCGACCTTAGTCGAGGGTGACCTGAAGGCTCCCTTTTCAATAGCTACTACACTGAGGTGTAGGGGAGGGTGCTACTCCTTTCCCTGGATTGCTCCACTTTACCCTTGATCCTAACCTTATAATGCTGGGTGCTCAGCAAGGCAGCATCAAGTACCATTTTTGAGTCTTTGGCATGACACGACCTGGGATTGAACCCCGGTCTCCTGGACTATTGGCAAACACTCTACTCATTAGGCCAGTAACTTTACAACAGTAGCTTCACTTAAATAACTGTAATTTATAAACTAATAATCCGATTGGGCTCAAATTTTGATATGTGTCCTCTGAAGGTTAGTACTTTATAAAAATTATATTGATTTTTTATTAGTGGTGCCATCTATACGTCAAGCCAGGATTTATTGAGTAATGTGTTAGATAGGAATACTTGATATCATATAATTATGGGCAAAATCTTCAACTACTGAAAAATGTAAATATACGAGGATCATCAATAAGTTTCCAGACTTTTTTCGTGTGGGCACTTTTATTGATAGTACACACATGAAACTCTAGTCCCCTTCAAAGTAATCTCCTCCAGCTGCAATGCACTTGTTGGACCGTTCCAATAATTTCTGGAAGGCCCCATGGAAGTCCTCTTGTGTGAGCATGTCAATGATCTTCATCACAGCCTCTTTCATCTCCTCAATTGTCTCATAACGACAGCCTGTGAGCTTAGGGAATAACCAAAAGTCACAGGGAGCAAGGTCTGGACTATACGGAGGGTGAGGAACTGTCTTGATGCCCATATTGGTCAAATAGCCTGTGACAAGGATGGAGTTGTGGACTGGTGCATTGTCCTGGTGGAAATGCTACTGACCCGATTTGAAGAGTGCTGGCCTCTTCCAACGGAATCTCTTCCTCAACTCCCTTAAAACCTCAACATAGTAACCCTAACCCTAACTGTTTGACCAATCAACTCTAGTGTATTGACTTCCTTACTCCTGCCACACCTCTCATCATCCCTCACAGACTCCCTGCCTTCCTTGAATCTCTTATTCCACTCAAAAACTGATGCTCGATTCATGCAAGATGCTCCAAAAGCAGTCTGAAGCATTTCATACATTTCTGTGGCATTTTTTCCAAGTTTAAAACAGAATTTTATTGCATATCGTTCTTTTAAAGTGTCCTCACGTCCAGATTGCATTTTTGAAATTCACTAGCTGTAACAATCAGGCTTTAGTAGGGTGTATTCCAATTGCTGCTATAGCTGTTCATTTGAACCTGAAATCCTAAAAATTGATCAGTCATCTCATAAGATGTATAGCAACGATATATTGAATTTTCATGAGTCTATGACAATTTTAAATACATGTACAAAAATGTCTGGAAACTTATTGAATTCACTGTATATATGTACTATGTACAAAATTGCCTAATCTCAAGGCATGAAAACCCATAAAGAGTTGATTTGCCAATAAACTATTAAACCAAACCAAAACAACTAGAATTAGGAAGATAAAGGATAATAGTAGACAAAATTATCAATAATAAGGGAAAATATATAAATAATGATGATATTAATCTTAAAGCCAAAATGCCAACAAATTAGAAGTACTTCATAACTTATAATTTTTTCTTTCATCTGAATAATAGAAGTTATATGGAAGCATTTGGTGTAACACTTAGCATCTTAAGAAATGGATACAGTAATCCTAGTTCAAGTCCTAGATGAGACTGTTTGCATTTCACTTTTGTGCTAATGCTCTTGAAAAATGCATGAATCTTTCTTTTCTTGTCTCAGCTATAAGTAAATAGTATAAATGCTGAATTCAAACCAACATTTACTCCTCTTAAAAATTGACCTTGTGTCACATTCTGCCAGTGGCAGAGGGATTAGGTAAATACATACATGTGTTATATATCGGGCTGTTCAGTATATGTCTTTTACTTTGTCGCTGCTATGGAAGTTGGTGGAGACTGACAGTAGAGGTCATGGGTTCTCATTCAGTGTAGGAAATGAATGAGAGTTTTTGCAGAAAGTTTAATACTGGTTGTTTGATAGATGTGATAGAACACATAAGAAGGCAAGGAAAGTTACTCTGGTCTTTTAGTGAGTTAAACAAGGTAATTGTGTTTGCGGAGGCTAAGCATATAGACTCTTCCTTGTGATGGTGGTAGTAGGAGGGGTAATAATTTGTATTTTATATATATATATAAAATTTTCTTTGTTGGGATAATCTTAAAACTTGTCATGTGAACATCTTTCACCTCAATGAGTGTTTTAATGATATTTGTTGGGTGATGGGTATTCCACAAATACTCTGCTCCCAGAACATTTTTACTTGAAATTTATCTGGAAGGTCTAACTTTTTTAGAGTTTTCTCCTCATCTGTAAAATAATGGTTTGGGGACATAACCTATTATTCAGAACCACCCTAGAAAATGGAAACAAGAAATAAAAGTGAGGATATAAAATTTAAATATGTTTGTCACTTTTTTTTATCAACAATGATCCATGGTTTTTGAATCCTATCCAGGAGCAAGCAGCAACTATAATAACATAATGTCATGGAGTTTATAAAATGTTGGAGTGATTTTGTGGATATATCTATCTTGGAATGTTCCAGGGTTGTTCATAAGTAAATTGTATTTGTTAGGTGGAGCTAAAGAGAATTTTGTGAAATCTGCAGTATGTGTCCACAGGATTTAAATCTGGCAGGCACAGTGGGTGAATGAAGTACCTGGAAGTCAGCCAAGTGTTCCTGGAACCAGTTTCATGTCACCCACATATAATAGACAGATGTTATCTTGCTAGAACTCACCACGAAAAAACAAAAACAAAAAAAGAACATGAGAAGCTCAACGAAGTACAAATGGTCTGCAATAAGACCTGTGTATATTACTCTTGTCTAGACAAAACTCTTTTTCTCTCAAGCATTGACATGGCAACTTATCTAGAAGAAAGACTGAATTCAAACAGCAATGTTAAAATTGATCTTGCCTCACATCCTTCTCTTGGTAGATTTGGTTAAGTTAGGTTTTATGGTATATCAACTATTTTAGCTTAATTAATGCCAAATACTGTTAAGTTTTCATGGCATATCAACCCTTATAGGTTATTTAATGCCAAATACTCCTTATATGATATGTAAATGCATAGTTTGTAGATAATGTTTTTAAATGAGCCAGAACTCATTTGTTTGCATACAGTTAAATGGTTATACATATGATTTGTGAGTCAATAGTTTGTAGGTAATCTTATTTTTAAATTAGTCAGAACTAATCTTTTTGCACACAAGTATTACTATTTCTGGCACACAATTAAATAGTTCTAAATATTGTAACAGGAATAGTTCTACTTCATATTAATCATTTGTTTGCACACAAATGGTTTCAAATATTGCGATCTAACAATGGTTTTATTTGCACATTGTAAAATGGTTTCAAGCACTGCCATGTAATGCTAACAATTCAATTAAACATCAGTCATTTGTTTACACATAGTTAAATGGTCAAACAGTTCTATTTCTAACAATTTGATTTAAACATAAGTCATTTGCTTGCGCATAGTGTAAATGTAAAACAGTTCTATTTCATCCATAGAGAAGACTCTATCAGTTACTCCCACTCTGGGCCAAGTGGACTTAGGAACAGTGGCAATGAATAGTTACTCCACATTCCCCAAAGCTCCAGGACTGGATCCTCATAATCAGATTGTTTAATATCATATTTAGGATACTCAGTGGGAGAATCTTACCAGTCTGTAGAGATGTAGTTGGTGTATTCTACAGCTCCAGCTAACTAGGCTTGCTGATGGCAGAGGCATTGAGTGAATACATATCAAGAGAAACATCAGATATAATGGAATATAATGCAATTAAAAGGGTTTTTATTAGGTATTATTTATTATCAAACTTTACAGTATTGAAACTGTATCCAAAAATAAAATTGCAAGTTTCAACAAAATACGTTTTTTCCATTAAAGCCATCACCGGTTTGCTTCTGCTGGAGAATTTTGTTTTTTAATCCACTCTTCAACCTGATCATCTAGCTGTACAAGTTTAGCATTAAAATACCTCTTAATAAAATGTTTTTTTTAAATTTGTGTCATTTAATTACACAAACAGATTTGCTTTAGTGTCAGCTTGAGGTTCTGATGTAGAAGATTTTTCATGATCACAATATTATCTGAAAGAAAGAAAACTTCTGAATGATTGATATGTTGTTGAAAAGTTATTGGCCCAACCAAGAAAGGAAGTATCAAGATCCATGATATGCACATTGTTCCAAATATTAATCCTGCATTTAATCTGGCACATTATTTCTCAAGTTTCTTTAACCTCTTCAGAAAAATTCAATAAAACTTTTTAAAGAAAGTCATTCCCTTCTTGGTTGGGATGAGAACTTTTTAGTAACTATTATAAATACACAATGTACAGCATCACATGTAACTAACTATACCATACCAATTTTTTTAGATAAAAGTTAATTTTCTTCAAAACCAAACATACTTGAATTTTATTATTTCTAGTGGAACATACACACACACATTTACACACATGCATATATATATATATATATATATATATTTACTAATCTACTATCTACCAGCATTCATAGTTACCAGAAAAAAAAGAAAAAAAAACCCCACCAGGAACAAGAGATAAAAATATCTTGAATCACTGCCCAGGGGAAAAAGAAATAATATCATAGGACAAAAAGAAAGAAAAGGCCAACCCCGTCACACCAGTTGAAAAAAATCAAGAGATATGCAGTCAGTTGGTCAAAAGAAAAATAAAACCCACCGTAAATGCTGCAATGCTACAATTACAAGAGTGCTCAACACGAGTGGAGCCAATTATAAAATTTACTTAAATCGTGTGTCGGAATTCTCCTACTAAAGTTTCACCTTAACGGATCATCAGGGAGTCTCATAATTTTCTTTAGTGATATGATTGTTACCTGTGGATTCCAAGGATAATTGGCCATTCTTGATAGAACATGGTATGTGAATTCATTTCACCTAAAGGAGTGTTTTGGTATTTGTAGCTTTTAAATTACAAAGATTTTTTATTCTTTTTGAGGATGTCATTCTCTTCTTGTTTGGAATGAGAACTTTTCAGCAACTATCATATATATAGAGGGTATAGTATCACCTGTAAATAAGTATACCCAACCAGTTTTTTCTTAATAAAAAAATTATTCTCTTCTAAACCAAAGATACTTAGATTTTATTATTTTTAGTGGAATAAATAAAATTTGCTTTGCTACTTATGAAACTTAGCATGTGAACTCCTTTTATATCAAGGAGTGTTTTAATGGCATTTGCTCCAAGAACATTTTAGTTTAAAATTGATCAGAAAAGCCTAACTTGCCTTGAAATCAAATAGAATTACCATTTGCAAGAGTGCCTCATCACTCAATGAAGTTTTTTGTGCTTGAATGTATTATTTTTTTTATCCCAGGCAATGCTAGATTCTTCTGCTAGATAATTATAATTTATTACTAAACTATGCATATGTAGCAGTCCAAAAATAAGTGCACCCCTTATGTATAATCATTCAATTTTATTTCTGGGTACAAAAGTGATAAAATTTCATTTTTGGTTACAGAGTTTCAATACTGAGTTTGATAATAAATGATATCTAATAATAACCATTTTGATCATATAATGTTCTTCTATATGTAATAATATTTCACCATATCGTCGTGTGTGATTTGCAAATCATGGGCAGAATATGACACAACGTCAATTTGTAAGTAGAATACAGCTGTTTGAAATCAGTTTCCTTCTAGAATGAATTCTAGACACACTAGTTCGTTCACTTTCAGACTAATACCCTTGGGTTAGGTATGAACCCCCTTATCCCCCCAGCCATGGGTTAAATAATGCCACTACTGTCCTTCTACAAGGTGTTAAATAAGCTACAAATGTTGATCAGCCTAGTTGGCGGGGGTTGTTGGCAGCAACTGAATCTTTGTAGAGGGATAAGACTCTGCCTCCAGTGAGTTTCCTGGATATGACACTAAACAATCTGATGGTGTGGTTCTAGTAATGCTGGAGCTTTGTAGAATGTGACATACCGTTTCATTGCCATCACTCCCAGGTCCACTTTGGCCTGAAGTGGTAGCACCTAATAGTGTCCTATCTATGAGTCAAATAAAACTGACATTTAAACTGAGTAAAAACAAATGACTTATGCTAAATTGAATTGTTAGAAATAGAACTGTTTGATCATTTAACAGTGTGTATCAATAAATGTGTTTAGAAATCATGTATTCAGTATATGTGTAAAAACAGGACTTGGCATTAAATAACTAACAATGGTTGATATGCTATAAAACCACACCAAACCAATGTTGATATGCCATTAAACAAAGAAACCAAACCAAAACTTCTACACTGGTTGCTAAGCTAAGGCTTGAGAGCCCAACCTGCCTACTATCTACTCATAGCTGTGGAAGGGGAAATGAACTGACACCTTTCCCAAAAGCATTAGTGCAAAGTGAAATCTATACAGCCTCATCCAGGATTTGAACCAGAAGAATTCATTTCTTATGTAGTAAATAAAAGTAAAGTTGGCAACCATAGTTGAGGGCAATCAGAAGGCTCCCTTTTCAATACCTACTACACCAAGGCGTAGTGGAGGGTGCTACTCCTTTCCCTGGATTGCTCCACTTTTCCCTCAATATGTACCTTATATTGCTGAGTGTTAAGCAAGGAGGTATCAAGTACCATTTTTAAAGTCTTTGGTATGACACAACTTGGGATTGAATTTAGGGTCACTCTAGACTACAGTTGCCAACTTTACTTAGTATTTCTTCTGTAATGAACTTATATTATGTGCACTTTTGTAAAATTCTGGTATTTTTGGTTTAGAAGACAACTTTTTATATAAAATTGTTAAGGGTCTACTTATTTATTGGTGATAAGGTATATAACTGTGTATACAGTATGAAGTTTATTTAGTTTGAGGAAATTATTATTTTTAAGTTTATGCACTTAATTCTTATATGAATAGAGATTTGGTGGGCATTTGTATCATATAGATTTTTGCATTAACTTTTATTTTCTTTGTTTTAATTAGTACAAATTTTTTGTTTCAGTCTCAAGTCACCAAACTTCTTCAGGTTAATACTCCATGTTGTTCTATATTAGACAGGATATCTCTCATTTTTTAAAACTTCTTTATTCTCCCTTTTTACTCAGTTGCCACCCCCATAAGATCCTTCGACTGATTTTTTTTTGGGGGGACCGAGTCTGCAAGAACACCCAATTAGGAAAACACTCGTTTCTTCACACACACACACACACACACACATATATATATATATATATATATACATTTGTGCACATGCATGTGTATATTACTTTCTGTACTCACGTATATCTGTTTCTTTGTGTGTGTGTGTGTGTGTGTGTGTTCGCGTGATGTTGTATAAGAAAGTTATAATAATCAAGCGCTGCCATTCCCAATGTCTGCAGATCAGCGTTAAGTCTGCACAGCAGCAGGCGCACAGACACACACCCAGACTCAACTTGCACACAGACACACACCCAGACTCACCTTGCATGCAGCTAACAAACAGACACACAACAACAACAAGAATAAGAGAACTACTTCAAGTATTTTATCTGAGGACAAGAGAAACGGAGGAGACATTGATCAGAAAATTCCGAATAACAAACAAGTACAAAAACAGCAGCAGCAGCAGCAGCAGCAGGTTTAGTCTTGGGAGTGGTAGTCTCAGTTGGGGTAGAGGAAAAGTGATGCGATGACTCCTTCCCATATCAGCTTCGGCGTCTGTCCATTGTGGCATTCTTCAGAGACGGACAGCTGTTATTGCAGAGTTCTTTGAGTGGACATCATTCCCCTGACCAAAGAATTAGCAACAAAGACCATGGAGAGAAGGGGGTACGGGGGTGATGGAAATGATTCGGGGTGAGGGGAGGGAGAGGAGAAGGAGTGATGTTATCGGTGGTGTTGGGTGGAGCGTGCGGGGTGATTTGCAGAAGGGAGGAGAAAGGTGTTATGCCTGTGTGGATTAGACGCATAACAGAAATTTTTCTTGCTCGTTAATCGAATCAAGATTTTTACTTTTCCATTCTTCACCCTTCACCCCTCCCTTATGCACCACCACCACCATTGCCGCACACTGATTAATGCAGCTTTTGTTATTTATGTCTTGAGAATCACAAATGTAGAGATAGAAGGGTTTTTTATCCGCCTAGTTTTAAAGTCAAAGATTGAGAAAATTTTAATACTTGAAAGATGGTGATTTGACAAGAATGAAACTAATATATAAAAAGTATTTTATTCTAGGCAAAAGTCCTTGCACTTTCCTCTGCTACTTGAATGAATATCTACTAGAGTGAGTCAAAAGTTTTGCAAGATTTTGATAACGAGGCACAATTCGGTAGCTCCGAGTGCTTTTGCTAAGGTTGTGAAGATGATGAACTACACAAGACAGTGAGGTGCCAAGCTCGCCTGATAGTTTCCAAGTGCTATTCGCCAGATTTACCTCTATGACTTGGAGCCAGGCCTCAAAATCCACGCTTTTGGACCTACTTGATCTTGCCTGATCGTTGACATTCTTGCAACGCGATCGAAATTTCTTAAACCATTTGGTTACTGTACTGTGATCAACTGCGTCTTTACATTTCGTACAACGAATGTTCTTGGTTGCTTCCGCGGCGTTCGAACTTATAAAGCATAAGTTCGCGAATTAGACTACGTTTCACGTTCATCTGGTGGCTTTCAAATCACACACGAGGTGTAGCAATGCACAGCATGTCAGCGCACTAATTACGACGATACGACCGACCACAGAGTGTACCTTCACGGCTTGAAATGCTTTGGTCACGTGATATACGCGCAACAAACTAGCACATACTAAAAAATATTACAAAACTTTTGATTCACTCAAGTGACATCAATTCAGGAGACCATGTATAGATTTGATGTAAAGAATTATATATTATATTATGTATAGAATTATAGATAATATTATGTATAGATTTGATGTAAAGAATTAAATTGAAAAAGTACTGAACAAATATCAAATAATACAAGTTGAGAAAATTCAACTGTATATGGAATTTTCATCAGTACTAGGGAGTCTTCATAAGGTTTGGTTTGTTTAACTCCTAATGAAATATTTAATGTTGAAAATTGATTCATTTCAAAATATTTAATTGTAATCATAATAACAGTTTCAATTTTTATCACTTAGAGTATTCAGATTATTGTCCTCATCTTCATAACGGTTCGGTCGACGCGTCCTGCGGCCTTCTTTAAGTGTTTCATGTCGTATTCGGGAGCCCACACAGAACTTCGAACCGAACCTTTTATCTAATCCAGGTTAGATTGTTCTAATTCTGTTGACGATGACCAGGTACAAGTGTTAAGTTATATTAACAATTCCTTGTTATTTACCTGTAGTTGGGATTGAACCTGTAACCTCACGATAATTTTTCCACCAAACGTCTACATCCGTTGCGCCATGTGTCCTGCTGAGCAATTCAGAGTGAATTTTTGGGACTTATAAACTTAATATCTCCATCAACCTATGAGATTCTTCTTACTGTTATGTGTGATCTTTTTTTATCTTCCCTTGACTCCCGAGTTTGAATACTCGAAGTGATAAAAATTATCAATCTTCATCTCAGAATTTTAGATATATATTTTCAATAATCCATCACATTTTTTAAAAATTGTACTTTTTCATTCTAGTCCAGTCGATTGGGGTGGTAGAATACACCGACTGCATCTCTGCAGTAGGACAAGACTCCACCCCCAACGAATGTCCTATTTATTTAATACAATTTCTAAACAACCTGATGGTGAAGCTCCAGTAATGTTGGAGCTTTAGGGAATGCAAAGTACCTCTTCATTGCCATCGCTCCCAGGTTCACTCTGACCTGGAGTGGTAGCGCCTAATAGGGTCCTATCTATGGGTCAAATAAAACTATTTGACATTTAAACTGAGTAAAAAGAAATTACTCGTGCTAAATTGATTTGTTAGAAATAAAACTATTTGACATTTAAACTGAGTAAAAAGAAATTACTCGTGCTAAATTGATTTGTTAGAAATAGAACTGTTTGATCATTTAACTGGATGTAAACAATTTTGACTGATGATTAATAGAATTCTAAGTGATACATAGCAGTATTTGTAACCATTCAAGTGTATGCAAACGAATGAGTAATGTTGAATAGAATAATGAGTGTAAAATAACAATACTTGTAACCACTTCACTGTGTGAAAGCAAATAATTCATATTTAATAGAATTATAAGTGTTAGTAATGATTGAAACTATTTTTTTTAACTATGTAGAAACATTAGCAATACTAGTGTGCAAACAAATTACTTCTTACTCATTTAAAAATGAAATTATAGACAAACTAATCTCTCACAAATGTATATCTATTTAAATGTGTGCAAACAAATGACTGATGTTAAATTGTGCCTGTTATATAGCAATACTTGAAACCATTTAACTGAGTGCAAACAAATCGTTAATAATAAATAGAATTATTCCAATAGGAAAGCAATACTTGAAAAAAATTAACTGTGTGAAAAAAAAATTAACTCAGGCTCGTTTAAGAATATTATCAACAAAATGTGTTTACAAATCATATATATGTATAAACAGGATTTGGCATTAAATAACCTACAATGGTTGATATGCCATAAAACCAAACCAAACTTTTTAATTTGTCTTTAAACATTTGTCTTTACGCAGTTATATGATGTCAAGTATACTTATAATTTATACACAATTTACTGGTTAAAGTAGCCACTTCTGTTCAATATCAATAATGATTTCTTTACATAGAATTATATAATTTCAAGTAATTTCTTTCGAATAATAATAATTTTCAAACAGATCTATTTAATCCATAGATAGGACCAGAACAGATTTGCAATCCTCACCAGTCGATTGATTTGATCAGATCTCACAACCCACAGTTTATTATCCTATCAATTTTGCAGGTACCAAATGCAACCTCATAACCATTCATGTAAGCTGAAAACTATACTCTACATCCGTTGCATGCCAGAACATTACAATCAACATCATACTTCAAATTATGAATAATTCAATGTTAGTTTCAGTAAACGTAAGTACAGTACACACTTTTGCTGCAGATTTTTCATCAATGCATCAAAGCAAGTATGTTTTGTATCAGAGGTTAATAAAGTCAATTTCGAAATATATCAGATTGCTTGGTTGGTTGGATGGTTGGTTGTTTTTTTATAACGTGTCAATCAAATCTTATTGGGTTATTTTATGCCGAGGCTAGTTTAATAATTATTGTTTCCAATACGGTAAAAATGCATCTTTAAAATCATTTTAACCTGGTAAAGACCTCATTATCTCAAATAGATTTATTTGACCCAGAAATGGGACCCTAACAGTTATTACAAGTACCATCCTGGTCAGAGTAGCCCTTAAAGTAATGGCGACAAAAGGTCACTCTGCACTCCCTAGAGCTTCAGAATTGGAGCCTCTCCTTTGGATGCCGTATAGTGTATTGCCCAGGACGTCAAACTGTTTGGAAAGCAATATATAAATATATATATATAAGAGAAAGACAAAAATATATCCAACGGTATTATGTAAATATTAAATATATAAAAAAAATTCAGAGGATGTATTGTTCATACAAAATTTATCAACGTTTCGGTAATTAAGACCATCTTTAGACCAGTGTACTTGTTGTTTAGTGTTTCATCTGAAAAAAATTTTTTTTCAAATGAAAATGAAAAAAAAGAAGATTTTTTGTGCCCTTTAATGTTTCATTTCAAACCAGACTGGCGTGCTAAAATAAAAGCTTTAAAATTCCCAAACAAAAAAGTAATAAAAACCCTTTTAGAAACAAAACCAAAATTTCGAATAAAAATCTTTGACATCTATAAAGTCATTTTACTAACTGATTCAACCACATACATAATGGACGAATTTAAATAACCTCAATTTCTAAACTGTTGCAAACTTTTGTAAAACAACAATAATAATAACAACAATAAAACCTGGACAACGAGACGTACAAACTTTCCTGGGATTTTGAGATACAAATGGGTCACCTAATCTCGGCCAGATGACCAGACCTAGTGATAATCAACAAAAAAGAAAGAAAAAAAAAAGAAAAAAAAGAACCTGCTGAATAGTAGACTTTGCCGTCCTGGCAGACCATGGAGTGAAAATAAAAGAAAACGAAAAGAGAGATAAGTACCTAGACCTTGAAAGAGAACTAGGAAAATATGGAACATGAAGGTAACGGAGATACTAATTATGGTTGGTGCATTTAGAACAATGCCCAAAGGATTGGTAAAGGGACTGGAAGACTTGGAAAGACGGGAACAAGTAGAGACCATCCAGATTACAGCGTTATTAAGATCGGCCAGAATATTGAGAAGAGTCCTAGAGAGTTGAGGAGACTTGCTGTCACTCAAACTCCACTGAGAAACCATCAGCTAATGCTGGTGTGAAAAACGCAAAAGAATAAATAATAATAATGAGAAGAAGAAGAAGAAGAAGAAGAAGAAGAAGAAGAAGAAGAAGAAGAAGAAGAAGAAGAAGAAGAAGAAGAAAATTGCTTCTGAAGTTGACGTATATTTCATCCCTTGTAATATGTGTAAAATGATTTGCATTGATGAATCTTCAAGGACGAATAAAAAACATATCTATAAACACATCCTAGATTTTAAATTAGGTGATTTTTGGAATCCTTTAGCTAAACATAATTTAGAAACCATACATAATTTTAATTATAAAGATTCCAAAATGTTAGTTAAAGTACATAATAATCAACACAGAATCTAGCATAATTTCTAATTATAATACAATCTAAGAAAGACCATTTTTTAAAACTTATTCCTCTCTTTGGTTAGATTATTTCTTAAGAGTTACAATATCCCTTATTTAAATTTGTTTTCGTTAATTATAACTCAATTATACTTACGTTCAATATTTTTGTTATGATTTCTCAACTATAAAGATGTTATTGAAAAAAACTTTTTGAACACATTTCAGTTGAGTTTGAAATGGAACGTGATTAACGTTTAAGAATGCAAAAAATAAAAAAAATGAATAAGATAATTTTTTTTCGTTTTATCTTTTAAATTTGAAAATTACAATTTCACATGAAACAAAACAACAATTATACAACCTTGAAGATACTCGTATTGACCGAAACGTCGGCAAATTTCATCAAAAAATATATACTTTAAATATTTTGTTTTTCAAATTACATATGCATTCACACACACATACACACACACACACACACATATATATATATATGGAAGTAAATTCATGAAAAAATTGAAAAACAAAATATTCCGAATGTGATGAATCTATTGTGATGGTAAAGTCAACGTTAAAACGTTTCAGTTTTATTAAATCTTCATCAAGACTTTATGATGGAGAAAGGTTGTTTTTTGAACAATGGATGTGTGGGGGTTAAAAAAGAAAATTGAAATAAAAAAATAATAAAATAAGATAAATTCGAAAGGTGTAGCGGTTCCCAGAAGCCTCTGATAGGAAGCGAAATCTTTCATTCGGCTCCTAGCAGTTAGTGCACGTGTTCACCCAGTTTCAAACTTGGAGACAAGTCGCGTCCCTTTGTCAGCAGCAGCCTCTATTGAAAACATCTACAGAACATACCACACATTTCAACTCCATAAAACCACCGAAAATGACTCATGATATATTTTTAACACCTTATCTGGAAATGTGACATATTTCTACCAGTCGGGGAAAACATTCCTCGCGACAAAATAGCCGTTGTAAACCCAGAAATAAAGTTTTGAGTTAAAAGGTATCTTCGTTTCCCTCCTTCTTTAAATTCTTCAACAGACAAAGAAACCAACAAGTTAAATGGGTTAAAAAGATCAAAGGAGTCAGATACTTAAACCCAAAATCAACTACTAAAATCACAACAACCTATGAAACAACAAATAACACAATAAACCTTTCTAAATTCCATAAATGTTTTTATTAAAAGAACGAGAGAAGAGAAAGCATATATAGAGAAACACTCATAACTGTTCAATCAGCGTTCTTTTTGAAAACTATTACGTGGTTGGTACTGGCTATGATATTTAAAATGTGTCAAGTGACGAATTTCTTAAAGATACAACGGATCTGAAGATGATAAAAGCATTGTCAGAATTTTTTTTAAATTAAAAGAAATGAAGAGAAAAGAAAAGAAAAGAAAAGGAAAGGAAAAGATGAAATAAAGAAGAAAAGAAACAGGAAAGAAAAGAAAAGAAAACAAACAAACCATATGTAATCAAATTGGGTACAAATCTTAATATCGAACGTATGTATAAAGTTACATCTATTTATTATTAAGTAATATGATTCTATGTATACAAACGTAGTTATCATGAGGATATGTGAGAGGATAGAATTGGAAATAATTCATTTATGTGGCTAAAGTAAGTGTAGATTTGATAGGAAGATGCTTAATGAAAGTTTGAATAATTGTAGCTATTACGAATAAATTCAACTAAGAAAAGAGGATAAATTGAAAAAGTCGTTTGATTATATGTATAGCGGTGATTGAGGGAATTACACTATTGTTTTTAGGCACACAAATGAATTACGAAACTATTCTTTAAACACACAACAATAACGAAAGTTCTTATTTGCGGCTTTGAGGCGGTTTGTTCTTGGTGCTGCAAGACTCGTGGTGGTTAGGCTTGTTGGTTTTGGAGACGCGATAGCTTAGCGGGATGTTCAGATGGCAGCGTGTCGTTGGACGTGTGAGGGAAGTATTCAAGGTCACCGTGTAGTTTTGTGTGTCTGGTATTTGGGGAGAGTAGGCGTTATCTTCCTTAATGTGGACCAGAGGTGAAATGAGAGCTAGGTGTGTCGACAGCGAAGTGGCGCTCGGATTGACATAGTAAATTTTTGTGGTGCTTGTGGAAGGCATGCTGAACGTATCTAATTCATATTCAACTGGGATTCCTTGGTCTAAAATATATTAGACGCAAAGAATCCATAAATTAGATGGTTCCCTCGTTGAGTGTCCATGTTGCTGCTGCTAGGGTTAAAGCCACAGTGAGATGTCCCACCGGGTGGCTTGTTTAGCTAAAAAGCATCGCTAAGCAAGGACGACCAGAGACACGACTGCTCCGGTCGCTGTCTCAAGCTGAAGAGAGTGTGTTTGGCCGCTCACCCGTTTTGCTAGCCGGAAATGAAGGTCCGGGCTGAATAGGATATGTCATCCTGATTGGGTGAAATTCAGTGTTGAATTGAATTGCGCGCCAAAACAAAATACGAGATTTTTCTCTTCTCTACATATGTATATAAACGTATTCATCAAGAGGATATGTGTAAGGATAGAATTTGGAATAAATTCAATTCATGGGGTTAAAAGATATATAAATATGTGTGGAAAGATAATTAAAGTTTGATATGTTGAAGCTATTTAGAACTAACTTACCTAAGAAAACCTAGGCCGTGTGTTAAAAAGCGAAATTACACCGTCTTCAAAAATTTGTCTCAATCATTTGTTATAGATATAAGTTAATATCGTTGCTGAATTTAAATTAGAGTTGTGATTATTTTCTTATATATGTTCGGAAAGTGCGCTAAAATTGCCTAATCTAATATCACGCTTGTGCTCATATAGACGCTTTATAAGGTTTCAGGAAGTCTCGTCTACATATCTCATTTTACAGTCTTTGTAAGGAATAAAATAGGCGCCAGCATTAGACTTAATAAGTTGACGAGATTTCGTGTTTAGTAAATCAGGAATAGTTTTAGAAGATAAAGTGACAGTTTTGATACAAAGGTTATTTAAATTATTTTCTATAAAATTAGTGGAAGAATTACTAGGTAAAATAATGTGTTTATGGGGAAGTTTTATAATATTGAAATGTATATTGATGGAGGTTTCTTCTTTGAGGGCTTTAGATTTTATAATTTGTATAAAAGGTTTAGAGTAAAGACAGTGTAGAAAGGAATTTTCTATATAATTAAATTCTTCATCTAGATATTTAGGGGAGCAAATATGGAGAGCCTAAAGATAAAAACCTATCAGAAATCCTCTTTTAGTGTTGGTGTTGTGGTATGAATAAAAATGTGTGTGGTCATTTTTACAGGCAGGTCAACGGTAGACTTTGAATTCTAATTTGTCGTTATTTCTTATAAATAAGAAATCTAAAAAAGATAAAGAGTTGTTGGTTTCAAGCTTATGTGTGAACTTTATGGTTAGTTCTATTTTGTTTAGTCTGTCAGCGATCTTTATTGAATTAAGTTCTTGCGGGTAAATGAGTAAAATGTCGTCTATTTATCGGAAATAATTAGAATTACTAGGAATAATATATTTAAAAGGAAGGAATTCAAGATAAATGCATGCGAAAACACCACTAAGAGGAGAACCCATGGGTTAACCGAATTTCTGTTTATAAAAAGTATTGTTCTGACAAGGCTTTTATCATCTTTCAATCTGTTGTATCTCTAAAAAATTCGACACTCGACTCATTTTAAATATCATTGTCTGTGTGAACCACGTAATAATTAAAAAAAAGAACGCTGATTGGACGGTTATGAGTCTTTCTCAATAGATACTTTCTCTTCTCCCGTTATTTTAATAAAAACATCTATTGTTGTTCAAGCAACAATTTTTCTCCATCATAAAGTTCTGATGAAGGTTTGATAAAAGCCAAAACGTTTTAACGTTGACTTTACCATCACAATAAATTCATCACATTTGGAATATTTTATTTTTCTATTTTCTTATATATATATATATATATATATATATATGTGTGTGTGTGTGTGTGTGTGTGTGCAGAGAGAGAGAGAGAGAGAGAGAGAGAGAGAGAGAGATAAGAACAAAAAGAATAAGACAAATAGGAATGTAATTAATTATTTATTTTTATTGTTCTTAACAAGTTTTGACCTTAAGTCATCATCAGGAGAAAAGATTTCGTAAAGGGAAGCTTTTTTAGAAAGTTTTCAAAAGAGTTAATATTCCTATAAAAGAAGTGAGAAAAAAATGAACTGGTAACGTAGCATATCTATTCGTTGAATTATCTTTAATTATCCAAGTGTTTTCAACTCACCATTTTATGATTCCAGCTATTGTAGACACCTGTCATTGAGCTCTCTCTCACTCTCTCTCTCTCTCTCTCTCTCTCTCTCTCTATATATATATATATATATATATATATATTCAATAAGTTTCCACACCTTTTTTGTTCTGTCATTTAAAACTATCATAGACTCTTGAAAATTCAGTATGTTATTGCTATACATCTTATGAGAGGACTGACCAATTTTTATGATTTCAGGTTCAAATGAACAGCTACAGCAGCAATTGGAATACACCCTACTAAAGCCTGATTGACACTGCTGGTGAATTTCAAAAAGGAAATCTGGATGTGAGGAAGAACGACATGCAATAAAATTCTGTTTTAAATTCTTTTAAAAAATACCACTTCAGACTGCTTTTCGACTATCTTGCATGAGTCGAGCATCAGTTTTTGAGTGGAATAAGAGATTCAAGGAAGGCAGGGAGTCTGTGAGGGATGATGAGAGGCGTGGCAGGAGTAAATAAGTCAATACACCAGAGTTGATTGGTCAAACGGTTAGGGTTAGGGTTACTATGTTTAGGTTTTAAGGGAGTTCAGGAAGAGATTCCTTCGGAAGAGGCCAGCACTCTTCAAATCAGGTCAGTGGCATTTCCACCAGGACAATGCACCAGTCCACAACTCCATCCTTGTCACAGTCTATTTGACCAAGATGTGCATCAAGACAGTTCCTCAGCTTCCCTATAGTCCAGACCTTACTCCCTGTGACTTTTGTTTATTCCCTAAGCTTACAGGCTGTCATTATGAGACATTTGAGGAGATGAAAGAGGCTGTGACAAAGGTCAGTCATTGACACGCTCACACAAGAGAACTTCCATGGGGTCTTCCAGAAGTTGTTGGAACCGTACAACAAGTGCATTGCAGCCGGAGGAGATTACTTCGAAGGGAACTAGAGTTTCATGTGTGTACTATCAATAAAAGTGCCCATACGAAAAAAGTCTGGAAACTTATTTAATGATCCTCGTATATAACCATCAGCTTGCAAAATTACACATCGAAGCAATTTTTTATGAGGTGTAAAATGCTCTGGGAGAATAAAGCAGTATCCAGTACAATTTGCGACTGAATGACTTTTGCATCAAATGTTTTTGATCATCCAAAGCATTAATATAGTGGAGATAATTATCAAATGGTCATTTACTTCTTCCTAAATAGAAGTCTCATTATCATCATTACTTCTCTCATAATCGGAACGTAACGAGTTCAAACGTCATCTAATTCATTTGTAAAAAATGTAATTATTAGTACTGCCATCTAACAAAAAATATCGGCGTGGCCCATGATAAAAAATATACTAAAACATATTTTGTTAAATAAAAATGCATTCTATTCTTTTCTGTACGAATGAGTGTTGTTTTACTAATTTTCTTCCAAAATGTCTATTAAACCTTCCTGATCAATTTTAAACCAAAGTATTCTTGACACCTCCTGATTCCATTGAATCTTTTTATGTATACAGGAATTTTAATGTTGTGTTCGTTAACAATGTCATGTATAGTCCAAATTCGTCGTACGTTTCACCTCTGGTTTAATTCTGGCCTCAAATTCCAAGCACACGGTCAGCTTTCGAGCTGTGTTTTTAAACATACAAATCCGTTCGCTACCACAAGCGTTGCTGAAGAGAAAGAGATAGATAGATACATGCATGTGCATATGGAAGAGAGAGCATTATTTATGCACACAAGACCTGCAACTACTTACAGTCTAGAAATATCCATGTTTTTCCTTCTCTATACAGGGGGGTAATTTTAGATTAAAAAATAACATTAAAGAACTTTTAAAGTACTTTAAAAACACAAAAATAGATATTTTTACAGCGAAATTTATGCTTTTGTTATTAAAACCTAAATTAAAACTTTGAATAATTGCAATACATGTTAAAACTTATAGAAATGTCTATGAATAGAAAACTTGAATTTAGAATGTTTTGGTACCTACATAATTGAGAGGAACGATATATGAGAATGAGGTATGCTTGGTGTAACGGTTACCGTCGTAGGAAATGGAATCGACGTCCCGATTTCAAACTCTAGATGAAGCCATTTTCCTTTCACTTCAAGCTAATTCTCTTAAGAACGGCAAAGTTCACCTGTTCCTCCTTAAAGTAAATTGTAGGGCTGACGGGATTCTTTGGTCTTGGTAAGGCAACCAGTTTAAGAGAAGGAAAACGCTGAATTAAAATCAGCTTAAAATTGACCTTGTGTCACATCCTGCTCGTAATGAAAAGGTTGGGTAAATACAAACATGAGAAAGATAGAGATGGATACGAGCGTACGCATAAGAGAGGGAACATTACTCAATCACTCACACATGCGTCGACAAGGGCTATAACTTTGCTGCCCAGAACACTACAATATCTTTCCTCTTTCAATTTTTAAAAATTCAGTTCCCATGTCATTTTTTATCTAAAACATAGCAATGCAAAAACCACTCGCAACATCAACAGTTATTGAGTGTAGAGTTAGCTTCAGTTTCTTTTTCTACGCTACTTTTTTGTTCAAAATATGATCTTTGATATTTTTTATTATCATTCTTGTAGAATAACAATAACACATACCTCCGTAAAGCGTCCAGCTGGCAGACAAAATAAAGCAGGTCATAGCTCAGTGCCGTCCTCCTTACAATGCTAAACTGAAGCTGGTTTATATAATAAAATACTTTCACTTACTTCCAAGTAGCCAATGACGATCTATACAATGGAATAGTCCACTTGTGCACAATGGGATGCCCCAAGGGACTGTGAATAGTTCTCGTTCCTCGATCGGGATTGAGTTTCCTGTCTTCACGACTGATCGCTCTTTGCTAACGCAATTAATTACTCTCGGCTATCGCAACTAATTGCCCTACGCAACCTGACCCATTCCACAATTCTAAGTAGTATTGGATTGGTTGGTGGTAGGATGCTGAGTCCCCACTCACGAAGGTCCAATATTCCTGACGCACTAACACTGAATAAACGAAAGGAAAGACAAGTTCATTTATACTGTGGAAATTTTGTTGGGAAATGGGTTTATTGAATAGAGCGCCAACATTTCTGGGTCAATTCGGTTCCTATTTTGTATCATCTTTCTTTAAATGCTGCTTAGCTTTTGTGTTCGGTAAAAATCTGTGTGTGGCAGAGGAGCTTTGATCTGATTGGCTGGAGTCTATGGAAGGGGTGCTGTTGCCCCAGGCGTTAAGCACCGAAATCAACCGTAGTCAGTAGAAAACAGAAGGCCTTAGAAATAGGCTGCGTTTTTTCACTTCGCAACTCAAATGGAGCAGAGTAACAAGAAGTCCACTCGAAGGACTTAGTGTTTCTTTCAGAATTCCAGAAGGGGATTCAAAAAAGGCTTGAAAGCCAAAAAGAAAAGAAATGAAATGAGAAGAATTTAAATCCACCTGAAGGATTTTGTATTACATTCAGAATTCCAAAAGGGAATTCAAATTTAGCACAAGCTGAAAAAGAGAAAAGAAAGAAAGAAATAGAAGGAAATAGGTTTCTATAGCTCAAGTTAAAAGGAAGAGAAAAGAAAGAAAGAAGCCGAAAAAAGAGGTTTCTGTAATATCTTAACTTACAAAAGGGAAATAACCTTTGATGCCACAGGGGTTACGGCTCCTACTACATCCGAAAATTTGGTCAATAAAGGAATACCAGGCATAACAGCAGATGTTCGTCTTCCCTCTGTTTCACCTTGGTAATGATCAATACCTAGCAAGCATCGATTATCGCAGATATAAAAACATTATACAAAAATTTATATTTCAGAGGAATTGTTTTTCTAAGAAAAAGAATCAACGACTTAAGTCAACTCCAATAACTACACAAGTCTCAGACGCCATTACTTGCTCTATCGAGAGGGAAGACGACTAACAAAGAAAGAGAAAAAGAACATTATAAGAGACATTGTCTCGCAGAAGAAAGAGAGTGGCTTTTTATTTAAAAAGGGACATATTTAGGGACTTAGTCTCTAAGAAAAAAAGAAAAAAAGGACATTTTTAGGGATTTGGTTTCTAAGAAAAAAAGAAAAGAGACACGTCTGAACACTTGTTTAGCTAGAAGGAAGAGGTATTGACTTCTTTCTCCGTTTTGTGAGTGTAGCAGTAGGTGAAAGGAAGAAGTAGTGACTTCTTTCCCTTTTTTGTGAGTGTATCAGTAGGTAAAAATTTTTTTAATGATTTTTCTACTTGTTCATATTTGCATTGAGACACATATGCAACTAACTGGAGTGACCTTCCTTTTCTTGTAATAAACTACATTGAATTGTAAACAAGGAACTTTCTACCCCTTATTTTATTTCATTTTATTTTATTTCATTTCATTTTATTTTATTTTTGCCTTAATATTTTTTGTAATCTTATTATTGTTGTTACCAGTGTCCAATTTTGTTGACTAAATAAAATTGTGATAATACAGATAAAAACATTTAATATATTCATAAAATACATGTAAAAAGTATCGACAAGAATACTCATTTTTCACTGTGTTGCACATACAGCAGGGATGTTTCTTATTATAACGGGCAAGCATCAGCTACAATACGTGTCTCGGTCGCATCTGGATCGAAGTAACCCAACTTTTTTGCTCTGGATCTCATCTTTAAGGATATTAACATAATTTCCAACTTTTCTATCTAATTGAACGACACATCTTTCTTTGTCAATTTTCTATGTACCTCTGACCTTGTCGTTAGGTCGCTGATGAACCGCTCGTAAAAGCTTCATGGGTTCCAGGAAATTTTGAACGTCTACAACGTATGTTAATCATTTCATTTTTTTAACAGCTTTGCTCAGATCAGAGAAATCTCATGAACTTTATAATGTTCATGCAGTACTCGTAGTTTTCTTTGTTTAGCTTAAAACCTTTATGCTTCGGTCTAACAAGTAAGCTTTCAAACCGCTGATCAATTTCTTCGGCTATATCAACGAAAAAAACTATGTCGTCCATCATGTTGTTGCAGGACCAATAAGTATGTCGATCCCGCAAACTTTTATGAATAATGACAACAAACTCGGCAAAGATGACAAAGACAAGGCGGTAAGCTTAAAATGCCAAGCTTTTACTTCGTAAACCGTACACGAAAGGTTTGCGAGTGTGTAGAATCGCTGTGGATGCATAGTGTCCGTGAAGTCTCAGCAGTGCAGAAAGTCGGTGCGATCGAAACAAGTGTAGACTCAGTTGTGTAAAAGTTCTTAGCGACGACAAGTCTAGAAGATCAGGATAGAGTTTTAGTGCTTCGCGAAGGTCGTGGGTGTAACTGCGGGGTTAGGAATCTGGAGATGTCAGCGGACTGAGATGCAGGAACTGATCAGCTGCAGGTCTAGTTGGCTGCTGCGTCATTGTCCTGTGGCACCTGAAAAGATCCTAAAAAAAGGATCGAAGATGGGAAGGAAGACTTATAAACCAGAAAAAGACTATTAGGATGAATTTTAGTATTTTACTCTTGAAAAAAGCCGTTGTTGTTTTGAGAATGCTGTTGTCATTGGTCGAATCCTGGCATCGACTGATGCTGAGTCTGTAGCTGTGATTGGTTGGATGTTGCGTCGGGTTGCAGTAGAGGCGCCAGATATGGGTGTGCTGTTACCAATGGAAAGGAATTCGTCTAAATCCTCTTGCCTCCGAGCACGAAGCTCTTTATTGATCTGTACCTTCCACCAGGCAAGATTTGACACAAGGTCTCTTTTATAGTGGGGTTATAGTTGGGGACGAGGGGGTATCACTGTTGGTTATAATAAGTTCACTAGACCCGAAAATCTAGTGCAATGTGAATCTATGCCCCAAAAAATCTGTGCAATGTTTTGAATAAAGTTTGTCTTTGAGCTGCTCCAGACACGAAAGCCCACCGCAAACTGCAATATATCTGACATCCCAACGACTCAGAATATGGCACAAGGCTGTTTTATCGTGGGAGCCTCGCACAAATCGAGACATGCGTGGTAGGTGCAAAAGTTCTCCACCCCATCGGTATTCTACTTTTAGGGCGCCTTAGGCAAAAACCAAGGGAGACCTCCCCTGAGGTCAAGATGTCATAGTATGCAAACACAACCGCCCGGCACGAAGGCCTGATATTTATCCATGCCTCCAACCAGGCAGCATTTGACAAAAAGTCTTTTTTATTGAGAAGAGGAGGTCGCACACGAGTCGATACTCATGTACTGCTGGTCAAAGCTGGTCATTGGTTTACTAGGCGCATTGTGAACTATACTAGTCATTATTAAATATTCCGGCACGTATGCCAGGTGACCTTGCTGGTCATAGATTCGCTAGAACCGGAGGGTTAGAGCAACGTGAATCTTTGCCTGTCATTATTTGCCTCTCAGCACGAATGCCAGGCGACCGAACCGCGGTGCCGACACAAAAGCCCGTCGCAAACGGCGACTTATCTAACATCCTACTGTGTCAGAATATGGCACAAGGCCGTTTTATGATGGGAGCCGCGTAGGAATCGAAACGAATGCCAGGCGGCTTGTTCGAAGGCCCGGTCGCAAACTGAAGTCAGTGACTGTCTTTACATAGAAGGGAAGAGCAGCGTATTGGATGGTCTTACCCGTGCGTGGGTGGCGAAAATTCTGTCGAAACAGGAAGTCTCTTTTTAAATATGAGTAATAATGAAACACGTCATCATACTGATGAGAAGAGCTTACAAATGCAACCTGTTTTATTCTGCAGTTAGAACCTATCATCGAGATAATCTGCAGAATTAATTTATCTCGAAAATAACCTCGGAGTTAGTAACGAAAAATTCCACTCGCCGACGAACGGGTGACGTTATTGTTGATACCGAGGTTCGCCGTTTCTGGTAGTCGTTATCACAGATGACTGCGTTGAAAAAAGGAATTTTAGATTTGAGGAGTCGGAGGGCTACAATAATGTTTCACGCATTGATTGAGGTACAAATTGTATGTATTTACGGAACCTCGCACCAAGGCCAGGATGCAACAAAAGTTCAATTTTTATGCGGGGTGCAGTTAATTTGAATTCAGAGTTTTCCTACGGCGATAATCGCTATATTAAACGCGCCTCCAGTTGTATACCGGTAAAACTCCAATACGGACATGATTCCAAACACGAGTTGCTTATGTCAGAATAATTCAACTTGAGTGGCAAAAGTTTTGATTGATCGTGAAACTTCATCCAACTCATGTTGATGGAACCCCATGTTTTTTCAACATTAATAATAATAATATATAGAGTTTTTAGCGAAAGGCCTCAAGTTTCATAAAACTCAGCAGGGCAAAGCCTAGTCATGGTTTTTGAGAGACAAGCAATTCCGGCCAGAAGACCAGACCTAGTATTAATAATGATAATGATAAATTGACATCTAGTGGATTTTGCCATTCTAGCTGACCACACAGTAAAAATAAAAATAAGCAAAAAGATAGACAAATATCTAAATCTTGCATGAGAGATGGAAAAACTGTGGAACATAAAAGTGGCAATGATTCTAATTGTAGATGGTGCCCTTTCAATGGCCCCCAAAGGTCCAGAAAAGAGAATTTGGGGACTGGATATCAGGAGGAAGAATCAAGACCATTCAGACCACAGCACTGTCAAAACTAGCAAGAATATTTGACAAGTCTTGCTCTGAGGCGAGTCAAACTTCAGTGAAAAAAATTAGAAGAAAAACTCAAGGAGTAAAATATAGATATAGATAATATTGATTTTGATGAGTATTTCGTTCATCTGAAATTTTTAGTTTCTTCTTTATTGTAACTGAACTCAAGTAATCAAACTATAGGAAACAGTGAGGCATTTCCTGATTCATGTTGTTAACTTGTTACTGATGTACACACGAAAAAAAAAAAAAATGTGAAATGAAACTGCTGATGTGAAAGAATGTCATTTTCTCTTGATTCAATGAAAAGAATTTTACACCAAATGTGTTGACTACAATTTTTGTGAGTGTTATTGTATTAGCCAAATGAATTAATGTAAAACGTATGTGTGCCAAGAAATTCTGCATGAAGCTATTTGTATTTATGCAACTACCCTTGGGAAAAGCCTAAAGTAATCCCTTCTCTTCACCTACAAGAGACGGGTAAAATAATAGGACAGACTGGACTTTATAGCAACTTGTCTTGGAGAAAGAAAACACTGAATTCAAACCAGCTGTAGCCTACTTAAAAACTGGCCTTGTGTGGCATC
>OY757906.1:63648404-64018034 GCA_963585895.1 Sepioteuthis lessoniana | reverse complement strand
CCCAAAATGTTGCTGGCTGCTCACCACCCGGTGTTCATTTGCTTGGGACTTACAGAACCCACCAAAACAGTGGATCCTAGATCTTTGCTAATGGGTACTTTTCTATAACCATATCATCCGTGCCACACCCTTCCAGGCACATTACCCAATTGCTCTGATTTTGACATCCACTTGAGCAATTGCTAAATCTAATTAATAAGAATTTGTTCTGAGTTGCTGTTGTTACCTCTAAGGCATTCTTTTTCTTTCTACTATCCCATGGTGATTATAGTGGTAGTTAGGGTGCTCTCTATTGGGACTGCACAGTGCATAATACTGCATGGCTGTTCCCCTCTCCCCAACCTTCCAACTAATGCTCGTGTTATGATGATGGTGACTATGATGACTAGTTTCTTACTACATTTCATAGTCTCTTTCTGTATTGGTTTCACTCCCTCTCCAACTTTCATCCCTGTCCTTACTTGTATCCAGCTATGTTTGCAATAAAGCCATAACTGATGAATTCTTAAATCAGTTTTAAACACACAAATTAGTTTCTCTTTGACTGGCTTCTCTATCAGTTCCATGAGGTCTATTGATGATAGATCTGAGAAGAAACATTTTGTAGAAGGGGGACAATGTAAGAAACTGTCTACTGGACAAGTATTTGACCAATTTGGCTTTGAAATTTTTTTTCATTTGGTTTTACATATACTATTCTTCTTCTTTCCAGTTTCCTATTGTCACTGCTTATTCCTTTGTGTATACTTATTCAACAGAAAAAGTTTTTGATGTTCTTCAAACCCTATAGGATGCTGTTCTTTAATACTAATACTACTTGTTTGTACAGTTTGTCAATTCTCCATCGCTCTCTGTGTAACTCTTAGTCTGTGTAGTTTTTTTAAGGCTTTTCACTTGAAATTAGTTTAAAAATAAGATTGAGCTTTATCGTTTACAAATTGTTTTATCTTCTTTCCATTATCATTAAACTATAATCACCATTATTATTATTATTATTACCATTGTCATAATTTCAAAAGCCTAACATGGCTTTCAAGTTGTCATCAAATCACCACCAAATATGAAAAGTAAAGCTTTCTCTACTTAATCTTTTTTTTTGTCCTGATTCTTTCAAGAGTCAATTTTGAAACCTTGCTTTCTTCAGCATTTAATGATTTTAAGATTTAAAAAGAAATTTTTTGTTAAGAAATTAAAAAAAAACAACAAAAATACTTGCTTTTTTTTTTTTTTCTTTTAATGAATTCCTTCATATATTTTTCTTTTCAAAGCAAAATTGGATTTCTTGTCTCTGTCTCTCTTCCCACTTTCTTTCCTTCTGTCCTTTTCTCAGTCTTTGAATGTTGGAAGCAGATGTTAGCTTGTTTTAAGATTCATCTTGAAAAAGTCTAAAAACAAATAAATTATAAGAAAAAACCAAACCAAACCACAGAAGACTTGTTTTATGATTCAATGAGTACACTTTATACTGCTAACACCATTTGTCATTAAAATCTTTTGCTTGATTTTAAAAAAGAAAAAATTTGTATTTAATATTGTCTTATAAGAAAAGTTGTAAAAATAAAGAACAATTGTGATAACAATGGATTTCCAAAAATGTTGAAAGTTATGCAATGAAGAGGGCTAAGATGATTAAAATATTTTTCCTATACAACCTTTTTAAGGGAGGTGATATTAATCTTGTAGGTATTTAATAGTATTTGGATGGGGTTTTTTTTTTAATTTATTTTTGCCAATACTCAGACCAAGTGACCATTATAATCAAAATGTTACAAAATGGCAAATGAAGAGTAAAGATGTAATGAGCAATACAAAGAGACAAAGCAAAAACCTAACCTAAGACAGAGCAAGATACTTATTAATCCTCGACTTTAAAAAGTACAAAGTTGTATCTAGAAGGGAAGGAGTTTGATCCACAGTACAGGAAAGAAGCTATTAAACTGGAATGTGTCTGGTGTGTGTAGGAAGATTCAGAAAGAATGGGTGCTGCTTACATGAGACAACTTAACAAGTTCTTACTGGAAACTCAAGTTGGTGGAACCAAAGAATGCAGCTCATCTGAATATATTCCATAAATATACATTTTACTATCTCCTCATGGGGGCAGTTTTTGACAAGAGGTCAGTTTAGTATGGGGTCCCAAGTAAGTACACATGGTATATGGGCAAAGCAGTGTCATGAAAGTACCAGTCTGTGGACCAGGCTTTTATTTATTTATTTTGTGAGATCTTGCCCAAGACAACATCTGGAGGAAATTAACTGACACCACACTTTAATCCTAGTCTGAATGATGAAATCTTATGACATATATGGAGCCTGACTAGTGCTAAAAAAAAAACAAATTTATCCAAAAATTGAAGTATTTGCTTTCTTGTATACTGTGACACCTTGCTTTAGATCATTTCAATCTATGTCTTTATGCCACTTTTCTAGACTAAATTTCAGTTCAGCAAAACATTGATATTATATAACTCAATGTCACAATACATAAAACCCATAAAAGAAGCTAAAAAGAATTGAAAATACAAAGCATTAAAAAGGTATATACAATACAATAAAATATTAATATAAAAAAATTGTAAACAAATGTACACCATTATGTTTCTTTTAAGAGATGCCAAGATTAAGCTAAATAACAGTTTTATTTATTTCTCTTTAAGCAAATTTATTATTCTTTAAATGAACAATATTCTTCCATGTGTTAATTGTAAGATGTTTGTTATACGTAAGGTATTTTTAAGGGCTAATCACAAAGTAAATAACTTTTATTGTGATCATTATTATTTAAAGAACATGACTAAAATGTGTTTTTAGTCTTCTCTAAGATTTAGTGATAATTGTTATTTCATGTACATTGGTTTTACAGTGTTCTCTTTTTAAGACTTCATCTTGTTTATGTCTAAACCAGGTTAAATCATGTCTTTTGGAACCAATTAATGATGTTGGGTTGGGTATAACTATTTTACTGCTGATTGTTCTCAACCCCTAGAACCTAGGAGGTGTCCTCGTGGTGCAATGGTTAAAGTGCTGGACTGGGGAATAGTCGTAAGTGAGTTCAAACTCCAGTTGTGCTATTACTTTCACTTTCAGACAAATACTCTTGGGAAAGGTATGAATCCCTTTATTCTCCCAGCTCTGGGTTAAATAGCATCACAGTTGTTCTTCTAGAAGGATGGCTTTGGCATTAAATAACCCACAAAGGTTGATATGCCATTAAACAAAGAAATCAAACCACACCCAAGAACACTGACCCCCCCACACACACACTCCTGGCTGAAAATGTAATCAATTATTTAATAGCATTAAATGCTGTTAAATAATATTGCATTTTATAGGCAATAACAACATTGAAATGCAGAAGTTGTGCAAAAAGCCAAAGCTGAGATGCATAAATCAGCCTTGTCTGTTAAAAGAATGTACAGTGAACTTGTGATATGTTAATGCTATAATAGCATTGTGATCTTTTTGTGGAAACTATTTAAGTTGGCAAAAATGTTTTTGTGGTCAGCTCTGATTCATTTTCTTTTTTTTTTAAATACACCATCTGATATTGTGTTAGAACAGGATGAGTTTATATTTAATTTTTCTTTCTTTTACAAAAAATAAATGCGTTCTTTTTAAACACAAAAGTTATGAAGGGAGAGATAATTTACCAAACAATCTAATTTAAACAAAACAATGACAATTTATTTGCTTTCATTTCCCAACATAATGATTCAATTAAATTATCATGATAAATTACATTTATTTACTAAGCTTTGCTTAGTCTGGTTCACAGGCCTCAGGTTACTTATAGTATTGTAACTTGTTTTTGTTGAAATGCCAAATGAATAGAGGAATTATGCATTTTAATTTGATAACATAAAAGTTGAGATATGTGTAAGTTTAACACTTTCCACATCTTTGGTGAGAGGAGTGTTAATTTGAGATATTCATGTATAGGTTGAGTTTTGAAGACAATTTTTAGACCAAAATTGGCATCAATCTACACGAGTAATAATTTTGTATTGTTGAAATAGGAATTATGAAGAACAACCCTTAGCTTCAAAAATTAATTCCGTAAGTTAATGATTCTGTTAGAATTAATCAAAGGTATATATTTATCTATCTATCTATCTCTCTCTCATATATATATATTTATATAATCACTTGCTAAATGCTACTGATACTACCTATTGCAAAGTCAGGTACTCAGCGACTTAACTGACTCTCTCACCGAGCTGAAACCAAAACTTGTTAAAAAGTGGATTGATCCCCTGTCAGTCAACAGTTATCCAGCAACTTTTCTGGAGGTTTGGGGACCAGTGAAATATTCTTAACGTTTTGAAAGGTCAAATATGAACAATGAATAACACAGCAATCAAGAATGTAATAAAGTGATCTTGCACCATCATTGGCTGTGTGACCAACAACAAAAAGTCATTCATGAGAGTTCTTACTGTAGTTGAAAAAGACAGTAAAACACAACATTTGGGGATTTATAAAAAGAAAAGGCATTTATCAGGGAAGTGACAAGTAACAACCAAAATTGTAGCAGTAGAAGAACCGCCTACTCCCATTGAGAGTAGGCAACGATTTGTCAAAGAATAGATCTTTCCTTCTCAATAAAGCAAGCAAAATTCTCACTACCTGTTATTTCCACTGTTCAAATAATTTTCAATAACCACTCTACCAGAAGAAACACTTGCTCAAATATCCCGGTTTCAACAACTACCGAGCACGAAGAGGTTATCACTTAGCAAATTTGCTTGATAAGCTGCAGGCGGACCTCCAAAATGCAGAACTGGAAGCCTTAAGATCTGGTAAGCGGCTAAGGACCCTCGTAAAGGAATGGATGGTGGCTTCAAACGAAGGACTGAATGCTGCTGTAGGATGTTCCAAACTATTACAACAGTAGATTGCAGTCAAACACTTCCAGAAATATCTTTAAAAATTTGAATTCTGTCGTAGTCAAAAGGTGCTGCTTCCAGAAATATCTTCAGGTGATAATGCTGGAAGAAGCACTTTTTTGACTCCAATAGAAAAATTTAACTTTCTCTTGATATTCCCAGTAGCCTTCTGAAATATGAACTGTACAACAAATCTTTGTTACTGATCAAGCCTTGCACAAAGAACATTTCTGCAGAAAATTTTCTAATCAGCATTTCTTAAACGCAAAACGACAGTGAGTCCATCTGTTTTTGATCACCTGACAACATTAAGGTTGTTTTATCATAGTATAAAAGATTATCTATTTTTTTATTTTATGAATTGAGTGCGTGGTTTTCATTCTTACACAATTTTCTTTCTTTTTCTTTGATATTGCTTTCTTTGGTCATTTTACTCATGTAAGACGTGTACAACTACCTAATATTACAGTTTCTAATTTGACGTGCCAAGTTGTATGCGTTGCAAAAAGTTCTTATAAGCGGTATATCTTTGAGTGGCCTTCTTTCATATAGCACCGAAGCAGATACTGGTAAAATATCTTCTTTACTGTCGCTTTGTATTTCAAAAAAATAATAAAATAGTATGTTCAGAAGAGACTTGGATATCTGAGGAGTGTGGGGTTACGTTATTTGGTGAATATTTTGGTTCCCCACAATTTATTGTTCGTTTATATTTGAAAAAGGTTTAGTGGGTTTAATGGTTTGTTTCCATAACACTATAAATTAATTGACAATACAAATAAATAACGAAACTTCTTTGAAAACTCAACAACGAAAGGTTTATTATAGTAGCAGAAGTAAACGAGTCAGAGTGAGAAAAGGTTCTTTTTGGTGTCGCCGGTTAGTATGTTGGCCCTTGAGTTTGTTGAAAGGGTGTGTCACTGTAGCAAGTAGCTCGTGTGACTGACCGCAATGCTGGTTCTTTGTGTGTGTAGCAGTGTGTTCTTTAGTGAAGTTCTTCTATGTGGAATGTCCGTAGCAGAGGATGCGAGAGAGGTCTGTCTTGGCTGCTAACCAGGTGCTCTCTGACTGTCGGCCTACTTCTAAAATGGGCTAGAAAAATAGTTCTAGAGAGGAAGAAGGAATCAATGCGCTCTGCCCCTGATTGGTCAGTGTGTAACTGAATCGCTTGGCGAGGGCATTAATTCGCGAGAGGAAATAGATCTGTGACTGTTACAAAGGCAAATGAATTAAAGATGTGAAACGATGCGTACAAAAAAAAAACATTCAAAACAAAGCAGTACAAACAAAATTAAATTCATATATCAAGAAATACATGAAAAAGAAACATTACAAATATTCTAGTATAGTCTGTTGAATATTCCTGTGTGTGTAACTAACACGAGTCTGTTGAATATTCCTGTGTGTGTGTGTATGTGTGTACTAACACGGATATTATGGAAAAAGACTAAATATTGAAAGTGTCCTGTCGACTATAAAATGTATGTGGACTAAGTATTTCATGTAAGGTAATGATATATAGAAATATAGCAACGTGTGCTAGAAGGCATGTGTCTTCTCCCATGTTGGTTGTTTGTCTTTTTCGGGGTTTGACGAAATTTCTGTGGTTGTGTTGGAAGCTGAAGCAAGTCTAACCGAAAAGGTAGAACAAGAAAGAAAAGGTTGTAGAATGTATACATTTTCGTGGGATTGATTGCTGGATGTCAAAATATAAGAGAAAGAGCGTGTTGTTTCTGTAAGTCGCAATGGAGAGAGAGAGAGTGTGTGTGTGTGTTGTCTCTGTAAGTCCAAATGGAAAAGGAATGAGTTCTTGAAAGACGAGAGTATATATAGGCAACCCTTGTTATGCAGTCGGCTCCAAAATCGCGGGACAAAATCAAAGTTGCGGGCGTAGTTGTGAGCACAAACCACGTGACTTTCCTGATTAATAGGTTCCCGAGACTGATTAGTTTGCCGACGTCCGCCATTTTTGTTTCGGGAAAAAGTGGCATCACGGCCATTTTAAAATATAGGAGTGTAAATTCTATTGGAGATTTGTTTTCATTTAGACTTCAGCGAAAACCACCAGTTAGAGCTGGTATGAAAAACTCCCAAGGTGCTAAATAATAACAAAAAGGCTCCCAGAGATAAGTCTTCTAGTTTTTCAGGCGGGTTTCGGAATAGATAAGAAATATGATCCGGCTTGAATTTTATTTTCGCCGGGTTTTTAGCAAGTTCTGTTTGGAGTTGGTCAGGTCATTCCTTTATTTTTACTATTGTGGAATCAATGGAGGCAAAATTGACTTCAGGTGTCTATAAACAACGACCCGTTATATTTGACAAACATTTATTTAGGACAAACGTATGTTTTTTCTGAGGGTTCCTTTAATCTTTATCCTTTTCTTTTATATTTGCACACAGAGAATTGTTTAGAAATCTTGTTTAGGATATATTTATAGCGGTTCGTAGCCTGTGTGTTTCTTTAATTCTAAGAATAGAAAAAGAACCTCGTGTGTAATAACCTTTCCCCTAAAAAGCTCGAGGTCTGAATACCAGAATCCACCATGCTGGTCAGTAGCCGTTCAGCAGTCAAAGAAGAAATACGTAGGCTGAACTAAGAATATCAATCCCGAATTTGACGACAATATTCAAGTTTTATCCTTCAAGGAATTCATGACTGACATGCATGGAAGTAATTAAAATGAATACTCAAAACGTTTACATCCACTATACACATACAAAAATGAATATTCACAAGAAATATTTTATAAATTATTGCTTATTACCAAAATCAATACATAAAAAGACAACGTCATGTTATTTGTTTTAATGCTTGCTTGTTTTATTTATAATTATTTTTAGCATTAAACTTTTATTACAGTTATCCAAAAACATGCACCGAAAGCATTTTTTAAATTCCCCCAAATCGGCTTATTATGAGATTTTAATTTTTTTCAGCATTTAAAGCAATAAAAGATGATATTTCTTTTAAAAGACATTTTCCTTTAAAAAAATGAACATGTTTTAAATTGTTTTATTGTCATGTGCTCCGCCTCAATCATTTTGTTTATTTGACTCCTTAATGAAAGTCCTGGTAAATGATTTTAACATGTTTTAAACATAATTCAATGGAAAATTAGATTTTAACATTCTTTTTATAGCGGTTTGTCTTTTTTGCTTGTACTAATCTTTGAAGTCCAAAGAACAGTAATATAAGGTTTAATATTGTTCCTCTTGGCATTTTGTTAAATGTAGTGTTTAGTGGACTGGGTTTTGTAAGACAAAATGAAGAGACAAGAGACGGACACGCGTTGCCGATAGTAACGGTTAACCTTTATCAATTAATTACCGGAAATAAAGGAAGAAGTGTAACCAGTCTCATAAGGTACTGGGAACATAACCCTACATTTTACTTTATTCGTTTTCGTGGTTTAATATTCTAAAGATGTGATTAGTTAAAGAGAAAAAAATCAGGTGAAACGTTTTTTAGAGGTTTAAAATTGACACTAGATTAAACTCTTCTACTCACTCCATATAACTGGTATTTTGATAATTAATGAAAAAATACTGAATGAACAGATTTGACTGATTAGATAAAAATAAGTATTTTATTCAAATAATACTTTTGTAGAGTTTGTTTTTTAGTGTGGTTTTACCGAGTGAACATTTATAAGAATTTATTAACATAAAACCCCACGGATTATCACACTTTTGATCATCCATACTTAAGAAAAGTTGCGTCGCTTGAAGTAAAAAATTATGGGGCATTCAGTGAAAATCGAAATCACTAACAATGGTCTGCTAGCATTCGTGTCGGGTAGGGTATCAATGATAGATTCGGGTGGGCGAAGAATCATTGACGGCCACAGCATAGCACAAGATCTTCAGGTTTAATTCAAGCTATGAGCAGACATACATACATGCCGGACTCAAATTGCACTTAGTGAGTCCAAGTCCAGCAGGGTCACTTGGCTCACATTGCACTCAGTGAGGATAAGACCAGTATAGTCAGACAGGCCACGAGTCTCAGGTTGTGCAGGACATCCCGCTTTCCTAAGATCCCTACTATAAAAAGGCCTTTACTTAAATCCTATCTGGTGGGTTGTAGTGATAAATATCACCATGTGAAGTACCTTGAATACCCTGGTATTACATAATTGTCTCCCTTAGTTAATCTTCAATTAAAGTTATAGAAATAATCCAAAATGTCTACTTTACGGATATTAAAAGTGCAAGCTTTGGTATGTTTATTTGTTTATTTTTTTTAACAAAGAATGTTTTTTCTAATTTTTTATCACCGAGATTTATCCTTTAATGTAAAAAGTATTTAAGTGTAAATTGTAAACTTTCACTTCATACTTAGGAATTTTAAAATTGTTTTTGTTGAAAGGTTTTAGCGCGCACGCATTTCAAACAAAATAAAAACAAGCTCTTATTTTATAGCTATAAAAGCTCAGTTTTAAAACCGGCTTAAATTTGTTATAAAATACTTTACATATTTGTTTATAATATTCGTGGTCCAGAACTGCTTGATATTGTTCAGGTAATTTACAAATTAAATTATTATCCATCAATAATTGTTGTGTTGAATTTTAGCGTTTTCCTAAGACTTTTAATAAAATTATTTAGCTGACCTGTAAATTCGTTGGGTTCTTTTTATAACAGCGATCCATGATGATACTGATGCATATATTTAGTTATTTACTAACCTTTGCTTAGTTGTGGCACAAGGTCAGAAGAACGGAGCACTCAGTGAGACTTGAACTCACTAACAACAGCCTGCCAACCTAAGGAGGAACCATTACACCTCGCAAGTAATTTCATAGTAATCTCCATTATATCGAGAATTTGGCTAATACCCACCCACCCCGCCAAAAATATATAAACAATGATCAACGTGTATGTTGATTTCACCAAAAATATTATTTCATTTTAAATTGGACTAAGAGCATTTAAATTGTTTTGGACTGATTAAAAAAATCGCTATGATGTGCCATTTTTTGCACACAAGGGTTTTAGTTTTTTCTAAGAACTATTTTTTACTTTCGTAAGTTCTCGAAGACAGAAAAAGTGAAGTTTAATAGTTTTCTCTCTCTCTCTCTCTCTCTCTCTGTTTTTGCATCTCTGCAGAGAGTCAAGATACCCCCTCCCAACGAGTGTCCTATGACCCAAAATCATCTGATAGTAAGTTCAGAAGCTCTGGAGAATGTGAAATGCCATTACTCTTAAATCCACTCTGACCCGGAGTGGTAGTACTTGTTAGGGTCCTATCTATGAGTCAAACAGAAATATTCAATCATTTTCTATACTTGAAACTATTTAGCTATGTTAAACAAATAATTGATGTTGAATTGAATTATTAGTATTGTGTAGTAATACTTGGAACCAATTAATTGTGTGCAAACCAATCAATAACGTTGAATAGAATTACTAATGTTAAATAGCAATACTTAAAAGCATTTAACTATGAGTAAACAAATGAGCTTTGGCTCATTTAAAAATAGTTACCTACAAACTATTCATTTACAAATCATGTATATTTAATATAGCTGTATAAAAAGGATTTGATGTTAGATAACCTATGAGGGCTGATATGCTGTAAAACACAACCATCCATCCAACTAAATTTTAAATCAGAAATTTATTGATAATTTTTCTTTGTTCAAAAGTAGACTTATAAATCATTTTGAAATATTTGGGACAATTTCTCTTATTAAAAAGTTTGCTTTAGTTGTGTGCATTACAAAACTCCTCTATCACACAATTACCCACTGAAGAATGGCCTTGTGAAATTCAGAGTTGTGAGATTTTACTGTTTTATTTGATTTTATAATTGAAAACATTGTGATATAGTTCTGCATTTTTGAGCATAGAGAACTATATCTTACTGATTTAGAATGGTTTTAGCAGTAAATCTTAATTTTTAAACACACATTCATACATTCATACACACAATGGGAATTTCAGTAATATGTAAATAATAAACATTCTGTAATTTTAAAATATTTATTTTCTGAATTTCTGTGTTAAATTTGTTATTTTTTGGATTTTAACTGATTATATCTTTGATACTTATCTTCATAGACAGAACAGAGTGGAATTACCATTAGTTTCTGGCTTATGTTTGTGTCTCAAGAAATAAGCAAAAGATTTGGTTATACTGTAGTGGAAAGTAGGCAGAAAAAGATCTCATTGGCTAATGTATATTTGGTTATTGGAAATAGTGTTAAAGGTAATACATTATATCAAGACTAATCAACCTATAAACAATATTAGGTCAGTCTTTTTGAGTATCTCAAATTAGTACATATGAGTTTTCAATAAATAGACAATGTTTTGCTTAACATTAAAATGAGAATATTTTTTAACAGTATTATGATAACTATTGCATATTTTGATATCTCCAGCTAAGAAATTAAAATATTTTGATATATGAAGTTAAAATAATGTTGACTTCTAAAAGTAAGAAACTAAAATAGTATATATATTTACCTAACCTCTCCATCTCAGTCAGGATGTGACACAAGGTCAATTTTTAAACAAAGTAAAGCTGGTTTGAATTCAGAGATTTCTTTCTCCTTGACAGATTGCCTAACCAAAGCTAAAAGATATAGTCAGGTCTACTATTTACTCATAGCTGAAAGAAAACAAATGGATTCATGCTTTTATAAGGGCATTAGTGCAAAAAGAAATATCAATGCCTCATCCAGGATTTGAACTTGGGTTGCTGATTCCATTTTCTACAATGATAACCATTATACTAAGTACACCTCTAAAATAACATGGCTATTTATATGAGACTAAAATGTTGTTTATAGAATATGATATTAAAATCATGTTATCTACATATATGAAGTTAAAATCATATTGCTATTTTGATATTTCATAGGAAATTAAGATATTGTATCAATGTGTCTATTTTTCATTCTGTAAATTTGGAAATATTTTGTATTCCCAACATATATATATTTTTAAATAAAAATTCAGTTTTAATGAAATATGCAAAATATGGATTGGTATATCAGTTAAATCAGTAATATTTATTTAATTTTTTTGAGTGCCTGCATGTGTACAGCAAATTTCATGATAATGTGACACATTTGATCTGCAGCCAACTGTCACCCCTATGTTGTGTTCACTTTTTAAAAAGAAGTTGGCCGCCATTTTTTAAATCAAAACTGCAGAAGTTATGGGTTAGGTATACAAAGGAAAATAAATTAAGTGAAGTCAATAATAAGGTTGCATGACCATTTTTATTAGTGACTTGTCATAGCTTTCTCAGACCAATGTTGGGTCAGCAAGTGTGACACTTAGCTCTCAATCAAAGACAGTGTCCTGGGTATGACACCAAAGTGCATTTGATGGTGTGGCTCCAGTTCTAGAGATTTGAGGAGTGGCCGTTCATGGTCACCACTCTCAGTTCCACTCTGACACAGAGTGGTAATACCTGTAAGGGTCCCATCTATGGATTAAATAGATCTGTTTAAAAATTATTCATATTTGATAGGACCAAAAAAATAAATCTCTTAAACAACTCCAGAAAAAAATGTAAATACGAATGCACTATGAACGTGATTCCCTAACCTCTAGGCATAAAATAACTCTAGATGGGTTGACATATTAAAATCAATCACTTAGTGTCTAACTGCCAGTTGCTCCCTTGAATGGTTTGGACCTGAACTGACCATGCCTCAACTAACCCTGTATATATGGGTTTCAAAATGGATATCCACACTTCTGGCTAAAGCAGGGACCTCTCCACTTCAACTATCAAAGTGCCAAAAACATTTTAGAAAATTAGATTCTTGTCTCTGAACCTATAACTTTTGTTAGAGTCATGACTTGAGTTTATGATTTGAACAAATCTTTCTTTTCTTTTTTCTCTTTTAAAGCTTTTTTTTACCTCCCAAGTTTAGCTACCACTTAATACACAAATTCACGTACGAGGATCATTAAATAAGTTTCCAAACTTTTTTCGTACAGGTACTTTTATTGATAGTATACACATGAAACTCTAGTCCCCTTTGAAGTAATCTCCTCTGGCTGCAATGCACTTGTACCATTCCAACAACTTCTGGAAGGCCCCATGGAAGTCCTCTTGTATGAGTGTGTCAATGACCTTCTCACAGCCTCTTTCATCTTCTCAATTGTCTCATAACGACATCCTCTGACCTTAGGGAATAACTAAAAGTCACAGGGAGCAAGGTCTGGACTCTAGGGAGGCTGAGGAACTGTCTTGATTCCCATCTTGGTCAAACAGTCTGTGACAAGGATGGAGTTGTGGACTGGTGCATTGTCCTGGTGGAAATGCCACTAACCCGATTTGAAGAGTGCTGGCCTCTTCCGACGGAATCTCTTGCTGAACTCCCTTAAAACCTCAACATAGTAACCCTAACCCTTTGGCCAATCAACTCGGGTGTATTGACTTCCTTACTCCTCCCACACCTCTCATCATCCCTTACAGACTCTTTGCCTTCCTTGAATTTCTTATTCTACTCAAAAACTGATGCTCGATTCATGCAAGATGGTTGAAAAGCAGTTTGAAGCATTCCATACATTTCTGTGGCATTTTTTCCAAGTTTAAAACAGAATTTTATTGCATATCATTCTTCTAAAGTGTCAGATTGCATTTTTGAAATTGACCAGCTGTGACAATCAGGCTTTAGTAGGGTGTATTCCAATTGCTGCTGTGGGTGTTCATTTGAACCTGAAATCATAAAAATTTGTCAGTCATCTCATAAGATGTATAGCAATAAGATACTGAATTTTCAAGAGTCTACGACAATTTTAAATGCCTGTACAAAAAAAGTCTGGAAACTTATTGAATGCACCACGTATATATGCTATGCCTCTATGTATACATACACATGTCACTCCATTGATGTGGCTTAGAATTCAACAATTGCAGACAGGTAAGACATACACTAAATTACATCTGGTACTGAGGATCCAGTTCTGGAACTCTGGGGAGTATAGAGTTACTCCTTCATTGTCATTACTCTCAAATTCACTCTTATCTGAAGTGATAGCACTTGTTAAAGTTCTATCTCTGTTTCATATTGATCTCTTTGAAAATTATTTGTATTAAGAATGGTTACTTGAATCTATAATTGTTTATTAAGGATTATTATTATTTGTTACTTGAAATTTGTAAACAAATGATTATTATTAAATAGAAATAATTACTTAAAACCATATAACTGGGTATAAATCAATAAGATAGGAATATTTCAAACCAGGAATGTCCATGGAAAGTGGTCCAAAATCAGAGAATTTTAAATCCAATATTTTCTAGCACTGTTATTTTTTTTCTGAAAGACAACACCCTAAACTATAAAAAAATAAAAAAATTCCAATTCTGATCTTTTCTGTGTTGTCTGTGCTGAGGCTATAAACATCGGCTATTTATTGAAGTCAGAAAATGAAAAAACTGCCTATTTTTCAGGCATTCATTTTTACTAATAAATAACATAGAATTATGTTTAATTATATTTTTCATGATTGATACATATATAGATTTTAAAATAATTGAGGTCCTGAGTTTCTGTTGTTAATCATTTTTCATGAAAATTTCATAAAATTAGCCCTGTGTCCATGTAACACACGTGACACTTAATCAACATTTTTTTTTCTCATTCTTCAATAAAACCTCTGAGTAAAAAATCCTTTATTTTTATAAGCTAGTATATTACTGCAAACAATAATAGCAAAAAAAAAAAAAATCTAGCTATCTTTTTCTTCTTGAAAAAACACTTTGAATTTGTGTAACACGCGTGACGTCACATGTGTTACATGCCAAGATAAATAACATACCCATACAATGCCATAAAATAGATTTATCTATTGAAAAATTTCAGGTTGAAAATGATAAAGCATATCCTGATTTCTCCCAATATCTACCATTCCTACTGGAACTGGTGGACTCAGTTTTCCGATCACATTCTCGGGCCGGCATGCAATTATATCAGCTTTTTCTGGCCAGTACCATTTGCCTTTTCTGGAATACTTCATTACTGATACTTCTATATCAGTATCTATAATTGACACAACTTCACCCGGGAATTTTTTCCCATCATAGGAGACTAAGGCCCAATCACCTACATTGAGTTTCTCGCTTCTGTCCACATCCTCATCTTCATATACAATACTTGATGATGGATCCTTACTTAAATTTGTCTTGAACATTTCTATAGTCGAACCATCACAACAACTAATAACATGCATCTTACTGATGCCTGAGAGATCTTTAATATTTTCCCAAGGTTTCTTTTCTTTTATCAACTCTGAAATTTGTCCTTCACTTATATGAAGAACAGTTACTCCCTTCATGTCATCTTTTGTTACTTTGTAAAAATCAGCAGAGTTTTGTACAATCACAGCATTTTTACCTTGATTCATGACTCTTTTTCTCACTAGAGATTTGGCTGAGCCGCCAATTCCATCAACAACACCTTTTCCATGTGATGTAGCAAAATATTTCCAGGAAACTTTGCACTGGAATTTTTTTGATAACGTAGATACCAGTTTCACAGTGTATCTATTTTTAAACTCTGATGATGGCCCATCTGTGTAGATTATGAGCATGTCCCCTTTTTCAAATTGAATCTCGTCTGTCAAAGCATTTATAAAGGTAAAGACAGAATTTTTTCCTTTGTCTTGGCTATATGTGATTATCAAGAATGGTTGGCAAACTTGGCTCTTACTATACAGAGCAGCAGTAAATAAATTAATGCATTTCCAAGACCACAAAGCGCTTTGGACTTCATTTTGATAATCACAACTGTATGCCATTGCAAAGTCACACTGAAAAACATGGCAATCACTCCTCTTTTTGTCCTCCGTAAATGCTGTAGACTGAATCCATTTAATTCTCACACCCTTGTTTTTGGTCTATTCGCAGATGTCTGGTTTCAGTTTTTTTCTATTCTTTCCAAAAAACTGTGTCAGCATCGCTTTTCTCCATTGTGAACTTATTCTTCAATTGGCAATTAACACAAATACCTCTCTAACAAGGAGAAGTTAAATCAAGACTGTCATCACAAAGAATGCTAGGCCAAAAGTATTCATCATAGGTAATTCCTACACCTTTAATTTTAAGAAGAAAACTTTCATGAATTTCACATTTGCACATGTCTGGATGCTGATCTTTAAGCAACAACACATTTGCTGGCCTCAGAGATGCAAATTTACTGAACCCTACGGTAATGTCAGGGTAGGACTGTTTAAACAGCTCATAAACTTCCTTTAAAAACATGATTAAATAATATTTCCTGCGTTTTGATTTGATCCCATTTTCCTAAACTGTCATTTCATCATGCATTCCAGGCCTGGTATACACAACGTCTGTATTTACATAAAAGTCTGTTATCAACTTTTTGCTCTCTTCTGTAAGTCTTTGGTTTATCCTTTGTCCATGGTTATGTGTGATTCTTGGACTCAATTCCAGTCCTACCCACTTGGCTAAAACATTAACAATGGCCCTTTGTTTTGTAGGTGATTTAGGCAAGTTATTATCTAATTTTCGGATTGCTTTTCCCAATGATTGATGCGTCTTGAACCCTTTGCCTGATTTGACAGGGAGTGACTCAGTGATTTCTTGCTGTCTTAGCATTTTACGTAATCGAAAGAGATGGACATGTTCAGCAACTTTTTTACGGTGTTCTTTTAGTTGATCTATATTCATTGTTTCTCACTGACTTTTTCGAAGGGCTGAAATCCTGGCATTTTCTTGTTCTTGAAAAGATGTACCCACGTCTTTCCTTCATTTCCTTAGAGCTCTCATTCTTTCAGCAGATGTTTTTTTCCCACTTGAGGTTTCCATCTGAAAACTGAATTAACAGACAATTTTTTGGATATGGAAAAAAGTAGCTATAAAGTCAAAGACTTTCTATTCTAACTTAAAAAGCTAGTCACTTAACATTCTATTTATCACTTACAATTACTTAGAAATAAAAATATGTCTAATCCTTTGATATCAATAAGAAGTTTTGATACAACATTTAATGATTCATAAAAATGATAAACAAGTAATTTATTTTATTACTAAATATTTTTATTATCTTCTTTAATTGTAACGAATTCTATTTTTGTAATTATGCTAATTAATTTCTTTATCTAAATTTTTGAGTCAAGTAAAGCAACTAAGTAAGTATTGATATGGAGCAAGGTGTAAAAAGAAAAATAGAAAAATATTTTACAATAAAAGGAATTGTTTTACTTTCGAAGTTTAATAAAAATGAATGCACACATTTTTTTTCTCCCTAACACCAAGTGTAGGTGTATGCTTATGAAAAAATTAGAAATTATTTTAGAAAATTCATTTCATTGAAACAAAAATAGTATGAAATGTTACATCTAATATTTTTAGTTTTTTTTTTCCTTGAAACACATCACACTTTCTTAAACTTAAGACGTTGTTACTGGAAGAAAAATGTGAGGAGGTGATAGAACAACAAAAAAGTGTTTTGTTTGCCGATAACTTCAAACAGCAGCATTTGGCAACCAGTAGTTTTCAGCTTTGTTGATATGAAATCTTTTTTATTTCAAATAGGTCCTTGTCTAAATGTTAAAAATAAATTATCAAAGATAAAAAAAGAATTCCATTGACAACAAAATAAATAAATAATTAAAATATCTAATTTTTCTTCTCATCACAAGTTAAAATATTCAAGGGTTGAGAAAATAATTTTCTTTATCAACCATATGGAAAACTAAACTGGCCTTGTGAGTTATTGCTGCTGCTTAAAAAATTAACGCTGTCCGATAAATTTCTACTCCAAAATTCTTATATATATGTGTGCGTTCAAACAGTTTTCAAAAAAACTACTTTATATATTTTTATGATAAATATATGAAAAAGAAAAGAAAGGTTTTTTACACTAACCTGTGCAGGTTTGAAATCTTTTCAATGAAAATTGTTTATGCTATGGAGCCTGAACTTTAAGGGACGGTGCTGTCCAAATCAAATGACTAATTCTCTCAGGACAAAAACTAAGATTAAGAAAATTCTTTATTCTGATTAGTTGCCAAATTTGAGTATTTTCCCACTTCACGGAGCTTTGGAAATTGGTGAGATTTCGCATGGGTAACACACATGACGCTAAGGTGTAACACACGTGACAACAAATATCTTAATTCTCAGGGGTTCAGTGAATAAAAATTTACAAAAGGACTATTATAATAATTAGATGACTCCATAAAAATTTAGAAAAACCCATTTTTATAAAAAAATAAAGGCATAATTTGCAGAGTTTATACATTGTTTAAAAATGTTTAAAATATCCTTCACGTCCAAATGTAATGCATGTGACGCTAGAAACAAGACTATAATAAAAAATGGTCATAGGTATGTCTTTTTTTTTTTTATGTATTACATGAAAGAGTAATGCTTTAAGACTACACAAACCAAAAAGAAAAGAGTAAAGTATTATAAGGGCGATTTTTAAATAAATTTTCTTGCTGAAAACCCTTCTGAACTGTAACACACGGGATATGGAATGGGTCTATATCTGTTTGTAAATTATTTGTATTAGGAATACTTGATATCATATGTGTGCAAACAAATGATTATAGAAAAATAGAAATGCATTTTAAAAAATCCAGTGGAACATTGAAGATATAGTTTGGAATGTGATTAAACATTTAGAAATGAATCAAATTTTAGTTTTAAATAACCCATAAGGAGTTGATATACCATTAAATAAACCAAATCAAGCAGATACAGTTGTACCTCCATGCATATGTATTGTTACACCTAAATATGTGCATTTAGGAAACTAAGAGCTTTTGGTGTTACTGTAATATAATCATGGTTTCTGGAGTCCTTGTGGTGAAATAGTTAAAGTGATGGACTGCAGGATTGTTGTAAGCAAGTTCAAACTCCAGTCGCGCTATTGCGTTCATTTTCAGACAAATACGCTTTGGAAAGGTATGAACCCCCTTATCCTCCCAGCTATGAGTTAAATAGAACCACTACTGTTCTAGAAGGATGGCTTTGGCACTAAATTAACCTACAAAGGATGATATGCCATTAAACAAAGAAACCAAACCAAACCATGGTTTCTGGTTAGATGTTGGTCATATATAAGTCAAATATAATTGTCTCAGCTGAAAAGAAAAAATCTTTTAGGAATTGTCTAGTTCTTTAATTTTCTTTCTCTTTATATTTGCAGCCTGATCTTGTGACGACATCTTCATTGCTTCCTGCAACGGTCATCAAAGAATGGAAGAAATGCATCCAGAAACATTTTAGTCGAAGCATTGTCCGTTTCAGCCACCAGATTATGTGTGACATTGCTGCTGTGAATTGTGGCATTAAACCTTGCTTCTTGTTTGACTATGGCCCTGTAAAACCTGATCAGATGTTGCATTTGATGCATGACCTTCTACAGCAAGGGCTTTTGCACCATGTTTCACAACCTGCTACTTTTCTTATCCTTGAAGTCGGAGGAGATGTGTTGCTATGCAACATGGTTGCTCTGCGGGATCACCTCTCACGTGTATTCAATGAAAGAACTATTGCCTTTACAGACATTTCTAAAACCAACAAACAACCAAAACTTATTGATCAGTTAGATATGCTAAATGGAAACATTGCGGAAATTCTTGAGGACCTTTTAATTTTCTGTAATAGTGACAATGAAAATAACTATGAAATTTCATTCCCTCCGTCATTGAACTTGACTACCCTTGTAGGAATCCTGCTGGGATACCCTGTTGTCTATTGGTTCAGTCGGTCTAATGAACATGAGGGTAACTCTTTAGAAATCAATACTCTGTTAGTATTTAAAGTGATGGCTCAAATACGAATGCTTCGAACATGTCAGAGTTGTGACAGGTCAAACAAAGGGACCATCTCTACAGACTGCAATATTTCTTCATCACATATCTGTGATAAAAACTTTAAAGATGTCACCTTGAATGCTGGCCAGGAAACATTCAGGCATGCCATTTATTCTTTCTCAGTGCCTGAGAATCTTGCATTGCAGGTATCATCCTATGTGGAGACATGGATGGATACTGTGATGGTCACTTCAGCCTGGCGTGAGGCATTTCAAAATCTGCAGCTCGAAAGGAACATTGTCTTTGCACCAGCTGTAACTTTATGAATTTTTCATGGATCAGAAATAAAGAAAAAGCAAATTCTGAATGAAACAAGGAACATTTCTGATGCATTAAACCCGTCATCTGGATATTTTATTGTTTTTTTCATCTTTATTTTTATATTATTATTATTATCATTATTATTATTTACAATAAATAATTATAACTTGATGACTGGAGTTATTGCTTATGTGAAAGATAAGAAAACCCTTGATATAATTGCTTGTTTTTTTTTTGTTATTTATATATTTATTTTATTAATTTAATGCTAAAGCCATGAAGGATGATATGACATTAAACAAAGAAACCAAACCTATTACATGTCTGTGTTTAATGATTTATAAAATTGAATAAAGTAGACAAAATTTTGAAAAACTCAAAAGTTACTTCAAAAATCTATATGTATATAAAAAAAGATGCATCAAAATCTAAACAGAGCCCTTTCAAAGGTCTCCATTGAATTTAAAAGACCCATTCTGACTAGAGGGTCCCAAATATGCTAAATTGTTACAAATTATTTTAAAGGAGCCCCACTAAATCTGAAAATAAATCTTTTGGAGGTTCTGCAAGTCATGAGGCCCCTGGGCTGCAGCACATACTAGCCCATATGTAAATCCAACACTGACTACACCCTATGTTAGGAATGTCCCTCTGGTATAAATATGGCACCTGTGTACTTGGAATAGAGACAACACAAACTGGGAGTGAAAGCAGACATGTTGCTTGGACTCCTTAGAGTTTCTACAATTGTTTAGAAAACCTGATGTCACTGTTTCTTTTCTAACACAAGTCTGTCAATGACCACCCTCCACCTGTTCTTGTTCACCGTATCTCTAATGCATCAATAGCTGTAAGTGATCTGCAAGAATAGCAATATATTTATATATGTATATAGCAATATGTACTTGTATGCATTTATTTACACATATGCTCATATGTACATGTATTTACCTAGCCCCTCTGCCATAGCTGAATTGGAACTCTCTTAGCCAATTTTAGGATATGCTTACTGTATCCTCTGCAGAGGGGTAAACCCCTCTCCACCCCAAAAATGGATGTGTTGGGTAGGACACTAAACTGCATCTCATAGTGAGGTTCCAGTTTTGGAGTTTTGAGGAGTGTGGAGTTCTCTTTCATTGCCATTACACCCAGATCCACTCTTACCCAAAGTTGACCTAATCAGCTGAGACTGCAGAATACACTGACTGCATCTCTGCAGAGGGGTAAGACTCTCTCAATGAGTGTCCTTGATATGACACTAAACAATCTGATGGTGAGGCTTCAGTAATGCTGTAGCTATGGGGAATGTGGAGTACCCCTTCATTGCCATCGCACCCAGGTCCACTCTGGCCTGGAGTGGTCACAGCTGATAGGTCCTATCTATAGGTCAAACAGATTGAAACTGTGTAATTACTCTAAACTTGTTTGAAAATGAACTGTTTTTACATTTAACTGTGTGTTTAAACTGTGTACTTATGATAAACTGAATTGTTTGAAATAGAATTGTTTTGACATATAACTGTCTATAAACTAAAAACTCTACTTTTACTAAACTGAATTGTTTGAAACTTTTATCATAATGACTTAATTTGGCGTTAAATGACCTAAAATGGTTGATAAGCCATAAAACAAAATGACCAACCAACCAACTCGAAGTGGTAGTACGTATTTAATTCCAATCTATGGATCAAATAGATCTTTTTGAAAATTGTTGGTATGGATGGGAATACTTGATATCATAACTGTAAATTATTTATATTAAGAATAATTACTTGAAGCTATAATTATTTGTTAAGGATTATTATTATTTGTCACTTAAAACCATATAACTGTGTGCAAATATGATTATGAAATAGGAATAATTGATTGAAACCCTATAATTATGTGTATCAGATGGTAATACTTGAAACCATACACCATCCTGTCTAAAGGACTTAGAGTATGTTGACCATATTACTAGCAGAGGAGTAACACATCCCTTCATCGAAAAAAAAAATGGTGTCCATGTTATAACTTTAAACTGGATCTGATGGTGAGGCTCCAGTTCAAGAGATCTGGGGAGTGTCGAGTACCTCTTCATTGTCATTATTCCCAGGTCCACTCTGACCTAGAGTGGTGGTATCCTAACAGGTAACATCTATGAGTCAAATAGATTTGTTTAAAATAGGAATACTTGAAGTTACATAACCATGTGCCAAAAAGTCTTAAGAAATAACTACACAAAAAATGTTAATATGAACAGGCAATGAATGTGATCTCCTAACCTCTTGGCATAGAATAACCCTAGACAGTTTAACATGCTGTTAAAATCAATCAATCATTGAAACCATACAGCTGTATATAACTATATAACTCTATAAAAAAAGCCTCTTAACTAACAACTATGGAAAAAATGTAAATATAAACTTACAATGAATGCAATTCCCTAACTATTGCATAGACAGGTTGACATACCATTAAAATTAAACAATCATTAGTCAGGCTGTAAATGAATATTATTAAGCGGAGTTCAACTGGTTTAAATTCAGAGTTTTTCTTTGGTCAGTTGCTGAATGAAAAAGAGCTCAGTCTGTCTTAGTATTAACTCATAGATGGAGAGAGTAGTTGTATCCATACCATTCACAAGGGTATTAGTGCTATGTGAAGTGCAAACAGTCTTGTCCAGGATTTGAACTCGTGTCGCTGAGTCCATTTCTTATGATGATAACAGTTTCATCATGAGTGTCTTCCAATAAGCATGTATACAAGACAAAACACTGGAGGATTTGAAATTTCAAAATTAATGGAAGAATTTTTAAAGGAAGATGCAACAAAAACAACACATTAACTAGTTAGTATAATTCATTAAAACAAAAAAGATTTTTTTATGGATAAGGAATCCAGCAGATGATTTTATTGGATGACAAATTTGTCTTCTTGTTGCTACAGCAATGGTCTAACATCTGATTGTAAAGTTATTATTAGAAGTTTTAATGCTACCTATGGACCTTTGACAGACCAATTAATTAGGGATTTCAAAGCATGATATTGTAACCTGTGTAAACAAGGGACTGCCGAAATAAATCGTGTGAATTGAGAACTAGAAGAAAATGTGAGGGCATTGAGAAAATTATATAATCACAAGGAAATCACGTGGTCAGTGATTTGGAGGCTGAGGGTGGTCCCAGGGTTGAGAAGCATGAAGAAGAAAGGTGCTGAAATACGTATTTCAATGTGGGTTAAAGAGATACAGTGAAAATCTGAAGATATGTAAACCTTTGCAGTTCCTGACTGACTCAAATATGTGTCCCATGTGGTGTCAATTATAGCAGTCCTTTATCTCTCTGTCTCTGTCTCTGTCTCATATAAAGCCTTATGTGGTAATAAAGAAGAGAGTTATATTTTATAAACAAGAATTATCGTTCCTTCATTGGCTATACAACATTACATGCTCAACTTGTGATCATCACTTATTTTACTCTATGCACAACTTGTGAACAAATCCAAGTTCAAGATATTAATAAATTATTTGAAACGAAATGCAGATTCCTTCTTTTATGATGTAAAACACAATTCATTTGAAAGGTAAGCCAAGGGAAAATTTTGATGATTAAATCATAATGCTATGAATTTGTATGAATAAAAGATTTTGTCTATGAAATACTGGATGCTTTTTCATCATTCTTATGGCCTGTTGGTTGGGTTTGGAGTGTTACAACATACAATGAGAAAAAGCTTCATTTAACACAAGACAAACAAGGAACATCTAATAAACAATTTTTATAAAACAAAAAAACGTCAACTTGGATTTGAATGTTCAGAAGTTCTCCTTTATGAGTAGTAAATTTTCGAAGTGGTGGAAAGTCAGATATCAAGAAACAGGGTAAAGGAGGAGAATGTTTTTAAAGAGTACTTATTCCTTTTTTCTTTTCTTTTCTTTTCTTTCTTTTATGGTCAAGTAGTGGAACTAGCAGAGAGGTAGTTTCGGCTCTTAACTCGAGGGCGGACGTTACTTCTCTCCTGGTTATCGCGTCTACGTTCTTCTTGTGTCTCCTTTTGTTCTCACTGATTTGGTTCACAGAAAACCTGAGTATTTATATCTCTTCACCGGCTCCAAATTCGCTACTCCAAAATCCTTCTAATTTTGGCGCGACCGCTTCCCATTGGCTACTTTACTTTTTATTATTTTTCTTTTTTCTGATTTTTAACCGGATGGATGCGTGGAGCCTTATGCGTGGCGACGCATTTATACATTTTGTATGTGGCAGCCGACGAGTCAACATCCGGTTGGGAGTTTTATTGTTAATTCCTAAATCCCCACAATACATCGCCACCCGAAATAGCGGAGCTATTGCAAGAATCTCTCTTGAGTGTGTTGGTAATTCGTGGAGTGTGTTTAGGTTTCTTACTATTGTTATGACCTATGTAGGAAGGTGAGTCATTTTGTTATTACCTCTTTTATGTGTAGTAAATATGGTCATTGTGCTTCGCAAAGCGAACACGTCTGCCTGAGCGTGTGACAGTAGGTTCTTCGGGTGTGTCCTGTGTTTGAGATGCCGTGTCTCCTGATGTATTGTCGTTTGCTGTCCACCGTTTGGTGTTTTTGCTGCCAGTGTTACCATTGTTGTTAGCACCACGGAACTTAACTGGTTTCAGCCTTTCTATCGAGACTGTTTGCTTCTCTCCGGTTATCGCGTCTACGTTCTTCTTGTGTCTCCTTTTGTTCTCACTGATTTGGTTCACAGAAAACCTGAGTATTTATCTCTCTTCACCGGCTCCAAATTCACTACTCCAAAATCCTAATTTTGACGCGACTGCTTCCCATTGGCTACTTTACTTTTTATTATTTTTCTTTTTTCTGATTTTTAATCGGATGGATGCGTGGAGCCTTATGCGTGGCGACGCGTTTATACATTTTGTATGTGGCAGCCGACGAGTCAACATCCGGTTGGGAGTTTTATTGTTAATTCCTAAATCCCCACATTCTAATATAAGGAGTTATTGTCAGTTTATTTTGATACTAAATATTCTTTTTCATCTATATTATTAATTATTATTCTTTTTTATCTTTATTTTTGCTCTATATTTATATTAATTCAATATCTGTTGGAATTAATCAAAGGGAAAATCTTTCAATTGTCTTTAGTAATTAGCATGGAGGACTTTGAAAAATAATAAATAAACAATTTAAGTTTTTTTACTTAGTTTGGTTTGGTTAGTTTTACAGCATATCAACCCTTGCTGGGTTTGGTTGGTCAGTTTTATGGCATGTCAACCTTTGCTGGGTTATTTAATGCTAAAGCTTTTTTTTTACAAGTAACTAATGAAAATAATCATTTGTAAGCAGTTGTTAGTTCAACTGGCTATTCTTGCTTCTAATAACTTCCTTGAATGTTTATAAGACAAATGATGAAATATTTCATGAAGTTTGGTTTGTTGGTTTTATGGCCTGTCAACTCTTGTTAAGTTATTCAACACAAAAGACAGTCTATTTTTTTGGTGAAAGTGGATATGGGAGTAATGGCAATGTAAGAGTGACTCCACACTTCCCAGACCTTTAGAAATGGAGGCTAACCACTAGATACAATTCAGTGTTATACCCAGGACACAGACATAATGTATTATCAAGATTATATAGTACTGTTGAAGGTAAATTTAATTTTAACCATAATAAGAAATATTGTTTCAAATAACTAAGAATAATAATCTTTTGTAAACAATTATAACTTCTAGTCACTATTATTAATACAAATAATTTGGACACACTTATATAATATCAAGTATTTCTATTGAATACAAATAATTTTCAAACATCTTTTTGACTCATAGATGAGACCTTAATGAGTACCATCATGCTGGGTCAGAGTAGGCCTGGGAGTAATGGTAAGATAGGAGTGACTCCATACTCCACAGAGCTCCAGAATTAGAAACTCACTATAGAATGCCAATTACTGTCATACCTAAGACACTTCTTTGGAAGGAGTTTGGATTAAGACTGCAGAAAATACAGTTGGCCGATTTCTTACCCTGCTCAAAGGATTGTTGTTTTAGAGGACTTCATGTCATGCAACAGTTTCATTTAAGTCAGTACATTCTAATTAATTGGTTAGTTTTATAGAATATCAATTATTGTTGGGTGATTCCTATGATGAACTCAGTTCAACAATTATAGTCTCCAATTGTATAAGGCCATAAAAATATATTTTCACTGTCCTTTTAAACAGGTAAACACTATATGCAGTGGAACTGCCTGGTTCTAGGGGGCCTTACCCATCAAGTAATACCTGGTTGGCAGGGCTGAGTTTATTTCTTGGTGCCTGAGGTACCCCGAAAATAGGGGGGGCTGATGGGATCAAGCATTTTTTAAGAGAGAGCCCCACATGTCTTGATTTGAGCATGGCTTCCTACAATAAGATGACCTTGTGGGTGGTTGGATATATATCAAACACTATACAGAGTGGTAATATCAATGTTTTAAGAACTAATGTATTAATAAAGTTAAAGATTATTTTCCAGCTGTACCCAACGACTCGACCGACCTCAGCTGCCCGCGACGACTGTCCAGCTGAACTCAACGACTCGACCGACCTCAGCTTACCAGCATCAAATATCTAGCTCAACTCAACGACTCGACCTACGCCAGCAACCCTCGTCGAGCGCCCAGCTGCGAACATCTACAACGCGACTATACCAGCTAACGACATAACCCATTCTAGCTGAAGACTACATACAACCGCCACGGACATTTACATACACGCTTGTAAATACGACAAATAAATTGTCATTTGTTATAACTATTATCTCACCTTTGTTCCTTCATATTGTTTTGGCTGTTCTCATTCACATAATTCATTTGCGGGGTCGACATACTTATCGGCTCCGCAACAAGTGGTGACCCCGAACGTGAATACAACCAGAGCAATGGAGGGCAGCGGTGAGTCCGACACATTAATGGCAAACGTCACCGTGGCGTTGCCAACGTACAATCCAGATGTACATTCCTGGTTCCAACAAGTCGAAACCATCTTCCTCATGTTGAGGATAAAATCCCAGCGCATCAAAGTAGCCAACTTGATGCAGAAATTGCCACCAGACGTCATCAGCCGGATTACAGACGCTCTCGCCGAACTCCCAGAGAAAAACCCCTACGACTACCTTAAGGACATAATCCTTAAACGTACAGGCCGCTCTGAAGAAGAAATAATCCGGGACGTCCTTCAAAACATCACGATCGGAGACAGGACACCAGCCCAACTTTTAAGATTCATGAAGAGTCAGTTAGGCTCGAAGCATGTCTCAGAGACCGTCCTGCGAACCCTATGGATGGAACGACTACCATCATGGGTCTCGCAAATAATTGCTCCAATGTCCCGATCCACCGCATTGGACGACTTGGCCGATTCCGCTGATTTGGTGTTCGAACGATCCAACAACATCACCTCTGTCCAGGCACCAACATCGGAGTCACAAACAACAAAAGAGCTGCGGGCCATGAAAGAAATGATGGCAGACCTGCAAAAACAACTTCACGAGATGAAGGTCACCCGACGACAGAGGCCAAGGGACAGGACGCATAGTCGCCATCTACGCCCTCGAACCCCTAGTAATCACCGGACCAACGACGCAGACATCTGCTGGTACCACCAGACATTTGGAGACCAAGCAAAGAAATGCAGGCCACACTGCAAATTCACGGCGGCCCCGGAAAACTAGGAAACCGGAGGGTAACGACGACGAACCCATCCGGTATCGAACTAAAAAAATGTCGTCTCTTCTATATTTGGGACCGGAGGAATAAAATAAAATTCCTTGTAGACACGGGTGCGGGGCCATCAGCGTCATACCTCACACAATTGACCCATCCGCTAAGCCCACCCCACTCAAACTACAAGCAGCCAACGGTTCCACTATAGACACGTACGGTGGAAAGACGCTCTCTCTAAACATTGGCATGCGGCGTGACTACACTTGGACCTTCACGCTGACCAACGTCAAAATACCGATCCTCGGTGCAGACTTCCTGGCGCACTACGAACTATCGGTTCACATGAACCCACGAACATTGTCGGATACCTTGACGAACCTCCACGTCATAGGGACGCCAGCACGACACAGCACCATGGGGATCGGAATCGCAGCATGCCGTGGCCAGGATTACGTGGACATCCTGAATCAGTTCGTGGATATAACGCAACCATTCAAATCCACTGATTCGGGTGTCCACCAAACGCAACACCACATCAAAACGAGTGGCCCACCAGCACACTCTCAACCCAGACGACTCGCGCCACACAAACTGGCTTATGCTAAGGAGCAGTTCGAGCAGATGCTAAACGACGGCATCATACGACCCTCGGACAGCCCCTACGCTTCACCTCTACACCTGGTACCGAAACCTGGAAGCAAGGAGTTCCGGAAATGCGTCGATTACAGGAAACTGAACGCTTCCACAGTTCCTGATCGATATCCGGTACCCCACATCCACGATTTTGCTTCCGGACTGCAGGGTTCTCGTATCTTCTCGAAAATAGACCTTACAAAAGCATACCATCAGATCCCTGTAGCTCCGGAAGACATCCCAAAGACAGCAGTTACGACACCGTTTGGCCTATATGAATTCCTAAAAATGCCATTCGGTTTACGTAACGCTGCACAAACCTTCCAGCGCTTGATGGACGAAGTCCTGCGTGGTCTACCCTATGTATATGCGTACATCGACGATATCCTGGTAGCCAGCAAAGATGATGATTCTCACAAACAACACCTACGTGAAGTGTTCAGACGACTTTCACATTACGGATTACGTCTGAACCTTGACAAGTGTGTCTTCGGGGCGCCCAGCATCGAATTCCTTGGACACAACACCGATGCTGAAGGAATAAACCCTCTACCGACGAAGATCAGTGCAATCCAGGATTTTCCAATGCCGACGTCGATGAAACAGCTGCGACGTTTCATTGGAATGATAAACTTCTACAGAAGGTTCATCCCAAAGTGTTCCACTATTCTCCAACCTCTTACGAACTTACTACAGAGGAAGAATAGGAACATTTCACTTGAAACGGACGCTCTTCACGCATTCAACGCCGCAAAGACCGCGCTGGTGAACTTCACCAAACTCTCGTACATCAAGGACGACCCAAAAACGCATCTCGCCTTTACGACTGACGCATCAGACGCCGGAGTAGGAGCTGTAGTTGAACAGGAATACAACTCCCAACGCAAACCAATCGCATTCTTTTCGGCCAAGCTTTCACCAGCACAGAGAAGGTACAGTACCTTTTCACGAGAGTTGCTGGCCATATACTTGGCCGTCAAGCATTTCAGACACCTCCTAGAAGGCAGAGACTTCGTGATCTACACAGACCACAAACCGCTGACGACAGCAATGATAACTAACTCCGACAAATACACGGCTCGGGAAATTCGACATTTCGATTACTTGTCACAGTTTTCCACCGACATACGTCACGTCAAGGGAAAGGATAACACGGTCGCAGACACTTTATCCCGGACAGATATCCACGCTCTGGATAGCGATGTTCTGAGTCAGGATTTAATCGCAAAAGAACAAAAATCCGACTCAACATTACAAGAGGTGAAAACGAACACCTCCCTGAAACTTCAGGAGTTCCCAGTACCTCTCAGCGACGGAAGACTGTACTGCGACATCAGCCAGGCCAACCCAAGGCCCTACGTCCCCCCGGCATTACGAAAACAAGTATTTCGACACTTACACGGATTGTCACACCCGAGTAAACATGCGACCGTCAAACTCATTGCTGAACGCTTCGTCTGGCCCAACATGAACACAAACATCCGCGAATGGGTCCCTACGTGTCTAAAATGCCAACAGTGTAAAATCCACCGGCACACAAAATCTCCTATTGGCACCTTCAGCAGTCCTGACGCACGGTTTTCCCACTTACACATCGACCTGGTTGGACCAATGCCAATGTGTCAGGACTACCAATATCTATTGACGGTGGTGGACCGCTTCTCACGATGGCCCACTGCTGTGCCTATCAAGGACATCTCAGCAAGCACTGTTGCCAAGACCATACTGAAAGAATGGATAAGTACGTTTGGTACACCTCAAGTTATCACAACCGATAGAGGAGCACAGTTCCAATCATCCCTCTTCCAGGAATTCTCGAACCTACTCGGCGTCAAACACATAAAAACGACTGCGTACCACCCACAGGCTAACGGCCTTGTTGAGAGGTTCCACAGATCTTTAAAAACCTCTTTGGCCGCTAGAACTGACTCAACAAACTGGGTGGATGAATTGCCTCTGATCCTCCTCGCATGGAGAAACACTGTCAAGGAAGACATTGGATGTTCGCCTGCCGAACTTGTCTTCGGCACACCGCTCTCACTCCCGGGTGAATATTTCAACGACTCCCTCGACACAGCTTCAAAGCCATCAACCCCGTTCATCCAGGAGCTCCGCCACAAGATGGCACGTTTAAAATATACCCCTCCTCGACATTCATACCACAACATCTCCGGGACTGTAAAACCGCTCACACCAACCTACCAAGGTCCATTTAAAGTGATACGACACTCCAACAAACACATCACGATTAGGCGCGGTAATACGACTGATACTGTTTCTATCAACAGGACTAAACCAGCGTTTTTGGAGAATCAACACCCCACGGAATCAACAACACCTTCTTCCGAAAGTGCCCCAACGCCATCACGTCAGCAAACCCGATCTGGAAGGAAGGTCACTTTCCCTAGGAACTTACGGACCGATTATTACTACTAATTGATGGACGATCAATTATCTAGGGAGAGGGCCTTGCCGCGACCTGCCGATAAACCTAAACATATCAAGTTACACGCCCGCGTTAGGACAATTATATCCGAGTACGACCGGAACTGACTAAGCCCTTTTTCTTTCTAGCGACCTTGACATCTCGTTATAGCTAAAAGAAAAAGATGAATTAAAATTAATAACATTCACAAAGCACTTCGGCCAAAAATAACCTGATAAGACTTGAACTAATAGTCGTCGCCAGCCTATAGCAGGTTAGAAAAATACTTTAGGGCTACACTCATTTTTTATCAAAGAATTTTATATTCACGCGGCTGAGCTGTGTGTCACAGCACTATCGTGATATCAACGGGCCCTTTTTAACGCTCGTCGGCACGCTCTTAGCGGCGTTCTTTTGTGTCCTGTGGTGGGGCGCTCTCGACCGGCTGTGGTTGCGTGCTGCACGGTTCGGTCGGGTGTGTTCCACCACCTCTGGCCTCAGGGGGCCGTCCCCCCAGGCTTTAACCCTCTTCGGAGGGGTTGGGTTTATCGCACGGCGCCTGAGGCGCCCCGAAAAGGGGAATGCCGACGGGGTCCGAGGCATTTTTGGAACTGCCTATCGCGTTGGGCTTCGGCCCTGCGACAGGACCCACCTTAAAAACGGCCTTGTGCCATATTCGTACGTTGGTGGGACGTAGGATAAATACAGCACGCTCTTAGCGGCGAGCGCCCCGGGGCCTGTTCTGGACTTCGGTCCGGAGCATGGCCCTGGAAAAGGAACAATGGCAGACTTGGGGCCTTTAATTAGGCACCTAGTTTCGACTAGGCTACCTTCGGGTGGGCGAGCTGCATTTTTGTCTCCTTTGTCCCCCTTGGACGGCACTAGACCATGCGTCTAGTTTAAGCCGTAAACTGGCATACGTGCCCGGACCCACATTTCGGTTCGTCAAACTGCTTGCCTCATCAGGCTCACATTGCACTAAGTGAGCCGATGAGCAGCACAGACAAGCAGGGTTCGAGTCTCGTCTCGTTCCCGACCTTCCCCTCCCCTTTATCCCCACTTTAATTGGCCTTCGGGCTTTTGACCTTGTGTCAAGTCGTGTCTGGTGGGAGGCAGCGACAAATATTCGGCACGCTCTTAGCGGCGTTCTTTTATGTCCTGTGGTGGGGCGCTCTCGACCGGCTGTGATTGCGTGCTGCACGGTTCGGTCTGGTGTGTTCCACCACTGGATACATCACCTCTGGCCTCAGGGGGCCGTCCCCCTAGGCTTTAACCCTCTTCGGAGGGGTTGGGTTTATCGCACGGCGCCTGAGGCGCCCCGAAAAGGGGAATGCCGACGGGGTCCGAGGCATTTTTGGAACTGCCTATCGCGTTGGGCTTCGGCCCTGCGACAGGACCCACCTTAAAAACGGCCTTGTGCCATATTCGTACGTTGGTGGGACGTAGGATAAATACAGCACGCTCTTAGCGGCGAGCGCCCCGGGGCCTGTTCTGGACTTCGGTCCGGAGCATGGCCCTGGAAAAGGAACAATGGCAGACTTGGGGCCTTTAATTAGGCACCTAGTTTCGACTAGGCTACCTTCGGGTGGGCGAGCTGCATTTTTGTCTCCTTTGTCCCCCTTGGACGGCACTAGACCATGCGTCCAGTTTAAGCCGCAAACTGGCATACGTGCCCGGACCCACATTTCGGTTCGTGAAACTGCTTGCCTCATCAGGCTCACATTGCACTAAGTGAGCCGATGAGCAGCACAGACAAGCAGGGTTCGAGTCTCGGCTCGTTCCCGACCTCCCCTCCCCTTTATCCCCACTTTAATTGGCCTTCGGGCTTTTGACCTTGTGTCAAGTCGTGTCTGGTGGGAGGCAGCGACAAATACACGGCACGCTCTTAGCGAAGCTCTTTAAGGAGGAATCCTGCATTTTGTGCGGTCGCATTCACCTTAACTTCCGACGTTGATCCCACTTCTCGTGGTAGATCTGCCTTTCACCCACCTACATAGGTATGCACAAAGGTCCTTTTTAGGACCATAAGAGGTCACTGTCTGCGGGTCAGAGCATCTCTGGCGGTCAGTAATGATCAGTCGAAGTAGACGGCCAGGCAGCAAACACGAAGACAGATTCTAAGACCAACCGGTCTTAACTCTCACTCGGTTCCGATAGTCCGATAAGCTGCGCAGCGCTAATGGCACGGTCCAGCCTTTAGCTACTGCTTCGCTATCTGCGCAGCGCTAAGATAACGCCCATCTTAGCCTCGGCCTTCTGGCCTGTCCGCACGTCCGCACGGCTTTGACCCGACAAAGCCTTCTTTCCTGTCCGCTCGTCCGCACGGCTTTGACCCGACAAAGCCTTCGTTCCCGTCCGCTCGTCCGCACGGCTTTGACACGACAAAGCTTTCACTCCCGTCCGATACGTCCGCACGGCTAGGGGGCCCAGCAAGGCCCTAGCCTTTCCTCGACCTCAACGCTCTTGCAAGGTGCAACGTAGTCCACGTAACGACTCCTAACTCACGTACGACTCGCCGTACGAGCCAGCAACCGGGTCGATACACCCCTAGTTAACCACAACATACCGTCATAACCGGGGATATCGATCTACCAACCTCGACCGACCTCAGCTGCCCGCGACGACTGTCCAGCTGTACCCAACGACTCGACCGACCTCAGCTGCCCGCGACGACTGTCCAGCTGAACTCAACGACTCGACCGACCTCAGCTTACCAGCATCAAACATCTAGCTCAACTCAACGACTCGACCTACGCCAGCAACCCTCGTCGAGCGCCCAGCTGCGAACATCTACAACGCGACTATACCAGCTAACGACATAACCCATTCTAGCTGAAGACTACATACAACCGCCACGGACATTTACATACACGCTTGTAAACACGACAAATAAATTGTCATTTGTTATAACTATTATCTCACCTTTGTTCCTTCATATTGTTTTGGCTGTTCTCATCCACATAATTCATTTGCGGGGTCGACATACTTATCGGCTCCGCAACAATTTTCTCCTGTCAGTGAGGCTTAGAACATCCTGACTGTATTCCATGAAGAGGCGTAAGAGCCTCCCCGCCCTAAAAAAGGGGTTGTACTGTGTATGCCACTGTCATAAATTGTTAAAAAAAAAAAGAATTAAAGGAATCAATAAATCAATGTATATTTAAAAGGAGAAAGAAGAATAAGGTAACTATAAATATTTATCTGTTTTTAATAAATTATCATAAATTAAAAAAAAAACCGTGAGTTTCGCCCCTTGAAACGTTAAGTTAATCAATGAACGCGGAGAAGGAAAATTTGATTAAAAGTAGACAAGAATTTTCATTGACGACAACTTTATAAAGGAACTGACAGAAAAAGTTTTTGAAGACTATTGGAAGGGGAAAAATTCCGAAACAGTAAAATATTTTGAAGTGGGATTTATTTTGCTGAAGAAAGAAGAAATTAGTATTTATAATTTTCTCTCCCCGGAAGATAAAGGAAACTTAATGTTTATTTCAATTGTTCCCTGTGTGTTTAAAAAAACAAAATCATCTGCCGTAAGAATTGAAGACTGATTTGTTTCTCCTAAAGAAGAAAATAGTATTTTCTTGAAACTTCTATGGACTTTTGTGTGTTATTGATTACATTCATGTTTACTTCATGTGTTGAAATAAATTATTTCAACTTATGTTGTCGTCTCAATTTTCTCGAGTTTTAATACTTGTTGAAATTGAATTTTTTTTTTTTTATGAACAACATCTTTTTAATTTATTTTCTTGGATATTCCTTTTCCAAAACAATAGTTGGTTTACTGACTTTACTTATGCTACGATGACTGCTTGAAAAAAAAAAAAAAAAGACAGCGTGGAGTATCCCTTCGTTACCATTACTCTCAGCTCTATTCTGAGAACTGAAGTGTTATTACCTGATAGGTTCCCTTCTATGGATCCAATAGATATATTTGCAACTTATTTGTATAATACATAAAAAATGTAAACATTAATGTACAATTCTCTAACCTATAGGCATGAAATAACCCTAGACAGTTTGACGTGCCGTTAAATCAATCAATTATTAATAAAATGTAAAATCCTCCAGATTATATAGTAGATGTGTGCAAAAATTCCAAGTGCTCTTTTTTAAAAAACTAGAGACTGAATACACTGAAAACATTTTTTTCATTAGAGGCTTTCATACGTAATTATTTACAATTAATTGAATTCTAGTCTGATTTTATTCTAATCTGGGACATTTTAAAGAATGGACTTTGGTAGGAATGAAATTCTGAAATATGGCCAAAAGAGGGCATGGAAAAAAAAATTTGATAAACATTGTACCGTATTAATTCTTTGTCTAATGGCATGTTAACTTTCGTGGGTTATTTAAGCCATCCTTGTAGAGGAACAGTAGCTGGAGGAATAAGAGAGTTCATACTTTTCCCTTGGGTATTAGTCTAAAAGTGAATGCAATCATGCGACTGAAGTTCAAACTCATTCACTACAATATTGCAGACCATCATGTTAGCAAGTGCACAATGGAGACTCCTCCCACTAAGTTTTCTATTTGATTTTGGAGTTGCAACTGAGATGCGGAAACGGTTATGTAATTTGAGAGACTTTTTTTCGTTTTTTTCTCCTATTGGGGCTACCAAAGATGACGAGAAGATGACAAGAAGAACTTTCTTCTTTCTCTAATGACAGTTGGAAACCCCATCATAAAAGCTAGTAATAAAGTGGGAAAGTATAAAATATAATGTGTTTGTCAGTTATTTTCGTCTGCTAGGCAGGAATAATGATCAAGAAACTTTGATATCTGTCCTGGTAAAGCGTCTGCTAGGGCCGCTTGCAATGCAAACAATATCTAATAAAACATAGACTGGCAGAAGGCCACAATATTAAGGGAGATATCAATTGGACTAACTGGAAATATTTTACGTAATGAATTTGTTCGCTACCACTAATATAGGCAGTTACTATCTTTTCTTAGCTTGACTCGAGGTTAGGAGTATGGAGTGCCCATTGAGAATCGAACTCACAAACTGTGGTTTGCTAGACTAGCTTACTAACCATTACAGTATAAAAGGTGCATGTCGAAAATGCATAGCCAATGGTGACGACTATGTGAAAAAAACAGTGTTTTTTTGTAGCTGAAAGCTTGCTCTATACAGTGTTGTTGTGTTACCTGCATTTGTTTTGATTTTGATAGAAATAAATAAGAGGCATTACTTTCGGGACAACCTAGCAAATTATAGAAAAAAAAATCAATTAAAAAATCGCCCAATATACAAAAAGTTACCTCCCTTTATTTACTTAATCTTTTAAAAAAAGCAAGTAAAAATGTTGTACTCTCCTTTGCGAGCCAGGAAAACGTTTTTTTTTAATGTATATTTCTTAATAGATATTATTTTTAAATTCCTTTATTTGATTTTTAAAGGAAAATATTTCAAGGAGGAAAATTAGCGAATAAAGTAAGCTAATAACCTCTTTTGCGGAAAGTTTTTGTGTTGCTTAGCAACGATACTTACTTCCTTCTCGATCTTGGTTGAAAGCTATTTTTTGGGGAAAAATTTCGGATTTTATGGTTTTGTTTACAAGAGAAATTACACGACCCCATTAATTCTGAGGAGCAGGTAAGATATTAATTCATATATATATATATATATATATATATATATATATATATATTTTCCCAGTATTTATTAATTTAAAAAAAAATGATTGTTTACTAAACCAATAAAAATTAAAACACTTTAAATTGTTTTAATCTAAAAGTTAAGAATAAAATTTCCTAACTTAAAACATTTGAATAATTATTAAAAACGTAATTTAATTTTCAGCGAGAGAGAGAGAGAGAGAGAGAGAGAGAGAGAGAGAGAGAGAGAGAGAGAGAGAGAGAGAGAGAGATCAGAACGTAGACTTTTTAACAGTTTTAGGAAAAAATTTTGTTCAATAAATTGTTCCAATGATAATAATGATAATTATAATAGTAACTTACTTAATTATTCATTTAATTATTCAAATCGTGGGAGTCTCCGTGGTGTAGTGGCTAACTTGCAACATCGTAGGAAGTGAGTTCGAACTACAGTCGTACTGTTATATTCACTTTAGGACTAATACCCTTGGGAAAGATATGAACATACTCATCTTCTCAGCAAGTGTTAAATAGTACCAATGTTGTTCTTTTACAAAGATAGCTTAGACATTAAATAACCCACTAAATGCCATGAAACGAAGAAACCAAACCAAACCAAACCAAATAATTTAATTTTATGCACCTGATTAAAAGTAAAAAAAAAAAAATTAAAAAAAAATAGAAAAATAAAAAAATTTCAAAAATACAAAATTATCACTACTGTTAGTCGAGATTTCTTGAGGGTATATAACACTAGACGTACGTTCAATCATCAGAACAAAGTTTAGAATATCAAATTTTCTAGTCACTTTAGGAAATTAGAGATGACTTGCAAGGAATCTAAAAAAAATGATGCAAGTTAGTCATTTTGGTCTGTGAATTTTGATGTATTGCTCTTCTAACAGCTTTCAAGGGTATCTTATTCAGGCAAAGTATGTTAAGAAAGAATCAATTTGAAGAGCAAACAAAGGCGTATGACAGACTTTCTTTGTGGTGAAAGTGAAATACTGTAATTTGGAAAGCAATTATCAGCTCGGGTTGAACAGACGTAGGTCAATTTTTAGCCACTAAGAGAGAGAGAGAGAGAGAGGGAGAGAGAGAGGAACCAAAATCTGTTTGAATTAATGAGGCTGTAAATTAAAAAAAAAGAAAAAGAAAAATCATCGACCATGTACTTAATTACGAATGCAGAAATTTTTTGGAATAATGTCTTTTATGTACTTTTAATTAAGAGTAGAGATAAGCAGTTATCATCAGTGTAATTGTAATTAAGAGAATTGAAATTTAAAAAAAAAGTTTATCGTTCATGTACTTTTAATTAAGAATGCAGGAAAACATTCATAATAAAATTATAGGACTTACACTCCAATAATTTAAAATGGGCGGTATGCCACTTGTTCCCGAAACAAAGATGGTGAACCCACATAAACAGTCTCGGGAAACCTTTGGCTAGGAGAACCACGTGATCAGTGTCTAAAACTACGTCCTCATTCAAATTTTGTCCCGTGTTTTTGGAGCCAACTCCAAGACACGTATTTTCTATAAATACTTCGTCTTCAAACAATCTAGCTCTTTTTCACATTTTCACTTGCAGGGCTAACACACTCTCTCCAGTGTGACTTCCAGAGAGAATACTATCACTCTTTCATATTCACCAACAGCCGTCAAACGCCACAAAAATGTATAAACCATGCAAACGTTCCTTTCATTAAACAATCTAGCTCTTTTTCACATTTTCACTTGCAGGGCTAACACACTCTCTCCAGTGTGACTTCCAGAGAGAATACTATCACTCTTTCATATTCATCAACAGTCGTCAAACGCCACAAAAATGTATATACCATGCAAACGTTCCTTTCATTAGTATACCTTGTCAGTGAGACTTTTTCCAGCCTCGAAAACAGCAATTGCGTCGAACTACAGAAAGAAACGAACATTTAGAAATACGTAATCAAAATGCTCAATTATTAGTTAGTCCTTTTTTGTAGTTTTAGTTGTGTTAGTCACACACACACACACACACACACACACACACACACACACACACACACACACACACACACACACACACACACACACACAGAGGATTATTTCACGGACAGTAATAGAACAATAGTAATGTTTTAAATGTTTTCACTGTATGTATTGTTAAGATATAAATTTGTTTTGTTTATGTCGCTAGTTTTGAATGTTCCTTTTGTCTGCACCGTTTCATATCGTTTACACATCTTTCATATCATTACTTAATTTACTACATTTGTCTCCATGTGCCTATTTTGCCTTTTTCCATATCAACCAAACATAACATACAACTAAGCAAAACATATACAAAACTACAACGTAAATTTTGGGGGACCAAACATATCTACCAAATAACATGTCCCCCTACAAAATCATCAATGACACTATTAGCTCTTTTGTGTCGAAGTGCATATATCTAGGTGCAATAATGCATATGTGTGTAGGAGCAAGCATTTCTGTATGTCTAGGTGTAGCGTATATTGTTGGAATTTGTAAATTCGGTAGTTAATGTCTGCTCGAATATGACAGGCTGTTTTGAAGTTGTACCGTTATCCCCCGTCCCTACTTTTACTTAACTTAGACTCGCCAGAGATCTCCCACTTTTTTTTTCAGCACTTGAACAGAAGGCACTGCCTACCGCTCTCTTTTGCTTTGTGAGCACTTATTTATTCGCCTTCGACTTTAGGCAGTTTTTCTTAAGCAAGGTGGTTTGAGTAAAAGGCCCATTAGTCGCTTAGGCTAAGCCTCTTTTCTTTACAGGTTTTTTTGTTACTTGCTGAAACAATAAGCCTACTGCAGGCTAATTGTGGTTTTGTTATGCTGTCCCCCTTCAAAAGAAAGTTGAGTCTAAGGTCTGGAGGCGGAGTATTAGACTCTTTTGCTGAAGCAGTTGATCGAGTCAGTAGATTCCGCAAATGCCTCCGTAGACTCAACTGAAGTTTAGTATATGGGTGGTTCACATACACTATACGCTAATTTGTAGTTATTTATGTAGCGCTGAACAAAATAACAAAACTTCTTTGAAGAACAACAATGAATGGTTTATTTTTATGACAGAAAGTAGACTTGTGTCACAGTGAGAAAAAGTTCTTTTTGGATATCAGGTAGCAGTGTCTTAGGTAAGTACGCCAGTTCTTTAGTTCTTTAGTGTATTGCAGGTAGTAGCGTTAGTTCTTTTGTGTGTGTAGCTGGTAGCCACCGTTATCTTCTTTAGTGGGTATCTGGGGCAACAGTTATCTTCAGTGAAGATCGTCAATGCTGGGTTACCGTGGCAGGCTAAAGGAGAGAGGTCTTTCTTCTTTACTGGTCTTGTGCTCTCTTTCGGAGTTTGACGAAATTTCTGAGGTTGTGTTCGAGGCTGGAACAAGTATTGCATATGGACCCCGGCTAAGCTGTCAAAAGAAGAAATGCACCTGTGTAAATAACAAGTGCATCCGGTCGAAGATATCAGGGGGTGACCTTGACTGTCGAGGGGTTGAATTGAGTGCGAATTGTGACGCTCGCAGGAAGTAGGTGGTCGTCAAATTATTATATAACCCCGGCGACAGGAAGTTCAGATCAGTTGGAGTGAAGATGCTGGAATGAGAACCATGTCCCAGCAGAGGCTGGTTCTCCAGGCCCCCGGTTGAGCAGCCCAGGAGAACGGGAAAGAAATGCTCCTGTAGCCAGAAGAGTTCGGGGGTCAATATGTTGCAGTTCTGTTCAGTCTCCAACTCACCTCTCACACACAACCCTTTCAATAAAGTGAGAGGTATATTTTTCTAAAGAACTGTGTCCGCTTGTCGTTATTGCGTCGTTATGTTTCTGCATGTATATGTGTACGTTTAGTTGGTTGTGACTATACAACACAAGTCTAACCGAAAAGAAAGAAAAAGGTTGCAGAATGTATACATTTTCGTGGGGTTGACTGCTGGAAGTCAAAATGTAAGAGAGAGAGAGAGAGAGAGAAAGAGAGAGAGAGAGAGAGAGAGAGAGAGAGAGAGAGAGAGAGAGAGAGAGAGAGAGAGAGCTGTCTCTGTAAGTCAAAATGGGAAAGAGAAAGTGAGTGTGCTGACTCTGTCAGTCGCAATGGAGAGAATGAGTTCTTGAAAGACGAGAGTATATATAGGCAATCCTTGTCGTGCAGTAGGCTCAAAAATAGTGGGACAAAATCAAAGTTGCGGACGTAGTTGTGAGCACAAAACACGTGACTTTCCTGACCAATAGGTTACCGAGACTGATTAGTTTACCGACGTCCGCCATATTTGTTTCGGGAAAAGGTGGTTATCACGGCCATTTTAAGATATAGGAGTGTAAATCCTATATACCCCACCCTGCAGATTGGTAAATATTGAAAATATTTTTCAATATGTTCTCTAACGTGGAGGCTAATGTACGTGTCTATTGGCTTAGTAGTAATGAATGTAGGTGTATGTATCAACGTGAAAAATAGTTCGCACAAATATAGGAGTGTAAATCCTATAGAAGAAAATTCGAGTTGAAACCAGAAAGATACTCATCTCTAGGAGGAGAAAGCGGGGGTCTTCTCGAAGTTCGCTTAAAGAAATAGTAAACTTCGTTTTCAACAAGTCCACACAGGAAACTAGAAGAACACAGTTATCCAGCTTGATTCTACCCTAGAAAGAGAGGCCGCGAAAAGAACAAACCCTAAAAATTGGCTTCTAAAAGAACTTTGACATAAAATGCCAAAGATTGGTATCTTATCGTTAATAAAAGTTAAATTGACGGTAGGTGGTTGACGGCATTGCTTCGTGCAAGTTGGTCGTTATTTTTTTTATACTTTCTTCTTTTTTTGGTTATAATATTGTCGTTACGTGAATGTATTTCATTTTTGTTACCTAAAATTCAAAGTTATCGACAAGCATAGGGAAAAATATGCAAAGCTGAATTTTGTAAAATTTATTTCTCTTAAAATAAATTACTTTGTGGGAATTTGTTGGTTTGTTTATAAGAAATATAGACACACTTCTCTTTCAGGTAGCAAAAGTTAGCATTCACCTTTTTTGTCTTCTTTATTTTTTATACATTTCTCTTCTCTTTCGCCAAATCTAACAGTTACTGCTAGTTATTCTTGGACTAGACAGAGATAAAAACTTCTAGATAATTAAGGGAAAATTGCACTTTATATAGCGACTAGCATTCGGATAATTTTGTTAACCTTTCGTATGTTGGTTGTTGCAATTTAAAACCTAAAATCTAATATATTTATTTAATTGAGCACATTTCTCATGATATATATATATATATATATATATATATATATATATATATATATATATATATATAGATTGTTAGATATGTGCATATCTTTATGAGTATGCACAAGCTTAGGTACAGTGGATATGTAGCATTTACCCAACCATTCCACTATGGGCTGGATGTGACATAACGTCAATTTCTAAACAATAAATTTAATTTGAATTTTTTTTTCCTAGATCGATTGCCTAACCAAGACTAAAGAACCTACTATTTACTCATAGTTCGGAAGTGTAGTGTTCTGTGGACGGGTTTGATAAGACAAGTTGAAGAGACAGAATGGAGAAACGTGTTGCCTGTAGTAGTAGTAGTAGTAATTTTATATTAACCGTAACATCTACAAAGTACCAGAAGTTAGGGAAAGGGTTGTACAGTTATTTACAACATCAGTCTTTCAGGTGGCCGAACTTGCCAACGGCTTGTCATGTATTTTGCTTCATCGGGGCTTCCTGAATTAGTTGATGGAATGTTTGTTTCATTACTGGGAAGTTCTGTTAAGTCGTCCTCATGGCTGGAGATAAAACTGTATCTTGGGGTCATGGAAAAGTGTTTGCTTCTTGTTGATTTGTTCCCTGTGAGAAGCTAGTTTCTTCGCTCCTTTGGCGAATTACCCTGTCGGCTAGGTAATTACCCAACGAGTGTCCTTGATATGACACTAAACAATCTGATGGTGAGGTTCCAGTAATGCTGGAGTTTGGGGGAATGTGAGTACCCCTTCATTGCCATCGCTCCCGGGTCCATTCTGGCTCGGAGTGGTAGCACGTGACAGGGTCCTATCTAAGAGTCAAAGAAAACTAAACTGTGTACTTATGCTAAACTGAATTGCTTGAAAGAGAACTGAATTGCTGAAAATGGAACTGTTTTGACATTTAAAATGTGTACTTATGTTAAACTGAATTATTTGAAATAGAACAGTTTTTGTGTGCTAAACTGAATTGTTTGAAATAGAACTGTTTTTGACATTGAACCTGTGCACTTATACCAAACTGAATTGCTTGAAATAGGACTGTTTTGACATTTAACTGTGTGTAAACAAAAAATATACTTATACTAAACTGAATTGTTTGATACTTTTATCAAAATGACTTAATTCGGCATTAAATGACCCGTAAAACCAACCAATCAACCAACCAACCAACTAACCAAATTCTTTGGCGAAGATAATTCTTGTTGCACCGATACAAGCCTGAATCGGTCTTAACTAGAACCAACCTGGGCGAGAGTCATTTTTACTATGCATAGATTACTCTTAGATGTTTTTATCTAAACTAGCTGTCCTTTTTCAAAGGCGAGACGTTCTTTGATTCTATAGCGTTTGTCATGAATAATTTTTTGTTGGCCTTGAGCCAAATTTCCGTTTTTCTGTTCCATGAAATTCTTATTAAAGAGATTGCTTTGTGTAATGTTAGGGATCTGCGTACGAAGCTCTCTGCTCATGAGCTGCTCTGCTGGACTCTTACTCTGTTGTAGAGGAGAACAACGATAATTAAGCAGTGCTATGTAAGGGTCACTTTCTTTAACAGGTTTTTGATAGCTTGCATAGCTTCTTCAACCGCAACGTTTCCTTGTGAATAGTATGTGTTATTTGTTAGGAGTAGAAAATCGAAATCATTTATATAGTTCATATATTCTCTTGAACTGAACCGGTATCATTATTTGTTTTGATCATCTCTGGGATTCCATACTAAGCGAATATTGTAATTCTCTGTCGCGCTGGCTGAAGTGGTTGTTCGTAGATGGACTATTTCAATACACCTAGAAAAATAGTCGATAATCAGAAGACGAATGTGTCCTTTGAATTTAAAAAATCCATTCCTAATCTCTGTAATGGATATTCGGGTAATTTGGTGGGTTTTAGTTCTTCTTGGGAGTATTTTCTTTCTTTTTCATTCATACCACATATTCCTACCTTGTCAGGAATTTGTTTTGAGAGGCCAGGCCCCCACACACTTTCATGAGCTCGTGCTCGACATTTGACGATACTTTGGTGTCTTTCGTGTAGATGCTCAAGTATGTCTTTCTGAAGATCAGCAAGAATAACGAATATGCTCTTGTACAGTAGGAGTCCTTGGTAAACTGTAGATCTTGATTAACAAACCAGTGTCAGGTTATATTTGCGAGATGTGTCACAAGTATAAAATAAAGTTTGGCGGCTGTACGTGTTCCTCGCAAGTAATTTCCCGAACAAAACAAAAACAAAATCTGAATAACTATAAAATAAAGGTTTATTATTCAGTGGGAATATGTACCAAAGAACTCACAATGTTGTTGTTGTCGTTGTTGTCGATTTCGCCTTTGGTGTAAGTGGAAATGGCAATGTCTTTGCTAGACAGCGTGGCGTCTCTCGTGTTTTGGTGGGTGAGGGAGCAGTCCAGTAGCGTAACATAGGTTCCTTGTTGTTAGCGGCGAGATCTCTGTTGAATTGGTCAATCGCTTTCTTTTTATAACTCCTAAGAGGATCAAAACGGGTATGAATGTTTTTTTTTGTGGGGAAAGTACTTGATTGGTTAAAAAATCTATGGGTGCGAATTTTGTATATTGTAGTTTGGATCCTTTTTTTCTAGAATGTTCTAATGTTTGTTGATTGGCTTAAAAATCTATGGGCGCGAATTTTGTGTATGTTGTTTGGATCCTTTTTTTCTAGAATGTTCTAATGTTTGTTGATTGGTTTAAAAATGTGAGTGCGATGTTTGTGTATGTATATGAAATTTACGCTACACCAGTATTGTTTGATTTGAGGATCTCACCTTGATGTTTTAGGCCAGTGGTCAATATTGTAATAATTGATGTAAATAATTTTACCTGAGTCTGATTTTCTTGAGGTGTTAATCACTCACTGAAATATTTCCAATGCTTGCGCGAATAAACACATATCTCTCCGTCTCCTGCTACATATTTTGTTTAACTGGTCTACTCTCTGATGCATAGAACATATCGTCTGATGTAGTGATTTTTTTTTCTGCAGAGTATGTGATGTTGTAAGAGAATTTCATCAGTCTCATGTGGAAATGTTGGATTCTTGCTGTCAGTCGAGTCACTTTGACCTTAACAGTGCGAATAGTGCTATGCGGTCTGTTTCAACTGAGAATCTTGGTCATTCTACCAAAAAGTCGGCGAATTTTTCATGCTTTCTTTTTAACTTGACTCTGCTTTTTTTCCAACCTAATTTACCATGCTCAGAAAGTGTCGTAGCTCAGAAATATTCTGTGGTTGGGATAGATCTATGATGGCTTTTACTTTTTCTTGGACGATTCAGAGTCCTTCTTCCGAGATAATGTGATCTTGCAGTGTTTATAGTTATGAAGGAAAATATACATTTGTCATTAAATGTGAATCTTGTTGCGTTCATTTTGTTGTTGATCATGCTCCTGCTAATTTCTTCGGCTTATTAGGACATCATTTATGTGACAGATAAATCCTAGTATCCTAGATAAAATGTTAGTGTCTGGTCCGGAACTTATTCCGAAAGGAAGACGTTTAAAACAGTGCTTTCCTTAAAGTGAACATGTGAGTTCGTGTGATTTTTCGGGGAGGACAATTTGGTAGAAACCGCTATTGCAGTTTAACTTGCTGAATATTGTGGCTCCGTGGAGTTCAGCCAGTAACTGATTGTTATATACAAGCGTGTGGTTGCAAGAAAAATAAGACTGACAAGAAGATTTAGTTTATTTTGTTTATTGAATAAATAGCGAAGAAATATATGTTACGTGTTGTTACGTTATTGTTGTTTCCTCGCTGAATGTTGTTGGTAAATAAAACAGAGAGAAGACGAAGATGCCATGAGGTTTTTATATGAAGGTTTTTAATGGCAGCGTGGAAAAGGGTTTACGCTTATGCTGCAAATCTCGTAGGAAGGAAGGAAATGGTTATGGAGTTGAGAAGGAATTATAGCAGCTAAATGCCTGGGCAGCATTATACATCGCCATAGGTGTAGCAAATTTTGGGTTTGCTGTTTAAGGACAGGAATGATGTAGTCACCCATTAATGTGTGGTCCTAGTCGTTTAGGGAGAGAAGCGTGAATGTCTCCAGAAGATGTTACCCAGGGATGAAGTGGCTGAATGTCTAAGCGGAATTTTGCGTCCTAGTCGACATAGCCAAAGTTGAAGGCGACTTAAAGTTGTTCATGTGTGAGGCGGATTGAATTCATCTAATTCATAATCAACTGGGAACCCTTGGTCTATAAGAATAGACTCAAGAGGTCCATAAATTAGATGGCTTTCCTCATGGTGTCGTGATGCTGCTGCTAAAAGGAGAGCGGACAGTAATTACGTTTGTCCTGTTCGAAAAAGTTCTGTGGAAGAGAGTGTTTGGCGGCTTTTCCCCAATTTGGTGCTGCCCGGAAAAATGGTCCGGGATGAATAGGATAAGTCATCCTGATTGGGTGAAAATATGTGTTGACCCTAACGGTCAAATTAATTAACGCGCCAAACAAAAATACGAAGTTCTTTCTGCTACAAATAAAATAAACAAGCGAATGAATTATCTAGCCGGCTGACAGGCGTTTATCTGGTCGGCGGCGAGTGATTGCTTTGATCTGGTCTAACAGTGTTGTCGGGTGACGCTCTCAGCGACGGCCGACGATTCAATTGCCTCTGTGTCTTCCGCTTGCCCAATTTATATGTTCCCGACTTCAAACACTGGCCCCAGAAAATACTATTTGTGGGAAAAGAAATGATTGGTTGAAAAATAGACCTTTTTTTATTACTGAGAATTTTTTGGGGATTTTGAATAGACTATGGGTGGAGCCTAATGCGCAGAAGCCATGATTTTCTCAGTTTGACACTGGCCGTTGTTGGGTTAACATCCAGTAGCTGTTATTTTCTTCTGCAGTGTTGATATCTGTCGGTCTGTGTTTTGTATGTTTTGGTAATTAGGTGTGTGAAGAGTTAAGTGGGTGAATCAGAAGAGATTTGATGTATTTTACTATAACATGATGGGTAGAGGAAATTTCTCGCATTGCACACTTTTGTTTAGCTTTGTAAAGTCGACACACAATCTAACTTAACTCTTACTTTTTTGGACTGCGACAATTGGGACATACCAACCTGTTGGCGACTTCACTGGACGGATTTTTTCTTTCTCCGCTCGCTGTAGTTCCTCCTGTACTTTCTGTTTCATTGACCGTGACAATGTTGTAGAGGTAGCAATAGAGAATGGTTGAGCTCCTGCATCCAAGCGTATCTGGTACTCATGTTCGAATTTTCTAAGGCATGTGAACACTTCTGGGGATTCTTTCTTGTACTGATGCCCTTTGATTTTGATCTTTTTAACAACTACAGATTTGTGACTTTAATTGCTGGTCTTCTCAGTAATGGCCCTATAAGGTTTTCTATAACATACAGTTCTTGTTGTAAGCTGGCTTTTTCTGTAGCCAGTATGACCTCTATACTTCGAATGACCTTTATTTGATGATAACCAGGTCCGTAATGTCTGTTGTTTGCTGATTGGATTAGTGGGAAATTTTTTAAAATACTGGTTAGGGACTACAGTCAGGTCTGCAAATGTATCTAGTGCTCAAAATTGAAGGTTTGGGTGGCCTGTGAATTGGTTGTATCATCTTTGACTTCATACACGTTTTCCTGAGTCCCTGAATCTAAAAATGTTTGCTCTTTCCTTATATTTCTCTGACCCTTATAATTTCGACAAACGCTAGAATAATGTCCCTTCCGCTGACAAATACTGAAGTGTGCGTTTTTCACTGAGCAGTCATTTCTTTATGGGCTGGAAATTGTCTGCAGCGCATGCATTTCTTGGGTATCGGATTCAGTTTCACTCGAGATCTATTAAAATTATTTCAATTGTTCCTCTTCTTTATAACCCGGTCGGCAGCATAAACACTAAAAGAAATAGTTTGTTTTTGTTGTTTGGATGTTTCATGGGCTCAACCTATTTGTAGGCGCTTGTTTGAAATAAGTTGCTAATCTGACAGTAACTTTTCCCTGACAATATCATCCCTAACAGCAACAACGACTTGGTTATGCTCTCTCGTGTTTCTAGCTTCTGGAGGTAGAATTTGTAAGATTCGTAGGCTTCGTGCATTTTACTTATGAAAAATTACTCAAATTATTTTTATCATGGAGTTAAATTTCCTTTTGTCATTTTCACTGTCGAACTTTAACCTATCATAAATATTATAGACCTCTTCCTCGATAGCTGCTAAGAATACTAAAGTCTAGTATGCAGTGTATGGTTTCCTCGACAGTCTACTGACTATAGAATGATTCAGAAAATTCCGTTTTCACCAGTTCTTAGCAATATTTCCAACTAGTATCATTTTTTTGGGGTCCTGGAATACTGAAGGAAAATATTCTGCCCATCAGGGCTATTTCGAAATTTTTTTCCAATCGCAGAGGACAATATAGGAAAATATATGTATAAAAAAGAACTATTGTACTCACAGTTTTTTGTGTGTATGTGTGTGTGTGTGTGTGTTTTATAATTTATTCTGTCCTCGTTTTTTTCCCTTTCCTTTTTTGAGATGGTTTTGTTCCTTTTTTTTTCTTTTGTTCCCTCTTTTTTGGAGGTGGGTTTGGTTTCGTGAGTCCAGCCGAATATTTTTTGTAGGTCTGGACCAACTTTTGCTATGGCTGACTGTTTCGACCAAAATCAGCAGCCATAATCTTTTGACCCCCCCCCCAAAAAAAAAACAAACATGTGAGGAGAGGTCAGTCAACTGGCAAGACTGGACGGGATATGGATCGGTACTGCCATATATTGATGTATTTCTAATTAGGAATCCATAAAATGAAATAAATGTATTGTGGGATAGGATCGAGTGGGCTTTGGTATCGACAACATGAAGGTTGGTGCTAATATATTTGTCGTATCTGGGCACCAAAACTCGCCACCACAATTATTTGAGAATGAGTAACACATTTGGACACTTATAGCAGAGGAAATGTTTAACATTTCCTCGTGCTAAGCAATATAAAACAATTCATAACGAATTTACAACACATTTATTGCCTGAGCAAACTTATTAGAAAGGATACAGAGATTATATGAAATACTAAAAAAGTACATTATAAAGAGAAAGTCCTGTCTTATAGTTGAAGAGTCCTAAATAGAAAGAAAGTTGTATGAAGACTTCCATCAAAACATGGTACCGTGCGTAAGGACAACAATGGCAAGAAGATATGTTTATTTGTCAAGAAATTGCAAGAAAAGTGTTTAAGGGTAATTCCTGTTTATGTCGAAAGCGTAGACTTGACTGTCTTATAATCCTTGAGAACGGTGAGTCTGAATGATACTTGAACAGGTTACTGGTGTAGCTCTGTGGCCAGGTAGTTATCACACTTCTCTTACTTCCATTGTAAAGTTTGTTTTTGATTTTAAGCCTATTTTAAGCCTGACAAGCAGGCAACTGGAGTATTTGACTGGAGGTAAACATAGTTTAGTTTTTTTTTTCGGTTCATAGGCGTATATAGAACCCAGCAATTCAAATGTAGTTGTGGTACTATTTAACCCATAGCTGAGAGGATGAGGTATTCATGCTTTTTCGAAGGGTACTAGTCCGAAAATGAACATAATAGCGCAATTGGAGTTCGAACTCGTTTACGCTGAGGCTGTAGTTCAGCACTTTAACCATTACACCATGAGGACTCTCTCTTGCTCAACAAAAAGAGTTAATTTCATAAAGAAAATTCTGATCATTTTTTAGACTCTCTTCATACACAATATTTCTTGTCCTATCTTTTGCAAATATCTACAGTCCTTTTTCATCATCATCAAACTATGCTGCTAGCATAGATTTCCCTGACTCTCTCCCTCCATCCGTCCCTATCATCCATAGTTCCTGGCACGTTTTCCAAACTACATCCTGTGTCTGCAAAGAGCTAATTTTGATAAGTTCTTAATAGTCTGCTAACGCTTGCACGTCCACATCTAGGTCTCCATAGAACATCACTTATGATTTCTACCTTGCTCCTCCAGCAGTGTCCCTCATGTCTTGTTCATCTTACTTGAATGGTTTTAGAGATGGGAGGTATGTGACCCTACAGCTGTTGTTTCGTAGGATGTTGCTTCCAGGATTTGTTCAATATAGCACGTAGTATTCTTGTGCAGTTCCCATCAAGCTTTTTCTCTATGCGTTTTGTCAGCGTCCATGTAGTGCGTCCATAGAGTTATATTGACATATACGCTGCTTGTAGTCCACAATTTCTATAGGTGCATATTAACATCGCTTTCAGTTGATGAAATACTGCTGCCGAGGTACGTAAACTCGTCTACTAATTTCAGAGGACCGCTATTTAGAGTGGAGATGGTCCCTTTTCGTTTAAAACACACATACTTCATTTTGTTTGGGTTCACATAGAGGCCAATGCCTCCTGCTGCCTGATCAAGGTTATGTAGCAGGGATCGGCTTGAGTAGGTGCATTTGCATAGTCTGTGTCCGTTATAGTTTCTGCGGGATAACGTCTGCTTCTTGCCTTTTTTTTTTTTTTTAGCATAAAGCCATTTTCTTTTATAAGATCTGACGACATTCGAAGTACGTAGTCTAGGCAAATTATAAACAAATATGGTGCTAATGTATCTCCTTGCAAAACTCCAGCAACAATGTCAAAGAAGTCTGTGTTTCCATCCGGTGAGCGAAACTTGACTTTCGTGTTTCTATAGAGCATCCTTATGGCTGTATGGGGGACCATACGCTAGAAGTATTTGCTTCATCTTTCCTCTGTATATGGAATCAAATGCCTTGGAGAACACCAGATACTGGGCGGAAGAAATTCACTGGTCAACGGTCAGGTCAAATAATTCAGTCAGGAACCTACTGCTACTCATCTATAAGGGTGGCGACTATTGATGAGATAAAAAAAAAACGCCAACGAAAGATTATCATGATAGTCCGTTTTACTATTCGTAAATATTCAACATATATCTGACCGTGTGAAAACCATGAATCTGACCCTTTTATTAAGTTAGGCACACATGTACTTTATAGCAGTTACCACACTTTTTTTTTATGAAGAACAAGAAGGTTTGTTATTTATTTCGTAGTGTAGGTCGTCGGTGTCGGTGAATTGCTGGGTTCTATTAGGATGATTATGAGTTTCGTATCTGATTCCTTTTTCTTTTTCTTACTCCATTAACTTGTTGTCTTCTTTTGTCTGTGGTAAGCTGCAAGAGAACTAAGGACGGAAGGAAAGAGATAAAGATACCGTTTAACCCAAACTTTATTTTAGGGTTCAACAGCTATTCTGGGTTGTGGAACGTTTTCTTGTATCAGTAGAAATAGTCGCGTCTTCCAGACAAGGTAGAGAAATATACTAGAGTAATTTTGGCGAGTTGTAAGTTTGTCGTGTTGGTTGGTTCAGCAGGGACTGTTACTGGTGGGAGAGCCAACGTGCCGTAAAGCCGTTACTAAGCAGACACGTGCTACTCCCTACCAACAACAGATAGAAGTAGGTTCTTTCAGTTGAAGTGTTCACTGCTACTGAGAGAGAATTTCCCGTTTGTGCCAGGAAGCCCATCCCTCCAGGCATGCGCGGATTTCGTTTCGTGTCAGAGGCCTCTTGGGAAACTGCTTCTTTTGAGTGGAGGTGAACATAGTTTAGTTTGGTTTAGTTTCTTTGCTTAATGGCATGTCAACCTTCGTAGGTTATTTAATGCTAAAGCCATCCTTGTAGAAGAATAGCCGTGATACTATTTAGCCTATAGCTCGGCGAAAGCTAGGAGTTCATACATTTCCCAAGGGTATTTTTCTGATGTTGCAGTCCAGCACTTTACCCACTACGCCATGGGAATTTCTCGCTGGAGGTGACCTTGTAGTAAACTTAACAACTAACCTACAAATTACTCAAGTAATTTTACTAACTTTAAACTATGGTATTCAATTTCATTCTAGACGATGTCACTTTAAGAAATTTAACACCATTTATCTTAATGTAAATATAATTTTGGTACTACCTAAATTCGAATGTTACTTTAATGTATTCATTAATATTATTGCGGAGAGTGAGTCGGTCATTTAGTTCTCTCGAATATTTACGAATAGTAAAAAGGACTATCATGATAATCTTTCGTTGGCTAATTTTTTAACTCATCAAACACAAGTATTGAAATGGATTGTATAAGAAATCAAATATGCAAAAAATGAGAAATGTGCTCAATTCAAAAATATGCTCGGTTATAGATCTTAAATTATAAGAACCAACACACGAAAAGTTAACAAATTTATCCGAATGTTAGTCGCTATAAAGTAAAACTCTACCCAAATCAAGTAAACTTTATCTCTACCCAGCTCAAGAAATTATTAAGCAGAAACTGTAAACAAAGAGAGAGATAAAAAAATAAAAATAAAATAAAAATGGAGATAAAAAATGGGGAAGGGAAGCTAACATTTGCTGCCTGAAAGAAAAGAGTGCCTATATTTCTTAAACGCAAAACAACTAGTTACCAGAAAGTAATTTATTTCAAGAGAAATAACCTTTATAAAATCTAGCTTGGCATATTTTCCCTATGCTTGTCGAAAACATTGAATAAGGTAACAAAAATAACACTCATTCAAGTAACGACAATGTTATAACCTCCCCACCAAAAGGATATAAAGAAATACGACTGACTTGCTCGAAGCCATGCCGTCAACCACCTACTGTCAGTTTAAATTTTGTTAATAATAAAATACCTTTCTTTGGTATTTTATGACAAAGTTCATTTAGAAGCCAATTTTTAGGGTTTATTTTTCTTCTCTCAGTCTCCCTCTTGTGTAGAATCAATCAGGACAACAGTGTTCTTCTAGTTTCCTATGTAGACTTGTTGAAAACGAAGTTTATTATTTCTCTAAGTGAACTTTGAGTAAAGCACTGCTTCCTTCTCTTAGAGGAATATCTTTCGTTTCAACTCGAATTTTCTTCTGTTGAGTCTACTGAGGTTTTTACCACATCTTCTAACCAGAGCTATCAGCTTTCTTTGTTGGTAAAATGTCCTATAATACCGCCTCCAGACCTTAGACTCAACTTTCTTTTGAAGGGAATAGTATACTAAAACCACAATTAGCCTGCAGTTGGCTCATTGTTTCAACAAGTAACCATAAAAACCCTGTAAGGAAAAGTGGCTTAGCCTATAGCGACTAAATAGGCCCATTTTGCTCAAGCTACCCTGCTTAAGAAAAAAAACTGCCTAAAATCGAAGGCTAATAAACAAGAGCTTGCAAAGCAAAAGGAGTGAGCTAGACAGAACCTTCTGTTCGTGCTGAAAAAAAAGAAAAGAGTAGACCCTTTTGGGTCTCACTTAAATAACAGTAAGGGCGGGGGATAACGGCACAACTTCAAAACAGCCTATCAGATTTGAGCAGATATTAACTGCCGAATTTACAATTTTCAACAATTGTGCTCCTGGAGTTCACGGGACTAGAAGTGGTGGATTTATAAAATGTGTCAGTCAGAGGTCTGACGAGAGTAGAGAGACGCGTGCAAATGTAAAAATAGATGTGAAACCTAACATTGCGAGTTAGCATTCCATACTTAGTATATGGCATTACACGAGAGTGAAGAGATTTTAAGTATCGACCAAAATTACACCCCCCTCACGGAACATTCCAAAAGTGGCGACGAAGTATTAGTTTCGAACATTATAAAAGTTAGAAACAAAACTTCGAGAGTCGTTCCACAATTTACAACACAAAGAAATGAACAACGCAGACAAAAGAAAATTCACATGATAACATATAACAGATAATTTTATATTCTAAACGAACTAAGAAAAAACAATCCAAAGTAGCAAAATGTTCGAATATTGTTTGTTATGTGTGTGTGTGTGAGTCTAGGTGTGTCTAATACAACTATTATGTGAACGTGTGTATTGTTCGAATATGTTTGTGTATGCATGTGTTCGTTGTTAAGACAAGGGGTTAAAAGGTAATAATTCTTACATAAATGTACGTGTATGTGTGTGTGCATGTAACTATTGAGTACATAGCAGTGAAGTATGTGTCTGCTTACTAGCTGAACTTGTGTATCTGTGAGGCGACTTCGAGGTCCAATAAAAATGGAGTAGTTTGAATGATGATATACATGCTAATTTTGAGATGGTACTATTTACCAACCCCTCCGCTCGGGCAGGATATGACACAAGGTCAATTTTTAAGCGGAGTTTAACAGGTTTTGAATTCAGAGTTTTCCTTCTCCTAGACTAGTTGCCTCACCAAGGCCGAAGAACCTAGTCCGTCCTACTATTTACCCATAGCTGGAGGGAGAATAAGGGGGTTCATACCTTTCCCAAGGGTATTTGCCCGAAAGTGAACGTAATAGCGCGACTGGAGTACGAACTCGCGTACTACGATTCCGCAGTTCATCGCTTTAACCATTACACCACGAGGACACCCTAATTTTGAGATGGTTAACGTGTTTTCTAGAGCTGTAAGTTCTCCCATGTTGGCTGTTATCTCTATCTGTTCGAGGCAAAATATCTGAGGCTGTGCGAGCGCCTGAAAGTGAAAGCTGTCAAGAAGAGAGAGAGAGAGAGAGAGAGAGAGAGAGAGAGAGAGAGAGAGAGAGAGAGAGAGCTTTCGAAAGCGTAGAATATATATAGGTATCCATGTCATGTGACCAGCTCTAAATGCAAGATCTATTTTTGCGCGGGACAAATTCAAAATGCGGGGACGTAGCTGAAAGCACAGGCACGTGAATACTCTGTTCAATCAGGTTCTTGAAACTATTTAATTTATTGATACCTTTGTTTCGGGAACAAGGGAGTTTTGGATCCTATTTTTCTAGATTTTTTCAGCTGCACGTGCTCATCGCCGACTACTTAAAAAGATATAGGAGTGCAAATCCTATATCCTCAAATTCTGAAAATTAAAAGATATATTTGAATATTCTTTTGGATAAAAGTCGTAAATAAATTACAGTTTTGCATTTTATTCTTTTTTTCTGTCTCAAGAATTTATAAACCATGACGTCAGCAGTGGAAAAGCCTGCCCGCTTGTTAAACCGCTTAACTCGCAGAGATAAGTCATTTTTAACAAAAGCACCTGATCAAAACCAAATGTTGCTTCAACCAATCAAAATGCCATCTGGCAGAAGAGAAAGGGAATTGTTTGAAAAACAGATTTCTCTTCGAGTAAATTTGCCAGTGATGAACAAAAAGGAAACTTCCAAGTAAGTAAATTTATAGTTTTTACACACTCCACTAACACAAAACAGATATAAAGGACTTACCAGGTAAATGGGTTAGCTGTATAGTTCATACTAGTTTGAATGCTAGTAGAAACTATAAAACTATACGATCTATCATGTAGGTCTTTTGTGAAAATCCAGGATCCCCCCTTTTTCTTTATCTCATTATATTCATATCTATTGTTGCTCTCTCTCTCTCTTTTTCTCTCTCTAAGTCTAGTTCTATCTAACTCTATTTCTATCTATCTCGTTCTTTTCATATATATTTATTAATCTAAGGTAGTTAACCCTTTTCTATCTCTTTTCTCTTTTTCTCTTAGTGTGTTCATAATTATTATTATTCTTCCTCTCTCTCTCCCCCTCTCTCCCCCATCTCTCTCTGTGCCCCGCTCACTTATCTGTAGGTATAAAGTTATTATTTCACACGATGAATTTTAGAGGCAGAGAGATCTTCCCCCGTGGAAAATGGTACTTCTAATAGTCGCTAGATAACTTGACCAAAGTACTATCATAAACGCGCGGCAAAAACTCTCTCTCTCTCTTCGTTCCGGCCTCGACAACCAGAAAGCATGCACGAGTGTATGCATCTCCCGAAGACGTAGTTTTTGCATAAACAAACCTCGTGTCGTACCATGTACGGTATCATACTTTGATGTCAATCTTCGCACAACAACTTTCATTCTATAAAGCACTCTTCAACTACAATATAGGACTTTCTATGATGTACTTTGTGAGGAAATGTTAAACCATAATAGATGTCTTCTATTACAAGTGTCCGAATTGTGTTCCTCATTCTCAAATAATTCTGGCTGTGAGTTTTGATACTCAGATACGACAAATATACGAAGACAAACTTTCAAGTCGTCAACACCAAAGCTCACTTGATCCTTTCCTACACAATTTTACCCTAAGCAATGCTGAGTGCATTTCAGTGGGTAGACTGAATAGTTCATAGGTTGAAAAGTCGATATGATGATATTATATCTGCTATTGATGACTTTTTTGACCATTGGAATCCAAGTACTGTAACACAGATGAAAGAAGTTTATGAACTACAAGGGGAATTTTGAAGAAAAACGTCATTTGGTCGCATTCCATTTGAGTATCTTGATCAACCTAAGAACTTTTCAACTGGTTCTCGTAGTTCCCAAACTAAGTTTACTTTGGTAAATATCTATATCGATAGCTACTAACATACTTTTAATTTGGTATGAGGCCGAATACAAAAATATAGGAAGAGGAAGATTGTGTTGAATCAGTTTTCCAAGTAGACAAAGCCTACCTTAAAAATCAGTATTCTAAATTCTGGCTTTTCATCAGGGGTTGAACATAGATTGTACAAATTAGAGGAGATATACAAGTTGCCTGTATACCCATAAGGCTCTTTTTTATCAATCTATATCAATCTGTTTATACTATCCTTGGCTGGAGAAGAAACTGGATGGCAATTACACAAGAATGCTGCGTGCAATCCTGAACAAGTCCTGGCAGCAGCACCCCACAAGACACCAACTGTACGGCCACCTGCCCCCTATCACGAAAACTATTCAAGTTAGACGAACCAGACATGCAGGACACTGCTGGAGAAGCAGAGATGAACTCATAAGAGATGTACTCTTATGGATCCCCACACATGGCCGCGCAAAAGCAGGACGACCAGCTCGAACGTACATTCAGCAGCTATGTGAGGATACAGGCTGTTGCCCTGAAGACCTACCTAGGGCGATGAACGATAGGGAGGAGTGGCGAGAGAGGGTCAGGGATATCCGTGCTACCAGCGCGATATGATGATGATGATATCAATCTGTTTATACTATCCTTGCCAAAATTTATGAAACAGATAAGATGTAAAGCATTTAAAATCTAATAGCTGAACATTTTTACTTCATAAAATATACCTTAAACAAACTAGATTAAACTATTTAAATTAATGGTATCATTTTTTCCCCAAGTCATGCTGAGGAAAATATTATGGAATAACCCAAGATCTTATTAAAAACCAATTAAAAACCCAAGTGAACATCCTCTTAATGTGCTAATTCCATAATTTTTGCCAGGGTGAGTATCTGCTGTATCATGCCAAAGTCTTTGATCGCTTTAAAGTATTGTAATTTTGTTTCAGGAGTTATTGCATCAACGAGTGATGCTAGGCCTTGTACGCTTGTCGTCGTCTTTGGCTACCATAATTTGCTTCCATAGTAAAAGAACGAGAAGTAACACAATAGAGACGAAACCTGTATGAGATAAAAGAAAGGCTTTATTATCACTTGATGTACAGGGATCAGGTATCATCGCATAATGTAATTCGGTTGTTGCGCCCTTCGTTGAGGTTGCTGCTGCTGCGTCTTGACTGTTCTGTATCTCTTCAAAGTTACTGCTGCTGCTTAGTCATCGTTTAACGTCTCTTTGAAGTGGCTGCTACGGTTTAGTGATCATTTGAGCTCTCTATGAAGACTGCTATTTAGTCATCATTTGACGTTCCTTTGAAGTGGTTGCTACCAGGATCCATTTTCTTCTGCCTGGTGGATCAAATCAGCCTTGTTATATACAGAAACACTGCTTTGAATCAACCCCGAAATTGCTTGAAAGTTGCATTACTGTTTCCAAGTGGTCAGAAAATATTTTATTACCTTTATGTTTTTCTCGGGTTCATCCCAGAAGTGGGTTCGAGGAGCTGGTCGCGATTTAGGTTTGTCTTTGCCATATGAGCAATGGCTGTCGAAGTGAATACTTCTAGTCGGGTTATAAAAATGAGTTCCGACAGATTCTAGCAAGTTATAGTTAGAGTTTTCCTTCTCCTAGACCACTTGCCCCACCAAGGCTGAAGAACCTAGTCTGCCCTACTATTTTACCCATAGCTGGAGGGAGAATAATTGGATTCATACCTTTCCCAAGGGTATTAGTGCTATGTGAAATGCAATCAGTATCGTCTAGGATTTGAACTCGTGTCGCTGTATCCATTTCCTACGACGATAACCATTACACCACGGGCACCTCCACTTTCAGTTCATTATAGACCGGCACAGTGTAGCCTTTATATTAAGTTGAAGTCTATGAGAAATTCGTGCTCAATTAAAAAAATATGCTAGGTTTTGGGGCTTGAATTATAACAACCAACAACGAAAATTTAACAAATTTATTCTAATGTTAGTCGCTAAAAGAGTATAACACTGCCCAAATCAAGTAAATTTTATCTCTACCCTGCTTAAGAAATCATCTAGCAGTAACTGTTAGGCCTGGCAAAGGGGAAGAGAAAAGTATAAAAATGGTGATAAAAAAGGGAGAAGGGAAGCTAACTTTTCTTATCTGAAAGAGAAGCGTGTCTATATTTCTTAGAAACAAAAACAACTAGTTCCCAAAAGTAATTTATTTCAAGAGAAATAAACTTTATAAAATCTAGCTTGGCATATTTTCCCCTACGCTTATCGAAAACATTGAATAAAGTAACAAAAATAACATACATTCAAGTAACGACAATATTGTAATCAAAAAAAAAAAAAAAAAAAAAGGAAAAAAAAGGGGGTCTAAAGAAATACGACTGACTTGCTCGAAGCCATACCGTCAACCACCTACTGTCAGTTTAACTTTTGTTAATAATAAAATACCTTTCTTTGGTATTTTATGTCAAAGTTCATTTAGAAGCCAATTTTTAGGGTTTATTTTTCTTCTCTAAGTCTCCTTCTTGTGAAGAATCAACCAGGACAACAGTGTTCTTCTAGTTTCCTATGTAGACTTGTGGAAAACGAAGTTTATTATTTCTCTAAGTGAACTTCGAGTAAACCACCGCTCCCTTCTCCTGATCTTAGACTCAACTTTCTTTTGAAGGGAATAGCATACTAAAATCACAAATAGCCTGCAGCAGACTTACTGTTTCAACCAGTAACCATAAAAACCCTGCAAGGAAAAGAGGTTTAGCCTAAGACTTGTAGAGAAGAGGAAAATCTCGTATTTTGGTTTGGCGCGCAAATTTATTTCAACACTTAATTTCACCCAATCAGGATAACTGATCCTATTCAGCCCGGACCTTCATTTCCGGCTAGCAAAACGGGTGAGCGGCCAAACCCAGTCTCTTCGGCGTGAGACGGGGACCAGAACAGACGTTCCTCTGGCTGCCCCTACTTAGCGATGCTTTTTAGCTAGACAAGCCACCCAGTGTGGACATCTCACTGTGGCTTTAACACTAGCAGCAGCAACATGGACACTCAACGAGGGAACCATCCAATTTATGGGTTTCTTACAAGGAATCCCAGTTGAATATGAATTGGATGCATTCAGCATGCCTTCCACAGGCACCACTTCATGTCACCCCAAAAATTGGCTATGTCGATCCGAGCGTAACTCCGCTCTCGACACACTAGCTACCATTTCACCTCTGACCCACATTAATGGAGATAACGCATACTCTCCTCCAAATACCAGATACAAAACTACACGGTGACTTTAAACACAATCCCTCACACGTCCCGCAACACACGCTTGCATATCAACATCCCGCTACGCTATTTCGTCTCCAAAAAACAAGCCTACTCCACGAGTCTTGCAGCACCAAAAGCAAACCATATTCAATGCTGCAAATAAAAAAACTTTCTTTGTTGTGTGTTAAAGAAAAGTTTCGTAATTCATTTGTGTTGCCTTAAAAAATATAGTGTTAAAGAAATTAACCATTTCCCTTAACAGCTATAGACTAATAAATCTATTTTGTTTAAGCCACCTTGCTTAAAAACTGCCTAAATTTGAAGGCGAATAAACAAGAGTTCGCACAGCAAAAAGAGAGAGCCTGAAAAAAAAAAAAAAAAGAAAAAAAAGAGAGAGAGAGAGAGAGAGAGAGAGAGAGAGAGAGAGAGAGATCAGACCCTTTTGGGTCTCACTTAAAAAACAGTAACGGCGAGGGCTAACGGCACAACTTCAAAACAACCAATCAGATTCGAGCAGACATTAACCGACGAATTAAAAATTTTCAACGTCTTCTAGCAAAATAAAAAAAATGAGAAAATGGTTAGCACGTTGAGCTTTTGTGTTATAAACATAACATCATGCACAAGTCCAGCAGACATAATGTATCGGCGGATGCCTTCTCACAGTTAAGTTGCTCCATAACGAGAGACTGAAGGTTCTACATAATAATCTATGATACCCAGAGGCTTCGTGCCTGGTCTATTTCGTACGATACCGTAACCCTTCATCGTAGATGTTAAGAAGATAGCGTCCTCATGTTCCACTTATTCTGAAATAAAACCTCACTTTTTCAAGACCAGGAAAATTAATCAAAGCTACATCACCATTTGAAAAGCTCAACTTGAATTTTAAGGGACCTTTATCTCCCGGTCTCTGAATAAATATATTTTAACCATAACTTACGAATTTTCCAGATTCCTTTTTGTATTTCCATGTCTTGTTTTTTCTACTAACGCAGCTGTAAAATATTTAATCTGACTGTTCATTTTATTAGGGATGCCTGCTTATGTACAATCAGACAGAGGCATTCATACCTAAAAAATTAAAAAATTTCTTGTTAAATGAGTAGCAACAAGTTACACACCTCATCATAATCAGCGAGGAAATGGACAAGTGGAGCGTTATAATGGCATAATTTAGAGACCTATGTTTTTAGGAGCAAAACCCGATAATTTAGATTTTTCTCAGGGGGAGGAGGTGCTAACTGAAGCTCTTCAGGTCTCTGCTATATACAGCTACTCATTGTACTTCTCACGAACAACTCTTCCTACATGCTCGTAGAATGACTTTTAGACAATCCCTGCTCTCTTGGATTGCATCTTAAGGTTCTGTATATTGTGGGGGGGGGGAATATGTACTTTGGTTATTTCAGTAGATTGCTCTCTAAATTATTCCCACCACAAATACAACACAAAACTTTACGATCGCGCAAAAGAAATGTAATAGAACACAACGAACATTAAACAACAAACAATTTAATATGCATGTAACAGAATATGAAAAACAAAATACATGATGTGTAAATGGCCTTTTGGAAAATAAAGTTTGAAGAAGAGAATAAATTTGTTGAAAGATGTGTGTATGTTCATGTTATCAGAGTCCGTAAATAAGTCGTTCTTACTTACATTAAGTTTATAGCGGGTTTTATGATTGTGGCGACAGCGTGTCTCGTTGATGAAAGAAAGTTTGTCGGGTTTTCCTTTTGAATATAATTCTCGGCCATTTGAAAAGAGGTCATGAACTTTAGTTGAGGAAGGAAAGGAATTGGTTGGACATAGTATCGGCTACTGGCTTAGTGGCTTGTGTTTGTCTGTGTCTTCGTTTGTGTGTAAGCTTGTGTCTTGTGTGTATGGCTTCCTAACTCTGTGTTATTTATATCCTACAGGTGGATCAAAGAATCGCCCTAAAATCTTGGCGCGTAGACATTTATTGACCAATCAGATTTGTATTTTACTATTTTATTTTCGAGCCTAAATGTTTTCTGTTAGTTCACTTCCGATCCTAATTTTCTAGAATGTTCTATTCCATGTTTTTAGCTGATTGGTTGAAAAATATAAAAATGTAATTTAAATGCTAATGCGGGTTTGATCCTAAATTTCTAGAATGTTCTTAAGTATGTTTTTATTGCTTATTTTAAGACTAGAAGAAATTTGTATCCCATAATATCTGAAGAGGTAATTACAACATTCTAAATATGACCACCTTTGTGGAAGAGGTGGAAATTCTTCTGGTCAAGCTGGAATATGCCTGAATAAAATTCTCTGATGGAAGAACTTACACTATTCTTTAAGGCATCTCGCACCTAAACTAAACTTAATAGAAACACCCCCGGCTCCTTCTGGTCGTTTATTTAGTAACGGCCAAATGGAAGATTACACAACACCAGAGCTTCCTGCTATTTAAGATAAGAACCTTCAATTCAAAATTTCACAGAGGCCCCGGAAGAAAAATTGCGGCGTGATTCAAGGGTTAAAATTTCACCCATCTATCCTCAAGACTACACTTAATGAATCTTAAGAAGAGCTGGGTGTGAACGTGATAAAAAATTAATTTTTAGAGACTACTTCTACTACTGCCCAGAATTGAACAATTCCTGTTTCTTTATTTAAGGTGATATTCTTTGTTTTCTTTGTGTGGCAGTACACCTGCCCTCCCAAACACTGGGATAATTCTGCTTTTACACTGTGGACAATCGAAGTAATAATTCTCTCACTATTTTTGTAGACAAAACATTCTTGCCTTTGTATTTCCTCTTTCAGTCAAGAAACAATATATTTTTCTGTTTTCTTTCTCATCAAATTATAGGTTTTTGACTGTTTCTTTTATAATTCATTTCCGTTAATTTTCACTTTTGTAATGTACTTACTTTATTCTTCTAAAATACAATTCGGTCGAATTTTACTTTTCTGCTTAATAAATTTATTTGACTAGGACTCCAATTCAACGGTTTATATTTGTATGGCGAATTAATGCTGAATAAAGTCTGCGTCAGATCAAGTTTTGATTTTGGCTTTCTTACTTCAGTTACTAAAAAAAAAAAAATCCTAATTCATATAAAGTGGAAAAATTAATTCATCAATAGGTAACTTTTCAATCTTCCTGATCACTGGACATAAATGCCAATTCTTCACATAATTTCAAATAAATATCAAATGAAATTTTTATGAAAGTGTTTTGACCGCAATTAGAATTTTCTGGGTTCAATGATAGAAAATAAAAGTTGAATTTCTGTTCAAGAATTGTTAAATGCTCTACTACAAAAGGTGTTATTTCTTTCATTTTCAGGACACACATTGTAATAACTAAAGAACCTTCATATTTAAGGCTTCATTTAGCTTAAAAGCATACATAGAAAACATACTGTTAGAATGCATGGCAAGATGGCGTCTGCTATATCTTGTCAGTCGAAGGGGGATAATTCATATTCCACAGAAATCTATTTCTACAACACAGGTTTTACGGTGCACTAGTGAGTTTGAGAATGGCTGTAATCAATTATTCCCCCAGACCGTTTTTATTTGCAGCTATTGGAAGACATTCAAGCATACTCTGTGTGTTGAGCTACTCTCATCTGGCTTTCATTTGTCCTTTGATGAGATCTTCAATCTCATTCAAGAGCAAAAGAAACGGTGTTCTCCAAATGAAAAGAAACAGAAACCGTTGGAAGAAGAAAAGGACAAATTGCGGATCATCAAGAAACAACTGATGGAAGCTGAATCTGCAGTGCTTTCTGGTAAGTTCTGCCATTATTTGTCTGCAGAATGGCGTGTTGATATGAGATTCCAACTTCTGTGAACACATGGCCTGTTCCTTTTTGCTTACTAACAAGTTAAGGGGCCAGTATTGGGAGTAAAGCATAATACTCCTTACGTCTTATAATTTCAAAATACTGGCTGTTCCCTCGGAGTCCATGAATTTAAATCAAGACCCAATCACAATTGCTTTCATTGTGTTGAGGTAATGCCTTTTAATGTTGATTTATTGATTTTAATGGCATGTGAATTCATCTAGGGTTATTTCCTGCCTAGAGGTTGGAGAATTATGTTCATTGTATGTTAACATTTACATTTTTTGTGTGTTTTTTCCTAAGATATTTTTTTGTGTACAGTCCTATCGAATATGAAGTATTTGATCCTTAGATGAGACTCTAACAAGTACAACCACTCTCAATTAGAGTGGATCTTGGAGTAATGGCAATGAAGGAGTACTCAACACTCGTTATATCTCCAGAACTGAAGCCTCATCCATCAGATGCAGTTTAGAACCATACCAAGACAATGGAATGGGTCTTACTTCTCTGCGGTGGATACAATCAGTGTATTCTAAGCCCTACGACAGGGCAAAAAGCAACAGAACAGACATAGTACAATTAACTTACAAGAATAAAATATTATTCTACAGTTTCTCTCCTTCTTCCTGCCTATATATATATACATATGAGTAAACTTTGAAATGAAATCTGACTGTATGAGAAAGAAGTTTGGAAAATCAGAATGACATGTTTCCCTAGTAGTCTAGTGTTGTCAGAGTGAACATGAATTTATTACCAAAAATAAATACCTAATATCTCTGAAACTTCCTTATTACTTTGAAATTTGTTATAATAGTTTCCAAACTCTAGAAATGTACATAAATATGCAAATTAGCTCATTAATTATGCAAAAACATTTTTTAAAATTTAGAATCAGATTCAATCGTAGAAAATACATCAGGAATATGTATTTTGGACTCTATTTCTTCTTTTTTGGATAGTGTATGCATTTGCTTAACTTCTCTACCATGGGCAGGATATGACACTAATTCAATTTAAAAGTGGAGTAATGCTAGTTTGAATTCAGAGTTTTCCTTCTCCTAAACTGATTGCCTAATCAAGGCTAAAGAACCCAGTCTGCTCTACTATTTATCCATAACTGGAGGGATTACACATGATTTCCCAAGGGCATTTGTGCAAAGTAAAATACAAATGGTCTTGTGACACTAAATGTCAAATTTCATTATGATCTATAAACTCTTAATAATGGTCAAAAAACAGAACAGTCTAAGCCATTCAAAGTCACTCTCTGAATCTGGGTGATGTAGTAGAGAGCAATCATATGACAAAGAATTATTCCTTTTATGGCCAATTGGAAGGCACAACAGATTGATGCTATGGATACTTTCTTGATCCCATGAAAAACATATAAACAACCCTCATTCTACAACAGGCAGTTCACATTCTGGTAGTATCCCACACATCTACATATGGTTGTTCCCACACTCACCTCAACAGCCAGGCCCAGATAACATTCAGAATATATCCTTTTGGAACCAAGTCACCTTACCTCGCACATGCACAAAGGATTGTACATAACTAGTCAATTTATCCTTAAACACAAATGAAGAAGGTATTGTAGAATGAACATTCAACAATTTAGCTTCTTCATAAGCCCACTGAGCTACCATAAAGAAAAGAACCATTTTATACATTTCTGTTTTATTCCATTTGTTGATTCTATGGTTATTTCTTATCATTTTTTCTGCCCCTGTGATCTAGCTGGTAGTATGTTATTCCTGGTAAAGTCAGTTGATTCTCTTCCATTTTTTTCTCTATTCTTCTGTATAACTATACATGTATGTAACAGCCACATTTAGGATTTGAACTCAGAAGGCTTATTCTGATAACTTTTATGCTAAGTGCACTTCTAGTTTATGAAAAGTATAAATTAAATGTTTTTTCTTTTTAGATATTTCATTTAGTTCAATGTAGCTTCCAAAAATATACAGTAAAAGTTGTTGCATCCCAAAATTTTCAGTGTTAACATCTTTGTTCCAGACACTTTTAAGGAAGAAATTATTGCCATGAAGTTGATAAGTGATTGGATGGTCTGTCTTGCTCAGGGAACAATATCTGACTTAAGAATAGCTTGACTTACCTACAAATTTATAACTTACTTTTCTCTTTCATGACTGAATCAAAAGACTTTTTTGTAGTAATGTTTTTTTTTCTTGTTTTTAATAGAGAATTATCGAGTGGCATATGAAGCTCGGTTGGTCCTAGCAAATTATTTCAACAATGAGGAAGATAAGTGGTTGTCAGATCATTTTCGGGAAACTTGTTTGCAAGTCAGTTGCCTGGTTGACTCTGATGAGGGAAAAACTTATGCTGAAGGATATTGCAATATGGCTTTGGCCCTTAAAGACCGTGGTAAGTTTTAAGAATACTTTTCATCTTTTAAACCCGAAAAACAAATATAGTAGAGTCAGGTAAATTCTAATTTTGGGGAGTGATAAGTTTGTAAAATCTATAATTGCTAGTGACTAGGATTTGAAAATGAAGCTAAATATCTGTTAGCAATTATTTTGATAAAAATTGTTAATGAGATCAGTTCAGCAATCAGGCTGTGGTCCAATCAAACTAAAGCAGAAATTAGCTAAATAATATGAATTAGAAGAGACAATTTATAAAAATATGAAGAAAGATAATTAAATAAAAATGATACTATGATGAAAGAAAATGGTTTCATACTAAAAATGATAAGAAGCAAATGATATCCAGTAGACTAGCACTTCTTGCTAATACATTTGCTCAAACCAAATCACGGCTGCTTAATCTACAGCAAGCAGCAAGAGGCATTATGTTTTACAATAGATTGGGGAGATCTAATACTGACATATAGTGTCATATTTGAATTAACTTCTAAGCATTTAAATATGCGGAAAAACACTATGGATTACTCAGTATGATTGAAAGCTACTGAACCTGGGGTCAGTCTGAGACCATGACTCTGATTGCATGGCTTCAATCAGGTGACCAAAATAGTACTAGAAGTTTAAAAGTTAGGAATAAGTTAATCAGTTGCAGATGAATGTCCAAATGAAACAGTTGTGTTCTGACTATGCTTTCAACTCCTTGTAAAGGTTGTGCAGATAAAATGGTTTTTGAAAAATAAAAATGTGCATATAAAAATAGTGTCTTTATCGTTGTTATCCCAGCAAAGAAGAACACCAACAGTTGGTGGTTACAGCAACAAACAAGACCACGAGAGAAGAAACAGAGATGCAACATGAGGCTACAACAATAATAAAGACAGTAGCTGATGATAGAAGACAGACACAGTGACAAATGACAAATAAAAAGATAAGAAACAAAACATAGTGTGTGGGTAGGTTAAATGACCTCCCTTGATTAAAAGTAGCTTTGAGTGATCGGTCGTAGTATTATGCAAATCTGGACGACAGGCCGTCACATGGGGACTACTTATGGAGCAGTGGAAGCCGCCATTTGCATTCTAGATCACGTACGTCACATGCTACACCTCGTATATGGCGCTGTGAACGCAGGATTTTTTTTTTTGTTTCGAACAAGGAATTATCAACTTCATGTTGAGTACTTTCTAAACCAAGCATAACTACTCCACCAGTTACAATGGACCAACAACATTTGGAGCTGATGAAGCAAATGATTGAGATGCAACAAGAGAATATAGCACTCAGAAAACAAATGCTTAGTGGGCAATCAAGCATGTCCTGTATTAGAAAACCAAATCGTCCCTCGATAGCACTGGACGCAACAGATGGCGACTGGGCATTGTTTATCGACGAGTGGACCCGGTATAAAGATATGTGCGGACTGAAGGACTTGGCAGTAATGAGAAATGAATTGAGGTCAGCATGTACTCCAGAAACAAACAGGCTACTGTTCGAGCTAATTGGTCCCGAAGCTCTCAACACTGCCACGGAAGAACACTTGTTGCAACAAATTCGACTCGTGGCAGTCAAAGGGTTGCACACAGAAGTTCATAGGCAGAACTTTCATTCTATGAGGCAGAAAGAGGGGGAATCAATTACACATTTCCTTGCTTGATTGCGTGCCCAGGCAAAGTTCTGCGAATTTACGGTTACCTGTCCGAATGAAATGAACTGTGGTCACCAAGTAAACTATTCTGGCGACAGGCAAATGATTGCAGGACTTGTAAATATGGAACACCAGAATAGAGTATTGGCAGAGGCCGCTACCCTCACCACTCTCGAGCAGAAGTTTCAAAGATTGGTTAGCTTGGAGACAACGGACATGTCGACTCCTTACCTCCGCAAAATGATGCACCCCCTTGCACTATTCAATGTGCAAAGGTCAGACCATAAACAATGGTCTTCGGAAACCAAGACTACTTCAACCCCACGATATGCTGAGCATTGCAGCAGATGTGGAAAGATTTCACATCCCGGTGGGTCAATGGATCGCAAAAGCTGCGCGGCGGTCAGGCTGGTATGCCATTATTGTGGGGTGAAGGGTCACATAAAAAAGGTATGCCGGAAGTGCATGACGTCCAGAATGGACACCATGAGCAAGGCATTCATGTTTGCCAACAAGAACCATGCAGTCCGTAAGCACAACAGAACGCAGTGGAGGGCTATGCCCCACCTTGCGTGGAACGGGGAACAATTTGAGAGAAGCCCTCCGGATCCACCCCCATTGGCAACAGTAGAAGTAGCCATGATGCCAAAAACCCACGCTAAGTTTGGTTGTGTACCGATGGGTTCAGTGAGCCGTCGCAGTCACAAGATAATTGCCTTTGCGGATACAGGAGCTCAAACGTGCTCGAGTGGACCGGAGATTCAAGAACTACTTGGCTACTTGAGTATCTCGTGCCGACTACCCACCGAATATGTGGCATAACTAACAACCAGCTACATATCAAGGGCATCTTATTCCTGCACATAAGAGTTGGTTCAAGGGAAACCCGACAGGCTGTATATGTGGCAGACAACATGTCCGGCTTTTACCTATCTCAAGCCGCATTGAAGGATCTGGGCTTGTTACCTCTAGATTTCCCATCATCAGTATCAAAGATTAACTCGTCGATGAAGGCAATTAAAAGTCCACCATGCGGATGTCCGGCTAGAACATCCGTTCCGCCGAGACCGGATACTATCCTATTCCCACCAACGGAAACCAACAGGCATCAACTAGAACAGTGGATAAAAAACATTTTGAGTTGAGTGCGTTCAACACATGCCCACACCTACCATTACAAACTATGACAGGTAAACTGTTAGATATTACTTTTATCCCTGGCGTAACACCGACAGCTGTCCACACACCGATACCAGTCCCTCATCATTGGAAGAAGTGAGTGAAACAAGACTTGGACAGAGATGTTGCACTGGGAATAATAGAACCGGTACCGATCGGCACACCAACAACCTGGTGCTCAAGGATGGTGGTCGCACCGAAAAAGGATGGCTCCCCCAGACGCACGGTGGACCTACAAAAATTGAATGCTGCTACCAGGAGGGAGACCCATCACACCCCATCCCCATTTAATCAAGCCTCTGTTATACCGGCCAACACCAGGAAAACAGTTCTGGATGCATGGAATGGGTATCACAGCCTACCGCTTTCCCTAGCTGCATGGGGCACCACGACATTCATTACCGAGTGGGGCCGGTATAGATATTGCCGAGCCCCTCAAGGATTCCATGGGTCTGGGGATGGGTACACCCATCAGTTTGACGACATTATTGTGGATATGGCCTGCAAAACCCGATGCATAGACAACAGCTTCTTATGGGACGGTTCTATGGAGTCCGCATTCTGGCACACAGTTGACTACATCAGCCACTGTGCAGATAATGGGATTGTGTTTAACCCCGATAAGTTCCATTTTGCCAAAATGCAAGTGGAATTTGCTGGGTTCCTTATCACCGCCAATGGCGTTAAACCCACAAAGAGGATGACTAAAGCCATCCTTCATTTTCCCACACCCACAAGCATCACGGGTGTTAGGTCCTGGTTTGGACTCGTAAATCAGGTGTCATATGCTTTTTCACAAGCAGAAGTTATGGCCCCTTTCCGGGAACTACTGCAGACAAAGAACCGTAAGTTTTATTGGGATGAGACACTTGAACGCATGCTTAAGGAGTCAAAGCGTGTGATCGTGGACAAAATTGAGAAGGGTGTCAAGACATTCGAAATAAACAGAACGACGGGATTGGCAACGGACTACAGCAAGACCAGGATCGGTGAAGTCAACATGAGTTGCGGTAATGATCACTGGAAGCTCATTCTGGCTGGATCCTGATTTACCAATGATGTGGAATCGTGCTATGCACCAGTTGAGGGAGAAGCCTTGGCCCTCGTCTACAGACTGGAGTCCAGCCGAATATTTATACTGGGGTGCCCTGATTTTCTAGTGACAGTCGACCACCAACCATTAACGAGAATATTCTCTGATCAGGCCCTGGAAAACATAAAAAAAGCCCATCTGTTCAACTTCAAGGAATGAGCACTAATGTATAACTTTTGAATTAAACATTGCCCCGGAAGACTCAATGCAGCACTAGATTGTGCTTCCCGATACCCAGCAGGTACCCCTTCAGAGGATTCAAGGGAACACGCCCTGGCGTCATTAACACAGGCACAACAAGAAGGGATGCAAATGACCCTGGTACGGTTTACCCTGCCAAAATGATCGACAGCGGGGTGAAAGCAGCCTTTACGTCGATGTACGAAAACGACCCCAAGCTGAAGGCTATGACATGGGAGAGAATCGTCACCGCAGCGGCCACAAACGAGGAATATCTGGCCTTAGTGGACCTAGTGCGAAACGGCTTCCCCAGGTCACGCAACGACCTCCTACCCATAGCTCGTGTTTTCCATGCGCGAAGAAATATACTGCCTTGAAGGGGTGATAATCAAAGACAACAAAATCCTCATACCCTGACAGCTCCGTGCGGAAGCACTTGAGTCACTCCATTCCGCACATCAAGGCGTAAACGGCATGCCGGCAAATACAAGACGATTGTTCTGGCCCGGGTTGGGTGCTAGTGTCAGACAGACCAGAGCCCAATGCTGCACGTGCAACACGATTGTGTCATCTCAACCCAGGGAGCCCTTGATGTTACCAGCAGACCTGGAATTTCCATTCCAACAAACTGTAGTGGATTTTGTCGAAATAAACGGCAAAAATTACCTTGTGTACGCCGATCGATACACTGGATGGATTGAGGTGGCCCTAATGCCGTCAGGAAAGGCCAAGATGGTATGTGACACCTTTAGAACCTGGTTCTGCACCTATGGTGCGCCTGAAGAACTCTCTGCAGACGGAGGGCCACCATTTGAGTCCCAGGAATATGACTCATTTCTGAAGAATTGGGGTGTACGAAAACACACACCGTCAGCCTATTACCCTCAAAGCAACGGTCGGGCAAAGTTAGCAGTGAAGACTGCTAAGTGTATACTCGCCGGCAACACAGACAACTGTGGTTGTCTATGTCATGATTGCGCTTGATAAGGGCACTAAGGGAAGTTGCAATGGCCAAAAGGCACATGCAGAACAAACAGTTCTACAATAAACACAGCTGTCCACTTCGGGAACTACAAGTCGGCGACTTCGTGCACATCCAGAACCAGGATGGTTACTACCCACGTCGATGGACAAAAACGGGAAGGGTTGTGGAGACGTGTGGTAACAGACAGTACCAGATGCGAGTAGATGGTAGTAAAAGGGTAATGCTGTTGTTGACGGTCCACGGTGGTACACACTGAAAATTATGACTCCAGCCGTGGATCTCAAGCCCTTCGAGCAACGCTCTCCTGATGATATCATGGATACTGACGGGGACTTCAATGTCACACCACCCAGCGCTGAAAACAAACCCAAGGAAGAAGAAATGGAGGTTGACAACGCCACAGATGCAACAGAGGACAACACAGAGCATCTAGTTGAACCATACCATCAAGACAACCCTCGTGTCATATGGTGCGACCGCCAAGAAACTTGTCCCCACAAATACGTGGACAATCACACGGGTACTCAGACGTATAAGATGACAACTTTAAATCATCTCGTGGTCATGGGAGGGGGCATGTGTGGGTAGGTTAAATGACCTCCCTTGATTAAAAGTAGGTTTGAGTGATCAGTCGTAGTATTATGCAAATCTGGACGACAAGCCATCGCATGGGGACTACTTATGGAGCAGTAGAAGCCGCCATTTGCATTCTAGATCATGTACGTCACATGCTACACCTTGTATACATAGGAGGTAGAAGAGATAAATTCAAATAAGACTGAGTAAGTGTAAAAGGCTATAAACAATTAGTCTCTCTATAGACTCAGATAAAACAGAGTTCATGTATTTTAATCAAGATGGTCCTATCTCTTCATTTAATGGCAAGCCTTTGAAAAAAGTAGACCAGTTCATATACCTCAGCAGCAATATCTCATCTACTGAAAGTAATGTCAACATGCGCTTAGGACTGCTATTGATAGGTGAACAATGATATAGAAATCTGATCTGATAAAAAAGGGCATTCTTTCAAGTTGTAGCTGTGTTAGTACTATTGTATGGCTGTACCACTTGGACTTTAATGGAATACCTAGAGGAAAAGCTAGATGGGATGCTACGTGCCATTTTGAACAAATCCTGTAAACAGCATCAGACAAAACAACAACTGTACAGCCACTTATCTCTAATCACACAAACCATTCAAGTGAGATGAGCAAGATATGCTGGGCAATGCTGGAGAAGTAGGGACAAACTGATAAATGTCATTCTCTTATGGACTCCTACACATGGACTCACTAGTTTTTGCCATCCTGTAAAAAACTTATATTTATCGGCTCTGTATGGAAACTGGATGATGTCTAGATGACTTAATGGGGGTGATGACTCATAGGGATGGATGGCAAGAGAAAGAGAGAGTCAAGGAAATCCGTACTGACTGCATGCCTTTATTATGAAATATATTTATAAATATTATGAAATATATTTACAGATATTATGAAATATATTTATAAATTTTATGATATATATTTATAAATATTATGATATATATTTATAAATATTATAAAATATATTTATGAATATTATGAAATATATTTATAGATATTATGAAATATATTTATAAATTTTATGATATATATTTATAAATATTATGAAATATATTTATGAATATTATGAAATATATTTATGAATATTATGAAATATATTTATAAATTTTATGACATATATTTATGAACATTATGATATATATTCATAAATATTATGAAATATATCTATAGATTTTATGAAATATATTTATAAATTTTATGATATATATTTATAGATATTATGATATATATTCATAAATAAATATAGGATAAATACAACTACCATTTGCTTGAAAAATAAAGACTATAAACCAATTTAAAAACTAAAATGTCAGTTTGGTTGGTTTGGTTTTCTTTCTTTGATAAACTCTTGTGATATTGTGGGGGATTATATATAACCGGACATTGGCATAATGGTTAGAGTGTTTGCCAATGGTCCGGGAGTCATAACAAAGACTCAAAAAATGGGACTTGATGCTACCTTGCTTAACACTTAGCATTATAAGGTAAGGATCAAGGGTAAAGTTGAGCAATCCAGGGAAAGGAGTTGTGCCCTCCCCTACACCTTGGTGTAGTAGTTATTGAAAAGGAAGCCTTTGGGTCACCCTTGACTACAGTCACCAACAACTTTTATCTTTCCTAAGAGTCTTAGTCCAAAAGTGAATGTAATAGTATGATTAGAGTTTGGACTCACGTACCTCACTGCTGCAGTTTAGCACTTAAGCCATTTCAGCTTGGGGAATACACCCAAAAATGGCAGTTTTAACAGTAGCAAACAAAATATTGCTCAATACAAAAATGTTGTTGAGCCAATATAAGAATGATATTATGAAAGAATAATAAACTACAAATACAACACTGTTGGACAGAAAAAGTTTTCAGTTACAAAGTACTATTTTTCTACTTAATAATGACTATCTTTTATCTGCAGGTGAATATCTCATGGCGATGGATAAGTTGGAATGGTATTACAATCTGACAGCTGGACGAGAATGGACAGATGATCATGGAAACAATCTACATCAACAAGCCAGCCGCTATCTTTATCAGATCTACACGTTTATAGCCATGAAAAAGAAAGAGAACAACTTATCAAAAGAAGCACTCTCTTTTTTACAGAAAGCTCATGAAAGAGCATTGGAAAGTAAGTTAAAATGTGCAGTAAAATGTTTAATTTTTACTGTTGATAATAAGGGGGATAAACTAATACATATAATCTCTTTAGCATATTTGTTTTATTCCACATTATTTTGTATCTATATCAATCTGTTCAAATCTTTATCCATTCATATCTATCTTTCTATCTATAGAGAAAAATTGAAGAACAAGTTAATCCAAAAAGAAGAATGTTATGTAAAAGAAAGTCAACAATATTTCTGTTCAAATGAACCATCATCAAGACTAGGAAATATGAAATCTACTGATGATAAATCACCGATGGATATTTGATAAAATACAAAACAAGGAGGAAATATTATATATACTGAGAAAGGAGTAATCTTTTAATCAATAAATCAGTGTATGTATTTAAAAATAAGTCATGTGACTGTTTAAGACAATGCTGTAGAACAAATAGAATCTCCTATCTTTCTATCTCTCTATCACAGTTTTTTCATTGTCACTCCTAGTATTTTGTCTACCCAAGTCTGCTCATGATGTAAGCAATAAAAAGCTAGTCACATACTCATGGATAGAGACCATAAGTCGATTATCAAATTATCTACAAATTTAATAAACACCTCTCTCACATATCAAAATACATAGAAATTGTTTTACAACAGTTTCTTATAAGACCAAATCTCTTGTGTGCCAAATTTACGGCAGAGACTTCAAATTCATTTGAGCTTAAAAAGCCACATCCATATCCATTCATGGTATGGTTAATTATTTTTTTGTAAAATGATATAATGGAAAGATTAGGTTAGGTTATTTGGCTTAATAGCATATCAATCCTTGATGTTAATTTAATGCCAAATCCTGTTTATATATATATATATATATATAATTTGTAAGTGAATAGTTTGCAGTTAACTTTTTAAATGACTAAGAGTTCATTTTATTTGCACACAGTTAAATGGTTCCAAGTAATTTCATTTTTCAAGTATTCCTATCTGATGTGATATTAATCATTTGTTTGCACACAGTTAAATGGTTTCAAGTATAATAAATGATTAAATAGTTCTATTTGACCAATAGATGGGACTCTAAAAGGTATGATCACTCCAGGTTAGACTGGACCTGTGAGTAAGGACAATGAAGGGATACTCCATATTCCCCAAAGTTCCAGTACTGGAGCCTCACCATCAGATTGGTTTAACGGCATATCAACCTTTGATGGTTATTTAATGCCAAATCTTATTTATACTGATATATGATTTTCAAGTGAATGGTTTATACGTAAACTTTTAAACAAGTTGAAGTTCATTTGTTTTACACAAAGTTAAATATTTTCAAGTAATTTTTAATTTTAATTTTTTTCCTTTAATCATTTAACATTGATCATTTGTTTGCATACATTTAAATGGCTTCAAGTAGAGTAGATGATTAAATGGTTCTATTTGACCGATAGATGATACCCTAACAGGTACTACCACTCTGGATCAGAGTGGACCAAGGAGTAATGGCAATAAAGGGATACTTCAAATTCCCTAAATCTCCAGGACACTGTAGTCCTGGAGATTTATGGAATTTGAAGTATCCCTTTATCTCACCATCAGATTGAGTTTCGTGTCATATTCAGGACACTTGTTGGGGGAGTCTTACTCCTTTGCAGAAATACAGTTGGTATATTCTGCAGCTCAAGCCAACTGGGCTACCACCAGATTGTTTAGTGTCATACCCAAGACACTTGTTGGGGAGGGGTCTTACTTCTCTGCAGAGGTGCTGTCAACGTATTCTACAGCCCTGACTGACTGAGTAGGTAAAGACTATACTCGAATCTGATGTGGCAGCCATTCCCATTGAGGGATGAAAAGGTTTGGTTTGGTTTCTTTGTTTAATGGTATATCAACCTTCTTGGTTTATTAATGCCAAAGTCATCTTTGTAGAAAAACAGTAAAGGTACTATTTAACCCATCGCTGGAGGAATAAGGAGGTTCATAACTTTTCTTAGTCCAAAATTAAATGTAACAGACTAGAGTTTGAACTTGCTTACTATGATGTCGCATTCATATACATTAGCCCCAATGCCAGGGAGACTTGGCCCGGGATGAAAAGAAGAGGATAAATATGTTAAATTTTCATATCTTCCCACTTTAATCAGATATCAATCAATCAAAATGTTTGGGATTGTTCTGATAATTAGTTACTGAAATTCAATCATTATTAGAAAAGAAAAGTTAAATTTTTTTGTTATTCTTTTCTACGGTTGGCTACAAGGGAGCCCTGGAGGGGGTAAATCTTGAATGTGTATATATATATATATATATATATATATATATATATATATACACACACATATATATATATATATAATTGACTGATAACAACTATCTAGAATTGATTTTCTCTGTATTCCAGCTTCATATGAAAATGACATTGGAGAATCCATCTATAAACTTGGTATTGCTTACCTTGATGCTAAGGATCCAGAAGTTGCTCTAGAGGTGAATGGAATCAAACAAAACTTTCTCTTTTTTCATTTTCTTTCAGTCATTACTATTCTTTCTTGTCCGCAATCTACTGTTTTCTTAAAATCAATTTGTATTTGAAAAAAACTTCATGAATTGCTTTATATTTAAGGCTGTAAAATCCATTTAAATGTGAAAATGATTACTTCCTTATTTACTCTATTTTCCAACCTATCTGAGGATTGGTATTCATGAAACTCAAGTAATATTTAAACTCTATGAGTTGTTATCTTTAACATTTATTGTATATTTCTCTACTTATTAAGTATCAAGCATGTTTTTAGTTTTAACTTGTAATTCTATTATTATTATTTTAAAACATGTGTGTGTGTATATATATATATATATATATATACACAGAGAGAGAGAGAGAGAGAGAGAGAGAGAGTTGAACAAAAAGAATGAGGCAAATAGGAATATTTCATTGTAGTCATTTTCTAAAATTGTTCTAGACTAGTTTTGACATTAGGTCATCATCAGGAGAAAAGTTTTTGTGAATAAAAATATTTCTAAAAGAGATGATATACCTCAAAAGAAGTAATGAAAAATTAACTGGTAATGAAGCATATCCATTCAATATATATATATATATATATATATATATATATATATATATATATATATATATATATATATATTCAAGAAGTTAATATCATCTTGAATTTTTATCATTATTCAATAAAACATGATCATTATTATTAATTTTTTTACTAATATTTCTTTCATCTTAAGTTCAGTCACTTTCTATTACTCATGCTACAATTCTATAACCATTATTAAAAAGTCAGATTAGTTTGATTGATTGATTGATTAATTTTAATGGCATATCACCCCATATGGGGTTATTTTATGCTCCTTCTTTATTTTTGATCTGTAATGTTTATTAATGACTGGAAAATGAGTACTTACAATAAAAAGAAATTGAAATTCAGATAAAAGCAATTAATAAAAATTAATAATAAAAGTGAAGTATGTATTAACTCTCTGCCACAAGCAGAATGTGACCCAAGATCAATTTGTAAGCAGAGTATAACTGGTTTGAATTGGGAGTTTTCCTTCTCCAAGACTAGTTGTCTAATCAGAGCTAAAAATCAGTCTATCCTACTATCTATCCAGAGCTGGGGGAAGAACAGATGGATTCATGCCTTTCCCAAGTCATTAACATGAAGTGAAATGCAAATCGTCTCATCCAGGATTTGAACTTGCGTCATGAATTCCATTTCCTTTAAAGATAGCTGTTAAGCTAAGTGTGACTCCAAAATGGATTTTACAAATAGATATTAATATTATAGTCTACTAGTTGTATTAGTCGTTATATTTTTTATAAATTCTGAGATGAAGCATTATCAGTTATTATTAATTTTTTACTATATTTCTTTTAACTATTATAAAAGGTAGTGAGTTCCTGTAGTGTTATCACTAACACACTGGACTGTGACATCATAGTAAGTTTCAACTCCATTCATATTATTATGTTTACTTTCAGAATAATATCCTGGGGAAAGGTATGAATTCCCTTATCTCTTTAGCTATAAGTTAAATAGTACCATTACTGTTCTTCTATAAGGATGGCTTTGGTATTAAGTAAGTCACAAAAGTTGATATGCCATTAAACAAAGAAACCAAACTAAATCAAACTATTTTAAAAGATTATAAAATATTATTATAAAAGAAACTACTTTATACATATAGATAAATTTGGCTTGAAATGAAAAATAATGCTTCTTTTTATTTTTTACAGCACTTGAATAATTTTATGAGAATTTCAGAAAATCTACAATGTGCTGATGGTATAGGAAGAGCTGCAAATGGCATTGCTTCTGCCTATGAAATGTAAATAGATTATATTCTTTTCAATCATTAATAATTTTTTTTACTAGTATTGCTTTCATCTTAATTTCAGTTGATTTTTATCGCAGCTTCCAGAATGCTCTTAGTAAGCAGTATGGATCAGAAAAAAATCAATAAATCTCTGACAAGATTCAAAAAATCTTATCTTCAGCTGCCTGTCTAAATGTGACAGTTGTATTACTTATTCGGATATGGAAGCCATCAGCTGCAGCCATTCAAATCTAACCAATATAGTTATTATTTCTCTGACTGGATGATACGCGACCATATTGTAATATTTTTGTGAATTTTTTAGATGTAGCATTAACAGTTATTGATTTTTCTTTTTACAAATTTTTCTTTTAACTACTACAAAACATTTCAGAATAAATATCAAGCACAATTTCCAAAAGAAAATGCTTGACAAATATTTTGAATTTATATATGTATATACAGTGATATGTATTGGATATACAGATTTTTAAAGAAAATAATAACATTAGACACACAGATTTCTTAAGAAAATAACAATGTTTCCTGTATAAATAGTGACTAAATCAACAACAGTTTATGTTAGTTACCATGCTTCTGAGTGTCAAAAATAACTTTATTTTGTCATGTACATTTGTCTACTCTATAAAGTTTTACATAATGCCCATTTTTCGTTTTGTTTTACAGGAAGGGTGATATGGATAATTGCATGGTTTACTTGAAAATGTATGTAGATATTGCAGAAAAGAATGGCTTGGAAAGAGCTTATAGTATTGCATGTCACCATTTGGGCAGCATTTGTAATTCACTTGTAAGTTTTTTTCAATTTGTTTTATTCTATTCTTATATTTTCTGTTTTCATTATCAATTATTGAATAGTTTATCTTTGATATTATTATTTTTGTTTTTCATTGAAATGCTCAGGTTTTATCTATTTTTTTACCTTTTACCTGAAGAGTCACCAATCACTATAACTATTAATCTTTTATCACATTTTCTTTTATTTTTTAAATTTTTGTTGCTTTTATTTGTCTAAAAACAATAACAATAACAAGGATGTATATATTTACCCAAGCCCTCTGTCTTGAGAGACCTCATATTAATCAACTTCTGAAAAAGTAAAAAAATTATCTTCATTGTCTAGATTTCTGAAAATTAACCCCTTACCTACTAGTTGTGTTGGTATCTAATGCACCCTTTAGAACCAGACATGCAAACTGAAAACCATACTCTACATGGTTATTGTCCTAGAAAATGGATTCAACAACCTGAATTCAAATCCTGGAAGAGACCATTTGCCTTTTCACATAGTACTAAAACTCTTTGAAAAGTTGTCTGAATTTTTGAGATGAAGCTTGATGATTTTTATCACTAAGTGTTTTCAGACTATTGTCTCCATCTTTATTGTTATTTCCACAACGTTTCCAGCCTTCTTCAGGTGTTTGTCAAACTCAGGAACCTACACGGAACTTCGAACTACATCCTTTATTGAATCCTCTGGGGTCGCCTGTTCTGATTCCATTAGCCATAACTGGGTACAAGTGTTAAGTATTCCTGTACTGTTACTCGCCTTTAGTCAAGGATTGAACCTGCAAGACATATAGCGTAACAGTTGTAGGCATTGGTTACCTAAGCTTCTAAGGCGACAATCATCTAGTGGTTGCAGGTTCAATTCTGACTACAGGCGAGTAACAATACAGGAATACTTAACACTTGTATCCAGTTATGGCTAACGGAATCAGAACAGGCAACCCCTGTGGATTCAATAAAGGACGTAGTTCAAAGTTCTGTGTAGGTTCCCGAGTTCGACAAACACCTGAAGAAGGGCGGAGGACATATCAGCTGAAACGTTGTGGAAATAACAATAAAGATGAAGACAATAGTCCGAAAATTCTTGGAAAAGGTATGAATCCAACTATTCTCCCTCCAGCTATGGGTAAATAGTAGTGCAGACTGGACACTTTAACTTTGTTATGTGAACCAGTTCAGGAGAAAGAAAACTCTGAATTTAAAACCAGTAAATTCTGCTTAAGAATTGACTTTGTGTCACATCCTGTTTTTGTAGAGTGGTTAGGTAAATACAGAAATTGAATTGTTTGGATGAAAGAACATTCAAAACAACATGATACTTCAAATTAGGAATAATTCTAGGTGCAGCAGAAATACATCCCACATTTTAGATTGTTACAAGTGTAGTGCAAGTGAACTTAGGCATGTTGCAATGCTAGCTCCATCTAGCTAATATCTTACTTTTTTTTTTTTTCAGATAAGATTAGTTATCTTGGACCTCTTGCACACTCTGCATTTGCTGTTGAAACATTTTTAAAACTGGTGAATCTGTAATTGCTTCTGAGAGAGATTTTAATGCTCATTTCATGTTTAATCAGAATAATGCTGCTCTGGATAGAAACTCAATACTGCTATAGGTTGAAAATTCTATCTGGAACAGCATCCTTTCTGCCACACCATGTATGATCATAGTTTTATTGAAGACAGTTTCAGTAGACTACTTTGCTACAGATTTTACACTAATGAATGAAAGTGTGTATATTTGGCATCAACAGACAAAAAGTTGAAGGATGTAATAATAAAAATTATTGGTTAAAATAATTGCTTTTTGCTATTTGGCAAGGAAATTATATAGTCTGAGTGGTACCAGATTCAACTCTGTTTAAAAATATATTGAAATGCTGGAGACTAGAATAAAATGTAACAAGACTGTTAAAGAAGACTTTCAAAAGTCACAGAGACATTGAGATAAAGAGTGTAGCATAGTCACCTATAACTGCTATGTTGGTAATGGCTGTTTATCTGATGGGAAAGGGAAATAGAAAAATGCTACTCACCTCAAATATAGGAATTGTTTTATTCTCTCCATTCACTTTCTGAGGTCACAGAAGTATATGGAAACAGATAATGCACACAACATGCAGTGTAGATTCTTTATTCTACTAGAAAGAAGCTCTTTTCATATCTTTGAATGGTTCAATCACTCAGTTCACACTACTGCTTGTATTCTTGTGTAAACAGCCACTATTTATGCATACATAAATGTATGTCTCACAGACTCTTGCTAGTATAGTAATTTTGATCTATAACTATGGTGATTCATTCCTATGGCCTTGTGCTAAACTAAACTGATGTGCGTAAGTTTCCACATATATATCTTATTCCTACATGATGCTCCAGTTATATAACTGATAACTTTCAATACTTAGATGAATGACCACTTAAGCAACATCAGGTACTCAAAGCAATCTGAGGCCTGTTGGGCACAACCTAAGAAAAATAGGGTGGGGTATTAGTTAATCATTATTTAATGCTATTGTTTCTCTCAACATTTCATATTTCTTTTGAAGGCAATACATGATGAAGCTGTGGAGTGGTTTAGCAAAGCCTACAATATTTCTCGAGCTCTCAATGACAGCCAATCCCTGGGTGCTAATCGTGTTCAATTTGGTACTGCTCTTGCACATAAGATGAATGTGACCTACATAAGGAATGTACAGATGCCGAATTCTGATGCATTGCTCAAGTGGAAAAGCTTTCGTGTTGAGGAGTTCATTACTGGAGAAGAGAAGGAGGAGGAAGTTAAAGGTGAAGACACTGAAACTTTGTCTTCAGACAATGTGGGGATGTCAACAGAGGAAGAAAAAGAGGCCACAGTGGAGGAAAAAGAGGCCACAGTGGAGGAAAAAGAGCCCATAGATGGTGAACAGGAAGAGATGACTAAGCCAGAAATTGATGATATATCCAAAGAAAATAAGGAAGATTAATCATGGGACTGATATATCTCATATTCTCATGTATTGTAAAATTCAATACAAGGTCAGTGTATTTACTGTGTTTTTTAAAATATGCTTAACCCTTTTGCAGGCAGAGTGTAATTTTTGTCATTTCTTAGTAGCTGTTATGTAAGATATTTTCCTATTGGTTACTTGTTAATCAATTCAATGTTAATATATAGAAACATTTCTAGGTGGCACCTCTATGCTGTAGGATTGTATAAAGGTTGTTTTTCAAAATATCATAATTAAAAATTAATGCTTTATTGTTTTCATGTTATTGTACTATAACATAATTGCTGATTAAATTATCATGTTTTCTTTGCTTTTTTACATTGGATTAATTGATTTATTTGAAGATACCCTATATTTTGCAAGATTTACTGAAAATAATTCACCCACTTTACAAGGATTGGTGGAAGGACTGTGGTGTAGTGGTTAACATACTTGACTGTAACATCATAGTAAGTGAGTTCAAACTCCAGTTGTGCTATTATGTTCACTTTCGTATTAATGCCCTTTGGAAAGATATGAACTCTCTTATCCCCACTAGCTATGAGTTGAATATAAATAGTAGCATAACTGTCCTTCTACAAGGATGGCTTTGGCATTAAATAACCCATAATGGTTGATATGTCATCAAACAAAGAAACCAAACCAAACTAAACCATCTACAAGGATTAAAAAATATTGTCTACCTGCAAAAGGGTTAAGACACATCAGCCAAACTGCAGACACCAAGGAATGTCTTGACTCTTTCCAGCAGTGGAGTTCTTGGTGCTTAAGCTGCATAACTTTCCAGCCAAAAGAAAAAGAAGCAATTATTTTAGTCTGGCACAGAGCCAAGGCAGTGAATTACCATGATAACAAAGCAAACTTACTGCACTTTCAAGGATTTATAAGACTAACTTGTTAACCATTACTCTATGACAGACAGCCATCTCTGTTTATTCTATAAACCAGCTGCATCTTAATCAATTGCATAGCCTTAATGTAGCTTGGCAACCAATCAAAGAGGACCTTACTGTGCATGTCTTAACAGACACTCTTCTGTAGGGTTATCCAGTCATCAATGAGTAGATTCTTCACCTTTTGTGCTGGGTTTTTAGTACCAGATAATCTTTGTGTAATAATATTTGAGATATCACATGCATACACACATGTGAATATATATATATATATATATATATATATATATATATATATATATATATATATATATATATTTTAATGCGTACATAAATACTTGTCTCACAGACTCTTGTTAGTGTAGAAAGTTTGATCTATTAAAATGGGGTGGGGTGAGTCCCCATTGAGTAATGGTTAAAAGTAAGTGAGTTCAAACTCCAGTCCCACTAGTACATTCACTTTTAGACTAATACCCTCGGGAAAGGTATGAACTTCCTTATCTTTCCAGCTATGGGTTAAATAGTATCACTGCTGTTCTTCAACAAGGATGGCTTTGGGATTAAATAATACATAAAGGTTGATATGCCATTAAACAAATACCCCCAATCCAACCTTACCCAACCCTATTACTATGGTAATCCACTCCCATGGCCTTGTGCCAGACTAAGTTAATTTTAGTAAATTTCCAAAGAAGTATCTTTTAACTTATTTTTCTTTTCGTTTTTACTTTCAGAAAAGGATATAGATCATCAAGTATGCAAAAGTCACATTTTTTTGTTGGGGGTGTAACTTGGGAAACTTTAAGATGCCTTTCTATTTCTTAATTAAATTGGAACTGTGATGAATAATAAAAAATAAAATCTTGTTTTTGATATTTATGTGTTCTGCCTATTTTATCATTGTTGACAGAAATCATATTCAGGTTTAATATTATCATAATTATTATTGTTTTATCTATAATATTAATAAAATGAAAGAACAACAGGTACTATAAGCAACCAGTGGCCTGTGTACCATATTTAAGCTTAGTAAATAAAAATATGCTTATCTTATTACATTCAATTCACATTGAAACTATCAGTTTCTGTAAGATCACTGAAGTTAAGCAGGACTGGGCCTGATTAATACTTAAATGAATGACTACTTAAACATTAGCAGGTACTTAAATTAATCTTAGCCCAGTGTGCTATATCTAAGAGAAGCTTTATGTAAATGATGGTACCAATGTTTTGCCTAAGAATTGGGTATTGAAAATTCAACCTATACTAGATTATTTTTACAATAAATAAAGGTAGACTGAAAATTTCTTTTTTCCTAAACTGAAGATTCATTTCAAGGCTAAGTTTTGAGGATGAGGAGGACATTAAAAGAAATACAGCTTCTCACCATATCAATAGACTGCATTGGTTTGTTTTTCTTTGTTTCTTTCCCAAGATTGTTAGTCCACAAGTGAATGTAATCATATGAGTGAAGTTCAAACTCTTTACAATGTCACAATCCAGCATGTTGGTTACTATGCATAGGGCCTCCCCAACAACCCAGTTTCAGTCTCCATACTTTTCGAACATTCCTTTCTAAATAATTTATGTACACATTCATTCATTTTTAATTTGTGTTCTTATTTGTCTTCTGAGTAACATAAAGTAAATTTGAACAGCAAAAATAGATAAGTGTTTTGTCAGAAAGGAGGAAACCAAAAAATTTATGAACAAAACTGAAGTAATCAGGAAAAAGTTGCATACAAAAAATGTTTTCATTTTCTGTAGAAAAGAGAATTGAGAGGAAAAAGAAAAATTAAGGGGAGATGCTATGTGGTGTCACATTTTCTAAAAAACCATAAGTGGGGAGTCCCTTTGGTATAGTGGGGAATCCCTTTGGTGCAGTGATTAATATGCTAGATCACAATATTTCAAACTTCAGTTGTGCTATTCTATTCACTTTTGGATTTATACCCTTGAGAAAGATCTGATCCCTCCAAGCTATGGGTTAAATAGTATCACTAATGTTCATCTACAAGGATTGCTTTGCTGTTAAATGACAGTAAGAGAACCCGGTTGTGTCTGGCCTGCCTGGATTAAATGCATGTCCTCAAGGTTATAGAAATGATGACTTGAGCATCCTCTGAGACAAGTGGCTTGGTTCAGGTGCCCAGACGTATGAGGACAGAAATTGATTGACTGAGTTTCAAGCACTCGGATATAGCAAAAGTGAAGCATATAAAATTGACATGCAGTGAGAGAGTGACGTGGATGCTTTGGGAAACTCTGGATGTCCAGCATTGTGGAGAAGAAATTGGATTAGCAAATCAAGTATAAAGCCTACAATAACCCATGAAATTTGATATGCCATTAAATAAAGAAACTGAAACCAGAACTGAAAAAAATATGAATGAATAAAAAGGAAAATGCTATTTTAAAGCAAACATTTGTAAACCTGTGGCATTAAAAAGAAAAATACAAGTGACTGTCTACAGTTGGTGATCTGTTAATTTGTTGAGTTGTTGTTGTAAAGAGTGGTCCTTTATTTTGGGAGGAATGAAAGATTCTAATTAGCATTTCATAGTTATGTTTGTTATACTGAGAATTTGGATGATTATAAATTTATGTTCAGCAAGAATAAAGAAACCACAAAGTTATCCAGTTGCAAATCAAACTGAATGTTGCTCAATTCTTTATGGAATAACATTGTAAATGTATTGATCTAATGAAAATCTGGCTATGATGTGCTATTTTTGTGGGATTTTAGTTATAGAGAGAGAGTGAGAGTCATGATAATTTAAAAAAGAATCAAATTGGTTTTTGGAGAAACCGATCCATAGCATCATAGATTATGACAATCAGTTGAATCTTAGAGGGAGTGTATGCAAAAAACCTCAAGGTTACACTCTTATTTGTAGATTTCTTCAAAGCATTTGATTCCATATTCAAAGAAACTGTCAGAGCCATAATGATACTCTATAAAAATATGAAAGTAAATGTTTACTCACTAGATTGAGACACAGACTTCTTTGACATTCTTGCTGGTTTTATGCAAGGAGATGCATTAGCCCTATATCTGTTCATAATCTGACTAGACTATGTAATTCGAATGTCGATAAATCTAATGAAAGAAAATGGCTTTACACTAAAAAAGGCCAGAGGCAGATGATTCTCCACAGAAACTATTATGGATGCAGACTATGCAGATGACATAGTACTTCTTACAAATACACCTTCCCAAGCTAAATCCCTGCTGCATAATCTGGAGCAGGCAGCAGATGACATTAGCTGCCATGTGAATGCAGGCAAAACAAAGTACATGTGTTTTAATCAAACAGGAGACATCTCCATTCTAAATGGTGGTTCTCTGAAATCAGTGGACAAGTTCACATACCTTGGAAGCAGCATCTCATCTACTGAAAATGACATCAATATATGACAAGCAAAGACATGGACTGCTATCAATAGGTTATTAATCATATGGAAGTCAGACCTATCTGATAAGATAAAATGCAATTTCTTCTAAGCAGTGGGTGTGTCAATTCTACTATATGGATACACCACATGGACGCTGACTAAGTATATAGAGAAAAAGCTAGATGGAAACTGCACTAGAATGCTATAAGCTATATTGAACAAATCCTGGAAGCAAGATCCCATAAAACAGCAACTGTATGGTCACCTATCTCCCATCTCTAAAACCATCCAAATAAGATGAACAAGACATGTGGGATACAAGTAAGGACAAACTCATAAGTGATGTTCTATGGACCCCTTCACATGGACGTGCAAATGTTGGCTGACCAACTAGAACTTATCTACAACAGCTCTGTACAGACAGAGGATTAGTCAAGAAGACTGGCCGGAAGCGATGGATGATAGAGATGAATGGTGAGAGAGTCAGGGAAATCTGTGTGAGCAGCACAGCAAGATAATGATGAGAGAGAGAGAGAGAGAGAGAGAGAGATATGAGTGTGGGCTGAAAAGTTCATAAGGTGACATCATATCTGCTTTTGATGATTTTTTTGACTACTTGGATCCATGCACAGCAATACTGATGAAAGAAATGTGTAAACTGCAAAGGGGGACTATATTGAAAAATAAACCTCATTAGGTCACATTTCATGAGATTATCTTTGTCAGCCTCTGAACTTTTCAGCTGACCCTCATATATATATATATATATATAACATGGAAGTTATGAGAACTTTAGTGGTATACTAGATAGATGTAGAATGTTGAATACATATGTTCTCTTATAACTAACAACATTTATTATATATATATATATATATATATATATATATATATATATATATATTTAAAAAAATTTTTTTTCGTTAATAAAGTATTGGCTTAAAAGTTCATTGGCTTACCAAGATATATTTAACAGCATATGTAGAAACAACTCAAAGATCTATGTTTAATTGCCTTTTCTTTTCCAGTGAATGGTATTTCTATATCTGAAAAGAAATAAAAAAAACATTAAACATAGAATTTTGAGTTGTTTCACCACTTGCTATTAAAATTTGACACCATTTGAATGAGAATTGGATATTATAAAATCTCCATTTTTCTGAAATACACTGTATACACAGTGAAACACATACATATGTATATAATATATGATATCAACCATAAATAAGTACCCACTAATAAATAGTTTTAATGTTATATTACATTTCTTGGTCTGGCTTATGATAGTTTATTTTTTGTCTTTATGATTTTTAAATAATCAACTATTACTAACTTATTGATTTGAGCTCTTCTGGAAAGTTCACTAGACATCATATCTTTCTTTTTTGTACTTTCTTTCTGTATATCATTTGTTTGTTCTTTAACACTTTTTAGTTGGAAATTATTCTCCTATTGGCATTTATAAATTAATTTCTTCCTTTTGTAAAGTTTCTCTTTTGTGCTGATGTTACAATGTTTTATCTCTGTGTTTGAAGTTTTCTTGTTTTATCATTCTACATTCTATTGGGCTTTTATTTGATTTTTTCATTTGCCAAATATACTTAGAAAGCATAGTGTTATTTTTGCATGTTTCTTTTTTCAGTGATGTGATTATAGTATCCTTCTTTTCATTCTTTTTCTATAGCATAGATATATGTATTTTTTGCTGTTATAACCTTTGATTGATATATGTTTATTTTTCTGCAATTTCCTTTTAATGGACAGCTGTTTTTATCTCTCTCTGCAGTTGCTTGTTTGGTGTGGATGTGTTTGTTTTTTGTTTAGTATTTTATTATTTCTTTTTATTATTTCTTCAGTTTTTTCTCTTCAGATGAAGTTGGTTTTTAATGCTTCTGTTGAATATTCTGTGTTGTTTGTATTTGGGAAATGGTTATTGGTTTTAAGAATATTTTTCTACATTTGTTTTTATATTTTTGTTATATGGTGGTTTGAATCATATTTTTCTTTTTGTTTTTTTTTTTCTATTTTATTTTTGTTTTGAACTGTTTTGTAATGCTGTGTTGAATGAGTCTTTTATTGTGTTGAATGAGTCTTTTATTTTGTATGATTCTTTTATTATTTTGAATGAATCTTTTATTATTTTGAATGAGTCTTTTATTATTTTAAATATAGCTTCATCTGAAGAATTATCTGTTAGTCTCCTGCTTTTTATTTTAGGTATATGTTTATTACAGATGAAGAGAGGTTAGATGATGCCTGTATATATAGTGGTAGGTGGTTGTCTCTTTTAAAAAATGCTTTCTTGCTATTTTTTCTTATGTTTAGTGTTATGTCTAGGAAGTCTATTTCTTTTAGTTTTCTTTTTATATTTATGTTAAATCCCATTTGTTTGGGTTTTTTAGAAATAATTGTTCCTCTCTTCATATATATATATATATATATATATATATATATATATATATATATATATATATAAGGACTTTAAGAGTTAAACATGCATAAAGTTTTCTTTTTTGAAGATGCAAACCAACAATGAGGAGACTGAGGGGGAATGGATGGTTTGGTTTCTTTGTTTAATGGCATATCAACCTTTATAGGTTATTTAATGCCAAAGCTATTGTCCTAGAAGAACAGTAGTGGTACTATTTAACCCATAGCTGGGAGGATAAGGGGGTTCATACCTTTCCCAAGGGTATTTGCCCGAAAGTGAATGAAATAGCGCGACTGGAGTACGAACTCGCTTACTACGATTCTGCAGTCCATCGCTTTAACCATTACATCATGAGGACACCCACTGAGGGGGAATGGAGTGAAGGTGCATGTGGAAAGAGAAACAGTGATGAGGAAATGCTGAAGTACAGGCAGAGGTCAACAAGTACGGGAAAGAAAAAACAACAAAGATTATGAAGTAGATTCAGAAGAGTAAAAAAAAAAAGCCAAATAATTACCTAACAACTTCATGGCTTCCAGTTCCAGTTGTCTCTGTCAAGAAATCTGTTGACTGCCCAACTATGGACAGGTAATACTGTAGGTGGGTAGAGTCAGGAGAGTGGACAGAAGCCAATTAAATCACTTCCATTACTTTTCCCCCTCTTACTTCTTGTCTTGTCTTGCGGTTGAATAAGCAACCATGAACTTTGAACTTTTTCAGGTAAAATTATCTTGAAGTCTGTACATGGTTACATTTGCAAGCAAATGCATTGGTGCAAGTGTATAATAATAATGAATAAATGCATTGTTCATGAATAGATCAATGGGTTCGTAGTGTGCTACTTGGCCCTTGAATTTTCACTTGAGCTGTAGTTTTTTTATGAATAACATTTGTACTAAAATCTCAACAAAAATTTGTTAAACTCAATTATAAGCTAAAATTAACTAAGTTACTAAAATTAATCGTTTTTACTGTATAGTCCAAGTTAAGAGCATAGTAAGGGTAACCCAAAGCCAAACATTTTTAGACCTTATTTTTCCAATGCAAGTATCACTGAGGAATGAGAAAAGTTTTGGCAAGCAGGCCAAAGCCTGGTCCATTTACCAAAACTTTCCTTGTTCCCTAATGATACTTGCATCAGAAAAATAAGGTCTAAAAAGTTCTCTTACTACATTTTTAACCTGGACTAGTAGATTTAGAAGTATGACAATATTTCTTTCCAACAAAACTCAGAATAACCATGACTGTTAAGGCTCAATGACAAAATAATTATTTTACCAAATATAACAAGTCAGTCAATTTTTGAAAAATTTAGAGCATTAAAAAGAATAAATGGAAAAAAATATGATAAAATTATTTTCTATCTTATTTAGTCATCTAGGAGCACCTCCTGTTGGGTAATGGTTAGAGAGCTGGCTAGCAGAGTTAGTGTGTTCATTACTCATTTGGTGCTCTATGCTTCTGTCCTTGTACCAAACTAAGTTACACTGAGTAAATGATTACTTAGATGCCTTTTGCCATATTATGGTTATCAAACTAGGCTAGCAGATAACTGTTAGTGAGTTTAATTCTCACTGGTTGCTGTATGCTTCTGACTTTGTACCAAACTAAGCTAACTTTAGTGAGTCATTTGTTTTTGAAATTTGTGTTTATAATTGTAAAAAAAAAGATTTCATAAAATGTTCAATGTCAAATACATTTCTAGAAACCTTTGTTTTAATTTTTTTGTTATGCTAATTTATTTTTATTATTTTTTCTTATGTTAAGTTATCAATAAATGTTAATTTATAATTAAAATGATTACCATAGCAACAGAAAGCAAACTAAGTAGTATATAAGTTAAATCTCAACAAAAATTAATAGTTTCCTTTCTTTCTTTATGTTTTATGACTTAATGGGTTTCAGTTCCAGTTTCTGGCTAGAAATCTGTTGATTGTCCAGCTGTGGATAAGTAATGAGGTGGGCAGTAGATAGGAGCTAATTGAGTTACTTGTACTATTGTTTTACCCTCTCACACCTTATTTGTTCTGTTTTGTTATAAGAGCACTTGCACTTTAATAAGGATTTATATAGTTTATATGATGTCTTAAAATACAAAATTCACACACTGTTTAGAACAAAAGCAAGGACATATTTACACAAAAAATGCAACAAACTTGTGGTGAAAATAATCTGACATCAGGAGAAGCAAAATTAGAGAAAAACATACATTCCAGTGGATATTTCTCTGTAACACCATAAAACATGTTAGTTTGAACTACAGATGTAATTTACTTTTAATCATCCTTTTTTGAATATGGTGAGGCATGTAGCCAGAAGAAAACTTATATAGTTCTTGTCTATGATATACATCCTGAACTTTTGGGCTGAAAAAATCTGGAGAAAAAGTTCATGTTTGGACAAATAATTATGAAATATATATATATATATATATATATATATATATAGGGTGGAACAATAAAATTATCGTACTAAAGAAAACAACACTACAGCTTTATTTTAAAACTTTTATTGAAAAAAACCAATTCAGGTAACTTGATTATGTAGTAGAGCTGACATTTATTCAATGTAGCTGCCTTTAGCCTCAATCACCACCTTGATACAGATCCGGAACTGGGAGCATGCCTTTTCCACAAGCACTGCTGGGAGCTTGGTGAATACTCGGCAGATGGCGGCAATCAGGCTGGCTTTGGTGTTGTGGGAGGTCATGTTGGTGATGTTCCCAATGTATGACCAAATGAAGTAGTCCAGCGGGTTCAGGTCTGGGGAGGAGGGGGGCCAGTGAGTGAAGGGTACAAAGTTGTAGCACTTTTCTGAAGCCAAGCCTGGGTCTCTTTGGACTTGTGGGCCGGCGCCGAGTCCTGCTGCCACACCCAGGGTCTGCCACCAGCCACCTGATTGTACCAGGGGATCACCACACTCTTCAGCATATCCGAGTACACTTTGGTGTTGACTTTCAAGCTGACTTCGAAGATGTGAGGTGGCATGATGTGGCCCTCACTTGAAACCATACCAAAGACCATAACTGTAGCCAGAAACTTTGTTTTCATCACTCTGGGCATGTCCCTGTTATTCGTGGGAATCCATATTTGCATTTTGAGGGTGCTGGCAATGGTCCGGTTATCATAACTTGGATCAGTAGAGAGCATGAGTTGTACAGTGGCGCATCTCCAATCTCACTCGTTGAACATTGTGTTACTTTCAGATATGATAGAAGGCTCCTATCGCTCTTGGGATTTGTACACAACTGGCCAACTAGTAGATGGTCTGCAACAAAAAAAGAAAACCGGTTTTCATTAAATGGAAATGGAATCATGTCGTCTTTTCTAGGGCGACAATTTTATCGTTCCACCCAGTATATATATATATATATATATAAAGTAAAAGTAAAGTAGGCGACCATAGTCGAGGGTGACCCGAAGGCTCCCTTTTTGATAGCTACTACACCAAGGTGTAGGGGAGGGCGCTACTCCTTTCCCTGGATTGCTCCACTTTACCCTTGATCCGTACCTTATAATGCTGAGTGTTAAGCAAGGAGGCATCAAGTACCATTTTTTGAGTCTTTGGTATGACTCGACCTGGGATTGAACCCAGGTCTCCCGGGGGATTGGCGAACACTCTAACCGCTAGGCCAATGTATGTGATAAAATTCTGGTTTCTATGGTTTAAAACAAAATCAACGTTTTATAAAAGATATTGGGGGTGTACTCACCAAAATATTGTTTCATGCTTATAATAAAAATTCTGCCATCTTTAATTGGACACAAATGTGTCATGCTTATAATGGTTAATTCAATGTATTATGAAAAATAGTGGATACTTATTGCATAATTGTTGTAATGGAGTACATAAATTTGGAACATCAAAGTAGAAAGACATGTGAAATGACTAAACTATAACTAGATATTTACAGATTGCAAAATAAGGCCAAGTTTATTTTTCATGGCTTCTCCTGCATAGGGTTGGTTTTGGCCAAAGATAATTATATTCCATTAGCATTTCCTTTATGCTACAATATGTTACAGGGCTGTCATCATTGATTGAAAAGTGGGGATACAGATAATTAGTAGAAAGACCAAGAAAGTTTTACTTAAGTTTAAAGCATTAACCTCTAAAGCAATTATTACCAAATTATGCATGCAAAGAAAGTGAGGTGATTAAGATCTGATTACCATACATGATTGTGTTGCAAAGAAGCAATGAAACCTCATTTTTCCCTCTGTCAGTTGTCAGGAAGAACTACAGCAACATATGAGCCATTCATTTGAGCTCAAGAAAGTAAACAGAAAGGATACAATATAATATAAGACTATATTTGAGGAATTCCAGGATAATCTGTGACAAGTAATTGAGCTCTACAGACAGTTTCCAAGTTTGATTAGATCAAATGATTCTTGGCTGTAGTTAGCTAGAGGGTAACTGAAAGGAGAAATTGACAGTCTACTTGAAGCAGTCCAAGAATAGACATTAATGATCAGCTCTATTTAGCAGCCCATTGGCATAATGGTTACTGTGTTCACCAATGGCCTGGGAGACTGGGATTCAATCCCAGGTCGAGTTATACCAAAGACTCAAAAAAATGGTACTTGATCCCTCTTTGCTTAACACTCAACATTATAAGGTATGGATCAAAGGTAAAGTGGAGAAATCCAGTCAAAGGAGTAGTACCCTCCCCTACACCGCAGTGTAGAAACTATTAAAACAGAGTCTTCGAGCTACCTTCAACTATGTTTGCCAACTTTATTTACTTACTTACTATTTACCAGATGGTAAAGAGTGAAAAATGCTGTCTATGTGGCATAAAAATGTTAGTGCATATGAAATTCTTGCATAAAAGGAATACAAATATTACCATGATAAAGTGTGTAAAAATCTCCACTGGAACCTGAGCAAAGCATAGAATGAATGACCATCAAAAGACAAGTGGTTCCAGCACAAACTGGAAGCAGTTTTATAGAATAAGAACATGAAAATCTTTTAGGACTTTACCCAATGGACGGGCTATGTTATCCATCAAGTTGATTCAATCCTTTTTAAGAAGGACACATGAGAGTGTCTCATCAATGATGCTACTATACCAGATGATTGCTAGGTGACAAAAAGAGAAACTGAGAACATTTTGAAGTATCATGAAAAAAAAGGTTAAACATTAGGTTTGGTTATCTGGTTTAATGGCATATGAACTTTTGGTGGTTGTTTAATGTCAAATCCTGCTTATACATATATGTAACTTTTAAGTAAATAGTTTGTAGGTTACATTATTTTAAAAATAAGTCAGAGGTCATTTGTTTGTACACAGTTAAATGGTTTCAAGTATTACTATTTATTGATTGTACACCATTAAATAATTTCAGGTATGGTTATTTATTGTTTGCACACTGTTAAATGGATTCAAGTATTTCTATCTAATACTAATCATTCAATTTAAAATTGATAATTTGTTTATACATAGTTAAATAGTTTTAAGTATAGTAAACAATTAAATAGTTCTGTTTGACCAATAGATGGTACTCTAACAAGTACTACAACTCTGAGTCAGATTGGACCTGGGAGTAATGGCAATGAAGGGATACTCCACATTCCCCAAAGCTCCAGGACTGGAGCCTCACCATGAGATGGTTTGGTGTCTTATTTGGGACACTTATTGGAGGCATTTTACCCCTCTGCAGAAATACAGTCAGCATATTCTACAGCCCCATCTGACTGGGCTAAAAAGGTTGAGGTACTAAAAATGTAGGGGCTTATCATCATTGGTTTGCTGGATACCCAAGAGATCCACGATGTTCCTAGAACAGCTAAGAATTTCATGACAGTGGCATTCTCCAAAAGTTAGTAATACTTAAAAGTGTATGTATTTTGTGGAAAATACTTAGATTTTATTATTTCTCATGGAATATTATTCAATCAATATTTCCATTAGCTATATAGATAGTTTCCCAGAGATTCTATTGACATCAAAACATATAACTTTTGTCTGTGGGTAACTTGAGGAGAACTGAAAGGAGAATTTGAGAGTCTTGTTGTAGCTGCTACAACAAGACTTTCAGATAAATGAGACTCTCATAAAACATAGCGATTCAAGATGTTGTGTGGATGGCTAAATATTTCATATGACAGTGGCACCCACTAAAAGTCAGCAATTCCTAGAAGTGAACATAATTTGGAAAAATATTAAATATCTAAAATCATTGACTAGATGAAGCTGCTGCTGCTGCTGCTGCTTCTTCTTCTTCTTCTTCTTCTTCTTCTTCTTCTTCTTCTTCTTCTTCTTCTTCTTCTTCTTCTTCTTCTTCAGATTTAGTGATACTCAACAAAAAAAGAGAACCTGCTGAATAGTGGATTTGGCATCCCAGCAGACCCTAGAGTAAAATCAAAAGAAAGCAAAAAGAGAGAAAGAATACCTAAACTTTGCTAGAGAACAAAAAACGATGGAACATGAAGATGGCAGTGATACTTCTTGTAATTGGTGCACTTGAAATAAAGGATTGGTAAAGGGACTGGAAGACTTGGAAATAAGAGGACAAGTGAAGACCATCCAGACCATTATTAGGATTGGCCAGAATACTGAGAAGAGTCCTGGATACTTGAGGAGACTTGCTGTCATTCAAACTCCAGTGAAAAACCATCAGCTAATGCTGGTGTGAAAAACTCTGAAAAGTGTAGGTTAAGTGGTGATAGATGTGAAACAGTTAATCACATAATAAGCAAATCCAGCAAACTGGCACAAAAGGAATGCAAGAGTTGGCATGAATGGGTAAGAAAGGTGATCCACTGCGAATTGAGCTAGCAACTAAAGATTGGACATACTGACAAATGGTATATGCCCAAGCCTTAACTTGTCCCAGAAAATGAGATACATAAAATTCTCTGAGAGTGTGAGATAAAAATGAATCACCCAATCCCAGTCAGAAGACCATATGGTTTCAAGTTACTAACAATAATAATCCTTAGTAAACAATTATAACTTCAATTAACTACTCTTAATACAAATAATTCGCACACTGTTATATGGTTTCAACTAATAATTTTCAGACAGCTCATTTTGACCCATAGATGGGATTTAAACAGGTACTACCACTCTGTGTTAGAGTGAACCTGGGAGTAATGGCAGTGAAAGAGTGACTATATACTCCTTAGAACTTTACAAGTGGAGTCTTGCCATTGGATGTAGTTTACTGTCATACTTAGGATGTCCTTTTTTGAGAGGGTCTTACCCTTTTGCTGGGGAGGCAATTGGTGTATTTTGTGCCTTGCTGATGAGGTAATAAATGAATAAAATAAAATAAAAATACTGAAGGATCATGATTTTTAAACAGACTGAGTACTTGATCATTGCTATCTAGACACTGTGATCTTCTGCTCTAATCTAGGAGAGTGCTAAATAATTGATGTAACAATTCTTGTTAATTAGAACACTGCAATGAAAGAAATTGTGAAGATTGAAAAATACTCTGAGCTGAAAGTAGAACTGGTGAGAATGTGGGCAAACGAAGAGAGTAAGATTAGAGTTATACACATTGTAATTAGAGCACTTAGATCTATTTTAACAAGACTGAAAAGCTTTTTACATCAATTGCAAGTTTAATATGATCTGTGTGCTCTGCAAAAGTCAGCTTTGTTGGTTACTGCACATATATAGAGAAAACGTCTTTGTAACTTAACAGACAATAGCTCCATTATGATTGATTGATTTTGATAGTATGTCAACCTGTCTAAAGTTATTTTATGCCTAAAGTTTAGGAAATCATGTTTATTATATATTCATATTTACATTTCTTGTGTAGTTGTTTCAAAAGAGTTTTTTTCCACTTAGTCCAATCAAATATAAATAATTTTAAACAGATTCATTTCGTTGGTTTTGGTTTCTTTGTTTAATGGTATAGCAACCTTCATAGATTATCTAATGCCAAAGCTATCCTTGTGATACTATTTAACCCATAGATAGGGAGACAAGTGGGTTCATAGCTTTCCTGAGTGTATTTGTATGAAAGTGGATGTAATAATTTTTGTTTTGGTTTGGTTTTATGGCATATCAACCATTGTAGGTTATTTAATGCCCAATCCATTTTTATTCATTTAACCAATTCTATTTCAAACAATTCAGTTTAGCATAAGTACAGTTTTTTTGTTTACACACAGTTAAATGTAGAAACAGATCTATTTTAAAGAATTCAGTTTAGCATAAGTACACAGTTTAGTTCTATTTGACCCATAGATAGGACCCTGTCAGGTGCTACCACTCTGGGCCAGAGTAGACCTGGGAGTGATGGCTATGAAGGGATACTCTGCATTACTCAAAGCTCCAGCATTACTGAAGCCTAACAATCAGTTTGTTTAGTGTCATATTCAGAACACTCATTGAGGGAAGTCTTACCCCTCTGCAGAGATGCAGTTAGTGTATTCTGCAACCCAAGCCGACTGGGCCATAGTGGATGTAATAGTGTAACTGGAGTTTGAATTCACTTGTCACAATGTCACAGTCCAACATGTTTGACTCACAGATAATGGGTACTGCCACTCCAGATCAGAGTGAACCTGGGAGTAATAGCAATGAAGGAGTTTTCTTCACTGTCCAGATCTCTAGAATTAGAGCCACTCCATCTAATGCAGTTTAGTGTCATACCCAGGACACAATAGCCCCCATTTGTACAATAGAAACATACAATACTGAGAAACAGAAAATGATAATAATATTGGAGTCATAGTCCTAATGCATGAATTAATCTTAGGTGTAAAGGTCCGTAATAAAAAACATTGATTCACTCTAATAATAAATAAATAAAAATAAATTATCTGAAAACAAAGCAACAAAAAAACGAAAACAAAAAACGAAAAACAAAAAATAGAATATGAAATTATAATAATAATAATCCACATTATGTTTGGTATTTACAACAATTATGTTTTCTGAACTAGGATCATAGTATAGTATCTGCCTGATTCCCTGTCTATCTGAGATGGAATCGGTTGTGCTTTCTGATTGAGAAAAATACATAATAATATTAAGCAGGAAGGAATGAAAAGACTGGATCTGATAGATGTAAACACAGAAAAGAGGACCTGCTAGATCATTGATTCACATAAGGAATAAAATAGAGAAAGGCAGTGAAGATTTGAGGAGACTTTCTGTTAATTGATCTACAGTGATAACCACCAAATATCTGGAATGAATATGCATAAAATGAAAATAAAAGAAAATGAAGATTTGGAAAGATACTAGAATCTTGCCGGGGAACAGAGAAAATTTTGGAACATGAAGGTTAAAATCATACTCATAATAGCATTAAACATTCCCCAAAATGCTAGAATCAAGATCAAGTGAATTAGAAACACAAAGAATTGAAAATGTTCAGACTATGGTAGTTGGTTTGTTTATTTGTTTAATGACATATCAATTCCTTATGGTTTATTTAATGCTGAAATTTGATTCATTTCTAAATTGCTTGATTACAATCTAAACTATATTTTCAGTGTTTATTGAATATTTTTAATCATTCTTTTTTATTTGTCTATAATGATTTTTGTACACATTCATATAATATAAAGTATTCCTATTTAATACTACAGTGTGCAAATTATATTTTGCACACAGTAGTATGCTTTTAAGTATTCCTATCTAATAACAATAATCTATATGCAATTATATGTTTTCAAGTAACTATTTCTATTGAATAATAAAACACCTATATAGACACTTCAGAAGATAAACAAGGAAAATTACTCATGAAATGACCTGGACATGTCTATGCTGAGGAAAGCAAAATTGAGAAACTAAATCTCTATTCATAGCAGTACAATATAATTCTATAAGAGCTATGTTAAAGCTAAAATAGATAAGACACAGAAGAATAACAAGTGTAAGCTATGTGGAAAGAGCAATGAAACAGCCCATAACATGATAAGTAAATGCAGCAAACTGATAGAGAAAGAGTACAAGTATAGGTATAACTGGGTGGATGATTCTCTGGGAATTGTGCAAGAGACTAAAAATTGACTCTACTGAAAAAATGGTCCATGCACAAACTGGAAACTGTCTTAGAAAATGAGATACACAATTTTTTTTGTACTTTGAGACACAAATGGAACTAGAATTAAAGTAAAAGAAAAACTAGATAAATACCTGAACCTTTCCAGAAAATTAAAAAGTTGTGGATCATGAAGGTGACAGTAATACCAATTATTGTTGGAGCCATTGGAATAATCTAAAAAAACACAGAAAAGAGACTGGGGGACCTGGAAATCTGAGAAAGAATTGAGACCATCCAAACCACAACACTGCCAAAATCGACTAGAATACTGAGAAGAGTCCTGAACAGCTGAGGAGACTTGCTGTCACTTAGACTTCAGTGAAAATCAGCAATTATTATTGGTGTGAAAAATTCACAAGGAATAAAATAATATTCTTATATTTTTGGTGAACATAGAGTGCAAGAGATCATTGGGTAAGTGAAACAAACCATCTTTAACCATACTAAAGAGCAGTCTTCAGCTAAAAAATGTGAAGCTGTCTGTATGGCAGAATTGGAAAGAAGTCTTGGCACAAATTAAGGGAGATAGTTCCACCATAAAAAATTGTGAAATTTTTGGTATCAAAGTCTTTTTCTCTGAGTCCTTCCAGAGAACGAAAACAATTGATTTGAACAAGTACTGTTCCCAATTAGACCAACTGAAAGCAGCAATTGATAAAAAGTGCTCAAGATTAGTAAATATAAATCAGAAGAGTGTCAGACTATATGTTTCTTTTGTGACCTGACAAAAATTGTCACTGGTTGGCTGTAAAATTTTGATTCATTTGCACAATTAATCAGGTACTGCAATTTTAGATTACCATTTTTTTCAGGTTTTACAGAATAATATATATATATATATATATATATAATAGAGTCCCTTGGAAGCCTGCAAAAGGTATCAATAGTTATAGAAAATGACCACAAAATTACTGGCCTCTATTCAAGAGTTGGTAAGAAGAAAGAATGTAAAATTAAGTAATTGTCATCAAATTAACAGGCTTATGAATGTTACTTTTCCTTTTATAAGAAAGATAAAAAAAACTTCGGAGGATTGAACTAGGAAGTTGCATGAGAGATGGCAAAGAATAGAAAATGCTATATTCTTAAAGTTAAAGTAAAAAATATTTTTAAAACGTCTTTTATTCTTATCTAATAAACTGAGAGTATATTGGACATTCAAAAATAAAAACAAACCCCCACAAAAAAACAAACAAACAAACAAAAAAAAAAAACACAAAACAAAAAATAACAAAACCATGACAACAAACAAACAAAAACTAAAACAAAACAAAACGAAAAGAAAAAAAACCCTAATAAAACAAAACCAAAAAAAAAAAGAAAAAGAAAGGGACAAACTGATCATTAATCCAAACAATTTTTTGGAATGATAACAATTATTTGATTGAATGAAAAGAAAATTTCCCTAGATAATTTGTAGACCGATTTCCAAAATTAAAGTACACCGAATTTAAGATTGGTACAATTATTTATTATATGAAGAAGTTCCATTACATACTGAAACAGTTCGAGACCATCGTATTGTAGGTTTGTTATCGTTGTGGAACTAAGGGAAATAACTCTAATTGACTTACTGAATGGTGGTATATTGTGACTGCTACTACTATTTTTATTTATGATGCATGTTTTTACATGTTTTGTTTTATTTTATTTTTAATTTAAACGAAACATCAAAGCTGTGATTTTTGATATCCTCTCAAGGAATATTTTTCTGGATAATTCTTCAGTTGTCAGGTTATCATTTTCGTTGAAATAATTTTCAATGGTGCCATTTTACAGAGAGAAAGTACAAAAAAAGAAAGAAAATGACCATAAAATTGCTGGCGTCTATTCAAGAATTGGTAAGAAGAAAGAATGTAAAATAAAATAATTGTCATCAAATTAAGAGGCCTATGAACGTTACTTTTCTTTTCTTTTCTTTTTTGTTTGCTTTGCACTTTTTCCCCTAAAAGCGTGGCAATGAGTGCAGTTTCGTAAAGCCGTAAAAAAGTGTTTTTACTTTTCGACTAGGAGTAGTAGGAGTCGCACGCGTCATATCCTCCAGTCCAGTGTCTTCAAACACCATTTTTCACTTTTCATTACTTACATGTTCACTATACATTGTCTGTAAAAGTGACAACTGGTACTTTCATTGTGTTTTCCCTTTTCTAACTGTTCCTATTGGTACTACTACTAAATATGTAACACCTTACAACTTAGGAGAATTGCCGTTCTTATGCGATGAAGTCAACCTGTCAAGTAAGTGGCACGCTTAAAAAAAGATACGATGTCACTTTCTTTGAGTTTTAATCAAAATATAACTGAAACAACAATAACAGTCAATATAAAATCCATAATCTTATTTCTTTCAAAAAGATAGGAAGTTGTTGCTTGAATTTTAAAATTGTTTATTCTTTAATTTGACAATACAAAATTGAAAACTTATAATTGAGAGTTTTGACGCAATTATTATTATTATTATTATTATTATTATTAACCCCCCCCAAAAAACACAACAACAACAACAAACAAACGAACCAGGAGACAAAAAACAATTTTGTACAAATCCATTCTTTTTTCTTCGCTGCTGACCAAGATTGTACTTTATTTAATATTTACTTTTTACTTTTTAATTTCTTGGAAGTTTATTTTTTAAATAGAAAAGAAATTCAGCTGTTAATGAAAAAGTACAACACTTAAGTTTAAAACGAACAGCGTGATATTCTAATTGTTTGATATATAAAAAGCATTTTCATTTATGTGTCTGAAGCAACGTCCTTGGGGTAAATTTTTTTTGTTTTTGTCTGTTGTTAAAAGTTTGTAAGTTACAGTTCAGTTGTAAAATATTTTATATGATTTTTATTGTTGTTTGTTTCAATCTTTTAGTAAGTTTCATAAAAGCTTCTAAAAATTTGTTTTTTTAAAAATTTCTCTTATTCTCAATATTCAATAAATTTTCTTTATTGACAAACTAAACAACTGATTCCACGTGCTTGTTGCATTTTAAAAGCTACTTTGTTTTTCTTTTACAGCCGATTTACTATGTTTTTTTTTTTTTGCATTTAGTGATCGAGTCATATTTCGAATAAATTGGTATTGCCTTTCATCATAGTTTTACTTTTGTTTATAAAAACATTTTCGATTTGTTGTTTTTATAAAAATCAATTTTAAAAGTTACTATCATCGCTTCTTCAATTCGAAATTTGAACCTAATACCGCTCCATATTGTAAGCGTTTTTAGCTGCAAGAAAAGGAAAAAATAAAATAACAATTTGTTGTTGATATATGACTATTGTTTTATGTCGTTATTTTATTAATGACAAACTTGTTTAAGATAGAATAATGTTAATTGAAATTAACTGCAAAATGCACGAGCGCATAAGAGAATTTAATTTGAAATCTGAGTTTATAGGATTTGAATAATTCTACAAGTCACAAGCAACACATACAAAACAATATTTACTTTCTTTCCTTTACTATTATAATTGATAACATAGAAGAAAAATATTTTTAGGTATCACCTTGCCTGTATCTTCTGCTGAGGGGTAAACCTCCACCCACAAAAAGGAGTTTTTGAGTAAGACACTAAACTGCGTCTGATGATGAGGTTATAGTTATAGAGATCTGTAGTGTACTCCTTCATTACCATTACTTCCATGTCCATTCTGATCCTAAGTGGTAGTAGCTGTTAGGGTGGTCAACTAGAACGGTTTGAAAATTATTAGTATTACATAGAATACTTCATATCATATAAATGTGTGAAAATTGTTCGTCTCAGTAGTTTATGAAGTTATAATTGTTTACTACGGATTATCATTATTAATTACTTGAAACCATACAACTGTGTGCAAATTATTTGTATTAGATAGGAATACTTGATATCACATAACCGTGTGCAAAAAACAACAAACAAACAAACCCCAAAACAAACAAAAAAACTCTTAAGAAACTTCCACACAAAAAAGTGAAAATTTGAATGTATAATGAACCTGATTCCCTAACCTCTAGGTATAAAATAATCTTTAACAGGTTGACATGCTGTTTAAATGAATGCCATATTTTTTAGTCAATGTTCATTGTAAATTTAAAGGACATATGAATTATAAAACAGTCCAGACCCCAAAAACATAAACTGTTCAAAGAGGAATATTTATGTTTAAATGTTCATATATACTTCTTAGCAAAAGTAAAATAAGCATTCCTCAAACTGAAAACTTCTGAAGCTGTTAAACAAGCTATAGTTACTGATGACAGAGAAAGTCATCGAGTAAGGGCTAAATTTTACTCCACAGATTTGTTATGCCTTGAGCTTGAATTCTAACAAAATTTTCATAAAATACAGCACAGTATGTTGAGTATTTGTTATAAACTATTGTTAATGCTCACTGTAATTCATGCAATCAATTAGTCTGTCATTTGCTTTGAGGCAGTTATAACTTAGTTATGGCATTGTTGACCTAATCCAAATATATATATGTTATAAAGTGTGTATTTGTCCAACTTCTCTGCTGCAGACTGGATGTGAAACAAGAACAATTTTTTATGTAGAGTTTTTCTTTTGTACCAAGTCTGCTTTAGTATTTACTCATAGCTAGTGGGGTAATAGTTGGATTCATGCCTTTCCCCAAAAGGATTAGTGCAAAGTGAAATGCAAACAAGATTTGAACTTGGGTCACTGAGGTCATTTCTTACAATGATAACAATTACACTAATTTTATCTAATTTTTCTTGTAACTGTTGGTATATTTCAGTGAAATTGTTTCTATCAGTCATCTAACATTGTTCTGAATCAACACTGAAACACACCTTTGAGTGAAGTATGTCTGTTGCTATTATTTTGGTGCCTATAAACTATAAAACAGAGATTACCAACATAAGTTAATATAAAGCAAAATGGTTTTCAAAATCTTTTTAAGTGTTCCAAAAACAAAAAAAGAAACAAGGTGGATGATTTATCAGTAAACTTTGACAGAGATTATCAAAAACATTGATATTACATAAAAGATTTTGGTTTTGTCAAACTGCTTAAATGGCAGAGCTTGTTTAAAAAACCTATATTATAATTGTTGCCCCATGCTACTCACCCATAACTCAGTATTTCATGTTTTCACACTTGCAAGATGGGCAGATGTTACAATTTGCCACATTTAAGATGGGGGTAAAACTGACTTTTTATACAGTGCTTAAATACTTTTCAAAAACGTGCTCAACTATATATTCTTCACATCATCAATTTCAAAGGTTCTTTCTAAAGCTCCCTGTAATATTTGGGTTTCGTATGAAAAAGTTTGGCAACCACACAGAAAATACCAAAAAATATTAATTGAAATGATTTATACAGTTACAAAAAAGTGAAAATTTCAGTGAATTTTGAAACAAGACTTCTCTCTTTAACAGTTTGGTATTACTAACTCAATGTTTTTAAAATTGAATCTTAACTTTTTTTTTGGCATTTTTATGTTCAATTAGTACAGCATTCTATTAGAACAAATGTTCTGATTCAGACAGGCATTGTACTCTTGAGAAATATTTGACTCTTGAGCATTGTACTTTGAGTAAATTGTATACCTTGTGCAGTTGGAGTTTAATAGCACTATTCTTGTAACAGGGAAAATCTATAAAATTGTATATATCTTTGTTTTCTTTGATTAATTAAATTTCGGGTTGTTTTCTGCTGTAGAAATTTAAAGACAGCTTATCAAAGCCCAATACTCTTGTTGCAAATTTGCTCTGAGGAAGACTCTTTTTAATGTAATATATATTTTTAAAAATATTTACACTATTTAAAATATAAAAAGTATATAAATTACCCAATGTATAAAAAAAGAGACGTTTTTTGACATGAAGTTTTTTCTCCTAAATTTGTGGTGATTAGCCTCATTAACCCAACCTCACATTTTCTACTTTGAGTTCCTTATGAAACTTTCAAATGTTGAATATAAATACTACAGAAACTTCCACAGTGAACTTTATCTAGATGACTTAATTCTTATGTTCTGTCCAGAGTTTTATTTTTCTTCTCATTGAATAATTATGAATTTAGTGTCTGCATCAAATAGTGAGGCTCCAGTTCTGAAGCTCTGGAGAGTGTGGAGTACTTCATTGTGTTTAGTCCCAGGTCTATTCTGACTCAAAGTAGTAATACCTGCTATGGTCCCTTCTATGGGTCAAATAGACCTATTTGGAAATTATTTGTGTTGAATAAGAATATGTAAAACCATATAATTGTGTGCCTACAAATGATTATTACTAAATAGAATTATTAATGTTTAGAAGACTTTAAACCATTTAACTGTATCTAAATTACTTGTATCAATAATAGTTATTTGAAGCTGTAATTTTTTTGTAAGGATTACTTAAAACTATATAACTGTGTGCAAATATATTTATTATTAAATAGAAATAGTTACTAGAAACCTGATAATTGTATATAAATTATAAAGAAATTAGTTGACTAGAAAGATAACCTAATTTATGGTGATAAGGACAAGTGAAAGAAATTACTTTCTATTAAAAAAGATGGATTAATTATCTAGTCTTGAATTTAAGCTTGATATATAGATCAGACTAGAAATTGAAATTGAATCAAAATGGTTTTCAGAGAAACCAATTCACAACATCACAGAGTATGAAAATCTGTGGAATTTTTGGAGTTTGTGCAAAAAACCTTGATGCAATATTCTTATTTGTAGATTTCTCTAAGGCATTTGACTCCATAAACAGGGGGAAGATGGAGCAAATACTTCTAGCATATGGTCTCCCTAAAGAAACTGTCACAGCCATAATGATGCTCTATAAAAACACAAAAATAAAGTTCACTCACCAGACCAGATGGAGACACAGACTTCTTTGACTTTGTTGCTGGTGTTTTGCCTGGGGATATATTAGCCCTATATCTGTTCATAATCTGCTTAAGACAATGTGCTTTGAATGTCCATAGATCTAATAAAAGAAAATGGCTTTACACTAAAAAAGGCCAGAAGCTGATGATTCCCTGCAGAAACTATTACGGATGCAGACTATGCAGATGACAGAGTGCTTCTTACAAATATACCTACCAAAACCGAATCCTTGCTGCATTGTCTAGAGCAGGCAGCAGGTGGCATTGACTTCCATGTGAATGCAGGCAAAACAGGGTACATGTGTTTTAATAAAAAAAGAGACATCTCCACTCTAAATGGTGGTTCTCTGAAATCAGTGGACAAGTTTGTGTACTTTGGAAGCAGCATCTCATCTACTGAAAATGTCATCAATATGTGACAAGCAAAGGCATGGATTGCTATCAATAGGTTACCAATCATATGGAAGTCAGATCTATCCAATAAAATAAAACATAATTTTTTCCAAGCAGCAGTTGTGTCAATTCTACTATATGGATACACCACATAGACGCTGACTAAGCATATAGAGAAAAAGGTTGACAAGAATTGCACAAGAATGCTACAAGCCATATTGAACAAATCCTAGAAGCAAGATCCCACAAAACAGCAGCTGTATGGCCACCCAGCTCCTATCTCTAAAACCATCCTAATAAGATGAACAAGACATGTGGGACACTGCTGGTGAAGTAAGGACAAACTCTTAAGCAATATTCTCCTATGAACCCCTTCACACTGATGTGTAAGTGTAGGTCAACCAAGAAGAACTTATCAACAACAGCTTTGTATGGACACAGGGTGTAGTCTAGAAGATCTGCCAGAAGCAATGGATGATAGAGACGAATGGTGGGAAAGAGAGTTAAGGAAATACATGCAAGCAGCACGACATGATGATAATTATGATGATATAAATCAGAGATGTTTTTTACAGGGTTTGATTTCAGTTTGATCAATTCCAATATGGTTGTATATGAGGATTGGCTGAAGTGTTCATTGGCTGAATAAGATAATTTCATGGAATGTGAGTGTTCAAATGAGGTTTATTTTTTTTAACATAGTCAACTGCACACATCTTTCATTGGTAAAAAGACATCATCAACAGCAGATATGACATCATCATATGAACTTTTCAGCCTCTAGTTACCTGTTTGTACTAGTTAAAAACTTTGATATTTAAAGAAAAAAAGAAAGTAAAAGAAATTTTGATGTTAAATAAATGAATATTTGATTAAGAAATAAGTATCAATATTATACACTGGTGTAATTGGCCTAAGAAGAGCAAAAAGATACCCAGGTTCAATTAAAGAGATTGACAAATGACATTAGGTTTAAGGTTCCAAGTTACCACCATCCAGTTGTCTTATAGGACATATAGCCAAGTGGATAAAAGTGTATCTAGATGCCTAGTGATTCTGAGTTCCATCTCTAGGTTGGCTGGCCAAAAGAAAAGTTTCATATACTCTGCTTCAACAGAATGGACAGACAGCTACATTATAAAGACAAATGAACTATATATATATATATATATATATATCCTTTAAGTATGGACTGGAGAATAATAATCTACCTCTGTGGATTGAATAAAGAGTTCAGTTTATAATTACCTGAAGTTTACTGACTGCAACAGATGCCTGAAGAAGTCCAGTGGGTATAATAACTGAATCAATAACTTGGTTCATAACATTCAAGATGAAAGTACAAGTCTGAATAAATAATTCCTCATCTCAGAAATTGAAGATAAAAGTGAGAATTACTTTAAAGTTGCTTGGTACTATAATGACCACAATATAATAGTTGATGCTCCATAATTTCTGTTAGCTCTTCTCGGATGATGCTAAACTGCATCCATTTCTTGAGCTCAGGGTAGTATGAAGTCATCACTTCATTGCTATTACTCCCAGGTCCACTCTTTCATGGAATGTTAATACATTTCAGGGTCCCATCTATGGGTCAAATAGATGTTAGAAAATTATTAGTATTATACAGGAATATTTGAAACCATATGACTGCAAACAAATGATATTAAATAGGAAGTTACTCAAAAGCATATAATTGTATAAGTATTAACAATAGTGTACTTGAAGCTTCAATGGTTTACAAATGATTACTTGAAACCACATAATTGTATGAAGAAAAAATGAGCATTGACTTCAGTGTTAAATAACCAAACAAAGGTTAACATGAAACATTATACAATCAAAATGGATATTATTCAGATCAAACTTTACAGCATTGAAATTCTGTAACCAAAAATAAAATTGCATAAATATATAAGAGGTATTTAGACTGCTACATATTCTATTTTTAGTTACAGGGTTTCAATGCTTTGGTAATAAATAATAACTAACAAAGTTTTGATTGTATAATGTTCCTCAAAAAATAATAACATCTTGATATCTTTGGTTTTGAAGAAAATCACCTTTTTATAAAATATTGTTTGGGATGTACTTATTTATAGGCAAACAAACAACTCCCCTCAAAGAAAACCAACAAACTTTATCTTGTTTAAAAAAGAATAAAAACCATTTTTAAATAACTATTTTTATTTGATTCTTATATATTTTTATATATTTTACACCTGGTACATTTTTATTTGATGATCTATTGTTTTATATAGTCCAGCTATGACCTTCTATAATACTGTTATGCTTTGCAATTATATAGCAATAACAAATATAATACTGCATTAAATTTCATTTAAGAATGACTAGAAAATGAACCAACTGAAACATTGTCATTGTGGGGGGATTCAAAAGGAAAAAACAAAAAAAACAAAACCCTCCAAAATAATGAAGACAAATATAATTACAAAATTACATTGAATATCATAGGCATATTAATTATCAATTCATTCATTGAAATGGTTATTTAATGTCTAGACTTTAAGAGATCATATTAATTATCCATTTATATATCTTGCATAGTTATTTCTTAAGAAGGTTTTATTGAATACAAATGATTTTTAGACTGATGTATTTGATCAATAGATAGAACCCTACCAGATACTATCACTCTGGATGAAGGGGTACTTCATACTCCACAGATCTTGAGAACTGGAGCCTCACAGCCAGATGCAGTTAAATTCCATACTCAGGACACCCCTTTTTTGTGGGAGGGAATCTTATCACTCTGCAGGGGATTCAGTTAGCATATTTTAAGCTCCACTGATAGAACAGGCATAATTATCAGGCTATTTATAAATATTGTTAAAAAATGATGCCTAATTTTAATACATTTTTTTCAGCAATGTTGTGATCTGTTGAATCACTGTGGCTAGTTTCTTCTCCAGTTTTCCTATTGAACTGTAATTCTGGAATATTGAATGCTACCTGAGAATAATTTGGCTTTCAAAAATTTACTGGCAGATCTCCTAAAGTTGCTGACAGAAACAGAAGACAACTATATTTCATTATGGATCCCAGTCCTGTAGAAAAGTTCTTTGGTCCTTATTTATCTGAGCGTCAGTGGGGAACTGTACGGGAAGATTATTCCCACAATGGAGACTGGTAAGCAAGCCATTTATATTTTCTTTGTAAAGCTTTTTTTTTTCAAAAATGCTTTTATGTTTTATTTTTATCTCATATTTTACATACCAACTTGACCACCATCACAGTGTATAACTGATACACCAATTAATTCCCCAAATAGATAACTCTGGAAAAACCCCATATTACAAATTCAAAACCAAAGCAAAACCATTAAAAAACCAAAACATATTCTAACTACCTCAGCTTAACTTGAACCTTCCATTAATCCAAAATAATTCATAAATAAAATTTACTGAAAATACCTAACCCCTTATCATCTCAATGCAGAGATCCCTGAACAACAAGAAGATAATCACCCCAAATAATTATTAAACAAGACCGTAAAAACCAACAAATTTTATACCATTCAATCAAAACTCTAAATAGATTCTATAATGTAGAAAGTATGGATATTGAAATTGACAACATAATTGCAAACCTCAATCTAGCATATATATATATATATATATATATAGATCCATTTTCAAAACAAGACCATCTACAAAGTAGAAGCCTATGAAGCAAAATTTTTCTACTAGTCTTTCTCATGTTCTAACAATTTGTTTAAAAATAAAACTATCTACAGACTATTCAGTTACAAATCATACATATATGAGGATCATTAAATAAGTTTCCAGATTTTTTTTTGCATGGGCACTTTTATTGATAGTACACATATGAAACTCTAGTCCTCTTCAAAGTAATCTCCTCCAGCTACAATGCACTTGTTGTACTGTTCCTATAACTTCTGGAAGGCCCCATGGAAATCCTCTTGTGTGAGCATGTCAATGATCTTCATCACAGCCTCTTTCATCTCCTCAATTGTCTTATAATGACAACCTGTGAGCTTAGGGAATAACTAAAAGTCACAGGGAGCAAGGTCTGGACTATGAGAGGGTGAGGAACTCCTGATGCCCATCTTGGTCAAATAGTCTGTGACAAGGATGGAGTTGTGGACTGGTGCATTGTCCTGGTGGAAATGCCACTGACCCAATTTGAAGAGTGCTGGCCTCTTCTGACAGAATCTCTTCCTCAACTTCCTTAAAACCTCAACATAGTAACCCTAACCCTAACTCTTTGGTCAATCAACTCTGGTGTATTGACTTCCTTACTCCTCCCATACCTCTCATCATCCCTCAGAGACTCCTTGCCTTCTTTGAATCTCTTATGCCACTCAAAAACTGATGCTCGGTTATGCAGGATGGTCGAAAAGCAGTCTGAAGCATTCCATATGTTTCTGTGGCATTTTTTCCAAGTTTAAAACAGAATTTTATTGCATATCGTTCTTCTAAAGTGTCAGATTGCATTTTTGAAATTCACCAGCAGTGACAATCAGGCTTTAGAAGGGTGTATTCCAATTCCTGCTGTAGTTGTTGATTTGAAGCTGAAATCATAAAAATTGGTCAGTCATCTCATAAGATGTATAGCAATAACATACTGAATTTTCAAGAGTTTACGACAATTTTAAATCCTGTACAAAAAAGTCTGGAAACTTATTAAATGCACCACGTATATATGTATAATTTAAAAAAATAACAAGTTTTGGCATTAAATAATCCAGAGGTTGATATATCTCTAATCCTAATCTGCCATCACAGAGTATATGAAATTTAACTTGTAGGAATACAATAAACAATTATCTCCCTTAGATAATTTGTATGTCTATGAGGGCCAAACTACTGCATTGAAATTTTGTAACCAAAAATACAATAGTAATACCACTGTAACCAAAAATAAACTGCCCTGTAGGCTGCAGCTGTTGAATACACTGACCGCACTTCTGCAGAGGGGTATGACACCTCCCAATGGAGCCACTTGTTGGCCATGAGTGGTGGCCAGTAATGCCTGTGGATGGAGTTCTGGTGGCTGAGCTGAGCAGTCTGTGACTTGAGTCTTAAGTGGTCATGTGACATGCAACACTCGACTTTGACTCTTACTTGGGCTTGATGAGCAGTTGGAGAGGCCTGATCTGATCAATTGGCTGGTCATATCAAGCCCTAGCACCTGTATAATTAAAACAATCCAACCCTTTTTATCTTATAGGTGCTAGAAGGCAGTGGCTGAGGATCAGTCATGTTGAGAGAAACGGTTTATGAAAAATTATTTCTACCAGTTTATTTATACACATGAAATATATACTAAAAAAAAAGATTTGACATTAAGTAGCCCCCAAGGGTTGCTATGCCATTAAACAAAATAATCAACCAGCCAACAATAAAATTGTAACACCTCTGTAATCAAAACAAAAATTGCATAAATAATTATGAGGTATTTAGCTTTCTACTTATTCATTTTTGGCTATAGAATTTTAATGTTGGAGAGTTTTGTAATAAATAATATCTAATAACATTTTTATTACATAATATTCCACAAGAAATAACATCTTGGTATATTTGATTTAGAAGAAAATTAACTTTTTCTAAAGAAATTGTTAGGGTGTACTTATTTATGGGCAATACTGTATATATATTAAAAAAATGTTCCATTCATATAACACTAGTAGGATCTAAAATGTAAATATAATAATTCTGAAGGCAAAAGAAACATTGAGAAATCAGATTTAGATTCAGGGATGAACAAATTTTGTTCTGGTTGAAAGAGCAAATGTATTGCAAACAATGTAAAACCACAAATAAAAATGCCTATTATGGCTGTTGCTGATTTTAGTTTGGGAGGTGAATACCAATTCTTTAATTACTTCAAATGTCATGGCCCCATTCTGACCCACTTGAAGAATCAACTACCCAATCTGACCCACCTGCAGTATCATCATCCTAAAGTGTTCACCTAAAGAATTGTCACTCCAAATTAAGTTTGGTTACTGTTAGGGAAGTATGCATTCCATACTTTAATGAAAATCCAATTAAACTTGGTAATGAGAGAAATTGATAAATCTTGCTTTTTCCTATAAAACAAAATTCTATCTTGGATGTGCATGTATTCATTCTCTGATTAAAAAATGACTTTCTATTGAATTCTGCCTCTAATGGAGGATGTGAGGTAAATAATACCTCCTCTCCTAATTGGGCTTTTGTAACTGCCAACAGGAGTAAGAGCCCTTTAATTGGTTACAAGTAAAGTGTTCTCCCTATAATATCAAAAGTGGTTCAACCTGTATCAGTAATTCACACCAATGATGTGGTATGAGGTCTTTGCATAATATTCCACAGTTTGAATTCTTTCATAGAACTGTGAATCATTTAATAGATTTTGTGGATATGAATACCAGTTCATTGTATATATCACACTAATGATCCTCTGAATAATGTGAGCATGTTTCACTTGAATGATTGTCATCCTGTCAAACTTTGAGGTTGATCCATATATTCAGTTTCTTTTGTGAGCAGTTGATCCAAATATTCAGTTTATCTTGTGAGCATGTCATAAAGTTTTTATATTTTCTCTCATGATCAAATAAGTTTTTTTTAAGTATGTGAATAATGAATGACCTCTTTCTTTTTTGTATTTTGTTAATGAATTATTATTTTTTAGAATGTAATTTATGTATTTTTTGTCTTCAGCTGGAGATACTTCTCCCATGATAAATCACGTTATACTGTCTACTTACATGGAGAAGATGGTCTCTTTGGATGGTGTGATCACAAGGCTAAGCTGTGTGTGTCTTTGGCACTATGGAATGGCAGAGACAGGATCCTTAAAGAACGATTGTTTGGTCTCACTGGACCACAGGTGAAAAACTTTTCTATTAATTGTTTATTAATAAAATGTGATTAGAATAAAGTTTTAAACTTTTTTTTCTTCAATTTTAGATTTTACTAGATGACCTGTGAACCCATTTGGATTCCTGTTGTATCAGCAGTCCATGATATTAATGTGGCTATTTTGAAAGGAGTGAAAGATTGTAATTAGCATTTAATAGTTATATTCATTATTTCCAGAATTTGTATGATCAAAAGATGTTAAATGAAAATGTAGATCCCATAAAACTATCTTTTAGTTTCAAATTGGACAGAAAATTGCTTTAAGTTATAACATGGTAAATGTATTGCTGTAATAAAAATCTTGCAATGATCTTATTTTTTTGCTGGGTTACGATTTTGTGTGTGTATATATATATATATATATATATATATATATATGAGTTTTATGAATGTCAAAATGTAGTAAATAAATGAGTAATTATTTTCTCATTTAGATATGTCATGTGATCTAAACTAATCTTGTGATAAACATATTTTTCATCCTTTTTAGATTTGAATTATTAGAAATATTTATCATTAAACTGGTCAAGGGGTAATTTGAAAGATGTTTGATTTCATGTCTGCATTTGGATACCAACTCTGATCATCTATTCAGTGACTTATTTTGTTTGGGGAATTTTATTATGAACAATTTCTATAATATATATATTCTATTATAACAGTGTTAGTTGTCACTAAATCACTTTGTGGGTTTGTGTTGAACCAAGTGCAATATAATATGGAGAGTGCTCAATATTTAGGATAGAGCTATTATATAATAATAATAAATAAATACATATTAGATATATATATATATTTAATTCATGGAATTTAGACTGCGACCCCTGGATTTCATGGAGTTTTTTGCAAAACAACCATCATCAGGCAGTTAACAAAATGAAATGAATTGAAAATCAAAAAAATCGATTCATTTCATTTTGTTAACTGCCTGATGATTGTTGTTTTGCAAAAAACTCCGTGAAACCCAGGGGTCGCAATCTAAATTCCATGAATTAAATCTAATATATATTTATTCCATGAATTATATCTAATATATATTTATTTATAATAAATATCTATCTATCTATCTATCTATCTATCTATCTATATATATATATATATATATATATATATATATCCACAAACATAATAAGAATTTTAGTAATGTATAGAGGATAGATAGATATAGTAATCATTTAAGTCCAGGTAAAAGTTCATGTTTTCCAATACCCCCTCACTTCCAAAATTAGCACCATAAAATCTTCCTTTTTCAACCAATTTAGTCTTAGTAAATATCAGTACCATTTAAAATTTCCCTTGAACATATCCAGCTATTTTGAATATCCTAAGAATTAGTTGTGTGGCCTAGATGTAACATGGTAACCAGTCAGAAGAAACATTACTATGCATGCTTGATCATAAACTCACCCATGAGGTTACCCAATTGGCAGTGAGGTGCTACTGAGTGAACTTTACTCATGTGTAATGTTTTCATTCACAATGAATTTTGTTTTGTGCAGGGTTTGTATCAACTAAGTTTGCTTGACCTCCACCCCAGTCCAGATTTGGCTTTCTGAGACTTCTGGCTTTTTTTTTTATTACTAAAATCACCATTGAAACACTGTGGATGAGATGTGGGAGAATGTGACAAGGTAACTGATGACCTTGTGAAAGTTGTTTTGAAAAGTGGAAGGGATATTGGGATAGATATGTGTTCCTATATCAAAGGGGATACTTTGAATGGATCTAAAGGTGTTTGTTTTCATTAATATTAACTGGTTGGGTACATTACAGACAGATGAAGTGCCTGAAGGTAATGGTTATCATCATAATAGATGTGCTGACCTCAGTTTGAATCCTGGATGAGGCTATTTGTGTTTCACTTCATGCTAATGACCTTGGGAAAGATATGAATCCATTTGTTCTCCCTCCAGAAATCGATAAATTGTTGGGCAAATTGAACTCTTTAGCCTTGGTTAGGCAACCAGTCTAAGAGAAGGAAAACTCTGAATTCAAACCAGCTTTAACTTAAAAATTGACCTTGTGTCACAGGGGTTGGATAAATACATACTTTACACATAGACCTTGTGTATATTTGAATCTATTAAAAGATTATAAAGAAGTTTTTATTTTTCATTTTTTAAAATTTTTATTTTCACAGTGAAATTTTTACTGGTTTTACTAAACTTTAAGTTGGAAGACATGTTTTATGTTTAAAATTTTCAATTTGTGGTAATAAATTTGATTAGGTTGGCATAAAATCTTAAACTCTGAAACATTTATTGATAATCTAAAGACAAATTAGGGAACTTATCTTCAAAAAAAAAGATTAATGAATTATTATTCATTTGTAAGTTCAGTGATAATGTAAAATATATATCTTCAGTTATATTTCTTTGTTTTCAGGGCAACCATGGAGAGGACGTGAAGGAAGTCTACTACTACCTAGACAATGTCTCTGACCACAGCTACATGAGTGCCTTGTATCGTTACCCTCAGTCAGCTTTTCCTTACAAAAAACTGATCCGTAAAAACAGGGAACGGAAAGCTACAGAACCTGAATTTGAATTAATAGATACTGGTTTGTTGCTTTTATTTAAACAAAACTGAACAAACTCCTGATTCAACATCAAAAAGTACAAGTAATTTGTTATTCATATTTAACACTCTCTTTAAAGAGTCTTTACTATCATTATGCAGTGTATCTAGGTATTGTGTTGGCTTTTTAAAAAAAATATCAAAATAGCTTTGAATTTTAGTTGTCTAAATTTCTGAGACAAAGCTTGATGATTTTTATCATTAAGGGTTTTCGGACTATTGTCTTCATCTCTTTGTTATTTCCACAATGTTTCGGCCGATATGTTTCGTGAAGGTTCCCGAGTTCGACAAACATCTGAAGAAGGCTGGTGGATATATTGGCCGAAATGTTGTGGAAATAACAATAAAGATGAAGACAATAGTCCGAAAACCCTTAATGATAAAAAGCTTTGAATTTATAGCTTATTTCACCATTATTGATTTTTTTATGAGGGAATGCTGAAAAGTTCCTAAGCTCAACCAAGATACGATTGCTCTGTTGGTGGAGCTTAGAATATGTCAACTGTATCCTCTACAGAGGTATAATTTCCTCTCTCCTTAAAAAAGGGTGTTCTGGATAGGAAATTAAACTGCATCTGGTGGTGAGGCTTTAGTACTTGAGATCTGGACTGTGTGTAGTAGCTCTTTGTTGCCATTATTCATAAGTCTATTTTATCATGGAGTGGTAGAACTTGTTAGGGTCCCATTTATGGCTCAAATAGATCTATTTGAAAATTTTTTGGATTTGATAGGAATACTTTATACCATTTAACTGTGTGCTTATAAATGTTTATTATGAAATAGGAAATAAACTCAACAAGCTGAATTCAAATTCTGGATGAAGCTGTTTACATTTTATTTTGCACTGATGTCCTTGTGAAAAGCATAAATCCATGTGAAATCCTCAGAGATCCTTTCAATATCATATTTATATTGTAAATAGGATTCCTCCTCCCTGTATCTAAAACCATAGAAAATAAATATCTTTCAAATTTAATAAATTACCTGAGTAGAGTCTTTTGAATACTCAGCTACAAAAATTGAATAAAGAATGTTTTTTTTTAAATTTCTTTTTAAGGCAGGAATAATGAGGTTTAGAAATACTGGGCTTTTTACTTATGGAACCCAAATCAAAATTACAAGGCTGCATTTTTGCATCATTTATTTTTGTCATGTAAAATATTAGTGTTGAATTTTAGTCTAAAACTGTAATTGCTCTGTCAGCTGTATCCTCTGCAGAGGTTGCCCAGTCGGCTGGGGCTTTAGAATACACCGACTGCTTCCCTGCAGAGGGGTAAGAACCCCCAGCCCAAAAAGTGTCCTGGATAAGACAGAAAACAATCTGATGGTGAGGTTCCAGTAATGCTGGAGCTTTGGGGAATGCGGCGTACCCCTTCATTGCCATCGCTCCTAGGTCCTCTCTGGCCCGGAGTGGTAGCATCTGATAAGGGTCCTATCTATGGGTTAAATAGAACTAAACGGTGGTTTGAGTTTACTGTTTTTTGCATTTAAACTGCATATTTATGCTAAATTGAATTGTTCGAAATAGAACTGTTTTGACATCTAAACTGTGTACTTATGCTGAACTGAATTATCTGAAATAAAACTGTTTTGACATTGACACTGTGTATTGCCCAGTCGGCTGAGGCTGTAGGATACACTGATTGCACCTCTGCAGAGGGGTTATACCCACTCAATGAGTGTCTTGGATATGACACTAAACAATCTGATGGTGAGGTTCCAGGGATGCTGGCTTTGGGGAATGTGAAGCACCCCTTCATTAGCATTATTCCCCAGCCCACTCTGGTCCGGAATGATAACAACTGATAGGGCCCTATCTATGGGTTAAATAGAACTAACTGCATACTTATGCAAAATTGAATTGTTTGACATAGAAATGTTTTTGACAATTAAACCGTACTTACATTTAAACTGCGTGCTTATGCTAAACTGAATTATTTGAAATGGAACTGTTTTTTGACATTGAAACTGTACTTACACTAAACTGATTTGTTTAATATAGAACTGTTTTGACGTTTATCTGTGTGTAAACAAAATCTGTACTTATACTAAACTGAATTAGCTTTGCTTAACTAAACTGAACAGCTTGAAATAGACATGTTTTTCACAATTAAACTATACTTACATTTAAACTACGTACTTATCCTAAACTGAGTTGTTTGAAATAGAACTATTTTCATAAACTGTACTTACATTTAAACTGCATGCTTATGCTAAACTGAATTGTTTGCTATTGAACTGTTTTTGATATTGAAATTGTACTTACATTAAACTGAATTGTTTAATATAGAAGTGTTTTGACATTTAACTGTGTAAACAAAATCTGTACTTATACTAAACTTAATTAGCTGAATTAGAACTGTTTGACAAAGCTGAATAGCTTGAAATAGAAATGTTTTTGACAATTAAACTGTGTATTTATGCTAAACTGAATTGTTTGAAATAGAACTGATTATTTACATAAAAATAGATTTGGCATTAAATGACCAACAACCCAAACAACCAACCAACCAAGAAGAGTAAGACCACACCCCCAGGGTGTCTGGGGTATGACACTAAACTGCATTTGATGGTGAAACTCCAATTTTAGAACTCTGGTATGTGTGGAGTACTCCTTATTTGCCATTAATCCCAGGTCCACTTTGGAAATATTACTATAGTAATGCTTATTTTGAATTTGGTATCCATTTATAAACCTTGTCAATTTGAGAATAGTGCCATTTAAAGCAGTGGTCATCAAAGGTTTCTAAAGTTTGCTTGGATTAAAAAAAGATGTCAGATATAACAGTTTTTTCTTTATCATGTCATTGTTCTTTTAATGTTTTATTGCTTGCTGTTTGATGGATTAGTAATCCTGAGATAAACGTGAGTGTAAAAGGACACAAGTCCTTCATAATGAGGCAAATAAAACACAAGGTCTAATAATTGAAGTGGGTGACAATCTCAGCAGATGTCTTAAGTGACAAGAGCTTTTCTTTTGTACATTTAATGATATGTTTGTTGAGGTTTTTTGTCTCAGATCTTTTTGTTTTTTACATCCTGGAAATATTCTTCTTGCCAAATTATTAAGAAAGTCAGATATTTTTTTCTCATCTTTAAAAAAAAATCTCTCATTATTACACTTTCTCATGAACTGTTTTAAACACATCTTTTTGTACTTTCATATACATATGAACAGCTCTTTAATCTTGGTAAGGTAATTAGTATAGGAGAAAGAAAACTCTGAATTTAAACCAGATATAGGCCTGGAGAGAGATGGGCTAAATAAGTCTTTCTCTCTATACTTATAAAATCTGTACCATAAAAATGTATTGGTTTATTGATCTATCTAGCTGTATATATTAAAAAATGATTGAGATTGCAGCTGTATTTACTATGGCAGAAATGAACAAAGAATGAAATGTTAATTTTCAAAATAATACCCTTGGTATTCAACACACTTATTCCACCACATTTTCTATTGGTCAAAGCATCTCTGAATCTCCTTTTAATTTGGTTTAAAGCTATGCTGTTGGTTATTGTCAGCCCATTATCAAATCTTACTCTTGAGAAAAATTAGGAAATGAGAAAAATTCACTAGCAGCTCAGTCTAGTGAATATGTGATGTGTTTGGACTCTGGGTGTGTTAGGTAGATTTTCTTTCCAAGTATTATTTCTGATGATTGTGGAATCCACCATCAAAGATAAAATAACAAATGCAAATGAAACAGCAAACTGTCCAACATTTATTATGGATAGCGTAAGGTATAATCTCTTGTTAGAAGAATGCAAGAAAGTCTCTTTCCTTTGGTTATTTACTGTTAGTCTTGTCCTATCTTACAGTTCTCCACCTTGTTCTGTTCTTGATGACTCTTTATAAGGGGAATAAGTAAGAAAGATGTATCCAAACTTCTTAGCAAGCGATCCTATTGAAGGTTGTAGAGATACTGACTCAAAATATCTGTGGGCTCCTGTATATGGGTGAGAGAGTATTGTTTCTGACCTTTCCTGTTCATTAGAGTTTGACTCCTCAATCAAATCTGTAGACAGTGGCTGGGTGTTACTTTTTTATTTTGGGCCACCAACTCTAGCAAGTATCAAAGGCTTGTTTGAGACCACTAAGACTATCATGTATCAAAGGAAATGTGATAGGTGCAAAAATTTATTTTAATTTCTTCTTTGTAGATGAGAGAGAGAAAGAGAAAAGAGGAGATATAGATAGGGTGATAGATAAATACTTAAATTGATTTTCATTTTACTTGCATTCATAGATATCTTATATTTCTTATTTTTAATGTAAACAAATGAAAGCTAATACATATGCATTATAATTCCTGAGCTGACGTATATCATCAATATGGTTGATACCATGTCTAGCATAAAGTTAGGTGTGTTTCGATCCCAGCTTGAAGCATCCTGCATGTCTAGCCACACTGAAGAGTTGTGATACAATGAAACAGTCTGTGTGTGGATGACAATATATATATATATATATATATATATATAATTTCACATATCTAAAAAAAATATTTTACTATATGCCTTAAGTATGATGGATGCTGCATTTTCACAATCCTGTGTTTTGCCAAAAATTGCTGCTTAATTTTTTTTGAATTGGCACTGATTCTTTTATCATATTTAAATTTTAAAGTTAAAAAAGAATTAATGCTTCTATCTCAATACTTTTTTAAAATTATACTTCATGTATTGTCTTTATTAGGAGTTTTTGATCATGACTACTGGGACGTTTACATGGAATTTGCTAAGGAAGATCCGAAAACATGTCTTTGCCGTTACACAGTCCATAACCGGGGAAAGAATCCAGCAACTCTTCACATTTTACCTCAAGTCTGGCTACGGTATGTATATAACCAGATGTCTATATTGATAATTAGGAAGCATTTGTTTGCATTTATTGATGGCCTGGCCAAACAGTTTGATGTAGAGCTACTAAATTTATTTACCCCTTGGAAAGTTTTTATTATTATAAAAAGGCAGGGGGGGACTCTCATGACAGCAGGATTTTTTTCTTATGAGAAACAATAATCTGTGGGAAGCCATGTTGCTTTGTATTTTTTTTAGAATAACAGAATTCTTAAACAGATTTTCAGTTTGTAAAAACAACAACAAAAAAACAAAAACCACAAAACAAAACACAAACATCAAAAAACTTTATCAATTGTTTCCTGACTTTTGCTGTTTGTCTTTTTCAGGGATACATGGAGCCATAGCAGTTGTGAATACTGCTACACGACAGCAAAGCCAAATATTAAGATTTGTAATGAAAAGAATCAATTGTACAGAACTTAAATTTCCAAATTTCAAAAGAAAAAAATAAATTATTTGTCTGACTAAAATAATTATTCAAATTTAATTAAACATTATGAATTAACTTTATATGTAGTTCTTCAAACTGTGCATATGAAATAATTATGTTATTGCTTAGTTAGAACTAATTATCTGTATAAAAACAAGCAGTTTAAATTTATTAAGGGTTACTTGAATTAAAAAAAGAATTATTGATTAAATTCCATGAAAATATTCTCAGAACAAATGATAGTTTTGCCTATAAATAGATAAATACACTCAACCAATTTTTTTATGGAAAGTTAATTTTCTTCTAAACCAGAAATACCAAGATTTTATCATTTCTTATGGAACATTATGCAATCAAAACAAATATCATTAGATATTATCAAATTCTACAACATTGAAAATTTGTAACCATAAATAAAATTGCAACTCCTCTATAAATAAAAATAAAATTACATAGATATATATAAGGTACATCTTCAAATTTTTGGTTACATTGTGTCAATGGTGTAGAATTTGACTTGTCATGTTGGTGAAGCAACTGCACCCCCTGCTGAAGGGTAAGACTCCCTCCACAAAAAAAGTGTCCCGAGTATATCCAGTGGCATGGCTTGATTTCTGGAGTATGGGTAGTGTGGAGTGATTTCTTCATTGCCATTACTCCTAGCTTCTCTCTAACCCAGACTGGGGTAGTATTTATTTGAGTCAACTTAGTCTGTTTGAAATTTATTAATAGTAGATGAGAGGACTTGAAACCATATAATTGTTTGCAAATTAATTGTATTAAGAATAATTACTCAAAACTAGAATTATTTACTAAGGATTATTATCATTAAACTATTTAACTGTGTGCAAACAAATGATGATGATTATTAAATAGAAATAGTTACTTGAAACCATATTATTGTGAATAGATTATTAGTATTAGATTGGAATACTTTAAACCATAACAACTGTGTACAAATGATACGTATTAGATAAGAATACTTGTTATTATATAACTGTGTGCAAACAAATAATTATAGATAAATGAAATTTAATTAAAAATGCCATGGAATATTGAATATATAGTTATTATATTTAATTAATTAATTAAATTATTTGCTGTTGAAAAAATATGTTTTTTTCTTAACATTTTGGCACTATAGATAAAAAAAAGTAACTCTATAACATTGTTTCTCTTATAATTCTCATAGCACTCACCTTTGTTAAGTAAGAAAAAGATAATGTCATTGTTAAATTCATGAATCTTCCCTCATAATGTTGTTGCATGTGTTTTGTTTTTTTAAACTGCGATCTCTTAATGTGTGATTTAGGCTTAACTACAAGATCAGAATAGAAAGCTTGGAGTTAGTTGGGTTTGAAACTGAACCTATGTTTCCCACTAGAGCAGTAGTTTACAAAAAATAGACATAACTGTGCTTTGAAAAGGTATAGATGAAACTAGCACAAAAGAAATTATTCCTATTGTTGTTGAACATTTAAGAAATTTGTAGATTCCTTGGTATGAAGTTAAATTGTATCTGATAGTGTTGCTCCAGTTCCAAAGCTCTGGCTAGTGTGTAGTCTCTCTTTTTTTGCCATTTCTTCTGTTCACTTTGACCCAATGTGGTAGTACATGTTTGGATCCCATCTATGGGGCAAGTAGAGTTTTTAAAATGATTACTATTTGATAGGAATACTTGAAACCTTATTAATTGTGTCCAAATTCATTTTATATATTAAGAATAGTTGTTTAAATATCTGATTGTTTACAAAGAATTATTATTAATCAGTTGAAACCATATAATTACTTGAAATACTTGAAACCATATTGTGTGCAAATTATTAGTATAATATAAGAATGCGTGAAACCATATAACTGTGCAAACAAATGATTATTATTGAATAGTTATTTGAAGTTATACTGTGTATAAATAATTAGTATTAAGAATGGTTACTTGAAGCTATAATTGTTTACAAATGAATATTATTTATTACTTGAAAACATAATTACTTACAGAAAAAAATGACTTTTGCTTTAAATAACCCAACAAAGATTGATATAACATAAAGCCAACCACTCCAAATTTAATAAGTTTAAAGCAAATCAAGATTTGTTTTCCATCATTAAACAGTGAAAATTATGATTAAGTTTGAAATCCTTTTCTAAAAATTTCATTTGATGTTTATCTGAAATAAAGTGAATAAGAATTGGCTTCTTTATTCAGTGATTATGAATTTAAAATTGAGCATGAATTGTTAGCTATTGATACATTTTTTATCTGTATTAGAAAAGAGTTTCCTTCTGTAGCTAATAAACAAAAATAAAAAACTCAAATATTTTGATCCACTCCTCCATTTTATATTTATATGAATTAGGTTTTTTCTCTTATTAATGTTGAATACAAAAATGAGAGACAATTCTGTGCCTTGAAGAGGAAATGGATCAGTTTATCTTATCCTAACAAAGAAAATGTTGCTTAAGAATATTATGCTCATATTTCTAATTGATAACTATCCTTAATTGATTAAATAAAAATATAATTACTTATAAATCCTGCAGTTTGAATTATTTTTTATATCCCTGGTACCTTTTTTAAATACATGGATAATGTGTACCAAAATATTTCTGTTGCTTTTAAAGTACACCCAAACCAAGAAAAGTTTAAAAGCTATTGCATTGGATTTATGTTGTACAAAGCCTCTTAGGGAAATATAACTGTCTAAAATCTTGTTTACCATGATTATTTGTGTATAACACACACCCCTAAATTTAACATTGTCCTATCACCAGTCATTAAGATATGAAATGAACAGAGGATAAGGAAGATTGGACAGTTGCTTCTGTCTCATGATTAATATCAACCCAATAGCAATGTCATACATTTTTCTGTAATGACAGAAGTAGTTAGGAATCATTACTTATCCTGAATTAGGAATTTTATAAAATTGCTTTAAGATCCAATGACATCAAATATTTGGATCATGAGTGAACATTTTAGTATTCTTGAGAAATTGCGGGAACATAGTCAAAATCAGAAAAGTTTTTACATTTATTTATTTTAGAATATCTTGGTAGAATAAATTTGAATTTTTATTAAAAAAAAACATAAAATTCTTAAACAATTTTCAGTTAGTGAAAAAATTGTATGAAATGTTTCCTGACTTTTGCTGTTTATCTTTTTCAGGGATACATGGAGCCATAACAGTTGTGAAAGCTGCTTCACAATGACAAAGCCAAATATTAAGATTTGTAATGAAAAAAATCAAGTGCGGATTGACTATTCAGAAGGTTGCTTTATTTTAACATTTTTTTCTATTTGAGTAATGTTAGAAAAACTAACTATAATTTAATGTTGAATGCCTGGGCTGTTAAAATGATTTCAAATAAATATTTAATCTTTATCACAATGTAAAGATTAAGTCAGTCCATTGTTGTTGATGATGATGGTGTTTATTTTTCCCTTGTGAAGACCAAGATGCTAGAAGAGCTTCTCATTTGCATTAATATATTCATTGATGACAGTGGAGTTAAATTCTAGACCTGCACATTCTCGAGCAGTGTGGGGACAAGATTAATTGGAACAATGAAGGTAGGGGATATTGGCCCCTTTCTGTGATTCTTAATGTCTTCAACAGACACTTGTCTGCAATCCCTTTTGTTGCAATTTTGTTCTCCTGCTGGAATCAAAAAACAGTTAAAATCTCTTCAGTTTATATTATAGTCAGAACAAACTCTATGATTGTGTACAAATTATTTGTATTTAGAATAGCTACTTGAAGTTATAGTCATTAGCCGGGGTAATATTAAAAAATTTTGAGGACAGGTTCTCTCCTTACCACATTCTCAAGCAGCAAACAATGCTAGATGGCCTGATATACATGGAAAAGTTGATCTTTGGGTTGTCTCATTCTATAGTCTAGCAATTGAAATTATTCATTTTAGTTATTTCCCCAACTTTAAAAAATGTCTAAATTAATAAAAGATTGAGAACTCCTGATTTAAGCTGACAACCAGTTCTCAGAATTAATGAAATTCTAAGAAGAGATTCTTACAAAGTGGTGCACACCAGCTGAATCCCATCACTGATTATTGAGTTATTTGCCAAAAAACAGCTGACTTCGGCATTAGATAAGCTGAAGACTGAAAATCTCACTGATTTATATTAGAAACTGAACAAACTATGCTCAGTTATTGTTGCCGAGAGAGACTTTAGAGCTCTTGATAATTATTACTATTACTGGATTTTGGTATTTCTAATGTTATCAATACTTCAAGGATTAATGGAATTCATTTTTTAAAAATTTCAATTATCTTTGAGATGAAACAAAATGCATAATATGATTATTTGAAGAAGAATTCACTGACTGCATGCTCTGAAGAGGCATAAGACCCTCACTTTGGGTATGACACTAAACCTCATCCAATGGTGAGGCTTCAGTTCTGGATCTCTGGGCAGTGTAAAGTTACCCCTTCATTTCTGTTACTCCCAGGTCCACTCTGACTTGTAGTACTGATTGAGCCCCATCTATATTGATCTATTTGAAAATTATGTGTGTTGGATAGGAATACTTAATACCATATAATTGTATGCAAATTATTTATATTAATAGTTACTTGAAGCTACTGTTATTTACTGAGGAATATCATTATTTGTAACTTGAAACCATATAATTGCTTGCAAATTTTTATTGTTCGATAGGAATATTTGATATCATATAACTGTGTGCAAACAAATGATTATGGACAAATAAAAAAGTTAATTCATTATTAAATTCATGAGTAAATTATATTTCATTAAAATGGGAATTATTTATGACTCAACCATCTATCTATCTATCTATCTATCTATCTATCTATCTATCTATCTATCTATCTATCTATCAGTTACACAGTAAGAATGGCGCATCATAGTAAGATTTTTGTTAGAATAATGTATTTAAAATGCTGTAAATTAGAGAATAAGGCAATCCTGTTTGATTTGTTGCTGAAAAAAATTTTCTGATGCCGCAATTTGCACTGAAAATTACTTTTTCATCATACAAATTCTTGATATAACGTAGATAATTATAGAATTCTAATTCTTCATTTTTTTTCTAAATAGAAGCATCAATATCATCATAGATAACTGTTAATTATTATGTAGATACTAGATAATGTCTAGAGGATTTATCAAGAGTGATGGCTGATAGGAATGATTGGTGAGAGAGAGAGTTAAATGAATCTATGCTGTTGGCATGCCTTGATAATGATGAAATAATTGGAGAAAAGGCTAAATGGTAACTACACAAGATCTGTCTATATTAATTTTGACTTATATTTTCTTTCATCTTTTTAATTTTCAGTTTCTTTTTATTATTATTTACTCATTGAGAGTTTTTCACATCAGTTTTAGCTGATGATTTTTCACTGGAGTCTGAGTGACAGCAAGTCTCCAGGACTCTTCTCAGTATTCTGGCCATTCTCAATAATGCTGTTGTTTGGATGGTCTCCACTTGTCCTCCAATCTCCAAGTCCTCCAGTCCCTTTAATAATCCTTTAGTTATTGTACCAAAAACACCAATCATGATTCTATGGCTGCTTCATATACGGAGCAGCCAGAAAATCCTACTTACAACGACTGGAAACCATACACCACCAAGGACTTCGCCTCACTTTAGGGGCCTTTAATACTTCCCCAAAGGAAAGTCTATACATAGAAGCAAACGAACCCCCTCTCTATTTAAGAAGACAAAGATTAGCACTACAGTATTACATCAAACTCATCTCCTGTCCACAAAATCCTGCTTATGACTACACCGGCAAAACAAAATATGAAAACCTGTATCAAAATAACCCCCCGAAAATCAGACCTTTTAGCTTAAGAATAAGTGACCTCCTCAACGAAATCAAAATCAACACTAAAATAGTACACCATACCATACTCTCCAAAACGGCACCATGGACCATAAGGCAACCAACTATAAACTTAGAACTGGCTAAGTTACCCAAAACAAAAACACACCCCATCACTTATCAAGAGAAACTCATAAAAATACAAAATAAGTTCCCAGATCACTATCACATCTATACAGACGGATCCAAACAAGGAAAAAAAGTAGGTTGTGCTGCTATTTCTCAAAAAAAAGAAACCCTAAAACGCCTCCCTAATGAAGCTTCAATTTACAGTGCAGAAACCACAGCCATTGATCTAGCTATGAATATCATAGCAAATCATAAAGCTTCCAAATTTATCATATACACAGACTCCAAATCAGTCCTGCTAGCACTACAGAACAGAGATACATCATCCCCCTTGATTACAAAGCTCCTAAACAAACTAAACACCCTCTTTAAAAATAATAACATCATATTCACCTGGATACCAAGTCACATTGGCATCCAAGGAAATGAAAAAGCAGACAAAGCTGCAAAAAAAGCTCTTCAAATTGATATGTGCAAATCAAAAATCCCATATACAGATCTAAAACCAACCATAAAGAAATTTATATCAGACAAATGGCAGAAATCATGGGACAATCAGACCCAAAACAAACTCCATGAAATACAAGAAGCTATCGGAGAGTGGCCAACAGGGTACAGAAGTATCAGAAGAGAAGAAGTAATACTTGCCAGATTGCGTATTGGGCACACCCACATTACTCATTCACACCTGTTAAAAGGGGAGGATGCCCCAGTGTGCCCATCATGCAAAGTACAACTCACAACCAAACATATCCTTCTAAATTGTAACAACCTTAAATATATCCGCACTAAGTACTATCAAGCAAGAAACCTGAGGGACATCTTTAAGAATACAAACCCTGAAAACATTTTTAATTTTCTAAAAAAAAGCAACTTTTTCAGTAAGATATAACCAAACATCTCTATAGAACCGCTATTTTAATGACTGAAATTAAAAATAACCTTTTTGGCATTAAATGACCCACAGGGGTTGATATGCCGTTAAACAAAACTCAAACTCAAACCCAATCATGATTGATACAATTGTCACCTTCATGTTCCATAGTTTTTTTAATTCCTTAGCAAAGTTGAGGTAATTATCCTTCTTTTCACATTATATAAAGATGAATGTGAAAATATTAGTAATGTATTTTATATTTACCGCTTATTAGAATTCTTCACTCCTTCCTAAAAATTAGCGTCAATATCATCATGGGCAGCTGTTAACTATGAAATGCTATTCAGAATTCTTCACTCCTCCTTAAACAGAAATATCAATATCATCTTAGACAATTGTTACCATAGGAACTCATTAGGTTCATGGGTCATTTAGTGGTATAAACAAAGGATAAAGTTTAAGTGATTCTAAAATCACTTTCTATATTTTGCTTTTAATATTTATTTTTTTATGGCTTTGAAAGTACTATGTTTGTATCATTAAAAAATTAAATCTGCAATATGAAAAAAGTCACTGATTAAAAACAAATTTATTAAAACATTTTTATTTTCTCTTTTCCAAGGATCCTTTTTTGCAAAATTTGACATCAGTCCAACTGGACATGTGCCTGATTTGATATTTACTGAAAATGAAGCTATGATAAGTGATGATCAAAATGATACAGAAGATTATAAAAAAGATGCATTTCACCAATTTGTAATTGCTGGTAAATAAACACTTTTTTGATTACTCATTACATTACTTTTTTTAAAAGTGTATTTTATTTTTTTTGCTTCCTAGATATAGATCTGTCACTTGTATATATTTTTAAAATCTTTTAAATTTTAGTTGCTTCTATTTTTAATTGTGACATTTTCAGGTCATTATTTCTATGACAGTGAGGAACAGCACATATTGGAAAGAATAGTAAAGGATAGAATATTGGACTTAAATTTATATTCTCTTTTATCTTAGAGAAGCCTGGTAATTTTTACTAGCTGCCTTATCTACTAAGTTACAAGAACAATTAGTCTAACTCATATCTATAAACACATCCAAAACTTCTCTCCAAACTTGTGGATGCCTTGTTTGTTATTATTTTAGCATACTGGTATTATTAATAGCATTTTTTATTTACTTTTTCTTTACTTTTATGAAATAATTGGAGAAAAGGCTAAATGGGAACTACACAAGGATGCTGCATGCTCTTTTGAACAAATTCTGGAAGCAGCATACTACAAAATAGCAAATGTATGGCCACTTACCTCCCATCTCATAAACCTTCAAAGTAAGACATACTGGGCACTGCTGGAGAATTAGGGACAAACTCATAAACAATTTTCTTGTATGGACTCCTACACATGAACATACCAATGTTCATGTGTAGAAGCAAAAATTATATTTGTGTGGACACTAGATGCTGTCTAGAGGATTTACCAAGAGCAATGGCTGATAGGAATGGTTAGTGATTGAGAGTTATATTAATTTATGCTGTCAACATGCCTAGGTAATTATGAGATGAAGATCTGTCAATCACTATTAGTATCAATTTTGACTAGTATTTACTTTCATCTTTTAATGTTCAGTTGTTTTTATTGCTATTCATCATTATTATTATTGTTATTTTTGACTGTGTAGAACAGAATGTGTTGTGATAAAAAGCTATTCATATTTGAAAAAATAAAAGATTGATGAGAAAATATTTGAAAATTTATTTTTAAGTTTAATTAAAACTAATTTAATTTTTGTCTATATCTTGGTGGTTTTAAATTAAAGTATTTATAAATTATTTATTTATTGGATTTTAATCATTAGTCCTTATGTTGAGTTTAGACCTTATCTTTGTATTTTTGGGGTATCTACTTTTTTTTTTAAATTTAAAAAAGATTTTTTTTGTTTCAGGTGAAACAACATGTGTGAATCCTGAACAAACTGGTACTAAGTGTGCTGCTGTTTATTGTGTCACAGTTAACCCTGGATGTAGCAAACAAGTCCAAATGTGTCTGTGGCCTGTCAAGACAAACCCAAAATGTTGCAACTTTGGATCCCAGTTTGACAGTATTCTGAAATCTAAAGCAACACAAGTAAAAAAATATTACACAAAGGTAAAAAAAAAAAAAAACCCTAAAAATCCCAAAACTTATTTTTTTTACTCTTTAGAATAAACTTGTTAAAAATATTCAAGAAAAACTAATGTTATACAGATGATGAGGAATTATATAGTTTTTTGGGGGGATAAAGGAACAAAAAAAGTAGTGGTGTGATCATCTGTGGTTTGGAAAAGAATAAAAACCATGTAACAGTCCCTAACTGAAGTGTTTCACCAAATCTAAAAATAGATGTGTCATAATTTATGTGTCATAATTTCCAAAAGTAACTTTTCCCTATATTACTAAAAAGCTAGGTCTGAATATTAGAATCCGCCATGCTGGTCAGTTGAACTCCAATAGCTGAAGAAGACTGATGTTAGATTTTCCAGGCTGAAAGAAAAATATTACTAATGTATTATTTTCTTTCATCCTTTTAAAAATTTATTTTAAATTATCTAATTTGTTTAAAATTCCTATTAACAAATTAAGATAAAAATATTTTATAAATTAGGCCACTTTACTATTGCTGGCAATATCTGGAAAGGAATGAGTTATACATTCCTAATGGGGATGGGGTTCAAAAAATAAACAAGAAATATTGCAGAGAGTGATAACTTTGAAAGTCATGGTATATATTATACTGTATAAATCAAGCCACCTTGTTAAATGACTGAATACTAAAATCCAATGTGCTAGTCAGTAGCAATCCAATAGTCCAAGAAGACTTGATAAGATTCTTCAGGTTGTAAGAAAAATATTGGTCCTGAATTTCATGATGACAACCCAACCAAGTTTTATCCTGTAAAGGATTTATGACTAGCACATTAGTAAGCAAGTAACAAGAATACTAAAAACATTTATGTACATTGCACACATACAAAAATGAATACTCATACAATATATCTTTTGTTCATTACTATGAATAATACATAAAAAGTTGTTTGTTTGAATTCAACTTCTTGTTATTTGTTTTATTGTTTGCTTGTTTTATTTATAATTCACATCAGCATTAAACGTTTTATCATAGTACCTGGAAGACTCATCTGCTACAACGTTACACTACATTCTTTTAATGAACTTTTTACACATAAATTGCTATAACATTCACATTGTGTGAGTATTAAAATTTCTGTGTGTATAGTGTATGTAAATGTTTTTGTATTCTTTTTAATTGCTTACTTGCATGTTAGTCTTGAATTCCTTACATACACATACACATGTGTCCTTTGTGCATAATTAAATCACATGAATTTGTGTGGGTTCAGCTAGTTACATGACAATATAAATTTTACTGTATTTAAAAATGCAAATTAAAGGGAAGCAACTCTTAACACACACTCACCCCCCCATATATATATATATATATATATATATATATATATATATATATATAACAATTTTGAACTATTGAACTCATTCTTTGTGTTACTTTTGTTGTTACTACAAAATTTCCACTAATCAATTTTACAGACTTTTTATGCTGTACAATTGATAAGGGAAGAGAGGAAATCTCTCTTTTACAAAAATAAGTGTTAAACAGAAAAGAGATTGTAATTCATATACTCAATGTTTATTTCCAGCAAACCACAGAGACAATACCAGTGTCAGATTATATGTATGTAACATAGTTGGTTTCCTATTATACACAGAAATGCTTTCTAATTCTCTCACTGCTGGACAAAGGAACATTGAAAAGTGATATTCAAAGAGTAGGTAGAAAAGTCTGCTATTATATATTTTTTTTTTGGGGGGGGGGTGGAGTTAAAAAAATTAACAAGTGACATTGCCAGAGAGTGAGAATCTTGAAGTATGTGATGTATATATCTATATTTATCCAACCTCTCCCTACGAGCAGGATGTAACACAAAGTCATTTTTAAGTGGTGTTTAACAGGTTTAAATTTGAGTTTTCCTTCTCCTACACTGGTTTTCATTCAGAGATTAAAGATCCCAGTCTGGTTGGTTCCCCCATAGCTAGAGAGAGAATAGTTGGATTCATACTTTTCCCCATGGTATCAAAACTATGTGAAATGCAAACAGCCTCATCCAGGATTTGAACTCTGGTTGCTGTGTCCATTTCCTTTGACCATACCCATTACACTATGTGCTCCTCCTCACACCAAGAGAATATATGATATATAAATCAAGCCACTTTGTTAGTAGAGCTTAGTATATGCTGACTATCTCATGCAGAGGGGTAAGAACTCTAACAAAGCAGTGTTGTGGGTATGACACTAAACTGCATTGGAAGGTGAAGCTCCAGGGAGTGTTGAGTACTCCTTCATTGTCATTACTTCCAGATCCATTCTAATCTGGGGTGGTAGTACCTATTAGAGTCATATCTATGGAGCAAATAGATCTGTGTAAAAATTATTCATCTTCAATAAGACTGTATGTAAATTAAGCCTCTTAAACTTCACAAAAAATGTAAATATGAATGTACAGTTAACATTATTCTCTAACCTCTAGGCATAAAATAACCCTAGACAGGGCGACATACAGGTTATATACAGGTTGATTAATTGATTTTGATAAACAATCAATCAACCTGTGTATAAGATGAAATCTTTTGTTACATGGGTGTTGAGAATGGTATTATCTGTATGACTTGTGCAGCTTGAAATGAGAGAAGTTTGGCAATATATTAGCTACAATTCCTTTTCAGTTCAGTATCACCTTACCTTAAAAGAAAAAAAAAGAGTTCCACCTCTTTTCCTTAGAGATTATATACCAGAAAAATGGTATAGAATGGATTGATAATGATAAAATGACATAAAGTGTGAGTTCATTAGTGCAACCAATTTTGGTTCGGTTTGGTTTGGTTTGGTTTTATGGCATATCAACCATTGTTGGTTATTTAATGCTAAATCCTGTTTTTACATATATATTAAATATATGATTCGTAAACACATTTTGTAGATACACACAGTTAAATGATGAAATAGTTCTATTTTTACAAATCAATTTAGCATAAGTTATTTGTTTGCACTCAGTTTAAATGTCAAATAGTTCTATTTGACCTCTAGATAAGACCCTATCAGGTGCTACCACTCCGAGCTAGAGCGATGGCAATGAAGGGGTACTCTTCACTCCTCAAAGCTCCAGCATTACTGGAGCCTCACTATCAAATTGTTTAATGTTATATCCAGGACACTTGTAGGGGTCTTACCCCTTTGCAGAAATGCAGTTGGTGTATTCTACAGCTGCCAATTTTGGTAATGATGTTTAGCAAATATATTATCAATAAATAAATATACTCTTAGAAAATTTCTTATGAAAAGTTAAACTCCTGGTATTTTTGGTCTAGAAGAAAATTATTTCTAGTGAAACATAATGCAATCAAAACAGATATTATTAGGTATTAGTTATTACCAAACTTTACAGCATTGAAACTCTACAATCAAAAATATCAATATATTTGCACACAATTATAGTTTCAAGCTTTCCTTTCTAATACTAATAATTTCCAAAAAGATCTATTTGCCTCATAAATGGGAACCTAAAAGGTACTATCACTTGGAAATCTTCAGAGCTCCATAACTGTAGTCCCACCAACAGATTCAGTTTACTGTTATACTCACAAGAGTTGGTTCTTACTCCTCTGTTGGGGATGCAGTCAACATATTTCAAGCTCCTCCAACTGGGCTAGTAGAGTTTGATAATAATTAATACAAAGATATTATTAGGTATTATTTATCACCAAACTCTACAACACTGAAAGTCTATAAGCAAAAATATAAGTATTTAGCAGTTCAAAGATATGTACACTTCTGTTATATATTCATGCAATTTTATTTTTAGTTATAGAAGTGATGCAGTTTTATCATAGGTTACAGATTTTCAATTTTGATTGAATAATGTTTTGCTAGAAATAGTAGAATCTTAGTATTTTTTTAATTAAGAGAAAATTACTTTTATAAAAGAAATTAGCAAGGGTGTACTTATTTATGGGTGATAGTGTATGACTGATTTGTTTTCAAGGTAAGTAAAAATTGAGAAATTAAATTTGATGTTTTTTGCATAACATTAAAAAGAACCCTCAGAAACTTGCCTCTGTCTCATAATAGTTGTTATACTAGCATATGTGTTTCATACATGAGCTGTAATAACTATCATTGGACAAAGGTGAATATAAGTATCAATGAGAGAAAGAAAGGAGATGGATCATTGAACATGGAGTCTAGATGATCATGACAATTATCTGAATCTAACAAATATATAAATTGGTCAACTGTGCCGACATCTTCATTTGAATTTTAGATTTAAAAAAAAATTTAAAACCTTAGTTTCAATACTTGTTGATCATATTTGACTTGGTGTAAGTGTATCTCTGATTACATTTTCTCTTTTTAAAAATCTGTATTTTGGTATTTAATTTTTTTTTAAAGCTTGAAATAAATGTTTATCTATTTATTTCAAATTTTAGCTGATGAATTCCCAATGGAGTGAAGAGGAGAAGAATGTTGCCCAGCAGGCTTATTCGGGTCTGTTGTGGAGCAAACAGTTTTATTGCTATGATGTCCAAAAATGGTTCAAAGCCACCTGCACAAGTAAATTTTAGTTTTGTTGTTGCTCTTGTTGTTAAACACAAGTTTTATTTTAAATTTTTTTCATTTTTGTCTTTATCTTCAAATTTCACTTTGATTAGTTTAATCAAATTCATATAAACCAAAGTTGAACATTTGCGATATAAATCAAAATATTAGGTAAGTGTGTAAATTCCCAGTACATTCTTTTGAAAATTAGAGATTGATTGCATGCAAGAAAAATGTTCTTTAAATACTGGAAACTTTTGCACACCCCAAAATGTGAATTAGAAATTTGTGATAAAAAGCAACACATTCGGTGTGTGTGAAAGTTCCCAGCACTTTCTTTTTTTTGAAAATTAGAGATTGATTACACAACAGAAAAGTATTTTTTATTGAAAATGTTGGAAACTTTTGAGCATCTGTATATAGATTTTTTCAATTTTTTTCTGTTAAAACCAAATTCAGTATTTAATTTTTTTATTTTGATTTATCTGCCCATATTGGAAGTTTCTTAAAAAATGAATTAAAAAAATATTTTTCTCAGAGGAAAATCATGTTTTTATAAAATGTTTTTTCCTCAGTGGCAAATCATGTTTAAAAAAAAAAACTTTAAAAAGACATTCTGTTTGTTATATTTTGTATTCCTGTAGTATATCTATTTTGTATCCATTGATATTGTTTTGTTTAATTTTCTTGTCAACTAAAATTTTAATTGTCTATTGGTTAAATCTGGTGTAATAAAGTTCAATACTTTCACTGTGGTATGTGATTATTGTAGAATTTCTAAAGCTGTGTGGTGTTCAGTTATAGTCAAATTTCTAAAAGTTAGACATATGTGTCTATAGTTTAATATCTAACACCATGCTATTTGGGATAGATGTTGATTATAGTAAAGACAAGAATACATGAACATGTCTCAACTGATAAAATATGCACGTATTGTTTTATGAACAAGCAGTATATGAAAGGGTTACAAAAATGGTAAAAATCTTACTTGAAATAGTTGGCAGGCCCATGGCTGTAGTTGGGAGAGGAGACAACATCTCTTCTTACTGTTCAAAGAATGGAGACAAAAAAGAATGTCATTACAGTTCAAAGAACTCAGACAAAAGAGCTCAAGATAGATTCTGGGATGTCATCATGGATGCACCCACATTATTCAAGGGAGACAATGACTAATTGTCTCCCTACAGATCTTATAGGTCCTTATCAGCATCAAACTTGCTCTCAATGAGCTATAACATGAGTATAAAGCCATGTCTGAAAAAAATTTATATTTATGGAGCTCTTAATGAGAAATAGTAACTTGTAAAATCAATACCAATACCTATGAATCTTGAGTAAATGCTCTTGAATTACTTACTTGTTCAAGTAACATAAAAATCTCAGTAAACAGTTAAGTTGGATCATCAGACAGTTGATACTTTTTATCCACTTTATAGATAAAAGTTGATCCCAATGTGTAGAAAATTCTCTGGTACCAACCTATGATAATTTCTGTCTATATATGACTGCAATATTACTACTACTGTTATTATTATTATCATTAGCAATGACTATGCACTTATCAGAAAATTGACACTCATTAAGAAAAATTAATTCACAAAGAACAGTTTAACTTATTTTTATGAAATTTATATCATTAAAAAGAAGAAGAATTAGTGTAAGATACCCAAAAGCTTTATAACTGGGTGAGTTAAAATTTTGCAATATTTTGGTAAAGTGAGGCACAATTTGGCAGCTCTAATTGTATTTGCCAACGTCATGAAAGTGACAAACCACACTAGACTGTGAAATGTCAAACTTGCCTGATACTCTCTAAGTGCTACTCTCCAGATTTACCTCTATGGCGTGAAGCAGTTCCTCAGAATCTACAATTCTAGGTCTATTTGATTTTGCCTGATCATCAAGGTTCTTGTAACCCTGATCAAAATTTCTTGAACCATCTGATTACTGTACTATGATCGACTGTCCCTTTACCTTTCACATAACAAATGATTTTGGTTTCTTCTATGGTCTTATGATCCAGTTTGAACTTGTAAAGCATAAGTTCTTGAATTAGACTACATTGCACATTTATCTCTGCGGCTTTCAACTCACACATGGAGTGAAGCAATGATCAACATATTATAACGCAAACTGCTGAAATATTGCAAAAATTTTGACTCACCCTTGTAAATTTGATTAATTAGTTAAATTTTAGTAAAAAGTGTATTTATAAAATGTGAGTATGAGGTATGATCAAAAAACATCAAAACTGAAATTTTGAATGAAAAAAATTTAAATGAAAATAAGTGCACTGCTCAACAACTTATGTAATAAAGTACAGCCCAATCAGCTGGGGAGGTGAGGGCTGTAGAATACGCTGACTATATCTCTGCAGAGGAGTAAGACTCTCTCAACAATTGTTCTGGATATGATATAAAACTCTCTGATGGTAGGGTTCCATCCATGAGTTAAACAGAAATATTCGATTATTTTCTATACTTGAAACCTTTTAACTGTGTGGAAATAAAACTATTAGTGTTGGATAACAATACTTGAAACTATTTAACTGTGTGAAACAAATGAGCTCTAGTTTGTTTAAAAATTGTTACCAACAAGCTATTCATTTACAAATTATATGTATTTAATATATATGTATAAAGAGGATTTGGCATTAAATAACCTGCAAGGGTTGATATGCTGTAAAACATAACAAACCATAATAAAGTATTAATGCTGAGAGGATCTTTATTTAGAGTTGGTGTCAAATTGAAAAAAATTATGGTGTCAATCTTGATAATTTTTAAATAAAATATTTTTGGAGAAACACGAAATTGTGTGGGTACAATACTCAACATATCAGATCTATCCCTTTGTGACTTTTTCCTGTTTTCTAAACTGAAAATTCATCTCTAGGGTAAGTTTTGAGGATATGGAAGGCATTGAAATAAATATGGTGCTAGAGCTTCATGCCATATCAAAGAGGGATTTCAAAGGTACGATTTCAAAGGTACTTTGAAAGGTACTTTGACCCATAGAAAAGTAAATGGAATAAGTGTATTGAATACTAAAAGGATTTGAAGATTGCATTCATCATTCGTATCTGTCTTATGAAATACATCTTCAGTCTCTGTACTTTTTAAACATGAGTTATAGATAGATTGATGAATACATTTTTTGATACAAATCTTATGAGTATCAGTAAAGAAAGAAAATGTTTAAAACTTGTATTTAGCATGTTCTAGCTGATATTTTTTTTTACAATGTTAAGACATTTCAAAACTGATTTTTTGTATATAAGAAAATAACTTTTATATCCAATTTTTCTTCAGTTCTTTTTTTATAAATATAACTTTTATGAAAATTGAATAAAATGTTACATGTAAATGGATATCTCTTTTTCCCATGAGTGTGAGTATTTTTAACAAATGTGCAATTATGCCTAAATTCTTATCATTATCCTTATTAAAGATATTTTACTGTAGTTTATATTACATCTAGTCTAATTGAATAATACCCTAAAGACTTGTTATCTGTTTATCTTTGAAGTGGATTGGGATTCAGGCTCAGAACTTTCTGATGAAGAAGCAGAAGACATTGAACAAAAAGAACTTTATGGTTTGGTTGATCCTCTCAGCAAGGTTTCAATTCAGGCAGAAACTTGTTCAGTTGAAAATTCTACATGTAAGGCTTCTGATGGAAAACTTAAGGGGGAAAATGTCGACAATGCCACAATTTCTCTTGGCCATTTTCTGGAAGCAGCTGTAAAAGAATTTGGTAAAAAAGAAAAAGAAACCTCATCATCCTTCTTGTCTGCTTTGAGAGTTTCTTTCCTTTTTAACTTGTGCATGATAAACTCTGCTGTGACTTAGAAGATCAGAATTCTTTTCTGCTCTCGGAATAAAATGAAGCTATATTAACACTGCATGTTTTAACTTTCAAAACAACTTCCATTCAACCTCTATTAAGGAATGGTGAGGGTGTTCCAAAAGTAATGTCTCCTATTAATTTTAACAGAAAATATAATAGGTACAAAACTCTGTCAGTATGGCTTACTTTGACTGTATCTCCTGCACAGGGGTAAGATACCTCCAAAAAAGGTGTTTATCTGTGTATGACATTAAACTGCATCTCACGGTGAGGCTCTTGGAGTTTGGGGAACATGGAGTACTCCTTCATTATCAATACATTCAGGTCCACTCTGAGTGGTAGTACCAGTTAAGGTTCCATCTTTAGGTCAAATAGAATTGTTAAATTTGTTATCAAGGATTATTATCATTAGTTATTTGAAACCCTGCAACTGGGTGCAAATTGTTTGTATTAGACTGGAGTACTTGATAAATAGAATCATTAATATTAAACAGAATTATTAGTATTAGCAATATTTGAAACCATTTAACTGTGTGCAAACAAATGAGCTTTAACTTATTTGACCATAAAGTTCTTTACAAACTATTCACTCATAAATCATGCACATACAATATGTATATATATATAAATTCACCTATTTGGATTATTCTGTTTTTCTGCTTTCTTCACAATGTCGGATTTAGATCCATCTTTACTTTCATATTTGGCATATATATATATATATATATATATATATATATATATGTATATGAACAGAATTAGGTAATCCACGAGGGTTGATATACCATTAAACTAAATAACGTAACCTAATTTAATGGTGGAAAAGTTTAATCTCTACTACCATACCACCAATGTCCACTTCTGCAATTGTTAGACAACATAATGAGATATTATATTCATGCAGACTCTTGTTCATTGCTTGTGAATCACCCATAAATAAGTACACTCCTACCAATTTTTTTATAAAAAATAAATTTTTTATTTAACCAAAGATACCAGGATTTTTATTATTTTTAGTGGCTCATTATACAATCAAAATGAATCTTATTAGGTATTATTTATTACCTAACTCTACAGCATTGAAACTTTGTAAATGAATAATAAGATTGGTTGAATATATATAATGTGTACTTATTTTTGGACTGTTACATATTCATATCACTGGTTACAAAGTTTCAGTGCAGTAGAGTTTGGTGATAAATGATACTGAATAATCTGTTTTGATTGTATTATTTATTACCAAACTCTACTGGCCCTCTTGGCACAGCTTAAAATATGTTGATTGCATCCCTGCAGAAGAGTTAGACCCTACTCTCAAAAGGGTATTATGAGTGTAATGCTATATTGCATCTGTAGGTGAGGCTCCAGTCCTGGTGCTTTGGGGAATGTAGAGTACCCCTTCATTGCTCCCAGGTCCACGGTAACCCAGAGTGGTAGTCTCATCTATGGGTCAAATAGATCTTTTTGGAAATTTTCAGTATTAGAACACTTGTAACCATATAACTGTGTATAAATTATTAGTATTAGATAGGTATACTTGAAACAGTATAAGTGTATGCAAACTAATGATTATTATTATTATTATTATTATTATTATTATTATTAAGGAATAGTTACTTGTAATCATATAATTGCTTGAAAAAATGACTTCTGTATTAAATAACTTATTAAAGGTTGATACACCATAAAACTAACCAACCATTACAGTATTGAAAGTCTATAACCGAAAATAATTTTGCATGAGGTGTGTTTATTTTCGGACAGCTGTATATTCATATTTTTTGTGATATAGTTTTAGTGATATCGTGTCTGGTAATAAGTAATACTTAATGACTTTCTGTTTTGATTTGGGTAATGATTCACAAGAAATAAAAACATCATGGTATCTTTGGATTAGAAGAAAATTAACTTTTTATAAAAAAAATTGGTTGGAAGCATCCTTATTTCTTGATGATACTGAACGTACATGGAAAAATAGTTTTTTGTATGTATTTACCAACTCCTCCTCCACAAGCAGAATGAGGCACAGGGTCATTTTTTTTAAACAGAGTTCAACTTGCTTGAATTCAGAGTTCCCCTTCTCCTAGACTGGTTGCTTTACCAAGGCAAAGAATGCAGTCTTTCCCATTATTTACCCATAGCTTGAGGTGGAGAAGAAATGGATTTTGTGCTTTCCAAAGGGCATTAGCATTGAAGCGAAATGCAAACAGCCTTGTCCAGAATTTGAACTTGGGATGCCAATTCCATTTCCAATGATGATATCCATTTCACTAAGTATGCCTCCTAGTGTTTTGTTGATGAAAACTTGTTCTATTCTATGGTGTTATTGTGCTCTTTGTATCTATTGTATTTTTGGTGGAAATAAATAGGAGGCATTACTTTTGGAGCATCTCTTGTACATTGCTTACTGTATTTAATTAGTACTTGAGTTCTTTCACTTTTCTCGCATATTGACATTCATTTCCTTTAAAGTCTGAACATTCATAGGTTCTTCTTGCTTTAGGGTTTTAGTGAACATCTCATGGGATTAATTAGCTTGAATTGTGAGGATGCACTTTGCAAAATCAAAGGATAGGGGAAAAGAAAGATTATAATTAAAGACTTTTTTAATTAAGGTAAAACAATTGGTTTGCCTCTGAGTCTGCACATTTCAGTCCAGGCACTAAAAACCATTGCTTTTTATTTTGCTTGCTACTCTGTGCGGGGACATGCCAACACCTCATCTTTAATACTAATCCAACCATTTCTTGACAAAAAATATCTCTCTTATTGCAGACTAACTTCTTTATCATTAATCTCTAACTTGGCATTTTTCTGTCTTTGCTGCTTCTACTAAAAAAAAACAAAGATGTATTGACCAAGAAGTCTCTGTTATTTACTTCAACTTAGTTCCTTGAATCTTATTTTTAAACTATAAATTATGTCTATTTCCACTCATTTGTCAGTAAATCTTTTAGCATTAATCAAATGACAATTATTATCATTGTAAGAACATTTCACAGACGTCATCTTTGCTTCTTTTTGTCTTGTTTGCAGGGCTTAGAATATACTGATTGTATCCCCTGCAGAGGGGTAAGAACCTCCCCTCCAAAAAAAAAACAATGGGTATTTTGGGTATGACACTTAACTGCATCTGATGGTAAGGCTCCAATTCTAGAGATCTGGTGAATGTAGAGTACCCCATCATTGTCATTAGACCCAAATCCACTCTGATCCAGTGTGGTAGTACCTACAGTAATGGGTCAAATAGATCTATGTGAAAATAATTCATATTCAATTGGAGTATGTACAAAAAAAATCTCTCTTAAGAAACAAATTGATAAAAACTGTAAATATGAAAATATACCTAATCTCTTGGCATAAAATAACACCAGGCAGTTGACATACTGTTAAAATCAATCAATGTTTCTTATTCAGGCTAGCATAACATTTTGAAATGAATGATACCGAATAGTTTTAATTCAAATACACATTAAGATATAAAGTTTTAAAACTTGGTCAAGTGAAAAATTTGTTAATATTTATCAATTAAATTACATAAAAATATGTATTATGATAACATTATATAATAATACACATAATATTTAGTCCTGTCAACAGGGTTTAGAATATGCTGATTATTTCCCATGAAGAAGGGTCAGACTACTTAAAAAAAAGGGGTGTCTCAGGTATGACACTAAGCTGTTACTAGTGGTGAGACATTATTTCTAAAGCTCTGGAGAGTATTGAGTATGCTTTTATTGTCATTACTCTCAGGTCCACTCTGACCTGGAGAAGTAGTATCTATTAGGATTTCATAAATAGGTAAAATAGATCTGTTTTAAAATCATTTGTATTAAATCAGAATATTTGATACCATATAACTGTTTGTAAATTGTATTAAAAATGGTTATTTCAAACTAAAATTATTTTGTAGGGATTATTATTAGTTACTTGAAACCATATAACTGTGTACAAACAAATGATAGTTATTATTAAATAGAAATAATTGCTTGAAATTATTAGTATTAGATAAGAATATTTGAACCATACAGCAGTATGCAACTTATCTATATTAGAAAGGCATACTTGATATCCTATAACTGTATAAACAAATGATTATTGACAAATAAAAAGAGATTGTTAAAAAAATTGATAAAATGCAATGAACATTAAAATATAGTTATGATTGTAGCCAAACATTTAGAAATGTTTAAAATTTTGTACTTGAATAGTCCATAAGGAGTTGATATATTATTAAGCAAATATACCCGACTATGATAATATTATGCTTTTATATGGAACTTAACAATGGATGGTTGACATTGCCAATTTCATATATCAAAAGAAGGCTGGAAGTTACACTGCCAAAATTTTGTGTGCTAAAAACAGTATAGATGTAGAAAATAGTTTGTCTTATCCAGAAGGAATTATAATAAACTCAGTCTTACAAAATGAAGGTAACAATAGAATTTGTATTTTCCCCAAAATTTACCTTTCAAAAACATTTTAATGCATTGTTTGTTTATTTATTTACCAAAAATAAAAATTCATCAGTTATATTGAGTAATTGATCTGAACTATTTTTAGACATTGTACAATGGCTCTACATTTATCATGGTATAAACCAATTTTATGACATTTATTTAAATTAACTTTTACAGAATGTGGGTTTGAATTAATATTGATATATATATTTCTGAAATGAGATGTTGTTATTATACTCTACACATTATTAACTGCTATACTCATCATGTTTTGGTTGTTGGACATATGGCTAAGAGGATAAAGATGTCAAGTCTAATATCTTTGGAGACTACCACCTGAAGGATGCGAGTTCAACCTCTGATCCTGGTTTCAATAGAAGTGAGAAAGACAAAAATTGGCTAATAGGAGATACCTACTTTGCATAGTTGGTGGGTTGAGAACAATCTACTCTCATGATTCAAATAAATGGTTAAGTTTGGAATTCCTGGAAAGATACTCTGTATAACAAAAAGCACCTGAAGAATGCTGGATAGTACAGTGGCCAAAATGTTATGAGTATAGTAACTAAGATGAGTGTAGCAGTCTGCTATGTGTAGAGAATAATTGATGTATTTATCCAACCCCTCCACCACAGGCAGGAGGTGACACAGAGTTAATTTTTAAGCTTAGTACATCTGGTTTGAATTCAGAGTTTTTCTTCTCCTAAACTGGTTGTCATACCAAAAATAGAGAACCTTGTCTGCCTGACTATTTACCTATAGCTGGAGAGAGAATAGTTAAATTCATACCTTTTCAAAAAGTATTTGCACGAATTTAAACTTGGCCCAACTGTTACGTTAAGTCTGCTTTTCTTAATTAATATTGATGTATTATATACATCAACTTCAGATTTAAATCTAAGTTTCCTGCTTGTTATCTTCATTGGAAATTTCATTATTTTTCATTTTACTCATTAAAACTGTTTCTATTATCCTTCAGATTTATTATTTCTACTCAAGGAAGTGTTTACTTGGAGTGTTTTTTATAAATCTAAATAATAAATATAACAGTGTCTATTTTTAGGCATTAGTTCAGTCAAAATTGAAGAATATCCCTTTTGAAATAAAGCCCTATGTTAAACCAGTATTGGTCTTCAGAAATTTCATCAAATCAAATTGCCTTTTCATTTTAATGACTATATTTTAAATGTTTTTCCTTCACTTATTGTCTTATTGATTTTTACACAGCAAACAATAACTAATATAAAATTTCATTCAGTTTCATTTTTTTTAATTACTAATATATACAGACCATTTGCTTCTTGTTTTTAATTAAATTATTTTTCAATTTTTTTCTCTTGGCTTTTAATTTATTTTCAAATTTTTTCAATTAACAAAAATAAAAGTTATGAATTTTATTCATTGCTCACATGTGACTGCATTCATGTTTCAAAAATCAAAATTTTATTTCAAATTATTATGACTCATTTTATTCCACTAAGCAACTAAAATGTATATTAGAATAAATTATTAAATTGTATGAAAGTAAGTTATTTATTATTTGTAAGTAAATTATTTATAAAAACTCTCCAGTTAAAAAATATAATTTGGTAGAGTTCTTTCTGAAAGAAACTTAATTGGATAATATAATCTGTCCAGTTGGTTGAACCCTGAATATACTGACTGTATTCCCTGCAGAGGAGTAAGACTTCATTATCCAAAAAAGGGGTGTCCTTGATATGACACTAAACTGCATTTGATGTTCAGGCTCCAGTTTTGGAGATCTGGGAAGTGTGGAGTAACTTTTTATTGCTATTACTTCCAGGTTCACTCTGACTTGAAATGGTAGTATCTGTTAGAGTCCCATTCAGGAGTCAAATAGATTGTGAGCCAAAAAAAGAAAAAAAAAACTCTTAAGAAATAACTATGCAAAAAATGTAAATATGGGCATACAATGAGCTCTTGACATAAAATAACCCTAGAGATGTTGACATGCTGTTAAAATCAATCAGTATAAATATAAGATTTGGCTGCATTTTATTGGGGGATCTTTCTTTCTGTCATTGGACTGATAAGCATCAATTGTAGTCTCTTTTATTTCTAACTAATACAAGGAAGATATTTTGTTAAAGAGTTTCTTTATAAACCAGTTATTATCCACACAAAAATTCATCAAAATATTTGAATTGTTAAAAGAACATTTTTTAGTAATGAAACTAAATGTAATATATAGATAGATTTAAAAAAAAATTTCTTTTGCTGTGAAGTCTTGACTAATTATGGGATTTTATTATTTAATTATATTTCAAATTCGTTGTTGTAGTAACATAATGAATGCTTGAAAATCATTGCATGTTATCATAACAATAAAATTTAACCCAGTGGATGAAAATATATTCTTGGATATAACTGAATTTCTATGAATTTTTCTTTTTTTACTTTTTAGAAATGAAATCGAGGAACAAAAAATTGGCTGGTTTATTTTGAAGAGAAAATTATTTGAACAATCTTAGCAAATGTTGAATTTATTTCTTGTTTTTATTATTACTTGTGTTTTTTAATTCTTTAAATTCCTTATTTTTACAATGTCATTAGAAGATAAAATTTTATTTGTATTCCTCACTGATTGTAACCCCTACAGAGAGGTAAGACCCTCCCCACTAAAAGAAAGGGCTCTTCTGGGTATAACACTAAACTGCATCTGATGGTAAGGAGATCTAGTGAATAAGGATTACCCCTTCATTGTTATTCCTCCCTGGTTCACTCTGACCCATAGTGGTAGTACCTATTCAGGTCCCATTTATTAGTCAAATAGATCAGTTTAAAAATTATTTGTATTTGATTGGAGTGCTATTTCCTAACTTATAGGCATAAAAACGTCTGTTAAAATCAATCAAACTCTTTTTACAATATCATTATATGATGATGTCAATAAGTTTGACAAAAACTAAATAAGCACACATTGGTAATTATTATAAAAAGATTCATTTTATAGTTGATCAGTGGAGCAAAATACTTGATATTATCTTGCTTGCAAAAACTACTGGAAAATGAATTAAAAGAAACAAAAATAAACCAATATCCAATATTTAGTTATAATCTATTTTTGTTGTCTCATTGAGTTGAAAATATGACCCTATTACTCTTGATAATTGGCTAAAATATGGTTTAATTTGATTTTTCTTGTTTGAAAACTATAAAAAGATTGACAAATTTCCAGTGTGGTTTAGACCATGGACTTGGATTATACTAGACAAATCTGATATTTAGTTAATCTTAGGTCAGTCATTGCCTTCAGGTTGATTTCTTTTGTAAATGTCCTGCAGCCAATTTAAGTGAAAGTTTAAATGTTTTAAGAAAATATTGAATAACTTACATTTTATCTTTGTAGCAGAATGAAACCATTTTGGCGATTTGTAAATACTGGATGAACCATTTAGATTTCCTTTGTAACTGTAGTCTATGGGAATATTGAAGCTTCTATTTAGGAAGGAATGAAGGATTCTAATTAGCATTTCATAGTTATCTCTGTTATACTGAGAATTTAGGGGATTATAAAATGATGTTCAATCTGAATGCAGATTACACAAAATTATCCTTCAGTTGTAAATTGGACTGGATATTTTAAGTGTATTACTTAAATAAAAAATATTGTTTTGATGTGCCATTTTTGTTGGTTATGATTGCACACATATTAAAAACAATAAGTATTATATAAATATATAAAATTACCTGTCAGTTGCAAATTAGACTGGAAATCCTTTTATTCTTAAAAATAGCATCATTAGTGTATTGCTCTTGTAAAAATCATGCTATAATGTTTTTGTTGAGTTGTGGTTATGTATATACTGTATTATATATAATTTTCTTCTATGCCAAATATCTTATTATTTCTAGATATCCTTAATTACAAACTTTACAGCATTGAAACTCTGTAACCAAAAATATAAATACATAGTAGTTCAAACATGAATGAAATGTATTTAAATGTATAACAACAACAATTGTCCAACAATATAAGATTTAAAGAACTGCACACAGTTTGAACAGAATGCTTTAGACTTTAGTAGTAAATAATACCTAATAATAATTATTTTGATTGCATAATTTTCCATAAGAAATAATAAAATCCTAGTATCTTTGGTTTGGAAGAAACTTATTAAAATTGTTTGGGGTGTACTTATTTATGGACACTACAGTTTATATAAACAAAATGAGTATTCAATAACATGGAATATATAATGTATTAGTTTTCTTGTAATTTGCAGAATATTTGGTTTTCTTTTTTGTATGCAGATGGAAGACAGGCTGTATGAAAATTATGAGTGTAGAAAATTTGTTTTGACAGATTTTTGCTATTTCAACTTTCTTTCCTTATTCTACATATTTGTTTGGGCTGTCTGTAAATATACTTAGGAAAAATTGCAACAGAAATTATACAAAGTGTGTTTGGTAGGCTAACAAGTCAAAAATTTACCAAAATATATTGAGTGAAATATGTCTAAATAGCCTGTTGAGCTTTAATAGTTGATACCTATCTTGGCAGATATTCAGTTTGCTCCCCAGAAACTTCTGGAAGTTTTTTGATGCATCTGCAGATATGGTTGAAATACCTAGAGTTGTTCTTGCAAGAAGCATGGTTTGCTTCATTCCCTCACTTGCTCACACTGTAAAGGCATTTGTGTCAACATAGCAAGTTTATCCGATAGGATAGATTCTGAGTCTGATTATGACATCCAGTAACAATGTAGGCTATGCTAATTGTAAAATATTGAAACTTAAATCTCACTAATTAAGACAAATATCTTATGCTTTGCTCAGTAATTTGGTATGATTGTATCATTTGTGTTTTATGTAGAGTTGTTATGTAATAAAAAGACTTCATGTAGTTGAATTAAAAAAAAATGTATATATATATATATATATACATATATATATATATATATATATATATATATATATATATATATATATATAGTCTGATTTTATCTTTCCTGTCACTTGAAGCTTTGCAAACAGCAAAAAAAATCACTGAAATAATTGCTAAAATTCAAGAAGCTATTTGAATCTGTTTCTTTCAATATATTTTTTTGGTAAAAGTTGATATGTTATGTAGAATGTATTATTCTCTCAAACTCACTTTGTTTCATTTCTGTTGCTAATTTGTTCTGTATTAGCTGCATATTCTTCCTTGATTGCCCAGAATAATGTGGTTCAGAAATTGACCTGGCAGCCATGTAATGCATTTTAGATGTTTGTTGAAGCAATGAAAGTGGTTTTAATTTGATATGTGCTTGTGACATCACTGTGGTCACAGATGACCTGCTTCATGCATGTTTAGACCTATTATCTTTATTAATGAAGCAGAAATTGCCAAACTTGGAGTAAATTCATAGATTTCAGTAGCATTGTTGTTTCTAATTCCCTGTTTTTTGTTCCTATTCTCTTATCCAGGACGGAAGTCTTCATTGGGAAGGCAAGTTCACAAAGCTGAAACTAAAAGAAACAAAGACTGGTTATTCCATTTGCGCAATTGTGATGTTATCTCTATGCCTGACAAGTGGGAATTCCCTTGGGTAAGACATTTTTTCTCTCTCTTTAAAAAAAAATCCCTTATAGATCAATATTTCTTTATATATTCACATATAGTATCCCCAGTGACTAGGCAGTCCAGTCAGCTGGTGCTTTAGAATATGCCAACTGCATCTCTGAAGAGGGGTAAGACCTGCCATTACCCAATGATGTTAAGGCTCCAGTACTGGAGCTTTGGGGAATGTGGAGTAACATTTCATAGCCATTACTCCCAGGTCCACTCTGACCAGGAGTGGTAGTATCTGTTAGGATTCCATCTATGGGTCAAATAGAACTATTCAACCATTTAGATGTGTGCAAACAAATGATCAATATTAAATAGAATTTTTAACATTAGGTTACTATACTTGAAACTGTTGAAATGTGTACAAACAAATGAACTTTGGTTTGTTTAAAAAAATGTTATGTACAAATTATTCACTTAAAAATCATGTATTAACAGGATTTGGCATTAAATAACCATCAAGGGTTGATATACCATTAAACTAAAAAACCCAAGCCAAACCAAACCAAACCAAACCAATTACTAGGGCTAGCCTTGGTAAGGTAGCTGGTCTAGAAGGAAAAATTTATTTCCAAACCTGAGATGTGTTGTTTGGGAGACAGACTGGTGCATCATTCTTCATCATTGTTATCAGCTCATCCAAAACGTGTGGCTAGTCCTACACAAGTTTTCATGATTGTAAACAAATCACCTGTGTAAGTAGTCTAGTGATTCATATTTTTAACAAAATTTTGGGCTCTCATACTTTGTGTTCAATAAGAGAGCTACTATTTGTATATATGGAGGGTTTCAAATTGAATGGATATGATACTAATCTTCATGTTATGGTCAGACTCCAGTCTTGGTGCTCAGAGGAGTGTGGAGTACTCCTTCATTGCTTTTATTCCCTGGTCCATTCTGACCTAGAGAGTCAAATAGATCTGTTTGCAAATTATTTATTTTAGATAGGAATACTTGATACCATAGAACCCTGTGTAAATTATTTGTCTTAAGAATAGTTACTTGAAGCTATAATTGTTTACTAAGGATTATCATTATTAGTTACTTGAAACCATGTAACTGTGCAAACAAATGATTGTTGTTGAATGAAAATACTTACTTGATACTGTATATATACATATAAATTATTACTATTAGATAGGAGTGCTTGAAATCTTACAACAGTGTGCAAATTATTTGTATTAGATAGGAATACTTAAAATCATATAACTGTGCAAACAAATGATGAGAGACAAAAAAAAGTGCAATTGAACATTAAAAATATAGTTATAATTGTAATTAGCATTTAAGAATGAATCAAATTTCAGCAATGAATAACCCATAAAGAGTTGATATGCCATTAAACAAGTAAAACAAAGTAAACCTTATAAGGTAGCTGGCATTACTTTTGGAATAAGCTTTTTATGAGTGCTGTATGCAGGTTCTTGTTCATTGCAGATGAAAATGCATCGCCAATGGTAGTGACTATAAGTGGCAAATAGTGTTTTGTAGCAGAAAACTTGCTCTATCCAACAGTGTTATTATACTTTCTGTGTTTGTTTTAGTTTCATTAGAAACAGGAGGCATTACTTTTTAAGCAATCCTCTTTTGAATGTGGTATACAGTCTCTTGTTTCTCATTAGCAAGAATACATGGCTGCGATAATGGTAACTATTTAGAAAAATAGTGGTCTGTGGCTAAAAAATTTGTTCCATCTGACAGTGTTATTGTGTTTCCAGTATTTGTTGTACTTTCAGTAGAAATAAATAGGAGGCGTTACTTTTGAAACATCTTTCATTTTTGTTGTATTGTCAAGGTAATAGATACACAGAGAAGAATGAGTGCTTAATGTATTTATTCTGCACCAGTATCCAGTGCTAATGGATACATACAAAAAAGACACAGTTACAAACAATTAACAAGAGAATTTACAAGAAATTGAGGTGGGTCAAAATGCAGTATAGCCAAACGAAGTAAGATCAGTCCGAATATTAATCAGCTTATTAAATCAACCCTCGAAGTCTATTTATCAACCCTCTTAGGCTATTTATGGCTATGAGCCAGTCCATATGGTCGAGTACTGAAGGGGTGTTTAGCCACTCTATAATAATTTTTTTTTCTTTTTTTCTATTGAACAGAAAGCAACTGAGTGAGAAATGGGGAGATAACAATCATTGAAAGAGGGAAATATAATTTTAAAATGTGCCTTGAAGTCTCTCCAGGCATTTGATTCTTTTCATATTGAAGCCTAATTTTCTTTTTTTATAGAGCTTTGTTCTTTGTTTTTTTTTCACAGTACGCTACTTGGGATTTGGCCTTTCACATGATTCCATTTTGCACTGTTGATCCAACTTTCAGTAAAAAACAATTACTTTTGTTCTTATCTGATAATTATCTTCACCCAACAGGACAGGTGAGCGTTTTGATTTCTTTTTTTAAAAACTTTCTTTACCCAATATTTTCTTATTGTATATTAGAATTTTCATAACATAACATCAGTTGAAGTGTCAGCTTGGATTCATATTCATCTGAAAATTTTTGTTTAAATTTCTAAAACATGATATCATTGGGGTGAGTCAAAAGTTTTGCAATATTTTAGTAATGTGAGGCACAATTTGGCAGCTTTGGATGCTTTTGTTGAGGTTATGAAGGTGGTGAACCACACTGGACTGTGAGATTCTGAGCTTGCCTGATACTCTCCAAGTGCTACTTGTTATATTTGCCTCAATGGCATGAAACTCTAGTCCCCTTCGAAGTAATCTCCTCCGGCTGCAATGCACTTGTTGTACCATTCCAACAACTTCTGGAAGGCCCCATGGAAGTCCTCTTGTGTGAGCATGTCAATGACCTTTGTCACAGCCTCTTTCATCTCCTAATAATGACAGCCTCTAAGTTTTTCCTTGAGCTTAGGGAATAAGCAAAAGTCACAAGGACCAAGGTCTGGACTATAGGGAGGGTAAGGAACTGTCTTGATGCCCATCTTGGTCAAATAGTCTGTGACAAGGATGGAGTTGTGGACTGGTGCATTGTCCTGGTGGAAATGCCACTGACCCGATTTGAAGAGTGCTGGCCTCTTCTGATGGAATCTTTTCCTGAACTCCCTTAAAACCTCAACATAGTATTCCTTGTTGACAGTCTGTCCAGTAGAAACCCAGTACATGTAGATCATGCCAGTGCTGTCAAAAAAAGGGATCATCAAAAGTTTGTGGGTGGATTTGCTCTGTCTGGCCTTCTTGGGTTTGGGAGAGCCAGCATGCTTCCACTTGGAACTCTGTTTCTTGGTCTCTGGGTCATAGCAGTAGATCCAGCTTTCATCGTAGGTCACCAGAGCATCAAGAACTGTGGGATCTGAATTGATTAGCTCGACCATCTCCCTGCTGTCATGACAACGTCTTTCTTTCTGATCTTCTCTGAGCACCCTTGGGACAAACTTCAGTTCCTCGCAAATAATTGTGTGTACAGTTCCCACACTGACATCAAACTGTGCACTTATTGTCTCTATAGACATATGACAGTCCTTATCCATGAAATTCTTTATTTGGCCAATCAACTCTGGTGTTCTGACTTCCTTACTCCTCCCACACATCTCATCATCCCTCACAGATTTCCTGCCTTCCTTGAATCTCTTATGCCACTCAAAAACTGATGCTCGATTCATGCAAGATGCTCCAAAAGCAGTCTGAAGCATTTCATACGTTTCTGTGGCATTTTTTCCAAGTTTAAAACAGAATTTTATTGCATATCGTTCTTCTAAAGTGTCCTCATGTCCAGATTGCATTTTTGAAATTCATCAGCTGTGAAAATCAGGCTTTAGTAGGGTGTATTCCAATTCCTACTGTAGCTGTTGATTTGAACCTGAAATAATAAAAATTGGCCAGTCTTCTCATAAGATCTATAGCAATTAAAATAGTGAATTTTCAAGTGTCTACAACAATTTTAAATGCCTGTACAAAAAAAGTCTGGAAACTTATTGAAGGCACCTCATACTAAAACCCCAGTTTATTGTGCTGAGATATAACATTTGTACATATCATTGTATTATATAAACAAGTGTTCACAATCCTTGGCTTATATTTAAAAAATATAGGCCATCATATTCATAACTTGGTCTAATTTCCCATTAGTCTGACCCAATGCATAGCCTAGCTTATGCCTAAACAAAGGCTTTTTATTAAGATATTGAAGTTTTTATATAATTTTGTTTATCATTTATAATATTTGTACATATATTCACAGGTGTTATAAATAGTAATCGTTGTTAAGTAAAAACTTTATTATTTTAGCCTATACCTATAAAAAAAAGTTATAAATTATGTGAGGCACATTTTGGATTGACGTTACAGCAAGTTTAGGTAAAAAAAACAGGTAAATTTCAATGTTTCAAAAACATATCTTGTGTAATGAATGAATTTTTGTGGTAAAAAATTGGTCTTAAAAAGTCATTCATTACACAGTGTATATTGTTGCTTGCTTTTTTTGTTAATTATATAAAATAATCATACAATAAAAAAAATTCTAAAATTATAGCAAGAAATTAATTTAATAAAGAAAACATGGATACATTAGTTGAAAAAAGAAAATGCAAGAATTTTAATAGTGTTATGATTTATAGAGTTTATTGTGGCAAGAGTTCAATTCAAGTCAGTGACAGGAGCAGTTAGAGAGAGAGAGAGAGAGTGCTGGCTAGTTGGAGTCGGTTTTTCTGTCCTTGGTTTTATATAACTGTAGATAGGGTCTGCTTGACTTAGTGAAAAGGTCAGTGTCAAACATACTGCTCCAACATTAGTTTGAGAGAACTGTGGCAAGTCAGTAAAGATGGCCATATGACTCTATTCTTAATTTTATTTATTTCTTTTCACTTGTGGATGTGACTCATGGCTTCTGTTGTTTCAAATGACACCAACTGTCAACTTCTTTTTAAAAAACAAACACAATGTCAGTGGGTAGTTAGTGAGCCAGTGAGATTTTACAAATCACAGATCAGTTGCATCACACTCTACCTAATGACCCCTTAATTTAAAACAGAAGATGACTTGAGAGGGTGAGGGAGCTGGAATGATATTGGGGAGTGAAGATGGGGGTGTGAGGTGTCCTGGATAGAAGGTATATCTCTCTGGTTCTCTGTTTGGTTTTCAATCTGTTGGTAGGGCTTAGAATACATTGACTGTAAGACCTCCCCCATGAGGTATCCTGGGTATGACACTAAACTGTATCTAATGGTGAAGCTCTAGTTCTGGAGACCTGGAAAGTGTGGAATACATTTTCATTGCCATTACTCTCAGGTTCCCTCTAGTCTAAGGTAGAAAGTATCTGTTATGGTCCCATCTATGGGCCAAACAGATCTGTTAAAAATGATATTTGACAGGACTGAGCAAAAAGAAATTTTAAGAAACAAGTACACAAAAAATGTAAATATGAACGTACAATGAATGCAATTCCCTAACCTTTAGGTATAAAATAACCATATATTGGTTGAAATGTTATTAAAATCAATCAATCAGCTGGTTTAGCCCATAGTGGAAGTGAGTTGATGGATTCTCAAATATGTATTTCTATTCTAAGAAAGCACTTTTTCATCCCACCATCTGAAGCATATTGGATAACTAGAGTTAACAACAGTAACAAACAGTAGATGCTAGCAGTCTTATACCTTGCTGAGGAATTTTACAAAATAACTCTAGAATCCTCCTGTCCATCCCAAAATACCAGGATCTGCTGATTGTATCATATCTTGTTTCAGAATGCGAGTATGAATTAAGTCAATCAAAATATATTTTAATTTTATGCCTATATTTTGAGTCATTCTACTGTACACATCCTCTCTAAAGTTATTATGTAAATCAAATAAACCTTAATAACTCAAAAAGTTCTTAAATTTAAACATGTTCATTTCCACGCTTACTACAATATTTAAATGAATTTTCTGCCATTTTTAATGGTTAGTTCTTGAGATATATGGAATTTTCAAAAATGGACTAACTGAAGATAGTATGCAGATTAAACTAATATTACCTCAAGACCTCTGAAATCTTATAAAAACTATTTTTTGTTCATAATATATACTGAAACATGTGTAAAGGTCTGACAAGTGATGAAAAACAGAAAATAATAAAGTTACTGAGTGAAGGAAAGTCCTCTTTGAAAATATCAAAAAAGCTTTACAGAGATCATCAAATGATAAAGAAGGTTATTGAAAATAGAATTAAGTTGAGAACATGAAGGAAAGGGAAAGGTTTTAAGAACATGCTTCTTTGTGAAGAACATGAAATAAAGTGATTTATAGCAAAACATTACTTTTGACCTGTGCTCAGATCTTTGAAAAGGCTGAAATTGAGGAAATCAAGAAGGACAAAAGGTATAGAATACTTTGTGAATTGGAATCTGTAAAATATCTCTGGGAAAACTTCTTTCACTAAAGCAAATATTTCAGTGTATCAAAATTAGGCAAAGAAATAAATGAAGATTGACTTTTCTAAAGTAATTTTCATGGACATGGATAAGTCTTGAGTGACATTTGATGGACCAAAGGATGGATTTCATCCAATTCAGATGTTCCTGTGGCTAAAAGAAGGCAATGAGAATGATGATATAGGCTAGAATCATTGACCAAACCATTATTGCACCATTTAAATTCAATTTAAACTGAACAGTGCTAACTTCTGTGATTTTATGGAATAACATTTATGCATGGTACAAGTCTCAATCTGGCAGTTTCAAAATGAAGTGTGTATATGTACACAACAATGCTTCTTCTCATGTGTTTAAGCTTACCCATGAATTCTTTGAGCATAAAAGATGTATTGGAGAGAAAATAATTGAAAAGTCACCATCATGCCCTGATCTGAATCCGATCAAAAATCTATGGTCAATTGTGAAGATGAAATTATATGAAGGTAGCAAACTTTATAACAGTAAAGCAGACTTATGGGAAGCAATTAAAACTACCATGTCAGAAATTGAACTTGTTGAAGTAAAAAGAATAATCAAAATAATTTCTGTTATTGAGAAGGGTCACTATATTAACATGTAATGGTTTCAAAGATTTATATATGCGTTTGTTATTTGTTCAATTATAGGTGTTGATTAGTTTTTGATAATTTTATTACCTTTTTTATTGAAGTAAAATGTGATTATTTGGTTTTGCCTAATAACATCAGATGATAGTTTTTTAGAATACATCAAATAACTTTAATTACACATACTGATATGACTTCAAATTTTAACTCAGGTTTTGTTTTGACATTTAGATTGATTTTTTAAAATTTGACAATTTTTTTCTAACCAAATTTGAATTATTGAAGTTTTTGTGATTTGCTTAATGATTTCAGATGTTTTATAAATGAGATATGGTTACCAAGGCATGGGAACTGGTTTACTAATTTCAGAGGCTTGCCATTTAATGAGGAGATGGCACCATCTTGATTAAAACATCTGAAAAAATATCTGTATTCACATTGAGACTGATGCCTTTCGCTGTCTGCTCCAGGTTGTGCAGAAGAGCTTCAGCTTGAGCAGGTGTATTTGCAAGAAGCACTAGATCATTTGTGTGGTCTGCATCAGTACCAGTTTCTGATGGATATCATTGACTTCTGATCTTTTTTTAGTATGAAACTGTTTTCTTTCATTAAATCTATTGACATTTGTTGTACATAATCTAGTCAGATTATGAATAGAAATGGTGCTAATATATCTCCTTGTAAAACTCCAGCAACAATGTCAAAGAAATTGTCACCATCAGGTGTAACATACACAAATGATAGGTAGTTACAACCATATTAATATACAGATTATATTAAGTAAACTTTTTCCAAGGCCAAATGTGACAGGATTGGTAAATCATGTTTTGTCATTCTTTTAAGGAGAGAGACTGCTTGTCTTGAAAATCAGCCTTCATAATCCTAGCTTTTACTTGAACCTAGACACTGACTATTGGTAGTAGATACACAATCATCTCTTGCACCACACTGGCTTTTTGATGTTTATTAATAAAGCTTACTTTCTGTTTCTATTTTCACAGTTACCTGCCTATGAATTTGATTTCAGTGATACAAATCCACCCGTTCATGCATGGGCATGTTTTCATGTTTACAAAAATACACCAAAAAAAGATATTCATTTTCTGAAAAAATGTTTTTACAAACTTTTATTGAATTATACCTGGTAAGTTGAAAAAATAAGAACATACTTTTGAAGAGTCATTGATATTTCATCCTTGCATGAATTTCTAGATATTGATTTGGTGCAGAAGTGATTTCATTTATATAATACACAACAGTAGCTGTCAAAATTCATACAATATCCATTAGTAATATTAACCAAAACTTTTTATCAAATTCTTTTCACTCTATAAGAATGAAGATTCTCAAATGATCTTTGTTGATAAAAGTCATTTGGGGCAAATCTCGTTTTCTTTTTCGTATAAGTACATGTGGTTTAGTTTGGTTACTTTGTTCAATTGTATATCAACCTTTATGAATTATTTAATGCCAAAACCATCCTTGTTCAAGAACAGTAGTGGCACTATTTGATCCAAAGCTGGGGGAGATAAGGGGTTCATGCCTTTCCTTAGGGTATTAGTCTGAAAGTGAATATAATAGCATGACTGGAGTTCAAACACACTTACTATAATTTTGCAGTCCAGCACATTATAGCACAAGACTACCCCTACACTAGGAATGTTCAAAAAGTATTAAGATTAAAGCTGTATTTCACCAAGACAGAAATGAGCAATGAAAGAAAATGTAAATTTTCTTCAAAATTGTCGCTTTGCCATTTATTCCAGCGAGTTTTCCATTGGTCAAAGCATTTCTCGAATGCTTCTTTTGATAGATGCCCTGTTGTATTTCTTTTAAAGTTGTCCATATTCTCAAATCTTACCCATGAGATGAGATGAATTTTCAGATTAATAAATGAATGAAAATGTCACATGCAGTCTGGTCTGAGTAGAATAGAGATTGCTGAACTTCTGTAATCCTGTGTTTTGTTAATTTAAAGAATTGAGATTGGCTTCATATTTAAAAAAGATTTGCACTTGCTTATCTAGATGTCTAGATATCATCCCTTTATTATATAAGTTGTACAGCTGTGTTTGTGTTTTCATTTAAATTTAAAAATTAAAAAAAAAATTGAAACTTTTATTACTGTATTTTTTTATTGTACATCATATATTTGTTTGTGGTTTTAAATTTAATGGCACCATCTTGATTAAAACATATGAACTTTGTTTTATCTGAGTTCATATAGAGAATGATGCCTCTTGTTGCCTGCCCTAGGCTATGCAGAAGAGATTTGAGTTGAATAGGTGTATTTGCAAGAAGTGATTGATCATCTGCATAATCTACACCAGTAATAATGTCTGCTTCTTGTCTTTTTTAGTGTGAAACAATTTTCTTTCATTGCATCTGGTGTTGAGGCTCCAGTTCTAAAGCTCTCAGAATTGAAGAGTACCGCTCCATTGCTATTACATTCAGATCCACTCTGACCTGGAGTGGTAGTATCTGTTAGGATCCCATCTATGAGTTAATAGATCTCTTTACAAATGATTTGTATTAGATAGGAATACCTGATATTATATAATTTTGTGCTAAAAAACTGAAAAAACTACAAAAAATATATTATGTGTGCAATTTCCTAACCTCTAGGCATAAAATAACCCCAGACTGTTTGTCATGTCATTAAAATCAGTCAATCATTTCTGTGCTTAGAAAAAATTCTGGAGGTAACAGAATTATTTTGGGACAGAAATTACAGCAGGTAATATATACATAGACATTGGCATATTTACTTATAGACACAGTCTTAAATTATTCAATTTATCAAAATTTTCTGGTTTATTTTCTTTTTAATGATCAAATAGCTGAAACCTGTGGCAATTCTGAAGCTCCAAGGGACTGTGGCATAGCTCTTCATCGCCATCACTCTCAGGTTCACTCTGACCCAGAGTACCTGTTAGGGTTTCATCTTTGGGTCAACTAGATGTTTAAAAAATATTTGTATTCAATTGGACCATTTACAAAAAAACTCTTAAGAAACAAATACACAAAAAATGTAAATATTAATGTATAATAAATGTTATTCTCAATCTAACTTCTAGGCATAAAATAACTCTAGATTGGTTGGAATACCATTAAAATCAATGAACTATTTACAAATGAATCAAGTTTTGGCATTAAATAAGCTAAACCAAAACTTGGTGCAACTTACCAAATTCTCAGGACAAATTACCATAGGTAATTATAATGATATTTGGTTTTCTTTTGTTTAACACCATATCAACCTTTGTATGCTATTTAATGCCAAAGGTATTCTTGTTTAGGGACAGTAATGATGCTATTTAACCCATTGCTGGTGGTAGGGGTAGTTATGATGATATCAGTATACAGATAAAAGGAATATTTATGATTTAAAGTGATAATTTAGTTGTTTTTTTTGTTTTTTTTAAGGTGGATAAATGCAAAGAAAATTCCTGGTCCTGGACATTTGTATGGTGGTGGCTTCCTTGGTATGGACAACATCAGTGTTTATAACCGATCCTTTGGAATACCCCCAGGCTATATGCTTGCACAGGTCTGATAATATTGTAATTTTTTCAACTTTTAAATTTCCCTATGTACTTATTTACAAAAAGCATTCAGTGGGTGGAAAATATATTGTATATGTTTGTGTATCATGTGACTTTCTAAAACTTAAATTTTAACCTAATATTTGGAGGTTACACAATATGCAAATTACAAACTTTGTGTAAATAGGGGTGAGTTAAGTAGAAATTAACTTTTACAAATTTTACAAATGGAAGTTATTGTGGAGTATTAGGTTTAATGTAAATCTAAAAAGCTGACAACTGTAAGACAACTTTTAAAACAACCCTGCTGGTTGAGGCTGACTTCACCTCTGCAGAAGGGTAAGATTTACTTCCTCCAATGAGTGTTCTGGATTGGATATAAACCATCAGATGGTGAGGTTCTAGTTATGAAACTTTAAGGAATGTGGAGTGCTACTTAATTGCCATTACTCCTAGGTCCACTCTGATACAGAATGATAGTACCTGTTAGGGTCCCATTTTTGGGTTAAATAGAACTGTTTAATCATTTACTATACTTTTACTCATCAAGAGAAGTAATGCTCATCTTATTGAATATATTGAACTAATAAATTATATAAAAAGTAAAGTTAGTGACCTTAGTCGAGAATGACCCGAAGGCTCCCTTTTCAATAGCTACTACACCAAGGTGTAGGGGAGGGCACTATTCCATTCCTTGGATTGCTCCACTTTACCCTTGATCTTTACCTTATAGTGCTGAGTGTTAAGCAAGGCAACCACAAGTACCATTTTTTGAGTCTTTGGTATGACATGACCTGGGATTGAACCTTGGTCTCTTGGACTATCAGCGAACACTCTACTCATTGGCCAAATGCTAAATATATATAAATATTTTAGACGAATTAATAATACAAAATATGTGGCATATCTAGACTCATGCATAAAAAAATTGTCACATAGAAAATGAAAGGTTGGCCACCCCAAATTTAACACTCACAAACAAAGAAAAGGCTAGATGGGAACTAAACAAAGATGCTGTGTGCTGTTTTGAAGAAATCCTGGAAGCAGCACCCTACAAAACAGTAGCCATATGGCTACTTACCTCCTATCTCACAAACCGTCCAAGAAAGACAACCAAGACATGTTGGGTACTGGTGGAGAAAATATGAATGAACTCTTAAATGACATTCTCTTCTGGACTCCTACATATGGACTTACCACTGTTGGCCAAGAAGCAAAAACTTACATTCATCAGTTCTGTGCAGAAACTGGATGCCATCTTGTGTACTTACCAATAGGGATGGATTGCTTGAGAGAGTCAAAGAAATCTGTGTTGTCAGCATACCATGGTGATGATGAAATTGGGTATATTGTGTAAAAGTATAGAAATACTATCAGAATTATGCACATCACAGACAAGTATTAATATGATCTTTTCTTATTACAAAAAAAAACATGAAAGACTACCATATATACTTGAGTATCATCCAATATCACATAGTGACCCCTTAAATTTGATCTTCAAAAGATGATTTCTTCATATATCATCTGTATCATGCAAGTTCTATTTTCAGTCGGTTAGGCTAAGAATCATGTTTGTGGAAATATATTTTCTCTTCATTGGTTTTTCAAAATTTGTTTATTTAATTAAAATACAGCTATAAGGCAATATGAATAAACTGTAGTAATGAAAGGTAATTTATTAAACTTATCCTAATTACAAACAACTTTTTGAAACTATTAAAAGTTGCCTTTCTAACATCACCTTTGTTAGATTTACAGTAGACCAAATACACCATGATAATATCTATTAGTAAAATATGTTCTTCTATGGATTCTTACACATGGATCCATCAGTGTTAATTGACCAGCAAAAACTTACATTCATCAGCTCTGTGTGGACTCTGAATGCCATCTCAAGGTCAAGGGTGATGGCTGATAGAGATGGATAACGAGAAAGAGTCAAAGGAATCCATGCTGTCAGCCTTCCTTGAAGTTGATGATATTCTAAATGAATTGGGACTAAGTTATTTATTAAATGTTTAAGTATTAGATTTTGTTGTAAACATATTGAGTACAGCCTTATGAACTGACAACTGATTCCAATGTAGCTTGTAAATTTGAAAATTTCACCCACTTTTGTTTGGAGCAATAGAGCTTACTTGATATTGCTCATCCCATGACTGAGTAATAGCAATAATTGTACTGTGATACATGGTATCAGCATCCTTGACCTAATCTATATAGAATACATATAAAACAAGCCTCTAGTTATTTTTTGAATAGTTTTTCATGTTATTTTTGTTATTGTCAGACAACTGATGGAGAATATAATTTAGAATTGTAATGAAAACTTCAAAGGTGAAAATATTGTTTTAGCTGAAGTTATGAATTTTGTTTCTTTTTTTCTCTAGGCTGATGGTACTGGTTGGATGGCATTCTATTCTTTGAAACTCTTTGAAATAGCATTGGAGCTCAGTCAACTTGACATTGACTACTTAGACCTAGCTGAACGATTCCTCAACTATTTCTTTTTGGTTGCAGATAGTACAAATTCTCCTATCAACCAGGCTGGTAAATACATCATTTGTAATTTCAAAACTTTGATCTTAGATCTTGCAAAGAATATTAGAGTACAAGCTGTGATGGTTACTGTATCTTTGTTCCAAGGTTACATTATCCTGGAATGTCAGGGTGAATCACTGACTACAGTATCGTACCACTCAAGCTCTATATATTCTCTGTAACTAGTTATATTTTAATGATAGCTATGAAAGCCCATATAACTAGTCAGGTATAAAGCTTGTGTATAGGTTTAGTTTCGAGACATGAAGATGACAAGTCAACAATAAAGTTCATCCCTCCAAATGAAATTAGAGTCACTTCCAATTTTGTTTAACTATGTCCTTCAAGAAACAAAATTCTCCTTTTTTTTCTTTGTTCAACTTGTTTTAAACTTGAAACATGATTCCTTTGTTTCCTTTACAATTAAAGGGAGGGAACTTCCTTGCTTTCTCTCTATTTATTTTCTTATTTCTTCCTTCTTTCTCTCTTTTTTTTTTTTAGTGAACAATAAAGTCTCTTCCCTTCACATTTGAAGTGTATATAGATCTTAAACAAATATATTATCCGCCGAAACTGGTTACTAATAAACAACTTTCAAAATATCTCTTTAGATATTCTTGATACAATCCTTAAACAGAAAGAAATTTTTTTTTTTCTTTTTTTTTCAATGTAATTTATTATTGGGGATAATAAATTCTTATTTGTTATTTCTGTAAGTAGGAACAAGTTTTGAATGGTCTCTATGTTATCTAGAATTTCCATTTGAATACAATTAGTATTCGCCATATTTATATTTTTCGCAATGACTTCTTGTCAGAGAAGGAATCCCAATAAGTCCTAGAAACATTCAAACTTTCATTTAGGTTATGAATATCATTTATAAGAAAATTTTCGACTAACCTTTTTCTCTCTCTTTTTTTTTTATATTCGTTAAATTCCCATTCACGAATTGCAAGGCATCATTTTTCTTTTTTTATGATGTCACATCTTTTACATTGAACTTTCGTTTCTTGTTCAATGGAGTTGACAACTTCCATTAGGCTATTCTGCTACCACAATTTCACTTTTCACCGGACCTAGTAAAAAGGGCAACCTTTCTCTCCTCTGGCGAAGCTCGGAACTGACTTTTGGATCTCATTCTTTTTAGCAGTAAAACGTCCTAACTGCCTCGACCAATCGTATGTCTTTTCCCTATCTGGGTCATGACCTTTGCCCCTTTCAGTTGGTCCATCGCTGTTGCTAAGGCTCGAAAACCCGCCAATCGTCTGCCTCACTTCCGGTCCTTGTATAGTAGTTATTAGTTTCATATATATTAATCCTATAGCTGCCACTGGATTGTCACAAAGCTAAAGTACCTATCTATACTGGGTACAAGGTCAAGGTTGATCTTACCTTAAAAAGTACTCTTCCATGAAACAAAAATTACAAAAAAGCAGCTAAAGAAATGCTGAATACCAAAGTGATAAACTTTAGCAAGCAGTAGAATTATGTATTATAGTTTTGATATATAAGAATAACCTAATAAATTATTAGACTTTATCATTCCTGTTGGCAAAACTTTGAAAAGGCTGACTGTATTCCTTGTAGAAGGGTAAGACTCAAACAAAAACGGGTCTTAGATATAACACTAAACTACATCTAATGGTGAGGCTCCAGTTCTGGAGCTTTGGGTTGTGTGGAGTACCTTTTCATTGCTATTACTCTTAGGTTCACTCTGATTTGAGAGTAATGGCAGTACCTGTTAGAGTGAAGGAGTCCTTGTCGTGTACTGGCTAACATACTGGACTGCAAAAGGGAGTTTGAATTCCATTCATGTAATGTTTTTCTACAAAGATGGCTTTAGCATTAATTAATCATGATAGTTGATTTACTATTAAACAAATAAATTGAAAGTGAACCTCTTAGGGTTCCATCTATGGGTCAAATAGATTTGTTTAAAAATTGTATTAATTAGATGTGAAAAAAAATCCAAAGTTCTTTAAAAACACTACACTGATGTAACTTGATTCTCTAACTTCTAGGAAGGAAAAATAAAATTATATATAATGAAATTATCAAAACTGATAAATAGGAATATTTTTTGTAGTTATTTTTTTAGATTTAAAAAATTAAAATTCAAAAACATTTTTTTCATCTTCCCAAATAAAATCATGTCAACCCATTGAATTATATTTTTTTCTGAAGGTGTGCATAGAAATATTGCTGATATTAATGATTTTTGAAATTTCATTGTTTTTCTTTTTTTTTTTACTGATACAAATAGAATAAGACATAACAGAAATTCACTGACAAGAAACAATCTGTATTCAGAATACCTTTTAAAGTAATGACTACTCTGTATATATAAGATTGACTTCTACATACAAAAAGATACAAAGGTGAAGTATTATAATAGGAAAACTGTTACAATCTGGAATCAGACACATTTATACAACATCAGGACAGAACTCAAAAGCTGTTCCATCCTTCAGAAATATCTGACTGGTGTTGGCTTGGGCTGTAGAATATGCCAACTGCATCTCAGTAGAGGAATAAGATCCCCCCCCGCAAAAAAAACAAGTGTCCTAGATATGACATCTGATGATGAAGCTCCAGTTCTGGAGCTTTGGGGAATGTGAAGTAACCTTTCATTGTCATTACTCCCAGGTCCACTTTGACTCAGAGTGGTAGTACCTGTTATGGTCCCATCAATGGAGTAAATAGAATTGTTTAATCTTTTACTTGAAGTGAAAACTATGAGACTATAATAAGACTATAAGTGTTAGATGGCAATATTTAAAACTATTTAACACTGTGCAAACAAATGAGGTCTGGCTCATTTAAGAATTGTTGCCTACAAACTATTCATTTACAAATGATTTGATCTATATGTATAAAAAGGATTTGGTATTAAGTAACCTACAAGAGAGGATATGCTGTAAAACACGACCAACCCACCTGACTGGAGAAAAGCCCCTGTCAAATAATAAGATGACTAAGAATGATGGGCATAGCATTATATCCAATTGTGGTTGGGAAAATAAAGATGAGACTAGATGAGATCTAAAAGTAAGACTGGAAGAACACTGAAAATTTGTTTTCCATGGAGAGGCTTTGAAATGATTGGTTTTATTGCTTGTCAATCCTTGTTGGGTTATTTGATAGTAAAGTCAGTTTTTTTAAAAAAAATATATGATTTCTAGTAACTAATATTAAAAATCCTTTTTAAACAATTATAGCTTCAAGTAACTATTCTTAATAAGAATAATTTGCATGCAGATATTCAAGTATTTCTATCTAATACTAATAATTTTCAAACAGATCTATTTGACTCATAGGTAGAACACTAACAAGTCCACTCTTCAGGTGAGGGTGGAACTGTGAGTAATGAAAATGAACAGGTCACTCTACATTTACCAGAGCAGGGAGTCTCTGTGGTATAGTGGCTAACATGTTGGACTGCAACATTGTGGTATGTGAGTTTGAATTCCATTCATTTGAACCTTTGGGGAAGGTATAAATCCCCTTATTCCCCCAGTTAGGAGTTAAATAGTACCAATGCTGTCTTTTACAAGGAGGGTTTTGGCATTACATAACCCACAAAAATTGATATGCCAAGAAGAAACTGAACCAAACATTCCCCAGAGCTCCTTAACTGGAGCCTCACCACTAGATTCAGTTTTATGTCACACTCTGCTATTGTGGGGTTTTATATATAATTACTTGAAATACTTGAAACCATATAATTGTGCACAAATTATTAGTATTAGAAAGGAATGATTGAAACCATATAACTGTGTACAAATCATTTGTATTAAGAATAGTTACTTGAAGCTATAATTGTTTACAAATGATTAGTGTCATTAGTTACTTGAAACCAGATAAATGAAAAAAAAAACAGACTGACTTCAGCATTAAATAATTCAACGTGGAGTGAAATACTGTAAAACTTACTAACCAACTCTTTTGTATGTTGTGCATACTGACTCAGTGGTAACTTAAGAGTATAATGAATAGAATTTTAGTTATGGTAAAATTTTAAAGAAAATCTTAAATAATTTTTAGGACTAAATGATCAGTTGAAAATGGTTTCTGATCACTTCTAGGATTTAATATTTTCAGCTAATCTATGAAAATAAGTCTATAAATTTTTAAAATTTCTTTTCAGGTTTCTGGGATGAAGAGGATAAATTTTTCTATGATATTTTATTGTCTCACAATTCTGATGAAATCATTCCTCTCTGCATCCGTTCCTGGGTCGGCCTGGTTCCTTTGTTGGCATGTGCTTTTATTAATGTTCCCAAATCTGTATCCACTAATCCAAAGTTTTTAAATCTTCTTCAAAGAGCTATGATCAAGAACAAGGTTTGTATTTTTTCTCTTGTTTGAAAAGTAATAAATCTTGATAGGCCTGCACTGGAGAGTAAAGATCTGTGTAGACTGTTGTTTATCTATTGCTACATACAATTGTGTATAGAAGGTGTATTTAGTTTACTGATTATTATTGTTGGAAATGCAATTATTGACCTGAGTTCAAAATCCTTGATGAAGCTGTTTGTGTTTCATTTTACACTAATGTCCTTGGAAAAGGCATGAATCCATCTGCTTTCCTCTCAGCTATAGGTAAATAGCTGGACAGATTGGGTTCTTTAGCCTTGGCAAGGCAACAATTCTTGGAGTAGAATTCAAACGAGATGTACTCTGCTTAAAAATTAACTTTGTGTCACATCCTAACTATGGTGGAGGTGCTAGGTAAATAGATACGGTTGTGTGTCCTCATAAATATGTTAAGATAAGCGAATAACATGGTTATAATCTTGCAGATGGAAACAAATATGATTAACTGTGATGAAAGATTAAATGCATCATTACTTATTAGAAATATGTAAGTTTCATTCAAACTTCTTGGAGCTTCAGCACTGGATGCATTTTAGTGTCATACTCAGGGCACCCTTTTTTGGGTAGTTCTTACCTTTCTGCAGAAAAGGCAGTTGGCATTTTCTAGGTTCTGCTGAAAGGGTAACCTTGGATAGACACACACTTAGACAAACTTTGGCATATCTGTATAGATATTGATAAATGTCTGCACTAAATCTGGAAACAATAATGGATGGAGTTTCAGCTGTTCAGGTTGATAGGGTGGGTTAACCCTTATCTAATGTGAAAATGTGTCTAACAAAATTCTTTGTCCAATCTGACAAAGAATTTTGTTTGTCATATTTTCACATTTGGAGACTGTACAAGAAAAATATGCATATTACACCTTACTAGGGTCGTTCAAAAAGTTTTAAGCGCCACCCAGATTTTAGATTTGTCATACACCTCTCACCTTTGCAAGGGCCTCATCTGAATTAGTTTTTCTAGTTTAATAAGCTTTGATAGTGTGTTGCCACAACAAAAATGTTCAACTATGGCTCTTCTTCCTGGGTGTGGCTAAGAACCTTTTGAATGACCCTTCTATAATTGAACTTTAATCAATATTTTTACCCTATTATCATCAAGAATATTTGTATAAAATTATTACCATTATGCATTATTCATATTATAAAACTATGTTTATTCATTAAATATCTAGACTTTGATGGCCTTCAAAATACATGCAGGACATTAACTGACTCATGAGTGATAATTTAATTCTTTTTTATAAATGGTTCTGAGTGGTTTTAATTTATAAAGTTTGAGTTTGGTCAATCTCTTCTCATATATTTTTCTTTAATTCTTTTGATGTAGAAAGAAACTCTAATCACCCAAATATAATTAATGCATGAGAGTAAGATACAACTTTAGTCCACAATATTTGGACCTTGTGTGATATATCCTGGCCCTAAAATTAAAAACTAAAACTTTAGTAAAACTGTCATTTTTAGAAGTATCTGTGAATAAAGAATTTTCTTATAAACACATTTGTGTGATATACCCTCCCATTGCCAATCATGTATTATTGTATTGTAATAGTGAAACTCCAATAAATCTTTTTATTTGTAAGCTTTTTGTATTTTATGGTCAAAAGTGTATTCCAGCCATTAAATTTGTTCCTAAATGCACTGCATCAAAAAGATTAAGGAAAACTGTTTGAGGTATAAGGACAGGGAAGTGTAACTGCCAAACACTATTTGCTTAAAAAATCTTTGCAAAATTGTGTGAACCTTTTTTAGTAACTTATTTGACAGCTTTCACATCAGACTTCTGTAAAGAAGGTGAAAGAATATATGGCTCTTCAGAAATATCATGTAAGTTTCTTTCAAACTTCTCTCTTTATTTATATTATTCGTAAAAATGTAAAGACACTAATCGTTTGGCTCAAATGAACTAACATTGATATCAAGACAGAATAGAATTTATTTTTTCTTCTTCCAATATTGTACTAAATTTTTATTTTCCAATCATTTTTCATAATCACCTGATTACTGTAAACCCTTGATATAACTGTGTTGGGTGAGGGGGTAGTCATTAAAGCTGAAAGTTCATTATACCCAATAAGTAAAAAGTAAAATTGGCAACCTTAGTTGAGAATGACCTGAAGGCTCCCTTTTCAATAGCTACGACACCGAGGTGTGGGAGAGGGCATTACTCCATTCCCTGGATTGCTCCACTTTACCCTTGGTGCTTACCTTATAGTGCTGAGTGTTAAGCAAGGTGGCCTCAAGTACCATTTTTGAGTCTTTGGTATGACTCAACCTGGGATTGAACTCTTGTCTCCTGGACCATCAGCGAACACTCTACGCATTAGGCCAATGACCCGATAACCCTTTTTTGGTAAATAAGAAAAAAATTTTGTAGTTTGACATATTACCATGGCACATCTGAACAAGATAGGTACCATTTAAAAAGAATTGAAAAATTGTTTTCATTTAATTTTTGTTGCTTAGCATTCTAAAGATCTTCTTCCTTTAATTTTTATTATTCTCGCGAAGGAGGAGGAGGAGGAGGAGGATGAGGAGGAGGAGGAGGAGGAGGAGGAAATAACTGATAGTAGGAGTTGGAGAAATGTATTAGAATCTAAGTTTTAAAATTGATATTTGAAAATAAAAAAGCATAGACTACTTTTACTAGGTTATCAACCTTTTTGGAAACCAGATAAAATAAAGCAGGAATTCTTTCAAGCTGTAGCTATGTCAATACTACTGTATGGTTGCACCACTTGGACTTTAATGAAAAAAGCTACATGGGAACTCCACCAGGATGTTGTAAGCTGCATGTTTTAAGCAAATTCAGGAAGCAACACCCTACAAAATAGCCGCTATACGGCCACTTCCTTCCCATCTTGCAAACCATCCAAGAAAGGTGAGTTAGACATCATTGGCACTACTGGAATAGCACAGATGCTCTCATAAGAGATATTCTCCTATGGACTCCTACATGAACTCACCAGTGTTCATTGATCAGCAAAAACTTACATCTGTCAGCTCTATGCAAACACTGGATACCATTTAGAAGACCTACCAAGGACAATGGTTGATAGGGATGGATGGCAAGAGAGCGTAAAAGGAATCTGTTCTGTCAGCATGCCTTGATGATGATGATTTATATTGTAAATAGGACACTCCTGTCTAGGACCATTGAAAAATCAATATTTTTCAAATATGACAAATTGCTTGAGTTGAAGAAAGTCTTTTGAGTGCTAAGCAACAAAAAATTAGTTGAGAAAAAAAATTATTTTTTAATTTCTTTTGAGAGGACCCACCTGTTACAGATGTATGTTTTTCCGCAATGCAAGTAGCATTCTTTTACATTAATATACCAAAACTCTAAAATTGTAACTTTTTCTCTTTGAACTTTTTTTTACATTCGCACACAAGTCATGAATTTTGCTGGATACATCATTGCTATGATATCTGTCCCTCACCCAGTAAAGTGACTGATTTGAATTTCATTCATAAACAAGTACTCAAATATATGACTTTAGTTCTGATTTCACAGGCTAGATTCAGTTAAAATGATATCATGGTCAATTCCTTCTATATTCTGAAAAACATAATCAACATCTGTTGTAATTATGCTCATTCATGTCAGAATTTCTTCATGTATCCATCAGTGTAAGTAAGAAAAAAGTTCATTGTGATCCTTGTGCTTGCTGCATTTATTGCATGTCAAGGGGTAAATCTAATGTCAGTTTGGATAGATTAATAAATTTGTTAAAACAAGGGTTTACAGTATATTGTGTTTTACAGCTCTTTCAAAGTGAATTTTACCCAACAATTATGAGTATTTGCTACTCCCACAATTATAGTATAAAACCTAATCCCAGTGAGGAGACCAGAGTTGGTGTTAATTAACAAGAAGACAAGAACTTATCATTTAGTAGATTTTACTGTTCCAGCAGATCACAGAGTGAAAATAAAAGAAAGCAAAAAATGTGACAAATATCCAGACCTTAATAGAGAGCTGAAAAAGTTGTAGAATATGAAGTTGGTGGTGATACCAATATTAGTTGGAGCCTTTGAAACAGTCCCCAAAAATCTGGAAAAGAGACTGGTTGACCTGGAGATCAGAGGAATAATTGAGACCATTCTAGACCACTGCTAGGATACTTAGGAAAGTCCTAAGGATTTGAGGAGACTTGCCGTTACTCAGACTTTAGTGAAAATCACCAGTTAGTGCTGGTGTAAAAATATTCACAAAGAGTAAAGAAATGTCGCTCTACACAATTTAGAACAAACCATGAATGTTTGTCTTCATCCTCAAATCCCTTTTTAGAATTTTTTTTGCAGAAAATTTAATTCCCAAGTTAAACTGTTCAAATTCACTCCAAGGGCAAATCAATAAGTCCATAACCTAACAAGCTCAATTATCTGAATTTTAATTTGAAATTTTAACTTTAAGATGTTTAATATAAGTAATTGATATTCACTTCAAATTTAGTGCATTATCATGAAATGAGTTTATGCTGAAAAGTGAATATTTCTTGTATAGAAAATTGCTTTTTTCGTAATCAAGCTATGGACTTATTGATGTATCTATAAACTTGTGTGCAAATTTTCCAGCATTTTTATATTGTATTCAACCTCTACTTTTCCAAAAAGAGGATGCTGGTAAGTTTTGCTCGCACCTAACATTTCATTGTCTTGTACCACATTTTCAAGCTATAATCTTATGGTATTTTTATAATATTGCTTTATCTTAAGGATAAAAGCAGTCATTTGATAAGCTTGGTTTGGCACAAGGCTAGAAGTATGGTACGCCCAGTGAGAATTGAACTCACTAACAATGGTCTACTAGCCTACTTTGCTAGACATTACATTACATTACATGAGGTGTCCATCTCAAGGATGAAAGTAACTCTGGAAAATATTCTTGTAATATCTAATTTAAAAAACAAATATGTTTGATTTTATGAATATTTTTATGTTTATTCATGTTAAAATGTTAAAGTTTTTTTTTTTTGTTTTTGCTTTAATCCTGTTTATTTTGAAATTGAATTTTATGGAAATTTTGATCAAAATGCTAATTTTTGGGGTGCTATTATATTATGCAGTTTACCACATTGTTTTTAATGCAGATGGTTGACCTCAAATACTCAGTTTGTTTTTTTAACTTTACTTTTCATTTTTATTTTGAAATTGGCTGATGTCAAAAAAAAAAAAAAGATAAAAATCTTGTTTAATTCTAATTTGTTTTGGCAATTGATCTTTTTTTATCTAATATAAAATTACCATTAAAAAAATGTAATTAGTTTCCTTTATATATACACTGCGGGTGGAGGTGGTGGGAACATTTACATTCTATGCATGAATTCAAATGCACCATACAAATCTTGTTATTGTGTTAATTCTTGGATGAATCTATAACAGAATAAGACATGGACGTATGTGTTTGAATGTTATGTTCTGTTATCATCTCAGGTAAATAATGGGTTGTTCTATTTTGATTGTGAAAAAAAAAGAGAAGAAAAAGAACATACTATATATCAAAAAGAAAGGAGAGAGAGAGAGAGAGAGAGTGAGGGTGAGGAAATGATAATATTTTATATCAGTTAGTTATTATCTACTTCAATGGAAGGAAGAAAGAAAAATGGAAGGAGAGAAAGAGAGAAAGAAATGGGAGAGATTCACAGGTACAGCTAGTTATTGTCTATAATAATCTTATAATGAGACATAACTATGCAACATAATGTACCAGCTTTGGTATTTGCACCATGGGTTGGTTATACTTGATATTGAATATTTGAAAACATGTCAGTATCATATAACCAGCTTATTAGTTTGTACCAATAATTTTCTTTTTTTTTGTATGTGTGACTTTTTGCAGGACTAATCTAAATCCAAATATATTTACTATTCCAAGTTCAGTTGATTTAGAAAACTTTCATGTTTTTCCAATTTTTATTTATTGCTTAAGAAACAACTAACAATAATCTTGTAATAATTAATTTACCATTTTGAAACTGATAGTAATGCAAAAAAAAAAAAACTGGGACAATTGTTCAGTTTTAAATGGTTTTCAAAATTGAGTTAAAAAATTGATTTTATCCATGTTCTATATTTAACTTATATAATCAGTGGCTACTCTGATAGTAAGACTTTTTGGGCTCAGCCTGAAGAGCTATTCTCTGAGGTCTATTTTTTTAAAGTAATAACAATTATCTCAGAACAAGTTATTTGTTTTTGTCTTTGGTTGGACTTAATTTTTTCTAGCTTTGTTTTATTTTCCTACCTTAAAATGTTGATTTAGATTAAAATTTTGCTGACAGTGTTCATAATAATGTTACATAAAGAAAAAAAAGGATGAGGCTAGTTATTTTGAGCCCATGAAAGCCAACCCTAAAAAAAACAAACAAACAAAATAATAACTTGATTCAGATAAAATGATTTCTGGTTGATCTTGTAAAAATTGGAGATAACTATTAGGATTCAAGTTTGAAAGTTGAAATTTGTAAATAAAACCAAGAGAAAGATAACTAATATTCATATATGTTGAAAAGTCAGAGATCATTTTGATATAGAATTTATATTTTGACAGAACCTCTCTTCAAAAAAAAAAATTTGCCTGAGTAGGGATAGGTGTTCTCTATCTTAAACCAAAAAAAAGATTTTTTTTTAATAGGACCCAAGTAGTTCAGCTGTACCCTGAAGATTATTATTGAAGAAGGATAATATTGTACTCAATAAATCTGCAAATAAATTTATTTTAACTGAGTAACTACAATAATAATCTTTATAGTATTTGATGAAGTTGTATACTCAAAACATTTTTATTATAAAGCTTTATTTTCATTTTTCAATGGTATTTTTAATATCCTTATTCAAATTATCCCATGAACCTATGTACAAAGATGAATATATCTTGATTATGTTAATTTCTCTCATGTTTCACTGCTTACGAGGATCATTAAATAAGTTTCTAGATTTTTTTCGTATGGGCACTTTTATTGATAGTACATACATGAAACTCTAGTCCTCTTCGAAGTAATCTCCTCTGGCTGCAATGCACTTGTTGTACCATTCCAACAACTTCTGCAAGGCCCCATGGAAGTACTCTTGTGTGAGCGTGTCAATGACCTTCATCACAGCCTCTTTCATCTCCTCAATTGTCTTATAACTACAGCCTCTGAGCTTAGGGAATAAGCAAAAGTCACAGGGAGCAAGGTCTGGACTATTGGGAGGCTGAGGAACTGTCTTGATTCCCATCTTGGTCAAATAGTCTGTGACAAGGATGGAGTTGTGGACTGGTGCATTGTCCTGGTGGAAATGCTACTGACCCGATTTGAAGAGTGCTGGCCTCTTCTGATGGAATCTCTTGCTGAACTCCCTTAAAACCTCAACATAATAACCCTAACCGTTTGGCCAATCAACTCTGGTGTATTGACTTCCTTACTTCTCCCACACCTCTCATCTTCGCTCACAGACTCTGTGCCTTTCTTGAATCTCTTATGGCACTCAAAAACTGATGCTCAATTCATGCAAGATGGTCAAAAAGCAGTCTGAAGCATTCCATACGTTTCTGTGGCATTTTTTCCAAGTTTAAAACAAAATTTTATTGCATGTTGTTCTTCTAAAGTGTCCTCACGTCTAGATTGTATTTTTGAAATTCACCAGCTGTGAAAATCAGGCTTTAATAGGGTGTATTCCAATTGCTGCTGTAGCTGTTGATTTGAATCTGAAATCATAAAAAATTGGTCAGTTATCTCATAAGATGTATATCAATAAGATTCTGTATTTTCAAGAGTCTATGACAATTTTAAATGCCCATATGAAAAAAAGTCTGGAAACTTATTGTATGTACCTCGTATATATAGATATACTACAGTTCAATTATTCAACACTTCAACTTTTTCTTAAACTGATATCTTTTAGTTTAGAACTAGGAAACCTTTTCATATTCAAAAGTCACAATGAAATTTATTGTCTACAAATTAGATTGAACTCAATGAATTTTATGGTATATTTACAACAAAATCTAAAATGTAAACTTTTAATTAATAACTTTAAATTTAATTAATACATTATTCTTAAAAGAAATGAAAAACTTTATTAAACTGTTTATGACTTTTAAAATTGCTTTTTGTGAGAAAACAGGTTTTAAAGTGGTGATGAATAATTTCCATTGGTCTTTTAAGAAGGCCATAGAAAGCCACATTTGATAGTTTGAAAAGCCCATGTGACAAATTTTCCACCCCTATATTAGACCAGGCAATCAAAATAAGCTAAAACTGTAATGATACTAAGATCAATATCTGAGGTTTTAATATAGATTATGATGTGTGTCCTCTTATAATTTTATAGTATTTGTCCTTTTGTAAATGAATGTTTTGTGTCTTTTTGTAATTTTGTGGTGTGTGTCCTTTTGTGATTTTACATGTGTGTGTCTACTTATTTTATGGTTTGTGTTCCTTTGGAATTATATGTTATTTATCCTTTTGTAATTTTATGGTGTGTGTTCTTTTTATGATTTTATGTGTGTGTGTTCCCTTTTTTTAACTGGAGATGCAGAATTATAAGTTCCTGGAATATAAGTGACAATGCATATTTCTTATTTTATTTCTTTTAATTGTTCATACTTGTAATCAAACCTAAAATCTCTTTAAACGTTTTGTTTCTGGAAAATTTAGATATATTTCTCTTTTCTTTCTATGTGCAGGTTATCTTCAATCAAGATCAACTTTTTGTGTCTTTAATCTCTAAGAACCAGTTGCAACAAATTTTAGCTTGTGTGTTAAAAGAGTCTGAGTTTTTATCTCCCTTTGGAATTCGTTCTCTCTCAAAGGTTAGTATGTACCAGAAAACATTTTCTCATTTAGTGCTAAAGGATTTGCGGAGACAAGATTGCTAGAACAAGTCTGATCTTGTAACGAGAAAAATAACGAATTCAATATATATCCAGTAAACTCTGTCCTAAACAATGTTGTTTGAAATACGAATACTACTTGTAAACATTCATTTTACTGACTGAATTCCTTTTCATCATCTTCACTTTATTATTGATGCTATATTATTGGCTTGATGAGTAGAGTATTCACCAATGGTCTGGAAGACCGATGTTCAATTCCAGGTTGAGTCATACCAAAGACTCAAAAAATGGTATTTGATGCTGCCTTGCTTAATTTTCAGCATTATAAAGTAAGGATTAAGGGTAAAGTGGAGCAATCCAGGGAATGGAGTAGCGCCATCCCCTACACCTCGGTGTCATAGCTATTGAAAAGGAGCCTTCGGGTCACCCTCGACTAAGGTTACCAACTTTACTTATTATTCCTAAGTGGGTTCTAATTCTATACATTTTTTCTAACAATTTCTAATGAATAAAATACTATTCCTGGCAAAAATTATAGAATTAGCACTCTTAAGGGATGTTCACATAAGTTTTTATTTAGCAGTAAGTAAACTAATAATAAATAATAAACAAACATTTTTCTTTAATAGCTGAACATTCTGGCTTCATAAAATATTCCTTAATTATCTAAATTGATGGTATAATTTTTTCCAGACCATGGAAGGGAAAAAATCATGGAGTAACCCAATATTAGGAAAGGAGTATTAGCTAGTTTGTTTACTGTATAGTTTATGAAACCAGATATTAGATAAAAGATGTTTTGCATCTTATCTGTTGTTAGTTTATTTACTGCTAAATAAAAAAGAAACCTTGGTGAACATTCCCTAAATGTGCTAATTTGATGATTTTTGCCTGGGTTTGTAGAAAACTAAGTGACATATTTCCCATCATGAGATGTATTTCCCAAATTGAATATTTATTAATGTGTAGGGGTTTTTGAGAGTATCTGAGATCTCCAAATGAATGCTTTTCATATGTCATGCTTGGTGAAAACGAAATTATAATCTTTAGTAGATAAATGATGAAAACAAAACATCCTCTAAATATGAATCATTATCATCAAGGCATGCTGACAACATACATTCCCATGACTCTCTCTTGTTAAGAGGTCATTGCTCCCAGCAAATCCTCTAGATGGTATCCAGTGTCCACATAGAATTGATGAATGCTAGTTTTTGCTGGTCAGTCAGCATTGGTGTGTCCATGTGCAGGAGTCCACAGTAGAATCTGTCTTATGAGTTTGTTCTTGTTCATCTTATTCGGGTGGTTTGTGAGATGAGAGATAAGTGGTCATGCAGCTGCTGTTTTGTAGACTGCTGTTTCCAGGATTTGTTTAAAACAACACACAACATATTTATATTGTTCACATTTAGCTTTTTTCCCAAGCATTTCAACCCTACAGTTGTACTGAAATGGCTACAAGCTGGAAGAATTCCAGTTTTATTTTAGCAGAGATTAGAGATTTCTTTTATCAGAGATATCCTTTATAAAAGTGATTCTACATCATTTATTTTTAATAAAGATCATCTTACAACCCATATTCAATGTAAGTGATTACTGCTAATTCTAATAATTCTTAGTTTTATCTTTTTCATCTTCATTCATTTGTAGCATTATAAAGACCATCCATACCCTCCTCCAGTTGAGACTGACACTGGTCACAGAGTTGGCAGTGGTAAAACAGAAAGTTGTAGTTGCAAAATTGAAGATCAAAAATCACATGTGAATCTTGGAGCAAGCAGTCAACATGATTGTCGAGTGGAAAGAAATCCAGGGGAAAGACCAGTCTTGGAGGATGATGATAGTGATATTGAAAGCAATGATAGCAGATATGATGATTCTTCCAAAGAAGTAACCGTCAAGTATTCCCCTGGAGAATCAATTTGTGGCATGTTTGGTGGCAATAGTAACTGGAGAGGCCCAATTTGGTTATGTAGTAAGTAACAAATTTCTTATTTCTACTGAGAGATAGGACTTTTAAAACATTTAAGATTTGAGCTGTTTTTAAGATGAGAAGAATTGGATAGCAAATCAGAGCATAGCTCCCCAGCCAGAATTAAAGTGTCTAGTGGGAACACTGTTGTAAACTTGTACTTCATCTGATTTTGCTTCGTAGTTTCAACTTTTTTTACCCTTTTTATTTGTAACATTCTAAAGACCATTCATGCTCTTCTCTGTTTTTAAAAAGAGAAAAATGAAATAGTAAATCAGTGAATGGCTCCTCAGCTAGAATTAAAATATGTAGTGGGACCACTGTTATGAACTAGTATTCATCTGATTTGGCTCAGTGTATATTTCCATAGCCCCATGAACTAGATTAAGGAGGAATATTAGAAATTATTTACTGTCTGCCATTTCAAGTGTGAAAAACAACGAGCAGGCTGCTGCCCAAAGGTCGATTACAAAGGGAACAAAGAAAAAGGACACTTCTTTTTATATACAAGACAGAATCACTCTTAGTTTAAAAGTTTAACAAAATTTTTATGACATTAATCTGTATAGACAATGATACAAGAATTGAATTAGAATTCAGTACTTGGCTGCTAAGACCATGGGTACATATTTTTCCTATTGAAAGATTATCTTTTTTTAGTGAAGTTTGAGTTGTAGTAAAATGTTACATTAAATTTTGTAATATAGAAGAGTCTTTCAACTTTCTATCGTCTCATTGAAAGAATTGTTCATTGACAAAATAATGTGTGTATGTGAAAAGTAATTATTTACTCATTTTTGTTGCATTGAATTAGAAGTTCTTAGGGTGAAGCTCTTTGAATGTTGAGAAGAGTCCGCTAAAATTCCTAGCATGATAAGGTGGAATGTTCCTTGTTTTCTTTTTGTGCAGTCTCAAATTTGTTGACTAATCTTGACAATCCAGTGGCAACTCCCTGGAATTCATAAGATTTGGCATTTCTAAGAATTCAATGTTTATTTCTAATAGATACTTGGGTAAATCAAAAGCTTTGCAATATGAAATACAATTCAGTGGCTTCAGATGCTTTTGCCAAAGTTGTGAAGGTGACAAACTGCACTGGATCATGAGATGTTGAGCTCACTTGATACACTTTGAGTTTGCCTCTAGCATGGCCTTGGAATTCACAGTTTTAGGCCTACCTGACCTTGTCTGATAGTCAAGGTTCTTGCAACCCAAGTGAAATTTCTTGAACCATCTGGTTATTGTCCTGGGATCAACTGTGTCTTCACCTTTTGTACAACAAATGTTTTTTGGCTACTTCCATGGCATTATGGTCCTGTTTGAACTTGTAAAGTATAATTTTATGAATTAGACTATATCACTCATTCATTTGTGTGGCTTTCAAATCACACTCAGTGAAGTAATGAACAATGTGTCAGTGCTCCAACTACCGTAATACTATCAACCACACTGAATACCTTTTACAGTTTGAAATGCTTTGGTTATGTGATATATCAGTGCAACTAGCAAATGCCAAAATATTGCAAAACTTTTGACTCAACCTCGAATTTTAAATCTTGGTTTTTGATTAGTTAGTGAGTGATTGAGTCAGGTGCTCTGCTTCCTATCTAATTTATGATCGGTATTTTTCATAAAACTTTAACATCTTATTTTCTCAATTGTTGCTGTGGCAATGCTACAATGATATCTGTTTAACTTCTTCAGCTGTAATCTCATATCTGGGTGTGATGTGGTGCCATATAATTGTTTTCAGGCTGTGTATTGATGGAGAATAAGTGGAGCCTGGCCCTGGATCAGTACCTCCCCATTTTATCATTGAAGATGGATGAATTTGTGGAACTAAGCAATTTTTGTCCTTTACCTACTGATGATATATCTCATACTACCTATGTGGGTAGCAAATCACCTCATCTCACCATCTTTAATCTTACAATATATGAGATCTATCCAGAAAGCAATGAGATTAATTTATTAAAACTTTTTAGGTTTGTAACCCTAATTGAAAATCAGTTGACAAATGTTGAAAAATATTCAGTTCATATTTGTCTCTCAGCTGAGTAATTTTGGATTATTACAAATGTATTTAAGTGTCATGAAAATGGAACTTATGATTAAATTCTGTGGTAACCTTCAGAACTGGGCTATAGAAATATCTTACAAGTTAACACAGGCTCATGGTGATTAAGATCTATATGCATAGGTTTTTAGGTGACACAAAGCATTTTTAGATGGTCAAGAGATTGTGGAAGAGGAACCCCATTCTGTGTGGCTTCTTAGAGGAAGTATTTTATTAGAGGTAGAATTGATTTATAATTAAAGAAAGACACATAATCAGGATTTAAAAACTGATGTACTATAAAACCACATTCATTCAGTTTTCATGAGACAAAGTTTATATGATTATCATTAAAGACAATTGAGTTGACTAGGGAATACCTTTTCTTAACTCTGGAATGTAAGGTTAGATAATGTTGAATTTAATTTAAAGTTAAAGAAATTTGTATGTTAATTTGATTTATTAAAATATTGTTTGATCTTGTTGCCTAATTTGTTTTCTTTTTTTTAAATTTCTTTTCTAGTGAACTATTTATTTCTGGAAGCTCTTGAAAGCTATTATGGTGCTTATGGTGATAACTTCAAAGTGGAGCTCCCAACAGGTTCTGGGAAATTTGTAACTCTTCAACAAGTTGTTTGTGAAATCTCTAAAAGGATTGTCTCTATCTTCATACCTGACAAAGATGGGAAAAGACCTGTACATGGTTAGTTAACTTTTCTTGTCTGTTATTCGTCCTTGTTGGCAGGACTTAAAATATGCTGAGTGTATCTCTTACAGAGGAGTAAAACATCTCCCCCTTCTAAAAAAAGGGGTGTCTTGAGGATGATACTAAACTGCATCTGACAGTGAAGCTCCAGCTCTAGGGATCTGGAGAGTGTTAGTATCCTCTTTCATTACCATGACTCCCAGGTTCACTCTGAGTTGGAGAGGTAGCATCTATTAGGGTCCTATTTATGGGTCAAATAGATCTGTTTGAAAATTATTATCATTTTATAGGACTGAGTGCAAAAAAAAAGCCATCTTAAGAAATAACTACAAAAAATGTAAGTATGAACATGATTCCCTAACCTCTAGGCATAAAATAACTCTAGATGAGTTGACATGCTGTTAAAAATCAATTAATCAATCAAGTCTGTTATGAAATGTAAACTTAAAGCTGGTACTTTTTACTGAAAAGAATCACCAGATTAACATAATTATTTGTGTATAATATACACTTCCAACATTGGTCTACAAGATTTGGGGAAAAAATCTCTTGTGTATAATACACACTAACTTTTTTTGAATTTATGGCAGTTAAATTTACGTTAAATTTAACATTTTATCTTGCTCATATCATCTAAAAGTAAGAATTCATATAGTTTGTGTTATTTTTTGAAAAAAGAAAATTTACATAGAATACTTTGAGCAGACACACAGACAAGCTTGTGGCAAAGTTAAGGAGAAAGAAAGAAAGAAAATTATAAACAAACACTCATTCTAGTGGTTATTTCTGTGTAGTGATGCATAATGTAAAGCAGAGGTGTTTGTTAGATATTAATTTGTTTGAACTGTATAGATATAACTTCTGGTGATGCTGTTTTGTATATGACAATCTACATAGCCAGGAAAAAGTTAATGTATATGTGATTGTGATACAATGGCTATTATCATAAGAAGTGAACTCAGCTACCAGAATTCAAAACCTGAATGAGGCTGTTTGCATTTAACATAGCACTAATAACCATGGGAAAGATATAAATCGAGTGATTCATTTTTTTAGCTATGGGTAAGTATTAAGGCAAACTAGGCTCTTTAACTTTGGTATGGCAACTGGTGTAGGAGAAGGAAGACTTTGATCCAGACTTGGAGTAGGATGGGTACCATCAGGCTATTCCTACCCAAGACATGCTATGTGAGTAGCTCCTCCCTATGACCAAGACATTACAGGATAAGTCCCTTAAAAAATGCATCCTTAATTTTTAGGATTAAAAATCTGGAAAAAAATGTTCTGTCAAGGGTGCCTAGGAATATGCCACTTGTATTCCCTACAGAGGCTAAGACCCACACTCACAAAAAAATGCTCTGTTGGTGATGCCTAGGAATATGTCAACTGTATCCCCTAAAGAAGCTTAGGACCATCCCTTTCGAGAAAATAATCTGAAGTGGTACATTAAGAATTTGCTAAATGTATCTCCTGCAGAGGTTTAAACCTATCGCTCATAAAGAAATGCTCTGTTAGTGGTGCCTAGGAGTATGCCAACTGTATCCACTACAGAGACTTAGATCCATCCCTCCCAAGAAAATGGTTTGACGGTAGTGCATTTAGAATATGCCAAATGTAGCACTTAAAGTGGTTTAGACCCATCCTTCACAAAAAATTCTCTGTTGGTGGTGCCTAGGAATATAGCAACTGTATCCCCTACTGAGGCTTAGATCCATCCCTCACAAAAAATGCTCTGTTGGCGATGCCTAGGAATATGCCAACTATATCTCCTACAGAGGTTTAGACTCATCCCTTAAAACAAAAAATGCTCTGTTGGTGATATTTGGGAATATGCTAATTGTATCCCCTACTGAGGCTAAGACTCATCTTTCCCCAAGAAATGGTCTGTTGGTGGTATCTAGGAATGTGCCAACTATGTCCCCTGCAGTGGCAAAGATCTATTCCTCATGCCAAGAAAACTAAAAAAAATTACCATAAACAAAAAAGGTTCTCTGGTATGATACTAGACTGCCTTTAGTGGAGAGGCTCCATTTCAGAGCTTTGGAGAATGTAGAGTACCACTTTGTTGCCATTACTGCCAGGTCCACTCTATTCTAGAGTGATAGTACCTGTTAGAGTCCCATCTACGGTTCAAGTAGTTCTATCTTAAATTATATTTTAAATGATTTTTGAACAACATTAAAACATTGATTCTATATGAAGTATTTACCTGTTTAGAATGATTAAGGATACATTTGGTTATGTGAATAATTGGAGACCATGATTGTTGAATTGACTTAGGGATAAGATAACCCAAAAGGGTCGATATGTAAAATCAACCAACCAACACTGTAAAAAAGTATATATTATACACAAATAATTCTGATATATTGTATTAAGTTAATTCTGACCATAAATTTACAGAGTGTCATAAAATCATTTATTGAATGAATTAAGTAAAGAAAATATTTGTATTAGATAGGAATACTTGAAATATAAATCACTAATTGCTTATTTTGTTTTCATAGACAGTAGTCTCAATGTGTATATATCATAACTTTATTATGTAAGTTGCTCAGCTATGCTCATTTTGTAATTCAAACTTTAAATAAAAAGATAGTTTGGTTTAGATTTATTTTTTTAATGGTATATCAACCCCTTATGGATTATTTAATTTTGATATTTGATTATTATTGTAACTATATTTTCAATGTCCTATTGGATTTTTTAATTGGTCTAAAATCATTTGTTTGCACACAGTTATATGGTATCAAGTATGTATTTACCCCACCCCTCCACCATGTGCAGGGTGTGACACAAGGTCAATTTTTAAGCAGGGTAAATCTGTTTTGGATTTAGAGTTTTCTTTCTAGACTGGTTGCCTAACCAAACCTAAAGAACCCACTCTGAACCCACTATTTACTTATAGTTGGACCGAGAAAAAATAGATTCATGCCTTTCCCAAGGCCATTAGCACAAAGTGAAATGCAAACAGCTTCATCCAGGATTTCATATGATGGTAACTGTTATGCTAAGCACACCTATATGGTATAAAGTATTCCTATTTAATACAAATAATTTGCATACAGTTATATGATTTAATGTATTCCTATACAACATTAATAATTTTTAAACAGGTCTATTCAATAATCCATAGTTAGGACACTAACATGTACTACCACTCCGAGTCAGTGGACCTGGGAGTAATGACAATGAAGGGGTGACTCGGTACTCTTTTGAGCTTAAACCTCTCTACTAGATGCAGGTTAGTGTCATACCCAGAACATTTTTTTGATGGAATCTTACTCCTCTGCAGATATAGTTGGTGTATTCTAAGCCCTTTTGACAGGCTTGTAATATATATATATATATATATATATATATATATACAAGGATCATTAAATAAGTTTCTAGATTTTTTTCGTATGGGTACTTTTATTGATAGTACACACATGAAACTCTTGCCCCTTCGAAGTAATCTCCTCCGGCTGCAATGCACTTTTTGTACTGTTCCAACAACTTCTGCAAGGCCCCATCAAAGTCCTCTTATGTGAGCGTATCAATGACCTTTGTCACAGCCTCTTTCATCTCCTCAATTGTCTTATAACTACAGCCTCTGAGCTTAGGGAATAAGCAAAAGTCACAGGGAGCAAGGTCTGGACTATTGGGAGGCTGAGGAACTGTCTTGATTCCCATCTTGGTCAAATAGTCTGTGACAAGGATGGAGTTGTGGACTGGTGCATTGTCCTGGTGGAAATGCTACTGACCCGATTTGAAGAGTGCTGGCCTCTTCTGACTGAATCTCTTGCTGAACTCCCTTAAAACCTCAACATAATAACCCTAACCGTTTGGCCAATCAACTCTGGTGTATTGACTTCCTTACTTCTCCCACACCTCTCATCTTCGCTCACAGACTCCGTGCCTTTCTTGAATCTCTTATGGCACTAAAAAACTGATGCTCAATTCATGCAAGATGGTCAAAAAGCATTCCATACGTTTCTGTGGCATTTTTTCCAAGTTTAAAACAGAATTTTATTGCATATCGTTCTTCTAAAGTGTCCTCATTGTATTTTTGAAATTCACCAGCTGGGACAATCAGACTTTAGTAGGGTGTATTCCAATTGCTGCTGTAGCTGTTGATTTGAAGCTGAAATTATAAAAATTGGTCAGTCATCTCATAAGATATATAGCAATAAGATACTGGATTTTCAAGAGTCTATGACAATTTTAAATGCCTGTACAAAAAAAAAGTCTGGAAACTTATTGAAGGCACCTCGTATATATACATATGTATGTATAACGCTTCAGGCTCCATATTTTTTGGCTATAACTTGTATGTAGATGAAAGAGGTTATAACCATTTAACCCTTAAAACCCGAGTGGCTGGTATTTGTGCCACTACTTAGAAGTATATATATCCAAGAGGGCAAAATTTCAGCTATGGAATGACTTTCTGTGTTGCTATTTCTGATAAAATATTGTAATTTATATTGTATATATAATTTTATTATTTTTTAATATATATTAAATTACCTTTAAAATTCTTTAAGCTGTTATTTAACAATTTACAACATTTTACCTTTAGATATTTTTAGTGAGGATCTCATAATCGAGAGAAGAGGGCCATGAGTACAGGTTGCTAAGGATTATAAGAATTAAAAGCTAAATTTCCTGATATTATGAAATAAAATAAATCTGCATGAAATTTTTAGATCAATTCAATATTCCTTTTATCTTTTTTGTAGAATTATGTCTTGTAGTATTCCTGTAGTTGAGGGGATATTTAAAGGTAGCAAGTGTGAATGCCTGATAACTTTTATATAACATTAAAAAAAAAGAAAAAAGAGATGTTTATGAATTTAGAGCCAAACTGTATCCTTGGAAGGAGAAACATCCTAGAAGAGTTTGAATGTACCCATAGTCTCTGTAACTGATTCTTAGCCTTTATAGGAATAAAAAATCAACTTATGATAAAAATGTAACTTGTAGTTGGAAAAAAATCAGATTTCTCCGAAGAGATAACCAGTTTCATTCTCTTGGAGTCTTTGACCTTTTAGGAATGCCTTCATCTCTACTTCACTTCATTAGTTAATGTTCCTTTCTTCCAATTAGCCTTTACAGATTGTATGGATCAATGTCTTCATAACCTTTTAGTCTTGTTGGCATTTTAACTTTTACCCTTTTTTCTTTCTCTTTTTATATGGATGTTTCTGTCATTTTCCCCTCATATCATTTTTCCATATTCTCAATTTTTCTGTATCTGGATATATATATTTGTATGTCTTATGTTTAATTATCTAATGCAGTTAACTGTTTATAAAAGCTGCATAAGTGTTTTATATTAATCATATATTCATTAAAATGTCAAATGATACTGGCAATTTTTTGGGGGAGTGGGTGGTGGAGGTAAGGTTATCTGTAATTGTGTATTTTAAGCAATTGATGAAGTGGTGAATTAGTTTGGCTCATAGAGTGCAAATGCAAAATTAGAATAGTTTAATGTTCATCACAGAGTTTAAAAAAAACTTCCAAAGAAAAATTGTTTTTAGTGTCCTTGTTGGCTTTTTTGGTTAGTTGGTTGGGCTATTTAATTCTAAAGTCTGTCGTTTTTTAAATTTTTTTTTTATGGTTTCAAGTAACTAACGATGATAACCATTTGTAAGCAATTATAGCTTCAATTAACTATTCTTAATACTAATTTTCATACAGCTATATAATTTCAAGTATTCCTATGAATAAATTTTAAATAATTATATAGTTTTAAGTTGTATGGAGATAATAAAGAATTATTTCCCTTAGAGAATGGGTGTGTCTGTTGGGTACTTTAGTGGGTTTTCGAATGAGAATTGCTGAAATATTTTCTCAGCCTCTTTTGGCTCTATTCTTTGAACACGGAATAGTAAAGACAACAAATAAGCCTTTTTCAATTTTTTAACCCCTTCCATATACTGCTTTTTCATAGAACATTATGTGCATATTTCTAGTTGTTGGGACAGGTTTGTGTATTCACTCTTTTTATATTATTGGTATGTATATTATGTATATAAAATTTTGAGTATTCATGTCTGGAGAAATGCATTTATCTTGTCTTTCCTTTTGTTTATTCAGTTTTGTATATCAGGGATATACTAATGATAATATTGGTCCTTGGTGAGTGGGGACTCAATTTTAGAGTTCCCTACTTCCAAGCACCCAATAAGGTAATCAACTTATGATAAAAATGTAACTTGTAGTTGGAAAAAAATCAGATCTCTTCGGAGAAATCTGATTTTTTTCCAACTACAAGTTACATTTTTATCATAAGTTGATTTTTATTCCTATAAAGGCTAAGAATCAGTTTCAGGGACTATGGGTACATTCAAACTTTTCTTGGATGTTTCTCCTTCCAAGGATACAGTTTGGCTCTAAATTCATAAACATCTCTTTTTTTAAAATCTTGTATAAAAGTTATCAGGCATTCACACTTGCTACCTTTAAATATCCCCTCAACTACAGGAATACTACAAGACATAATTATTATAATTAATTGTTATAACCATTTGTTTTCATACAGTAATATGGTTTCAAGTATTCCTATCTGATACTAATAACTTGCATATAGTTATATAGTTGAATGTATTTCAAGCAATTATATAGTTTCAAGTGATTAATCATAATAACCCTTCATAAATGATAATAGCTTCAAGATATTTTGTTTCAGGTAACTATTCTTAGCTTTGGTTATTTGGTTTAATTACATATCAACCTTTGTAGGTTATTCAATGCTAAATCCTTTTTATACATAAATGATTTTTAAGTGAATTGTTTGTAAGTAACATTTTTTAAATGAGCCAGACTCATTTGTTTGCTCAGAGTTAATGATTTCAAGAATTGCTATTTAATACAAATAATTCTGTTTATTATTAACCCTTTGTTTGCACACAATTAAATGGTTTTAAGTATTTTAAATGGTTAAACAGGTGTATTTGATTCACAGATGGGACCCTCTACAGGTACTACCACTTTGGGTCAATATGGGCCTGGAAGTAATGGCAATGAAAGAGTAGAACCAGGATAAGAGCCTCACCATAAGATGCAATTTAGAGTTATATCCCGGACACTTGTTGGGGAGGGGATTACCCCTCTACAGAGATGCAGTCAATGTATTCTACAGTCTCAGCTGACTGGGCTATAGCTATTCTTATTTGATAATAATCCTTGGTAAAAAAAAAGTATAGCTTCAAGTAATTATTCTTAATACAAATGATTTACATATGTATATTGTTTCAAGTATTACTTATCTTATAACTTGCAAGCAGATCTATTTAGCTCATAGATGGGACCTTAACAGACACTAATCAAATTTTATCACATTTAGATTAACTGTGTGTACACATTACTATTGTGCCCTCTCTGTTGGTGTGAGATTGGAAGTTAATAGGTTCTTGGTTAAAAAAAATCTCTTATGATGTTTATAATGATAATGAACTTCTCTTTTACAACTGCTGAACACATTGATGAAAGATTTTTAAAAAGTGCTAGAGCAACCATTATCTTTCAAACAAGAAAAGTGAAACTTATCCATCCACAAATAATGATGCTACAGTAGTCTTTTCCTCTTATAGTTATGAAGGGAGCAGGTGGTGATTTACATATAATTTGGGGATCGTAGAAGGCATGGAATTTTTGGGAAACATTGGTTCAATTTAATATAAAATACAAAAAAACAAAGAAAATTTGTACATTAATTCAAACACAGTCAGTGGGTCTCCTAGTCTGACACTAAGCTGCATTTGTTGGTGAGGCTCATGTTCTTGATATCTATGGAGTGTGGGATCAGCTCTTTGTTTCCATCACTGGCATAAGGGTAGTACTTATTAAGGTATCATTTATGATTCAAATTGGTCTATTTGAAAATTACTTGTATCAAATAGGAATACTTGAAACCATATAACTATGTACAAACATATTCTCAACAAATAAAAAAAGTTACTTGAAACCATATAATTGTCTGCAAGTTGTATTAAGAATAGTTACATTAAGTGATGATTGTTTCTTATTATCACTTAATAGGAATAGTTATTTGAAACCATATAATTGCTTGCAAAAAAAAAAGAAAGAAAAGAAAACCAAATAACTCACCATTGAAATCAAAACATAGCTAGTCATATAAACCATATATATATACTTTAAAAAATTCAAAATATTTTGAAAAAATAAGTATATTTTTGTATTTGATATGTGATATTACTTGCTTTCTGATTGTAAAATGAGTCATGAGTATCTATATAACAGACTTTATTTCGATAACTCTCACCTACCTTTCAAGGGAGTGCACACTTTTAGTATTTCTTACTGTGATTACTCCCATTTTACATTTACATCATCTAACTTTTCAACTGCCTATTCACTGAGAAAATACCATTTTGTGTAAGTATCTTGATAGTAGACATATTCTAACTGAAGTTGTTTATCAGAACAATCAGCCTGAAATCTCTTTGAGGTTTTGGCTATGTCTACTCACAAGTTTCTACATCTCTTTCTTTAACAGGTGGCATTCGACAATATGCAGAGGAGGAAAACTGGCGCCATCTGGTTTTGTTTTATGAGTTTTTCCATGCAGAAAATGGTAGAGGTTGTGGTGCTAGGTTAGTTTAATGTTTTTTCTTTCCATTTCTTGTAAAGTTTGTTTTTTAAAATGTTGGTCTTGACATGAAAGACAAGACATAAATGCAAAAATCCCATTAACTTTGTTAATCTAAGCAGAACTAACCCAAAGTAATGTCAAATTCCATGTTTTAATCTCTAAATTCCTTACACTAAAATACTATTTTGATAATGATTCTGATTGTAGATTTTTTCCCAAATTTCCAGAAAAAAAGAACTTGCTATGTAATAATTTTAACTATTAGAATAATGTTACTTATGTAAGGGTGGTTGTGGTTTGTGAGCCTCAAAATATGCTGACTGTATTCTCTGCTGAGGGGTAAGTCCTCCCTTTTAAAAAGGAGTGATCCCAGGTATGACACTAAACTCCACCTGATGGTGAGGCTACAATTCTAGAAATCTGAGACATAGGGATAAAATAAAATAGATCTCTTTAAAAATTATTGTATATGATAGGACCATGTACCAAAAGAAACTTTTAACAAAGAACTACACAAAAATTTAAGTATCAACATTCAATGAATGTGATTCCCTAACCTAAACATTAAATAACCATTGATGGATCAATAGGCCATTAAAATCAATCAATTTCATTTTCATATTTCTAAATATTTGAAAGAATCATTATCATTGGCAGCTCATATATAGCCACTTTGGAACTGCTGGGCCTTCTATTTTCACCTAAAATCTGAGTATGGCATTAAACTTTATCTTGTGGTGAGGCGCCTGTTTTGGAGCTCTGGAGAGTGTGGTTATCTCTTTATTGCCATTACTCAGAGGTTTACTATGACCCAATTTGGTAGCACCTGTTAGGGTCCCATCAATGGATCAGATAGATCTGTTTCTAAATTGTAAGTTTTAAATAGGAATATAATTTAGGTGAGTATCAAAAATAAGATCTATTAACTTTTGGAACTCTTCCTACTGTTTATGGACTCAAAGCAAGACAAATAAATCCATGTGAGAGCCATCAAATAAAGTCTTCTTTTGCTTTAAAAGTCTCTGACTTTTTGATATTGTGGCTTAGATATCATAATTTTGATCTGTTTTATTCTTTGTGAAAGTAGAAACCATTTCTGTGGATCTATTGTGGAAATAAGACAATTTTTTGACCAAATCTGGTAAAAAAGAAAGTTGAAATGATGAAGCAAAGCTATGCATCTAAATTTTTGCATTAGTTCTTATATTAAACCACAACTATATTGACTTGTCTCACCACCCTGTTGGTGAGGCTTAGGATATGCTGACTGTATCTGCTGCTGAAGGCCACCCTCACTCCCCAAAAGGGTGTTCCTTGTATTACACTAAACTGCATTTAATGGTGAGGCTTCAGTTCTGGAGATCTGGGGAGTGTAGAGTACCCCTTCATTGTCATTATTCCAAGATCCTTTCTGACCTAAAGTAGTACTTATTAGGTTCCCATCTAAGGGTCATATAGACTTGTTTAAATTATTCATTTTTGATAAAAGCATTTGCAAAAAAACGTCTTCAGGAACAACCACATAAAAAATAGATATGAACATACAATGAATGGGATTTGCTAACTTTGAGGCATATAATAATCTAAATTTGTTGATGCACCATTAAAACCAATCAGTCAATCATTTGGCTTATCCAAAGATGATTTTGTACAAAAAGTGAAAACTCTCTTATCCTACTGGGTAATGGCATCTCTGAATCTTATTGTAATGGTAATCATGGTAGATAATAATAACAGATGGCTGTAAGAAGTCTTTCATGACTGATGTATAAGTCTAACCTTGTAGTCATTTTTATTTCAGGTTTCATATAGTTAACAAACAAAAATAAATTTTTCCTTAGTACAATAGGCTATTTCTACAAAATGTTATTACTTGAAACTTACAGTATTAAAACAAATTAAAAGTTAAAATATATCTTCTTTCTATTTTAGTCACCAAACTGGTTGGACAGCTCTGATTGTTGAATTTTTGAAGAAGAAATATTCTCAGTAAGTTCACATTGAAACATGTTACTGGATCAAGACAGCAGCAGCAGCATACTTGTTAAACATCATTCTAGAAAAAAGAAAAAAAAATTTTTTTTATAAACTTAGGGTGTTTTGAATTCAACTCCTTTTTTAAAGAATTGACCTGATACAGGAATCACATGCAAAGTAAATAATTAGATTTAAGTTACTATTATTTTTTTTTTATTAAGATCAATTTCCTAATTTACATAATTTATGTTCTAAAGTTAAATGGAAGTATTACAACTCAAATGAGTTTTCTCATCACTTTTTATAAAGTCATTTGCATTGAGATTGTAAAGTCTAAGGAAATCTTTAAAGATTTTTTTTTAAATTTTATTCTCTTATAACTTTAAGACAAGTCATCATTTCAAGAATTATCAGGAAATATAGAAGTTGGTCTCATCAATGTTTGACGCCATTTATTTCTTAGCTTTTTCTGATTTGGAAAAACACACACATACAGAGGATGTACAATGAACTTGCTGAAATGTAATGAGTTCACTATATATAAACAATTTTTGAAATGAAAGAAGTTAAAAAAATTTTTTTTGCATAGAGAGACAAAAGATATTATTTGAAAGATTCATTGTATATTAAATGTTTCTTAGAACTCAACTGTCTCTTAAGAAAAGAATTATTTGTGATGAGAATGTTCTCATATACATGGGATAGTAATAATTGTGTTTTGGATTTTCAGCTAAAGTTGGGCATTTTTCTTTAATCTTAAATGCTCAAACCTGTTGATTTTTAAATGAAGTATGTATGAAAATTAATTTGAAGTACTGAGAAAACAATTTCCATATACTTTTTATACATATATAACGAGTGATTTTTAAGACCATTTTTCTATTTAAAACAAGGGGTCATTCATTACACAAGGTTTTTTAAAAACATGTTTCAGTTTATTTTGTTAGTTGGCCCAACCTTGTAGCTTCAATTCAAAGTGTCTCTGCATAAACTATATCTAAATAAAGGCTATTAAAAAGTAAATAATACTTCCTGAGCCTATTAAATCAATTGCATATATAATTATTATATTATCAATGCTGTTGTGTATCAGTGGTGGGATTTTGATAAGTTTGGAGTACACGATGAGCTACATCAAAGTCTAGACTACATTGTTTATTTATGGTATTGCTCTGATTTTAATTGTATTACTATAGTTTTGAAAGTATAGATAAGTTTTTGAATGTTTTCTCTTTATGTCATTGGTTGTTGAAGAAATATTTTTATAAACTAGCATAACCAAAAGTTAGGAGTCATTCATTTCACCGAAATATGATAAAAGTACCTTTTTTTCCTAAAAAGTAAGGGTCATTCATTAAACGAGTAGATAATCAGAAGCATTGACATCTGATTTCATTTAATGAAAATATGAAGTATTAACATCATTCATAAAAGAACTGTCTCTATATTTTGACCCAAAATGACAAAAGAAGTTGACAAATTAATTTTAGTTTTTCATGATTAAAAAATTGATTATAAAACAAAACCATTCTAATTCTTAACACATGGATAGTAAATAACAAGTTTTGTTATTATAGCTCTATGGATGAACTTGAATGAAATTTCTGTTTTATGGAAACTGAAAGCAACTTAGTTTTATCTGTGAGTTAGAGCATCAAATGGCTGCTCCTTTCTCCAAACAACCAGTATCTAAAATGAGTTAGTTCAAGAAAACCATTTCAAATCTTTTTTTTTTTTGCTCAAAATAGTGAACCACGTTTATATTGAAGGGTTTTGCAAATTCAGATTTATTGTCCGATTGGAAAAACTTACCAATCAAACCACAATTGATGACATGGAAAAATGAACTACACCAAGTACTTCAATAATCTTGAGATGAATTTCTGTTTATAGATATACATTAGTTTCAAAGATAATTTCTGAAATTATTTTAGCACTTTGAATGGATTTAAAAATCTCAAACATTATCAGGATTGTTTTTTTCTTGAAATGGAACTGTGATTCTTAAAATAAAGTTTAAAAAAGTTATTTTGCTTCCAATTAGTGAAGTGTTTGCAGTATTTGCTTATCTGAACAATCTTCAGATTAACTGAGGGCCAGGTTATATTAATCTAAATGGTTGGTAGTTTATGGGTTAAAGTTTCTGCTGCATTTGAAAATGGTAACTAAGCTGCTCTTATGGCAAACAATGTATTAAAGTATTCTAATTTGCTGAACAAGATTATATTATGTTTCTGTGAATCTGGTAAAAATTACCATTCTTTTTATAGGTCCTTCTTTTCATGCAGAAATTATCTGCATAGTGTAGCTCATCTGGCTAAAAATTTTGCGAGGACTAAGTAGCTCTGTATACCTTTTTGAATAAATGAATTTAAATTCTCGTAATTTTAGTTTTCTTTCCCATTTCAAAAGTATAGATATTGGTTACCATTGTAGGAAATGGACAAAGCAATCCAAGTTCAAATCCTGGACAAGGCTGTTTGCATATACAGCACTAATACACTTGATTAAGATATGAATCTAATTATTGTCTAGCTATGTGTAAATTATTGGGCAGACTGGGCTCTTTAACCTTAGTGTAGCAACCAGTCTAGGAAAACTCTGAATTAAAACCTGCTAAATTTAGCTTAAAATTGACCTTGTCACATTCTACTTATATGAAGGGGTTGCTAAATATATATATATATATATATAGAGAGAGAGAGAGAGAGGTTGAAGATAATGACTGAGTGAAGTCAAGATGAATTGGCATTGGTATACTGGAGACTTGAAGTAGATGGAGTGTTAATAAAACATTAACTACAAAGTTAAAGAGGGAAGGAAAGTAATGTGTACATTTTTATAACAGAACTCATTAAAAAGTATTGTTAACTTTAAAATCTTTCAGTTTGATTTAGGTGGACTCTTCAAACTAAGCAGGGCTTAGATTTGGCACAAGGCCAAAAGTATGGGACGTTGAGTGAAAATCAGACTCACTACTAAGTAGTAAATGATTAGTATGATTAACTATTTAACCCTGACATGATGAGAAGATGCTCTGATTTTAATATATATCACAAATATATATATCACAAATATATATTACTGAAACTTATTTTCATGCATTTTTAACTTTACCTCCCGATATATTCAAGTGGTGAAGATCTAGTCCTGAAGCTCTGAGGAGTGTATGTGGGGTCACCTCTTTGCTGTTATTACCTCTGAATCAATTCTGACCTAGTGTGGTAGTAGTACATGTTAGGGTCTCATCTGTGGGTTAAATAGAAAGCAAATTATCATGAAATAGGAATAATTACTTGAAACTTTATAATTGCTTGTAAATTATTATTAGATAGGAATACTAGAAATTTATTAAATTGTTTATATCAAGAATAGTTATCTGAAGCTATAATTGCTTAAAAATGATTATCATCATTAGTTACTAGAAAATGACTCAGACATTAGATAACAAAGGTTGACATACCATAAAATCAACCCAACCAAATGATCACTTCTGCTACTTCTTTGTCAGTTGACTTTGATTACTAGCTTTCCTTTGGTAATAAAAGTAGTGCACTATTGGTGGAGCTTAGAATATGCTGACTGTATCTCTTACGGTGGGATAAGACTACCCACCTCCACAAGACTGTCCTAGATATGACTCTAAACTGTGTCTGATGGTGAGGCCCCAGATCTGTGGAGTACTCCTTCATTGTCATTATTACCAAGTCCACTCTGATTTGGACTAGTAGCGCCTCTTATCTATGGGTCAGAGAGATCTGTTTAAAAATGATTCATCTGTGAAAAAAACAAACAAAAAAACTCTTAAGAAACAACTGCAAAACAAAAAATGCAAATATGAATGTATAATGAATGTGATTCCTTAACCTCTAGACATAAAATAACTCTAGATGGGTTAACATGCCATCAAAATCAAATATAATCTGTGTGTAAAAGACAAATTTTTTGAAAACTTAAGGAGGTTGACATTTCATTGAGGCCCTGACTCAAAATATGAAAGAGAGACAGTATCATTGTGGGTCTATTAGTGGATGAATTTTGACTATGACTGCTATCTTATCCCTGAGCATTTAAGTGGGGTTTAGACGTAGCTGTTTTTTTGTCTCCACACAACTGGAGTTATTGGAATTAGATCAAGTGGACAACAAGAGGCTGGATGACATAAAAGTTCTTTGTTTCGAGGTGGCAAGATGGGATGCTACCTACAGGGATACACACTCTGTGACTAGCCCAGGGATTGGGTCATTAACTACCTAGGCACCAATTGCTTTTGGAGTGATTTCTTTTTGTACCGATTACAAGTGCAATGCTCAGTAGGCATCTCTGCATCATGGTGACCAACTGCTAATTGTCGTATGGGGGTGGGTAGGGAAAAATACAAAAACATGACTCATTGCTTTATTCTTTTCATTCAGTTTCTGAGGCCATGGAAACAGGAAGAAATGGATAATTGACACAAAATAGTGGGTTGGCTTCTTTGTTCTTTTATGAACTGGTCTTTTCTCACAGCTTTGATTAGTTCCTCAGTTTCTGTACAAATGAAAGTTGGTATTCTTGCACCCGATTCACTAAAAGAGAAAAAAGATCAAATCACGATATCTGTGACATGGGTTCACAGAACACCTCACTTCTGCCTTGGGTAGGTGACACTAAGATTATGACTTTGGCAAGATCAGTGTGAAGTGCTAGATCAACCTTCCCTTTGTCCACTGGATGAGATGTTTAACTTTCTTAACTCATTTTTCTTTCAGCTACTAACTTTTTTGATAACTTATCTATTCATATCCCAGTACCATTTGCTTACAATACTATACATTTAAACAACTTCCATATTCTGCAAGATCGGTTTAAGGACAGGCTTAGAAAAGAGCCTTAAGGAGATTGAATTGAGTTTCTCTTGCAATCCTTTTGGAATAGGCATTTTCAAATCTTTTGACCGGAATTGAAGATCAGAAATGCTTACCCCTTCCCTGATTTAAAAAAAAAAACAATCCAACATTGTTTTATAATAAAATTCTATTGAAATAGTTTGTTCTGAAAATACTGTTCAATTTTCGAATAAACCTTTATTCCTGAATTAAGGAATTTAAACAGTTTTAATCAGTCCAAATAATGTTTTTTGGCATAAGAAATTCCAGATGCTTGAAAAAATGGTAGTCGGTGGGTGAGAAATCGAGATAATAGGGTGGGTGTGGCTAAGTTTTATATTCCAAGTCAGTGAGCTTCTGCAGTGTCATCCAACAACTAGCGTGGTAATTGTCATGAACCAGAATTGGGCCTTGTTGATTAAACAGTGCTAGTCACATTTTTTAAAATTGAACATGCATTTTATCCAGTTGCTGTCAGTAAATTTCCACAATGATTCTCTGGTTAGATCCCTGAAAACTCTAATGGACAATGCGAATGGTTGACCACCAGATAGTCACCATAATCTATTCATGCAATTTCGGTTTTGAAAAATGTTTGGATGCTTCATTGATATCAAACCGTTGTGCCGATCATTTACAGTTATAATTAAGGCTTAATTTTTTATCACAAGTCACTATTTGACCAAGAAAACAGAAACAGCATCAAACACGCTTCAAAAAGTCGAGCTCTTTTACTTTCACTGAGTTCATATGGAATCGATTTTCTTCACCTCGCTCATTCTTTCGAGATGATCCAATATTGTTGAAATGCTGACACTTATTGAATGAGAAATTTCTCTGACACTTTGACGTGGGTTTTGTTCAACAAGTATTTTTAAATGTTGGTTGTCAGTTGCAGATACACATCCTCTACCCACTTAATCTTCAAGGTTCAAATCTCTACGAAGGGACGTTTGAAACCAGTGCTGTACTGTCGAATTACAGGTGGATCCTTTACCCCATTCTCTGTTAATATTAGTAGCTGTTTGAGAGCCATTATGACCAAGCTTGACCTCATGCAAAAAAAGTAAACGCATCACGAATGACCTAATAAAAAACAAACCAAACAATAGGTTCTACATATTGTTTGTGTTGAAAAAACGTCTTCTTGTTGTATTCTGTTCCTGTTGTTCTACCCAGTGGGTTGCACATTGCAGCCGGACTTGTTAACAAAAAGAATGACGAACACTTCTATATAAAAAATATAACCTATTTTCTTTATTTCTCCAGCTTGCTATGAATGTGGAGTCTAAGAGAGAGAGAGAGAGAGAGAGAGAGAGAGAGAGAGAGAGAGAGTTTATGAGTGCATACGGGGTCTTGACGAGAGATCTCTTCACTTCGACCGTTAGTCGGGATTTTTCTGACTTCTAAACATTGCTGCTTTTATAAACACATCTACTCGAGGTTCATAACCCAGTCAGACACCGAAGTATTTTCCTTCCAGCTGGCGACATAGGTACTTTTTGCTTCTGCACGCCATTTCCGTAGGTCATCTCATTTCTCATTTCTATGTGTCACGACCACCAGGTTAATTGACCTGTCAGCTTCTGATTCATTTCCTATTTCCTCAAGCCTGTGAAATCTTTTTCCATTAAGCTTTTAGTCCCAAGGGCGTATGTCCTTTTTACAAAAAAAAAAAAAAAAAAAATCCATGTCGCATTCCAATCTACTGACAATGCAACGTTATGAGAGGTAAATCTCATAGAATGTGGATGTTTAGCTTTTATGAAATTACGTTTTTTTAGATGAAATATGAAAGACTTTTTGAAAATGTTGACATTGGTGACATTTTATCCTTCTTGAGAGAAATTAAATTATAGCAAAAATCATATTTGTAAACATGATCAGTACAGTTGCATATCGGGGTTGAAGCAGAGCACAAATGCAAAAACACTTTTTTAAAAATAAAGATATAAACTCCTTTATTCAAAACGTTGTGATGGTTGTGTGTATTAGAGAGAGAGAGAGAGAGAGAGAGAGAGAGAGAGAGGACTGCTATAATTGACACCACGTGGAGACAGACATATTTAGAGACCTACTTCTTGCTTCTTTGACGGGAGCTTTGATACAGACCCGGTTCTCAGCCAGAGAAACATTTGCCCCCACCCTCTGGCTGACCTGTCTACTCGCTGGCTGCTCTCAGAATGACTTACTGCCTGACTCTTTGGGGTCGAAAAACTTCCGATATTATATATTTTCTGGATGCCTACATATTTTTCCTTCTTGCTCACTTCATGCGATTCATTTCCACTATCAATTGTTTACCTTAAGACACAGCTGTAACATCCTCGTCTCGAAATCCACAATCACCGTCTGTCAAAGGTCAATATATAACAGTACCATACGAAGTAATTATTAGAAAACTATCCCTGAGAATTCTGACATCCCGTCAAAACGAAATATTAAAAAAAAACCCAGCATCTCCCAACTACACAAAAATATGAACATGAAGTACAGGGTGTTCCAAATAGATGCAACCGATTAATATGATAATGATGTATTACTGAGACAATGGTAATGTCGGTCATTTGGAACACGTCCTGTAAAAAATGCATCTTTTGAGCTGGAGACATCAAATCAATGTTTTTTTTTTAAATTGTTATTATATCAGCTTCCAGGACATGAGTTTCTTGTCTCAGTAATAAATCATTATCATATAAATGGATTGCATCTAATTTGAGACAGTTTCGAATGATTTTGTCTCCAAATAACTAGTGACGCAAAATATTTTTTTCTCTCTTGTTCTAGGCATTGTGATCGAGGATTAATAATTGTTATAGTATACTATTTTAAAATCTGAAACAAAAAAGAACACAACATTATTATTAGTAGAGTTATTGGCAGTCACATGGGTTCCATGTATATTGAGACACCCTATACAATGAACTTCTTGGCATAAGTTACTTCAGATGGGTTTACATTAATGAAAAAAAAATCTCAGAAATTATTTTTGGATTTCCAAGTTGATATACAAGTTTCCTTTGATGTGACAGAAAAAATAACTTTAGCATTTCAAATAAAACAAGTTTTGTGAATCCAGATCAAATTACTATAGGTTTTTATAATTTATACAGAGATTAGCTTGAAATCCTTTTTGCACAAACTTGAAATTTTTTTTCCAGCTAAATCTGTCGTAAAAGAAATAACACTTAAGTAAAGTATACATATCAATCGTTATCATTCGGCAAGCATAGCCAGTGACATCATGGGAAAGCAAAACAGTTGCTTTTCAAATATATGGTAGCCAATTAGCCAGATAAGTTAGCATTTACGAGTGAATTTAGCATAACGGTTATCATCGTGGGGAATAGAATCAACGACGTGAGTCAAATCCTGTAAGAGGCTGTTTGCATTTTATTTCGTGCTAATGTCCTTGGGAAAGACATGAATCCATCTGTTCTCATTTTTCTTCTATGGGTAAATAATAGGGCAGATTGGGTTCTTTTGTTTGGTTAGGCACCCAGTTTAGAAGATGGAAATCTTAATATTTATCCTATTTAAAAAAAAAAATGACCTTGTATCGCATCCTGTCTGTGACGGAGGGGGTCGGTGAATATATACGAGCGAATTTACTCGTCTGGTTTCCCGTACTTTTGGCTTTGTGTCACAGTTAAGTTTAATAACTATCTTATCAAACATAGTTTTATTAAGGAACAGCGCAACTGATAGAGATGAATTGCTTTTGTATTCCTCTGACTTATTCTCAGACGGATAACTATAAGGTTTGGGTTCTTTGTTTAATGGCATATCAATCTTCGTGGGTTATTTAATGTCAAAGCTAATCTTGTAGAAGAACAATAGTGTTACTATTTAACCCATAACTGGTATGGATAAATAGTTCATATTCCTCTCAAGGATATTAGTCTGAAAGTGAATGTATTAGCATGACTGAAGTTCGAATTTGCTTACTCTAATGTTACAGTCCAATACTTGAGCTATTACGCGAATGGGAAAGAAAGGATAGACTGAGTAAAGTGGAACTTAATCTCCTTTCTTTATACAAGTGTACTTTTGCTTTTATTACACAAATCAGCAAGCAAACTAGGTTATAAAATTAGTTCTTAGCACACCAGCCCTCTGTAAGAAGGTTCAACCCTTTCCCAAGAGTATTAACCTGAGAGTGAACGTAATTGCGTAACTGGAGTTCGAACTCGCTTACCACAATGTTGCAGTCTAGCACTTTAGCCACTACACCACGTGGGAAAAGTATTATGTAACAAGGTTATGTCGACTGATACCTTAATTGAAAAGTTTCGTTGAATGGATTAAATAAAACCAAGTCATTGTACAAAATAGCTGTTAGCCTTAATATAGGATTACCATATAGGCGGGGCGTAGAATATGCTGACTATCCACTTCAGAGGGGGTTTCGGGTAAGTGCATTTGATGATGAGGCAAGTGTAGTGTATCCTTCATTGCTATTGCTCCCAGGCCCACTCTGACCCGGAGTGGTAGTACCCGTAGGGTCCCAACTATTGATCAAACAGGACTTTGAAAATGATTCGTATTCAGTAGGACCGTGTGGGAAAAACTCTTTAAAACGACTACACAAATGTAAATATGAAAGTACACTTAACGCGATTCCTTAACCTCTAGGCATAAAATAACACTTGACGGGTTGACATGCAGTTAAAATGAATGAATGAGTCAATCAATCAATCATTAACATGGGGGTATGTTTAAAAAAGTATCAAGACTGAAGCTATATTTGCCACGACAGAAATGAATAATGAAAGAAAGGTTAGCTTTCTTCAAAATTATTCCTTTAGTATTCAAAACATTTATTCCAGCGAGTTTTCCTTTGGTAGTAGCACCTCCGAAACTTTTGAGATGGTATGAATGTATTTATCCAACCCCTCTGCCACCGAGAGGATGCGACACAGAGTTAATTGTTTTAAACCGACTACAGCCGGTTTGAATTCATACTTTTTAAGAACAGTTTCCTTACCAAAGCGAAAGTATGATTTCACCTTGAATTTACCTATAGCTGCGAAGTATAGGAGAAAGAGACGTTTCATGCCTTTCTCAAAGGCATTGGCCCGAAGCGAATTGCAAACAGCCGAGTCCATTATGCCACACGTGCCTCCATTTTCATATTGTGTGAAACTTGTCATATTTTTAAATGCTGTTCACGTCCTCATTTGTTTCCAGTTTTGGAAGCAAAATAAAAAAAAGAGTCACTCGGAGCTATATCTTATAATTTGGGCGGTGGCAGTGTTTGCCAAAAACTGCTATTCAAAAAGTATGGAGACCGGTTTCATAATTATTCATATTGAGTTGGACAGCGTGCAAAAAATCTTTTAAGGAACAACTGCACAAAAAAAAAAAAATGTGAGTATGAATATACAATGAACGCAATTCCCTAACTTGTAGACATAAAATAACTCTAGACGAGTTGAGATGCTGTTAAAATCTATCATAATTATAATCACTGGCTTCATAGTTTTTTTTCCAAATTGGCAGTGATTCATTTAGATAGCAATCTGGACATCATTTCTTTATTATGCAAGTTGCTCAGCTGTTCATTTGGCCTCACTTTAGATTTAGTTTTGATGCTTTTTGACCATATCTCGTACTCAGGAATTAGAATTAGCTTCGGATATGAATGCACGAAGAAATCCTGGACACCCACCCACATTTGGAGCTTGTCCGATGAAAAGTCAAAAATTTCTAAAATGTAAACTGCTACCATCACCACCACACTCTGCCGTTATCGATAAAGGAATTGACTGGGAAACTATTCACCCTCGCTACGTTGAGTATTTAAAAAAAAATCAGATAACTGTCTGTACGAAGAGAAACAAGACGTAAACATAGCTGAGCATAGCGTAACGATTATCGTCGTAGGAAATGGAATCCAGGACCGAGTTCAAATCCTGTGGGTAAATTGTTGGGCAGACTTTTCTTTATCCTTTGTAAGGCAACCAATCTCAGAAGTAAAAACCCTAAATTCCAACCAGGAGTACTCTGCTTAAGAATTGACCTTGTGTCACATCCTATACGGAAGAAAAAAGTATTTAATGAAAGTAATTTACTTTCGATTCTTGATTCTTTAAGATTTCTGGACGGCGAATAAGAATGGAAGAATGAAAAGTAAACAACTAATTTGCTCATTGCGACAGCATAAAAAATGTGGATTTAGCGTTAATGTAGAGTTGTAAGAGTTTTTTCATTCTATTTGTTCTGGATGAAGTTAACGACAGATCAGGAGCGGTGTGGTAAGAAATACTGCGAATAACTAAATTCAAATTCCAAAACAAGGATCCTTATATTAAGATTTTAGAAAAAAAGAAATCCCTCATTGGTCTATGATACGTTAATTTGCCCATCGCCTTCCGGATAACAACTCATTAGAGAAGTTTCCCCTTGAATTAACATTTTTTTAACGTTTCACCTAACGGCCAAACCCTGTTTAACAGTGATATAACTCGTAAGATAACGTAATGTCTCGGTTAAGTCACGTTGAAAGTATCGGTTACTAATAGATCCCCCAAGTTAAGCAGAGATGAACCTACTCATTGCTAAGGCGAGCTTAGCATAATGGGTATCGACGCTGAAAATGGAATCAATGACACTAGTTCAAAGCCTGGAAAGTGCTGTGTGCGTTTCATTTCGTATTAATGCTCTTGGTAAAGTTATAATTTCTTCTAAAGCTACGGGTTAATAGTAGGACAAATTGAGCCCCTTTAGTCTTTGTAAGTCTGCCAGTCAAGAAAAAAAACAAACAAACTGAATTCAAACTAGTTGTACTCCGTTTAAAATTTAACCATGACTTCTGTCGCATTCTGCTCGTGGCGGAGGGCATGGGTAATTACACACTTAGCTCTTAAATGGGTGACCACTTAGTAACAGCTGGTACTGTAAGCAATCGAAGTCATGTGTTTCAGACTAAGCAACGTTTAAAAAAGTAACCATCTTCAATCTTTCATTAAGTTAAGCAATGAAAAACGTGTTCAGTACTTGGATGACAACTTAGTAACAGTAGGTACTGTAAGTAGACTGAGGTTTGTTTTCCAGACTTAGTAAAACTAAGAAAATAATTCATTTTTCTCAAATATCTTATGTAGTGTAATGTTAGCTAGCTGACTTACAAGTGAGTTTTATTCTTATTTGGTGCCTCGTGCCAAACGAGCTTAGTAAATGATATCTAAAGTTATATCAAATCCTGCGATTCAATATAACACTTATTTTTTCTTTTTAATCTATCTCATCGTTTCAAAAAACAAAAAAACAAAAACAAAACAAAACAAAAACAAAACAAAACAAACCCAAACTATTTTAATTAAGATTTTTTGACGCTTCCTCTTGTAACCGATATTTTTCAGTTTTTAATCGTATGACTCTGGTCAATTTATTTTCGCCAGGTTTACTTATATATATATATATATATATATAACTCACACTTAACAAGAGACGAGTAACAGCGATTTATCTTCGCAGAGTTGAATGGGAAATCAATTAGGAAAAAAGATGGCGGGACTAGAAGTAAATTTGTTTTCTCTGGAGTTTTTTTTTTTTTTCAATAAATCTCCATTGTCCTGGGTATGACATTAAACTGTATCTGATGGCGAGGCTCCAATCTTAGAGTTTGCGGGGGCGGGGATGTAGATTACCTTTTAATTACCATCGCTCTCAGGTCCACAGACCCAGAGTGGTCGTACTTGTTAGTGTCCCATCTATGTGTCAAATAGAATTGCTAAATCTTTTAGTAAAGTTTATTTGTAATATTGAATAGAATTATTTGTGTTAAATACCAATACTTAAGACCATTTAACTGTGTGCAAACAAAAGACCTCTGGCTCACAAATGTCACGTACAAACTATTTGCTTACAAATCATGTGTGCGTATGAACAGGATTTGGCATAAAGTAGGCCACCAGGGATGATATGCCATAAAACACAACCAAACCAAAACCCTCATAATTTTAGTATGTTTATTAAAAAAAAAAAAAATTAAATTTTAAACTCTTAATAATAATTATTACTACTACTACTACTACTACTACTACCACCACCACCATTGTCCCTTAATAGTTGTTACATCTTCATATAAATTTCATACGCTCAATACAATCGTTACAGGAGGTACTTTAATAATATTAGTAAGGATTATAATTCTAACAGTCATTATCATAGATCTTGTGAGAAGATGATGCAAAAAGCTGGCGCTTATAACTGGTATATTTAGAATCATTCCAAAGATAGTATAATTGAAATTGGCAGAGGTGAAATTCAAAGATTCGACATGTCTAGCTGAGAGGAAAGAGGATTTAAGGAGACTTATCACTTAATTTCCAGCGATAACCAAACATCTAGCATGAATATACCCCCCCTGAAATTTATATTATTAGTTTAAAAATTGTTTAAGTGCTGCCTTTAGTGACTATTAAGATGAATTAAATCCTTCTAATAACATCAACTGCAAATAAATAATTTGATTTCTTTGTTTAATGGCATGTGAACCTTCATTATTTGAAGTCTAAGCCATCTTTGTAGAAGAACAGCAGTGGTACTGTATAAATTCTAGCTCGGAGACATGGGATTAATTCCTTTCCCAATTGTATTAGTCCGAAAAATGAGCGTAATAGTACGACAAGAGTTCAAATTCGCTTACTACGATGTCGCAGTCGGAAACTTTAGTCACGAGAATTCCACTATATCTCTCCCGATGAATTATATTGAAGGCGAGCACAAATGCAGGTCTACATTAAGTTGTAGATTGGAAATAGACTTATTCTTTCAGTAAGAACATCTTAATGCTATTGTGCTAATAAAAATATTGCTATGGTCAAATGCCATGTGAAAATAACAAGCATATAAAATCAGGAGGAGGCGTTCGTGGTGTTATGGATACTGTCGTAAGAAATGGACACGGTGACGTGAGTTCAAGTCCTGGGCGAGACTTTGCATTTTACATAGCGCTAATACTCTTCGGAAATGTATAAATCTAATATTCTCCCTCCAGCTATGGGTAAATAGGACAGATTTTAACTGGTCTAGGAGAAGAAAAACGGAAATTAAACCTGTTAAACCCCGTTTAAAAATTTACCTTGTGTTACATCCTGTTCGTGGGAAGGGGTAGGTAAATATAGGTATATAAATCCCATTGTTATTTGTCTAAGAATTAAAATACAAGTGATATTCCCTACATTAGGTGAATTTTGTCATTGAATCCATGATGGCTATTTTCAAGAAACATCTTTAGAGATTCAGTGGTCCACTACAGTTGAGATACAGAAGTGTCTGCAAAAGAAATATGAAGGCACTAAATGTAACGGTCCTGGAGTTGACTATTCGGTAGAAACTTACCGTGAAGAAACAACTGAAGACAAGAGTGATAATCTCAAGACAGTTTTACAGACGTAACCTTTAACAGAAACCGTCATTCTTGTCTAAGTCTCAACCACTAGTAACATCGGTTCAGAGGGATATAATTTCAAGAAAAAAAAAAAAAAAAAAAAAAAAAAATATTTGGTCACATTAGGATTATAAATTTATTTCCATCCTGTTAAGAGTATCGATATGAAAAAAAAAAAAAAAAAAAAAAAAAAAAAAAAACTCAAATTTTAACAGGATTTCAGATTCAAGCAAAAAAAAAAAAAAAGCAAAGTTGGATGAGGGATATTCTTTAGTGAATATTCTGTTGTAAATATTTCTATTTTCCGAGGTAGTAAAGGTGTCCGTTATTCCGTTCTTTGGTAGAAATTTTTCAATCCAGTAAAGAGTTGGATCTGACGAAATCCTGTTAAATTGTTTTTAATTCATATCAATGCTCTTAATAGGATGGAGATAAATTTATAATCCTAATGTGACCGAATATTGTTTTTTCTTGAAATAATACCACATATTTTACCAAATCAGGCTTATAATAGTATCATCTCTGAATACATTCCTCTTAAAAGAATGAAGCTAAATTTTTTTAATTCACTTAGCTTTTTGCTTCGAGGTTTCACAAGCGTGTATGAATAGGGGTACCCAATGAGATTTGAACTCAGTCTAGCTTGCTCACCATCAGAGGCGCCTATGGAAAGTTATCCTTTTAATTACATTTTGTGAGGACGTAATTAACACCCATTCCACATGGATCGAACGGGACACGAAACTAGTAAGAGGTACAAAGGTCAGTTTACGGTAAAGATTTCCCAGGAAGTAAGCCACAAGCATGTGCAAAAATTAAACGAACATTAAAATTTTACAGCTTTAATAAATGGTGGGGGAAAAAAAAAAACAAAACAAAACACAAAAACAAAACAAAACAGACAATTGGAACCATTTTACGCTACCTGTAGGAAAAAAAAAAAAAAAAAGGACCGAGTGCAAGATAAAAAAAATGTCGAAGACCCATGAAATGTTAATGAACGTGTGACAAGAACTGGTTCAAACGTTTCATGATACTTGATGCCTCCTTGCTTAACACTCAGCATCAGGTACGGATAAAGGGTAAGTAAAGCAATTATTGGTCGTGTGGCTATTGAAAAAGGCAGCCGAAGGGTTGTCCTCGACCACTATCGGCCAATTAACTAAATAGAATAAGTAAGTGCCCTAAAACAGATACGAGCCGGATGTGATACAAGGTTAATAAATGTTTAAGCGGAGTAAAAAAAGTTTTAAATCGGAGTACACCTATCGAAGTTGCCATACAAAGATAAAGACACCCGTGTGCCATTTGAACTGGTCAAGTATTTGCTATGATAACCGTTATGCCACTCATTTCCCGAGCAAAAAAAAATTCTCATTTTCTTTGTCATGAGAAAGTTTTGTCAAGCGTGTCATTATTTTGTATGTATTGCAAGAAAAAAACAAAAAAAAAAACAAAAAAAAAACCAACATTATCTCAGAAGATAATACCCATAACAAATAGAAAAATCAGTACAAAAAGAACGAAAATATTTGTTTAGGGAGAGAATTAAAAAAAAACTAGACCGAGTTAATACGAAAGTGTGCTACAGGAGAAGTATTTACATTTTATGGCTCGGGAGCTTCTCATAAGTAACTGTGCATGCATATAATTCTAGATCCTCAAGAATTAAGTAGTATGGCAGAACATAACGGATATCACCAACTATAACCCTAGAGTTAAGCACTAATATTTCATTTACAGCAAATATACAGTTATTTATAGTTTTATGTTGTGGATTAGTTTAGGCATCTTATGTCGATTAAAAAAAAAAAAAAAAAAAAAAAAAAAAAAAATGAACCAGAAAGGATTTCAATCTGGTCGAAAGAGCATAAATACGAAATTTTTAGCTGGTGAAGAAAATGTATCAGTATACAATGAAGATATTTAGACGTTCAAGCAAAACGTCAAGTTCTAACGTAAACTTAACATTTAGTTAAAATTTAAGTCTGAGGAACAGTTTTGGAGCCAGCTATTTTACATCTCGAAAAAAAAAAAAAAAAAAAAAAAAAAAAAATTTAGGTTGCATAGCGATACCAATGAAGGTATTCTGACTGGGAGCGGGGGGGGGGAATAGAAATACAAATTTTGATCAAGAAAGTGCCAATTCGGATTTAAAAGTAAAAAAAGTTAAAGATCAAGTCAATTTGAGTGTGAAGAGAAAACTTTATTTGTAAAGAAAATTAAGGTGGTAAATTCAAACCGTATTAGTGTTACCTAACCAAAAGACGCCATAGGAGTTAAGACAAAACCTGCCCAAACGGGAGTACGAAACTGATGTAATATGACAAACTTCAAAAAGTAAAGTACTGTAGAACAGAATGCGAAAAAGGATCCAATAAAGATAAAATTAGCTACTGAAGAGCTACTAAGTCTGGCCTCTTGAATCAAGTCAAGGTATAGCAAGTTATATACACTTTTTTCTAAACTAGAGTTCAGAGTTAACGCCTCAATAAAACGGTATTAAGTTGGGGCGGGGTCCATGCGAAAAAAAAATATCAGAGTAATCTGTAGAGGATTACAAAAAACAAAACTGAGGTCACTCCAAAAAAATGAAAGGACTGTAAAAGTGTCCTGAAGTTGTATGCGTATAAAGTTCAAAAAAGTTTCAAACAAAGTGCACATCACGTGTTCATGAAATATTCCTCCCAACCTTTGATTTACAATGGAAGAGGTTCAGTGTCAGTGGGCGACTCGAACAGCCATAGCAAATTCGTTAATAACTGAATCCAGTTCAGACTGGTCGGAGAGATCAGAGTTAGAAACCAGGACTGTATCTGCGGGAGATTCATTTTCTACCCACCGGCTTGTTAGTACTCCAGAATGAATGCTACTAATAAAACTAGTAGTCCATTTTTCCGGAGGAAAAGGTTTCACAATTCGAATCAAGTCAGCTTCAGTCATCGTGATCGCTGTAGAGTTTAGGCAACTGGTTAACGAAGATACTTTGCCAACAAATTCTATCTGCCGACAAATGGCATAAGCCCTTAAATCTTCCATCAAAATGGGGTCGAGTAGCTCCTCTGAATTGGACACCGACTGGATGTTTCGTTTGCACATCTGGGCTAGGTGAGCATCTGCGCGTTGAATCTGGACGAGAGCAATACGTAAGCAGTCGCCGATGCATTCTGGGTTCAAGTTCCAAAGTTTGATTACGCCAAGTTGGGTGCCATTGGGAGACTTTATGTCGTAGATACCATGGCGAGCCACGGAACCTTCTATAAGGATCTGTTCCATTGCAGATCTCACATCGATTTTAGAGAAGCGAACAGAGTGAGGCAGACAGAGTCCAATCGACTTGTAGATCTCCCCGTCAGTCATGCAGAAGTTGCCGCAGCGAAGAAAGGCTTCTACAGCTGAGAGTTTGATGTTTGTAAAGATATTTCTGGAAGAGCTCTTCGTGGCAAACGTTCTGAAGACTGCAGAAATTGTTTCGACTGTACGTTTACTGCTAGCTTCGTGAGTAAAACCAAGAAACTTCTTTTGCTCTTGACTATTCAATGGATTGTTTGATATAGAAAACGTTTTCGGGGGGCGTTTGATGATCTTGTCACACATAAGGTAAGATTCATTAACTGCAGTTTCCATTGTTGCTAGAGACATTTTCCTTGAAGGTAGGGGGTGGTTTTTATAATAAACTCCAACCAGTATATAAATAGTATGAATTTTTGGGGCTATTTTACTTTTTTGTTTATCAAGATACCTTCAAAGAATATTTATACCGATTTCTTCGAGCTATTAGGGCCAATAGGATTTTAAAAAAAATGGTTTCTTCCATTCAATCCAAATCGGAAAGGAATTATTCATACATTTTTATTGGTTAATTATGCCTGCGATAAGAAGATACAAAGAAAGAACGTGTTCAAACTTTTAGATATTAGTTATGTCGTTTTATCAAAATTTTACACGGAAGAAGAAAAAATAATTATCATAGGCCATAAAGAGAATCAATTCCTCAAATAAGGGGAATATCATTTAGAGTTTTAGCCAAGTAAAATTAAATAACCATACAAAATAGAATTGAAAATATGATTCATGAGATAAAAATGCTTTTTTTGGGAGAGTCCATTGAGTACTTTTTTTTTTCTACATTATTTTAATGGTGTCGAAATTATGAATTGAAAACTGTCATTTTTGGAGAAAAAATGCCCACTTTCAGGAGCTTTATGTATGAATGTGATCAGTTTAAAATTTCATAAAGCTATTGAGTTATTTTGCAACTGCGATTTGAAAGTTTTTAGATTGTATGAAACGTTATGATGAAAGAAATAATGAAGTCTGATTGGGTGACAGACCCAATCAGACTTCATTATTTCTTCTAAAATGCGTACTTATGCTAAACTGAATTACTTGAAATAGAACTGTTTTGACATGTAAACTTCATACTTATGCTAAACTGAATTGTTTGGAATAGAACTGTTTTGACATTTAACTGTGTATAAACAAAAACTATACTTATTCTAAACTGAATTGTTTGAATTAGAACTATTTGACTAAACTGAATAACTTGAAGTAGAAATGTTCTTGACAATTAAACTGTGTACTTATGCTAAACTGAATTGTTTGAAATAGAAGTTTTTATTTGTATAAAAATGGATTTGGCATTAAATAACCTACAAAGGTTGATATGCCATAAAACCCCAAAAACAAACAATCAAGAAGGAGGAAGAGGACTTGCCAACACAAACAACTCAAGGATCAACAGACAACAACTAAAAAACAAAAATAGAAAGAAAAACAACTGTATGTATATTTCAAGTGATAAACAAGCAAAATCACACACGAGAAGACGTGGCTAAGAAAGGGAAGCCTTAAAAGAGAAACTGAATACCTTCAAATAGCAGCACAAAACAGCGCCGCAAAGACAAACTAGGTTAAAGCAAAAATAGATAAGACGCAACAAAATAGCTAGTATAGGTTATGCGTTGATAGAGACGAAACTATCTATCATGTAAAAGAATGAGGCAAAGTAGCGCAAACGAGTATAAGACTAGACAGGGGAAGGTGATCCACTGGGAATTGCGCAAGAAATTGAAATTTGACCGTACGAACAAGAGGTATAGGCACAATCTGGAGTTTTTCCTGAAGATTGAGACGCACAAACTTCTCCGGGATTTTGAGAAACAAACAGATAACCTAATCTCGGCCAGACGACCAGACCTAGAGATAATAAAAAACAAAACAAAAAACTGCCGAATAGTGGACTTTGCTGTCTTGGCAGACCACTCAGTAAAATTAAAAGAAATCGAAAAGAGAGATAAATATCTAGACCTAGCTAGAGAACAAAAGGCTATGGAACTTGAAGGTGACAGTGATACTAATTGTAATTAGTGCACTTGGAAATCTCCCCCAAGGATTGGCAAAGGGACCTGAAGACTTAGAAATAAGAGGACAAGTGGAGAAAATCTAAACTATAGTATTATTAAGATCGGTCAGAGTACTGAGAAGAGTCCAGGAGACTTAAGGAACTTGTTGTCATTCAAACTCCAATGAGAAACCATCAGCTAACGCTGGTGGGAAAAACTCTCAAAAGAGTAAAATAATGATAAATGTATATGGATGTCATCAAACTGTTTGCCAAAATTGAAAAAGAATTGGAAACCCTAATACTGGTCGTGAGAATATACAGTCAGGATATAGGGATGGAATTTGGCATAAAAATGTGTCATGTTAATAATGAGAAGCAGAAAATGACAAATGACGTAAGGAGACTAGCTGTCACTTAAACTCGAGTGAAAAACCATCAGCTAACACTGGTGTAAAAAACTCTCAAAGGAGAACTAATAATAATAATAATAATAATAATAATTCAGTGCTCTTGGTACAGTCACCGAAGGATTATTAAGGGGACTGAAGGATTTGGAAATAAGAGGACGAGAGGAGACCATCGAAACGACTAAACTATTGAGATCGGCCAGAATACTGAGAAGAGTCCTGGAGACTTCTACTCCTAATTTAGAATTTTTCTCCACCTCTTCCTCCTTTAAAAAATAAGTTGTTGGCGACCTTAGTCGAGAGCGACCCGAAGGTTCTCTTTTCAATAGCTACTACACCGAGGCGTAGGGGAGGGCGTTACTCCTTTCGCTGGATAGCTCCACTTTATCCTTGATCCTCATCTTATAATGCTGAGTATTAAGCAAGGCGGCATCAAGTACCATTTTTTTGCGTCTTTGGTATGACTCGACCTGAGATTGAAATCCAGTCTCCTGGACCATTGGCGAACACTCAACTCATTAGGCTAATGGCCCTTAGGAAATAATATGAATAAAAATGAGAGAAATATAACCCTTGCACATGCATGTTTGGACGGTAGAGATTTTCGAAACTATTTATATTGTAAAACCATAGAAAATCCTCTAAAAGATCGGAAATAATCTAAAACAAAGAAATTATCTAAAACAGTCTAAAAGTATCTAAAAATCGTCTAAAACTGTCTAAAACAATAGAAACCGTCTAAAATCATCTAAAACCTAAAATTGTTGAAAATTATCTAAAACTATTTAAAAATCGGTTAAAACCGTCTAAAATCTTGAAAAATCTAAAAACATTTTAAATCATCTAAAACCATGGAAAGATTTTTTAAATCGCAGTTCTAGGTATTCGCCTGAAATCAAGCATTAATTTCTGGTGCTAATAGAAAATATACAACTATCTCAACCACGTAGTAACTCCTAGTTATCGACTTATCTTTTTATTTTAAGGCTAAAGTCCAGCACTTTAATCATTACGCTACGAAGACTCCCCAGTTAATGACTAAGATAAGATTTGTCAGATACAAGTCGATAGTTTTGTTGCATCCATTAAGGATCAAAAAGTTTACACTTCCGAATTGATCACCACTGCGAAAGGATCTCTGGATTTTCGAAATGAATGTACGCTTATTTTCTTTCCTTTATCTTTATTTCTAAATGTCAATTTCGAAATGGTGCTCACAACTTTGAAACTTGGGTCCTTATTATTATCTTCCATTCCTACTCTTAGGGATTTTCTTCCTCCTCCTCTTGGAGTGACATTGGAATAACTCCCTTCGTTTGGACTAATCCTAATTATACTCTGACTTAATTATTAGTATTAACCTGGAATACTTGAAAGCTTATAACTGTGTGAATGTTGGTGGCAAATGCTAAACGGAGAATACTTAAAACCATATAACTATATGCAAATTATTTGTATTAAGACTAATTACTTGAAGCGATAATTGTTTACAATATATTACGTGTGCTTGAAGCCATGTATCAATGTACTAAGCTTTTTGCTTTGATGTGGCACAAGGCCATGTGAATGGGGAACCCTATAAGACTCGAACTCACTCGTGTAGGTTATGCTTGAAACCATGTAATTGCTCGAAATACTTGAAACCATATAATTGTATGCAAATTATTAGTATTAGATTGGAATACTTGTGTACAAATTATTAAAATTAGGAATATTTAAAACTTTATAACTGAATACAAATTATTAGTATTATACAAAAATAGTCGAACCTATAAAATTTTGCCAGCAAATTATCAATATTAAAAAAAGGGATGATTACTTGAAATCATATAATTGTATGCAAATTATTAGTATTAGATTGGAATACTTGTATACAAATTATTAAAATTAGGAATATTTAAAACTTTATTACTGAATACAAATTATTAGTATTATACAAAAATACTCGAACATATAAAATTGTATCAGCAAATAATCAATATTAAAAAAAGGGATCATTACTTGAAATCATATAATTATGTATAGAATTATTAGTATTAGAAATAAATACTTGATGTCATCTGTGAGCAAACTATTTGTATTAAGAATAGTTACTTAACCTATTGTTATTTACAAATGAGGATTATCATTAGTTATTTAAAACAATATAAATGCTTACCTCCAAAAGACAGAATTCAGCATTAAATAACCCTAAAAGGGTTTAAATGCCGTAAAACCAACCAACCCAATTAGTAACCAAATGTGAATAACTATTTCATTGAATCAAATAATTCGTTGTTTTTCTTTTAAGGTTAGGAAATTAAAATTCTGTTCGATTTGTTACGTCTTGCACTTTCAGTTAATTATTATTTATTGCTTAAGACCATTTCTTGATGGGGAAAATTTTTTACGTTACAACCTTTAATAAATTTGTATACCAAAATTGGTAGCTCTGCATCAAACTGTAACTATTTTAGTTTTTAAAACATGTAAAATAGATTTTGTTTAGAAAAATTTAAAAAGTTTAAAAGATTTCTGGAATTTATTTTCGCCGTGTCAGCGATCCAAGTTTTGAACTTTTACTCTCGGAATTGATGAGTATTCCAGCGAGTATATATATATATATATATATATATATATATATATATATATATATAATGAATAGGTCCTTTTAGAGATTTAATTTTTTCAAATCATTTATTTTACTCCTACATGCATTTCAAGTTTCCTGCACTATCTTCATGGAGTCTTTAATTAAAGACTGAAGATAGTGCAAGGACACTTGAAACACGTGTAGGAGTAAAATGAATAATTAAAAAAAAATCTCTTTGTGAACCAATTTATTTTAAAATATTTTTTTTTCTCTTTGGAACTACAAAAAAAGAAATATATATATATATATATATATATATATATATATATATATATATATATATATATATATATATATAGTAAAGGTAGTTTTAAAAAACCATTTCTAAAACAAACAAAACAAATATAAAAAAAACCCAGATTGGATAGCGCAAGCTTTTAGTCCATTCTATCGGCCCGGCTAAGAATACGTTGACGACATCCGTTACAGAGACCCCACCATATCAACGAAAAGAGATGTATTGGGTATGACTCCAAAATGCATCCTATGGTGAAGCTCCAGTACAGGATCTGCGGGGAGTGTGGAGTACAGCTTCATTATCTTTACTCCCAGGTCCACACTGATCTGGAGTGGCCATACCTGTTTGAGTGTCATCTTTGGATCAAGTAGATCTGTTAGAAAATTATCGGCATTCGATAGGATCAGATGCCAAAAAAAAAAAAAAAAACAAAACAAAAAAAAAAAAAACTCTTAAGAAACAATAATACAGAAAATGTAAATATGATCGTATAGTGAACACGATTTCCTAAACTCCAGGCATAGAATAACTCAAGGCGCATTAACATGTTAAAATTTATTTAATAAAAAACAAGCTTTTTGCGTTACTGCCTACTTTACGAATTTTTTATCGATTGTCAGAAGTTTTTGGAGAAAATTATTTTTCTTATTTGTGAGCACCGACTTCGACCATCACCTCCTCCACCCTTAAGGAGGAGGTGTTAATAGTCACAGTCGGTGTATTCAAAAACAGCTATTTAATCTATTTAAATCTACACGCTTTTATTCCTTTTTATTAAGGTGGTAGATTACCTTGCCATCATATTTAACCTCCGAAAAGTATACTCCATGCTACATAAACACAGCTTCTAATCATCTACCTTCTGTGTTTAAACAGGTACGAAAATCAATTTGTAAAAGGTTCTCCATAAACTCTAGTAATAGAGAAATTTTCATCAAGATAAAAACTAAATACTAAAAGACGCTAAAAAACAGCGGATCTACATTTATGTTGTTCGCTCAACCAGCAGAGGGGTGAGACTACTCTCCCAACGTGTGTCCTGAGTATGACACGAAATTGAATCAGATAGTCAGACTTCAGCTCTGCAACTTCGGAGAATGTGGAATACCCCTTCATTGCCATTACTCCCTAGTTCCACTTTGAGCCGGATGGGTTGTATCTGTTAGGGCCCAATATATGGGTCAAATAGAACTGTTCAATCTTTTGCTAAAGATTATCTTCATTTATTTAATCTATTTAAATCTTGAAGTCATACAGATGTGTGCTAATCATTTATATTACATAGGAATATTTGATAAATAGAATTATCAATGTTAAATAGAAATACTTGAAACCATTTAACGTGTGCAAACAAATGATTAAAATGAAGTAGAATTATTAGGGTTAGGTTGGAATACTTGAAACCATTTAATTGCGCACACAAATGAGATCTAAAAACTCGTTTTAAAATAAAGTTACCAACTATCTATTTGCTTACAAATCATATATATATATATATATATATATATATATATATATATATATATATATATATAAACAGGATATCAAATAATATGCCATAAAACACCAATCAACCAACCTTTAAAACTTCATTCATGAACGGGAGTGAATATAATGATAATATTAGTAGTAATAATAATGATAATAATGAGATTAACAACCACCCCCGGAAAAAAAACGAAATATCACCAGGTTTAACAACGTCATCAAAACGAAGGCGGCAAATATTTTTTGATTTAATAGACAAAGACTTCACCAATTTCATATATTGTACAATATATCATATCGAAAAACTATAAAATTAAATTACAGTTGTACTGATAACATTCTGTAGCAAATTAAAAAAGCACAGTAGGAAGATACTCAAACAAAACAAAACAAACAAAACAAAAAACAAACAAAACAAAACAAAAAACAACAAAAACAAAACAAAACAAAATAAAAAAATACAAGTTCTCACCCTCATGTAACTCTAAATGTACGCATTTACCTAATTCACGAGTAGGTTGTGATACAAGGTCAATTTTTAAACGGAGTGGAGTAAAGCTGGTTTGAATTCTGAGTTTTCATTCTCCAAGATTAGTTACCTTACCGAGGCTGAAGAACTCTGTTTGTCCTTGGGTGGATTCCTGTGGCATAATGGCTAAAATGCTAGACAGCGGCTTCTAAGTAAGCGAGTTTGAATTCCAGTTGCGCAATTACATTCACTTTTACACTAATACACTTGGCAAAGGTACTGATCCCCTAATCCTTTCAGCTATAGGTTAAATAGTATCATTGTTGTTTTTATACAAGGGTGGCTTTGGCATTAGATAACCCACGAAGGTTGATATGCCATTAAACAAAAGAAACTTTGGGCATTAGTGCGAAGTGAAACACAAACATGATTTGCACTCGGGTCACTGATTCCATTTCCAATGACGATAACCATTACATTATACACCGCTCCCAAACTGTAAATGTAGATAGGATGGGTTTGTTGGGTTTTATGGCATATCAACCTCTTATGAGTTATTTCATGCCAAATCCTGTTTATACATATATTTCAAATATATATGAATTGTAATCGCATAATTTGTAGTTTAACATTTTTAGACAAACAAGAGCTCACTTGTTTGCACACAATGATATAATGTTAATCGGATTGTTCCGTTGGTGGCAAAGGTTTAACGTCGAATGTTATATGTCAAATAACCGTGAAAACAACCGATGGGTCAAGCATGATATCTTTTGGGCTCATCGAATGACACTGGAAACATATTTAATAATCATAAAACAACTTTCGACAAAAGATGTTACGCTAACAGCGGAATGATGTCTAAGTACAAATGGGATTGTGAAGGCAAATTTTACAAAATCACTTATTGTATGAAAGTTAATAAAAAGGGCGTCAGCGTATAGGCTGATTGGATCGGAGATAATTTTTCTAGGAGAAATTAAATACAATTTCTTTCTCCGTAATTTGGTTCGATTTTTTTCTGAGGGGGAGGGGCTACTCATGTAGTGAGTCATGGACAGGAGTAGCCTGGTAGAACCCACCCCTCTCTAGGTCAGGGTCAGGGTCTTCCTTCTCCTAGATTGGTTGCCATACCAAGTCCAGTTTACCCTACTATTCACCCTTAGCTAGAGAAAGAATTGTAGGATTCATACTTTTTCCAGGAATATTAGCACTATGTGATATGCAAACAGCTTCGTTCAAGATTTAAGCTAGGGTAATTGAGTCCACTTCCCACGACAATAATTGTTACGCCACGAGTGCCTCGATAATAAATAAAATGAAAAAATTTAAGAAATAGTGTGTCACCTTGTGTTGGAGTCATCCTAATCTTGTCTATATCGTTCCAATGTTAGTATATGTACCGGCGAAGCGAATAGAAAGTCTTATTAAGAAGTCAGGGTTTATTAGCTAGTGTAGACATATAAATAAGCATTTGATGTCTCAGCTAGCCCCCGAAAAATAAAAGTGCATGGATTCATATCTATGTTCTGGTATACGCAAACTGTAACCACAAGCATCTCTCAATTAAGAGTGGAATAGGTTGGTGGTCGGAATTGGTGCTTTCAAAAAAGTAGAAAATAAATCTCTACCAGATAAGAAATTCACAAAACTTATTGTAAAGTTAAAACTTGAGGTACCCAATCGATTTCAATTTTGAGTTTTCTAAAAGAAACCAACCTTTTCATTTAAATCTGACAAGATATAATAAAACATGTGGCAAAAAACCATACCTTAAACGCTAAAACGCGCTCAAAAGGCAAAATCAGTCAATTCCTTTTTGGCATTAAATGATCTATAGACGTTGATATGCTGTTAAACAAAACTTGAACTGAAACTTAACCAATTTTTGAGTTTTTTTAAAGATACGATTTATAATTCCCCAGTACCCACCCAAGAAAAAAACATCAGCAAAAGAAAAAAAGAAAAGAATGCCATCCCCCTAACCTCCAAGAAACAAACAAAAACCAAAATGCCCCCGCCCACAAAAATCAAAAACAAACTAACAACGTTTCAACCACGATCTATCATGGATATAACTTTATTCTATTTCAGATACTAATGACCCTGTCAGCTGGGGATGCAGAATACACCGACTGCATCACTGCAGAGGGGTAAGACCCCACCAACGAGTATCCTGGATATGACACTAAACAATCTGATGATTAGGCTCCAGTAATACTGAAGCTTTGGGAATGTAGAGTACCGCTTTATTGCCATCACTCCTTGGTCCACTATGGCCCGGAGTGGTAGCACCTGATAGGTTCCTATCTATGGGTTAAATAGAACCAGGCAGTGTACTTATACTAAACTGAATTGTTAGAAATAGAACAGCTTATGTATACAAAAATTGAGTTGGTATTAAATAACCTAAACTGGTTGATATGCCATAAAACCAAACCAAACCAAACCAATTAGATAATAAACACTGTAAAATAGCAAAAAGTTGGATATCTTTTTTCTCTTTTTAATTATCTACATTTCACACACACACACACACACACACACACACACACACACACACACACACTAGTGTGTGTGTGTGTGTATTCAAAGAATGAATTTATTTATAATTGAATACTATCCCACCTTAAACATTCCGTTTATTTTTTTTATCAAACCATCATCAAGTCAATGTGATCTTTTATCTTTTGAATTATATTCAAATTTAAAAATGAGAAAATCTTTAGCATTTTATTACCGTCTGTTGGGTTCTGATTCAAATAAATATAATATAATATAATATAATATGTGTATGATGCATATATGGATGTATGTATGAGAATATATATATATATATATATATATATATATATGTATGTGATGCATATACGTGTACGTATGTGATATATATATATGAAATGTGTGTATGTATGTACATATATAATAAAGTTGAAATATGTATTTATTTAACCAACCCCTTTTCGACACAAAGTCTAGTTTTAAGCGGAGTACAACTTGTTTAAATCCATTTGTTTTCCCTCCTGACATGGATAAGTAGTAGGCTAGAGCAGAACCTTTAACGTTAGTTAGACAACCAGTCTAGGCGAATGAAAATTCTAAATTCAAGCCAGCTTTATTCCGCTAAAGAATTGATCTTGTGTCACATTTTGCTTGTGTCAGAGAGTTTGGGCAAAAACGTTCACAATGCAAAGTGCTTATAACCACAGATGAAGATTTTGGTTATTGACTTAAAGACCTCTCTGACATCTGTCGGTGCAGTAGCCGAAGTCCGACCCTGGTTGATCGAAAGTAACATGAAATTCACCTGGTACCTAAAGTAAACAGGACGCAGGTATTCTCGGTGGAAATGCCACATAAATTGCTTGGGTGGTATACTAGAAGAAAGTGTCCGCGTGCATTGTGTAGGTGACAGGTTGGAGGAAGTGTGACCTCGAGAATATGCTTGGGTGACATGCCGAAAAGAGGCGAGGCCACATTAATTGCGTGGGTGTCCGGGATGATTTTAACAATCACTGAATCAATGATAATTATAGAAAATCATCGGTAAATGGAAAGTTATTTAAAACCACGTTACAATTCAGTATAATCAGTACGAAAATTCATTACACATCAATATATATATGTATATATATATATATATATATATATATATAGACAAAAGTAACAATATGCATAAAAAATAATCCCCTGGAAGACGCTTAGGAAAAAAAACCCTTGGGCAACTTCTCTATCAATTGTACCCTAATACAAAGAAACTAACAAGAAAGCTAAAGAAAAACACATAAAATCATAAAAAGTTTCGTAACCAAACTTGTAATAATAATAATAATATAATAGCCAAGTCGGATGGGGCTGTAGAATATACCTACTGTATCTCTGCAGAGGGTTAAGGCTCCCACTCTTTCACCAAAGAGTGTCCAGTATATGACACTAAATCATCTGATGGTGAAGCTCCTGTTTTGTAGCATTGTGGAATATAGAGTACCACTTCATGGCCGTTACTCCCAGGTCCACTCAGACCTAGAGTGGTTAAGACACCCACAAAATCTTCACACACGCACATGTATATGTATAAACAGGATTTGATATTGAATAACCCACAAGGGTTGATATGCTATCAAAGGCAACCAGACGAAACTAAACCAAACCTTATGGGTTATTTTAATGCCGAAATTTGATTCATTTGTAAATCTTTGATTATAATCATAACTATATTTTCAATGTTTCATTGCAAGATCGTACTTTAAAAGAATTGGCCTACAATAATCATTGAATAATTATATATGGTTGGTTGTGTTTTACAGCATATCAACACTTGTAGGTCATTTAATGCTAAATCCTATATATAGATATATATTAAAGATATATGATGTGTGAATGAATATTTTTAGGTAACATTTTTAACCGAGTCAGATCTCATTTGTTTGGACACAAATGGTTTCAGGTATTGCTTTTTAACACTAGTAGTACTATTTAACATTATGCATTTGTTTGCACAGTTATATAGTTTCAAATGTAGAAAATGTTTAAATCTTTCTATTTGACACATGGTTGGGAGCCTAGCGGGTCTGAGTTTGTGTGGACCTGGGAGTAACGGCTATGAAGGGGCACTCTATATTCTACATAGCTCCAAAACTGGAGCTTCACCATCTGATGGTGCAGTGTTTTGCAGTGTATCGGTTTGATTTGGGTAATCAAACCCATACACTGCAAAACAACCCGTAGACTACTAAAATCTGCGGTCATCACCAAAACAAACCATATAAAACAACGTCCAGGTTTTTACCAAATCTCACTGCATTTTTTCACTCTATGCAACCATACTTTTGAAAATCCTTTTTGCTTTTCCTGATCACTTAACTCTTAGCCCTTCCTCACCTAATTACAACACAGACACTACAGTATAGACACTTTTCTACGACATCACATTATAGTCAATATCTTTTCGATGAAACAAGTCATGCCAAAAACCCCTTTCGCACAAACCCTTCCCTACTTCTTTTTTATCAACTCCCTAAAATCTATCTTCCCTTTCAAAACAAAAAAATCTTTAATGAAATCTGATACACTTGACTTTAAATCCCTCCCAACTTTTCCTGCTACAACTATACCCCCTCCACTCTCCTCACATGCTTTTAAATAGAAAAACTCAGAAAACAGTTTCAGTCTTGAAGAAGTTCGTGAAATGAAAAAAAAAGCCCGAACGAAATATTACACATCTAAATCTGAGTTAAGCGTTTGATTTATCCAACTTTCCACATATTTCTATCTTACTGTCAGATTCAATACAAATCTATCTTTTCAACATATATATATATATATATATATATATATATATATATATATATATATATAGTGTGTGTGTGTGTGTGTGTGTGTAGTGAATTTTCGCGCTTCTTATGCTGAATTGTAACATGGTTTTAAATAACTTTCCATTTACTGATGATTTTTTATAATTATTATTGATTCAGAAAATGTTAAAATATTAATCGACAATGATTTATGTGAGAATGTAATTCTTCAAATTTGTGCAATTTTTATGCAAGTATGTGATGGTATTTCTTTGAGTAGAACTTGACATAACTAATTACATGATTCTTTAGTTGAAGACAAATAGCAACATTAATGAATAGCTGGCCAATATAAAGTCTTAGAGTCAATAATGTTTAGGAAACCAGACTACTTCCTCCTTTTACCAATATTTCTAACTCTTTTTTTACTCTCTCACTTTTCTCCATAATTCACGCGTTCTCCCTGACTTTTCATCTTTCTGCTTCATCTATTCTTTTTTTCTTTCTTTCTTTCTTAGAAATTTAACTCAGTTTTTATATCTTTTTCTTTTCACCCAAACGGCATATCTCTTTCTTTGTTGCACCTCTAACTTTTACTGTGTATATTTAATTTCTCTTTCATTTCTCTCTTTATCTCTTATAACTGCGTTAAGAATAACCGTGATTATCTCACGCAAGAATCTCAAGGAAAGAATAAACTTCCGACAATTAGCAGCAATTGTATCCATGCCATATGCTATGATGTTTGTCAAGAAAGTAATGAGACTGGTGTGAAAAATATTTTTCAGGTTGGCAGCCATGATTGAAAATCAGTTATTCAATACTGACCTTGAATATGCATGAAATCATTTACCTCATGTTTGCCTCACAGAATTCGCGTTTAGTTGTATAAAGTTGGTGTCTATGGTTAAGTGTGTCACGAAAATGGAACACAAGATAAAATTCCGAGCCAAACCTCAGAAAAATGAAACTGAAACATCTAACAAGTTAACGCAGCCTCATGGAAACTGAGTTCTATTCAGATTTTTGGTGACTCAAGGTATTTTAGAATGACTGAGAAACTGTGACAGGCGAACTACGTTTAGGTCGATCGATTACTTAACAAATTGAGGAAAATGCGAATAAAATACGGACTCTCATTGTATATGATCGAAGTTTGAGAGAATGATTTGGGATGAATTTTCAATGTTGCCAACTTTTTAGACACTTTCTGCGGATGAATCTTAGATAAAAGCGTGCCGACAGCTCAGATTCCGTATCGGCCGTAAATCTTGGTTGGTCCTCTAGACGGCGTCTGGTGACCACACAAAGCTGGTAAATGTAAGTTTTTGCTGGTCAGCCAACACTGGTGTGTCTATGTGTGGGAGTCCATTGGAGAACGTTGCTTATGAACTCGTCCTTACTTCACTAGGAGTACCCAGCATGTCTTTTTTGTCTTACTTGGATTGTTTGTTAGACTTGAGGTAAATGGCAGTACAGCTTTCTTTTTGTAGGGCGCTGCTTCCAGGATTTGCTTAAAACAACAGTTGTCTGCCTATACAGTTCATTTGTTTATAATATTGAAGGCTTATGTAGATCCAACTGCACCTTTTGGATGAGCTGATAACGGAAGAATGTTACAACGATGCGTCATAGATTACAAAACTTCTCAGGCCTTACCAAAGTGAGAGATCTCAGTCTGCCCAACAATCTTACTCATATTTGGGTGGAGAAGAAATACATTCATATCTTTCTAAAAGGTATTAGTTCGAAATAAAACGCAGCTTTGTGCAGAGTACGCATTTTTCAAATTTTGGTTGCTTTCATTTTCTGTAGAGAAAATTGTTTAGAAGAAAAATAAAATCTTTCTTTTGTAGGGGGGACACCAGACGGGTATATAATTGCTATCAAACTCCAACAATCGATTCTCTCAGGATGATTCAAACTAGATTTTCTAACTAGATTTACGGTTATGTCATTCTTGCAGCATTGTTTCCTCGGTAAATTACCGAAGTTAAGCATCGATGAGACTGATCAGAACTTAATTGACCACTTAGAAACAGCTGGTACCTTAATTGATTTGAGGCCTTTCTATGTATTAACCAACCTTTCCACACGAGCTTGATGTGACACAAAGGGAATTTTTAAAGCGGAGTTTAATATGTTTAAATTCAGAATTTAGCGCTTAGTCTTCCCTACTATTTACCCATAGCTGGAGGGCGAATACTTGGATTCACACTTTTCTAATACTTTTGGGAAAAGGTATGAATCCACTGTGTGAAATCCAAACAGCCTCGTACAGGTTTTGAACTCGGATCTCCGCGTCCGTTTCCAACGACGATAACCACTACATCACAGGCACCTTTGTATCTGACTAAGCAAATATTAGTAAATTGAAAGAGTTACTCTTGTGAAATGGTTAGCGACTCTTGTGTAATGGCAAGTTAACAAAGTTAAATAGTTTCAAGTATTATTATGTATCACTAACAATTCAATGAAACATCTGTAATTTGTTTACACACAGTTAAATGATCAAACAGTTCTATTTCAAATAATTCAGTTTAGCATGTCATTTGTTTGCACTCAGTTTAAATGTCAAACAGTTCTATTTGACTCATAGATAGGACCCTATCAGGTGCTTTAATCCAATTTACCATTCCCATCCGCTCGGGTAGGATATGACACAAGGTCAATTTTTAAGCGGTGTTTAACAGGTTTGAATTCAGAGTTTTCCTTCTCCTAGACTAGTTGCCTCACCAATGCTGAAGAACTCAGTCTGCCCTACTATTTACCCATAGCTGGAGGGAGAATAATTGGATTCATACATTTCCCAAGGGTATTAGTGCTATGTGAAATGCAATCAGTCTCGTCCAGGATTTGAACTCGAGTCGTCGTGTCCATTTCCAACGACGATAACCATTACACCACGGGCTTTAATTCCGGACTAGAAAGGACTTGGGAGTGATGGCAATGATGGAGTACTCTGCATTCCCCAAAGTTCTAGCATTACTAAAGACTCACCATCAGATTGTTTAGTATCATATTCTAGAGCTCCAGCCAACTGGGCTTATTTCCAGAGAATTAGTCCAAAAGGACTTGATTTCATATTCTAAATGTTTTCATCATAATATTCAATAAGTATTCACAATCACTTTTTAAAATGAAAAGTTAATTTTTGTCAAAACCAAAGACACCAGGATTTTATAATTTTTAGTTAAGTATTATGCAATCAAAACGGATATTATGAGAAATTACCTAACCCTGTAGCATTGAAATTCTGTAACAAAAAAGTAACATATCGCCATCCAAAAATAAATATAACCTATATATATCTTTATGTAGTTTTATTTTTACGAAGATCATTAAATAAGTTTCCAGACTTTTTTCGTATGGGTACTTTTATTGATAATACATACATGAAACTTTAGTTTCCTTCGAGGTAATCTCCTCCGGCTGCAATGCACTTGTTGTACCATTCCAACAACTTCTGGAAGGCCCTATGGAAATCCTCTTGTGTGAGCGTATCAATGACCTTCGTCACAGCCTGTTTCATCTCCTCAATTGTCTGGTAACAGCAACCTCTGAGCTTAGGGAATAAGCAAAAATCACAGGGAGCAAGGTCTGGGCTATAGGGAGGCTGAGGAACTGTCTTGTTGCCCATCTTGGTCAAATAGTCTGTGACAAGGATGGAGTTGTGGACTGGTGGAAATGCCACTGACCCAATTTGAAGAGTGCTGGCCTCTTCCGACCGAATCTCTTCCTGAACTCCCTTAAAATCTCAACATAGTAACTCTAACCCTAACACTTTGGCCAATCAACTGTGGTGTATTGACTTCTTTACTCCTCCCACACCGCTCATCATCCCTCACAGACTCCTTGGCTTCCTTGAATCTGTTATGCCACTCAAAAACTGATGCTCGATTCATGCAAGATGCTCCAAAAGCAGTCTGAAGCATTCCATACGTTTCTGTGGCATTTTTCCAAATTTAAAACAGAATTTCAATGCATATCGTTCTTCTAAAGTGTCAGATTGCATTTTTGAAATTCACCAGCTGTGACAATCAGGCTTTAGTAGGGTGTATTCCAATTCCTACTATAGCTGTTGATTTGAACCTGAAATCATAAAAATTAGTCAGTCATCTCATAAGATGTATTGCAATAAGATACCGAATTTTCAAGCGTCTACGACAATTTTAAATGCCTGTACAAAAAAAGTCTGGAAACTTATTGAAGGCACCACATAGTTGTAGAAATTTTGCAATTATATTTTGAGTTACAGAATTTCAATGATGTAGGGTTTGGTAATGAATAATACCAGATGACATCTGCTTTGTATAATTTTCTTCGAGAAGTAATACAATCCAGTTATATCTGATTTGGAAGAAAATCAATTTTTTTTATAATGTTGTTGGTCGTATATTTATTTACGGGGGACATTGTAACAACTATTTTTATGTATAATGATTATCTAACCCCTCCGCCACGAACAAAGTTCAGCACAAAGTCATATTTTTGGCGGAGGGGTACCGTCCTCCCGCACAAATGCACGGTTAGAAGCAGTGTTAAAAGTGCTTGGTCTCCGTCGGTAAACTCCCTCTTTGGGATGAGAGTTCGGCATCTTGCGATGAATTTGATCCAACTCTTTCCAGGAGAAGGTGTAAGTGTCACCTGTGGGGTCGGCTCAACTAGTGTTATATGCAAGCTACCTGAAGCATTTGTGCCCAAATAAGCAAAGCTTAGTAAATAACAACTATTATAGAACTGAATGATACATTTTAATTTTTCACTAATCGCAATACGAAAGTACTGTCTTGTTTTGTTTATCTATTCATTTTTCTTAATAAGTAGTGCTATTTTAGGTTGAAAACGGAAACATTGGCCGAACAATAAAGGAAAGATAGATTTTCGTCAGTGTGTACAGCTGTGAATCGATCAATTGATCTAAAATGCTGATTCATCTACTTTGTTGTTTGGCTGTACTTGGCCACAGAAGCATTGGATTTCCTTGGATTATAGTTCCTGTGGAATTTACTGCAAGCTAGCTGAAGTACCCGTTCTGGTAGAGTAAGCAGGTAAAACTTGCATCACAACTTTTATAGTCTTTCCGTTAAAGGTTTATATAACGATTACTAACAGTAATTGTGAAAGTGAGTGGCACATTTCGTAGGAAACGTACTCGGTGAGCCAGGTTCAAATCATGGACGAGGTTGTAGGTTATTCATATGAGGTTGCATACCATTAAAAGGATCAGATAAGATGGCAATTATTATGTCAACAATCACAGCACGTATAAATTGAAAACCTTGGTGATTTTTAAAATTCCATTGATGGAAAATTTGTTTGTTGATGATGAAGCCATTTTTCAGGACGATAATGCATCTTGTGACAGAGCAAAGGAGATCTAAATCGAATTGAAAATTCATAGTGGAAATTAAAAAAGAAGAAGCTGGTCCACGAGAAGGCTCCACCCCAAAAAGATGTATTAACTGCCATTCAGGAAAGTTGGAACAACTTTCATAAAGAACATTGCTTTAAATTAGTGAAATCCATGCCTGAAAGAATTAAGGCTGTCATAAAAACTCGAGGCAATTAAGTATTAATTGGTGGGCTACTATAACCTGCTGAGTAGACCAAGTGTAGAGATGAATACAATATGGGAATCGATAATTAAAAAGGTTAGGTAAAAAAAATCTGAATATAATCCTAGTCAAGTAAGAACATTAAGTTTATAAGTCCCAAAAATTCACTCTAAACTGTCCAGCAGCACACATAGCGTAACTGTTATAGGTGTTGGTTCCCTAAGGAGACAATCATCAAGTGGTTGCCGGTTCAATCCTCACTACAGGCGAGCAACAATACAGGAATACTTAACACTTGTACCCGGATATGGCAAACGGAATCAGAACAGGAGACTCCTGTGGATTCAATAAAGGACGTAGTTCGAAGTCCCGTGTAAGTTCCCGAAATCGATAAACACATGAAGAAGGCCGGAGAATATATCAGCCGAAACGTTGTGGAAATAACAATAATAAGGATGAAGACAACAGCCCAAAAACCCTTAACGATAAAAATCATCAAGCTTCGTCTCAAAAATTCAGACAACTAATTTTTTTTGTTAATAAATTCCATGATTTTTCCTCCGTGTTGGGTTATTCCGTAATATTTTCCGTTACAAAATTATGTCATTAATTTAAATAATCTAATCTAATTCGTTAAAAAATATTTTGTGAAGCCAGAATGTTCATCTATTTAATAAAAAATGTCTTGCGACTTATCTTTTATTAGTTTATTTATGGCTAAATAAAAAAAATCCAAGTGTGCTAATTTAATGTTTTTTTTTTAGATATAGTGGCAATGTTTAATTAAACAAGAACAATTTAGCAAGACAACTAGTATTTTTTTTTAAAGATTTGTAATATAAATTTTGTATGATTAGTTACATATCGTAGTTGCATGGCTTCCAGCTCATTATTATTTATTGTTAGGAGCCGTCCTTGGTAAAAATCTCTTTCGTCGCGACGAAAAAGTTTTACGCTAAAACCGCTCTTTGATTGATTGATTGATTTTGACATCATGTCAGCCCCTAAAGGTATATTTATGCCTATACATTAAGGACTCCCGTTCATTGTACGTTATCATTTACATGTTTTATGAAAGCTGTTTCTTAAGAGCTTTTTCTGAGCACAGTCGTATCGAATGAGAATAATTTTAAGCAAATCTTTTTGACTCATTAATGGGATTCTAACAGCTACAACAACTCTGAGACAGAGTGAATCTTGGAGTAACGCCTAAGAGCCTCAGAACTAAAGACTCACCACTAGATGCAGTTAAATGTCATATTCAAGACAACTCATTTTTTTATGAGAGAGACTGGGGATTAACTCTCAGTGTATTCAAACCCCCAACCAACAGGGAAACATTTCCCAGAAAATATAGACACTAAATTTGGTAGTTCTATATCAAACTGGTTGGCTGTCGATAGAGGAAAGACAAACAAATCCTTTTGAATTATTAAAAAAAAAAGACATAAATACATGAGTCAATAGACTGAGAGCATGTGTCCATTAAGGCAGAAAGTTGATAAACATGTGTTCGAAAATTATCATATAAGAAGAAATAACAAAGATTATTTGTTTACAGATTATAGGAGTTGAATTTATTCAGAGACAGTATTGTCTCTTTTTAAAGCTTTTTTTAGAACTTGTTTGCTTTGGTTTGGTTGGGTTTTTGGCATATCAACCATTGTAGTTTATTTAATGCCAAATCCTGTTTATCCATATATATTCGATTTTGGTTTGTCAAAACATTGTATAGATAGCATTCTTAAACGAGCCTGAGCTCTTTTTTGACACAAAGTTGAATGGTTTGGTTTCTTTGTTTAATGGCATATCAACCTTTGTTGGTTATTTAATGCCAAATCTATTCTCCGAGAAGAACAGTAGTGGTACTATTTAGCCCATAGCTGGGAGGATAAGGGGGTTCATATTTTTCCCAAGAGTATTTGCCCGAAAGTGAACGTAATAGCGCGACTGGAGTACGAACTCGCGTACTACGATTACGCAGTCCATCGCTTTAACCATTACACCACGAGGACACCCCCCACAAAGTTGAATGGTTTCAAGTATTGGTGTGTAAGAGTCACAATTTAACATCAATCATTTCTTTGCACACAGTTTGTCCTATTTGACCCATAGATAAGACTCCGGGTCAGAGAAGGGGCACTCCACATTCTCCAAATCTCCAAGGCTGGATCCTCACCATTTGTTGGTTTAATGTCAAATCCAGGAGACTCGTTAGGGGAAGGTTCTTACTCCTCTGCAGAGATGCAGTCGGTGTATTCTTCAGCCGTAGCTAACTGGGCTGTTAGAACGAGCATCATTTTAATGTGCTAGTCACAAGATGATCGAAGTTAAGCAACGACGAGCTTGATCAGTATTTAGGTGAGTGTTTCTCTAGAAACAGCATGAACTGTAAGCAACCCTAGGCCAGTGTACTGGATCAAGCAGAACGCGATAAGTTACAAGTCAGGCTGAATTCACCGATTTCCACCAGATCTAGAAGTTAAGCTGTGGTGAGATCGCTCGAAGATTAAATGGGCGACTAATAAGAAATAGCAGGTAGTGTAAGTGACTGTCACGAACAAAATCTCTTTTTCAAACATCATCATCATCATCATCACCAAGCCGTACCTACAGCACGAATTCTTTTGACTCACTCTCGCCACCCGTCCATATCGGCGATCGCATTAGGTAGGTCTTCACAGAGCTGATAAATGTAAGTTTTTGCTGATATGCCAATACCAGTGTGTCCATGTTAAGGTGTCCATAGAAGAACGTCGTTTATGAATTCTCCCTTACTTCTCCAGCATTTATGTTCAAGATTATGTTCTCCGAATGACAATAGATCATAGGAAACGAAATGGTTTCATGCTAAAATAAAACGGACGATATCTTGTAGAAACTATTACAAACGCAAACTTCGCAGATGATCTAGCACTTTTTTCAAATGGACCTGTTCAAGCCGGACTTCTGCTGCATAGCTTGGAACATAAAACAAGAAGCATTCATTTCTACGTGAACAGATGAAACAAAGTTTATGTGTTTTAATCGCCTCCTTATTTAATAGCAAGCCTCCGAAATAAGTGGAGCAGTTCTTTTACAACGATAGCAATATCTCATTTTTCCCCTCAGGGAGAACATTTTTTATGTTAAAATATTTAAAAATTTCTTTTTTATTGTCGGTAAGATATCAAATGAGAATAAAATTGCTATTATCCCTCCAATGCTTCGACTCTCGATGGGCATCATGATTTCTGCTACACGATGTACTGAAGCATGTGTATCAGCCATTTCTGCATCAGGTTTGTTTAATAGCATACATACCTTTGTAGATTATCTACTGTCAAAGCTACCCTTGTGTAAGGACAGTAGTAATACCATTTTGCCCATTGTTGGGTATTTGTCCGAAAGTGAACGTAATAGCGCAATTGGAGTTCGAACTCGTTTACTATGATTCCATAATCTAGCGTTTTAACCATTACACCACGAGGACACCCCAGCGTCAGACTCACTATGATAAGATTGTTATTTTCACCAATCCTATAAAATTATGAAACTCCACATTCCATGACCAGCATCATTATATATATATATATATATATATATCCCTGAGTCGTTCATGGAACTTACGATTAGAATATTTTTATGTGATCGATTAAATCTGACGTATATTCAGAAATACTTACCGACTCATTTGGTTGTTATATTTCTCCAGTTATGAAATGATTCCTAAAATGTCTTTTTTGCATTTGTTATATTTTGAGGGTTATGATATTTACTTGTATATGTGGTAAAGATTATTTCAGATTTCTTCCAGTTGATAAGGAAAGTATATATATATATAAATACATGTGTGTGTGTGTGTGTATATATATATATATATATAGGAGGCGCTCGTAGCCTTACGTTCATCGTTGTAGGATGTAGACTCGGTTGCCCTAATTTACATCCATAACGAAGCTGTTTGTATTTCACATAGTGCTAATATTCATTGAGAAAGGTATGAATTCAATTATTCTTCTTTCAGCTTATGTATTGAGTTGTAGTCTGGGCTCTTTGTTGTGGTAACTTTATAGGAGAAGGAAAACTCTTAAATTCAAACAAGTTGTAGACCTGGAGAGGGATGGGATTCACCTGGCTTGTCCCACTGAAGATATTCTTCGTAATCAGCGCCCCCATTACCAAACAAGGTTACGGGACGAGTGAGAATGAGAAAGATATTTTAGATACATTTAACCAAACGTAGTTACAATTTTCCCAAAGTTACTTGACCGAACGTGAATTCTGAGCGGCAAGTCAGAACTGAATATTTCTGAAGTCAATATTTCTCAGCGGATTTTCAATCAGAGTTACTACCTGAAAAAAAAATCTGTCTCGTTATTTTTTGATCGACCTTCTATAAAAACAATCATGACATAGTGGAGAATGTGATATACTTGGAATTGGGTAAATTACGTTCGATCATATAAACAGGTAATATTTATAGAAAGCAGAGACTTCCATGGAAAATAAAAAGGATAAGATATTCTGTCACTTTGGGATACAGACGAACCACACCATCTAAACTGGACCTGATGGCAGCAAACAACGAAAAGAAGACATGCTAAATCAAGTATTCCAATCTAATACAAGTAATTTGCACACAACTGCATGGTTTTAAGTGTTCCAATCAAATACTAACGTAACCCGATGGGTCAGTCGAGGAAATTCATTGACTATAAAAATAAGGATTAACCTTGGCGGATTTTAGAAGAAAAAACTCAGTAAATTGTAAAAAGTGAAAATAGGAATAAATCGGAAATATATTGTTTTCACCAAAAAGAAAATGACAAAATTATTTATATTAAAAAGGATGAGTTGATTGTTATTCGTTGTTCTCATGAATGAGAAACTCATACAGGAGTCGTTTTGACGACAAGCCAAGCTAAGCAGAAAAGGGCTTGTCTATAAACGACCAGAGAACGAAAAATTCGGGAAACAGCAATTTCTAAAAAAAAATTCAAGGATGGAAAATCTTAATTCAGTTCTCTTACTGTTATGAATGAACGGTTACTGACGTCATGTCACATGAACATAAAATTGTAATGATGCCAAGTTTGGGGAAACGGCTTTTTTGGGTAAAGTAAGTGTAAAGCAAGTGTAAAGGGTGCGAAAAACAGTGGGAGGCAGAATTGATAGTTGAAACCAAATTAGGAGAAAATTGATATATTTTTAGCTTCTCCCACCATCACCCCTCCGATGGGAGATGTCCATAAAATACAAGGGATTTCTTCCCCTCGAGGAAGAGAGCCATAGAGAGAGAGAGCACGAAGTGAGTACTAGATTCGCGTCGCTCTGGGATCTGGTCTTGCACCAGACTGCCCAGAGTGGAGAGACAGAAAAAAGCCATGTTACATGTTGTTTGGACGTGATGTAGACTTACCGATATACAACACTATGAAAAAAGCGAAGTAAGACTGAGAAGATGCCCCTGTGCCAGACTCGTAAAGATAAAGAAGCAAAGAGAAATCAAGATAATATGGTATTTTAGAGACCAGTGCAGAACATGAAGTGAATAAAGAGAACACGACAAAAGAGGAAAAAAGTTCAGGAGAGAAAACTTGAGTTGACTATTTGAATTCCTCGTCGCTCTAACAATTCAACTTAGCGTAAGACATTTCTTCTTTGTTAACTGTTTAAATGTCAAACAGTTCTATTTGTCCCATAGATAGGACCCTATCAGGTGCTACTACTCCGGGCTAGAGTGGCATTGGGAGCAATGGCAGTGAAGGGATACTCGACATTCCCCAAAGCTCCGGGACTGGAGACTCATCATCAGTTTAAGGTCATAATCAGGACATACGTTGCGGAGGGGGGAGTCTTACCCCTCTGCAGAGATGCAGTGGGTGTATTCTAAAGCTCTAGATTTATTTGACCTATTGATGGAACTCTAACAGGCACTATGTCTCCGGTTCAGAGTGGATCTGGGAGCAATGGCAATGAAGGTGTACTCCACTCACTCTAGAGCTCCAGACCAAACAAAACAAAACAAAACCAAACAAAAAACTTAAGAAACAACTACACAAAAATGTAAATATGAACGTATACTGAACACGATTCCTTAACCTCTTGGCATAAAATAATCCTAGACGGGTTGACATATTAAAATCAATCAATCAATCATCTCAATAAACCGAGCTTGTAAAATACTTCCATAGTTTTATGTTGAACTAAAGCATATGTTAAAAATATAAAAATGAAAAATTACGAATTAACTGTATTTATGTTTTATAGGGAGAAGTCTCCGAGGCGTAACAGCTGGACTGCGGCCTCGAAGTAATTGAATTCGAATTCTTGTCGCGTTATTACTTTTGGACTAAATACTTTGGGGGAAATGTATGAATCCTCTTATCCTCCAAATTATGGGTTAAATAGTATCACTCCTGTTCTTCTACACGGATGCTTTTGCTATTAAATAACTCACAAAGGTTGATATGCCATTTAATAACCAAACCAAATATGATATTTTTCGGCATTTATGACTTTGTTCACTTCATGGTACCTCATTCCGGATTTTGCTTCTTCCTTTCTTTTCGTTTTTCGTTTCCAAATTCTGTTGATTTTGTTTTTCACAAAGCTCACCTTTTGTAGTCGTTGAATCATTCTGCACTTTTAAAACCTATTTCAACGTGAAACGTTCTAATTAACTCTGCTTTTCCCCCACTTCCCAATGAATCCATTTCGCCTTGATGTTTGCAACTCTATCAGTGGCCATAGCAACAGTATCCATCTTGTAGCAGACGTTGAGGTCACTGGCGAGTTCTCTCTCTCTCTCTCTCTCTGTCTGTCTGTCTGTATCTATCTATCTATCTATCTATCTACGCTACTACAACCTCTTCTTAAGGAAGGACTCGAATGAATAAAACAGATTGTGCCGAACGTTCATCTCTCGATACAATAACAATTCTACATCGCTAACTTGAATTCTCAACACAGCTGTCAGTCGGCTTGTGTTCTGGGGCCGCTTATGGTACGACTCATTAATCAATCACCTTTAATAATATCGGCTTTTCGGTCTGTCCATCAACTAACAATGGGAGAGACGATTCCTTATAGAAACAACTCGTCACCGAAGACTTATCACAAGCATTATCTTTGAAAGGAGCAAGTCTAGTTCGAAGAGTCTCTGCATCGTAACCAGGTCCGTAAATCTCCAGGGAGAATAGTGCCTGTCTAAGGGTTAGACGTTATTACATCTATTTCTTTGGCATTAAGGAATGAAATCTGCGATCAGACAAAGAAGGGAATGTGTCACTCTTCCATTTACTTCTTTTTAATGCCTTATAAAGATGAACATAGATCGGTATACATACATACATATATATATATATATATATATATTGGTTAAAAACAAGAAATTTAGAAATTGTATTCTACAATATATATATATATATATATATATATATATATATACGAGGTCTGTCTGAAAAGTAACAGGACTGGGTGTACTCTGTGAGTTATGGGCGAAAGAAGGATAACCAGATTGTGTTATAATCTAACATGATATCTTAGGAGTATATTACTGTAATCTAAGCTTTCGGCAACCATTCCATTTTCACATGTTTTTGTTTACTCCTATTTTTATGCTCGTTCAGCTATGAGCAATGGGAAACAAAGGATGAACCCTGAGCAACGAATAAACATGAATTTTTTTACACCGGTCGGAGAAAACTCCGTCTGACAAGTACTTGAAATTATTTCAGCAAGTATCTGGAGATACCACCATATCGCGCACATGTATTTTGAGTGGCATAAGAAGTTCAAAGAGAGACATAAGGAGTCAAAAGATGACTCTGGGAGCAATAGGCCTTCAACAAGCAGAACTGAGGTCAACGTCGAGCAGGTAAGGCAGGTTGCGTGTAGTGATGATTTGATGACAGTTCAAATGATTGCAAGTCAGCTGAACATGAAAAAGGACAGTGTTTGGAAGATTATCACCGAAGATTTGAGAATGCGGTATGTCTGCGCAGAATTGGTGCCAAGACTGGCGAACGATGATCAGAATGAGTGCCGAACGCTAATGTGCCAGGACATCACTGATCATCTTCAGACTGAAAAAGACTTGCTTCATAGATTCATCACTCGTGAGAAATGGACCTTTGAGTACGACACGGAAACCAATCGTCAGATCAGTCAATGGAAGTCTTCGAGATCACCGAGACCGAAGAGAACAAGGCATACAAAGGCACAAGTCAAAGTCATATTGATTACATTCTTCGATGTGCTATACAGTCAGGCAATCAATTAGCAAGTCTACAAGGAGATCTTGTGGAGTATACTTCGCTCAGTATGAGAGAAGAGACAAGAGTTATGGCAAAAGATAAAACATTGATGTTTCATTATCACAATGCTTACAATGCCCTGAATATCCAGCAGTTTTTAGCCGAGAGGAACATCGCCAAAATGGAACAACCTCCTTATTCATCTGAATTTGCTCTCTGGGATCTTTTCTTTCCCCAAGTTCAAGATCACCAAGGGGACCTGTTTTGAAGGCATAAAGGCTATGGAGAAGGATGTCAGAATCTTTTCAGCAGTGCATAGAAACATATAAGAAAAGGAAAGAAAAGTGTATTAGACTTGATAGGGACTATTTTGAAAAGGACCTCGTAGTTTGCTATTTGGAATCGATGTAAATTGTTTGTGACACCTGTCCTATTACAGCTAAAGGCCAGAGTAATGGCTATTATCAAAGTGTAGTTGGTGAAGTTAGTTAAATACGTAGTGGGCAGAGCTAGCAGACTTTGAAAATCATTATATATATACATATATATATATATATATATATATAGAGAGAGAGAGAGAGAGAGAGGTAGGGAAGAGAAAGCGTAAAAGACTAAAAGTCTTATCTCATAAACTTGTTTGGTCGTGAGAGGCGCTACTTATATTACATGTCATGTGCAGGAATAGCCAAATAGAGCCTATCCCTCTCAAGGTCTACAACTGGTTTGAATTAAGACTTTTCCTTCTCTTGTACTGGTTGCCATATCAAGGTTAAAGACCCAATTTTTCCTTCAATTTACCCGTAACCACGGGGAGAATAGTTGGGTTTATATCTTTCCTAAGGGTATTAGTGCTATGTGAAATGCAAATTCTTGGGTTTGAACTCTGGTTGTCGAGACCACTTCATACGACGATTACCCGATGCCACACAGTATTGCCCTTAAAATCGTTCACAGAATTTTTTAAAAATAAAAATTAATCTTTTTAAACCAAAATGTTAAGATATGATGATTTCTTAGGGAAAATTATATAATCAAAACAGATATTATTAGGCATTATTTATTATCAAATTTCATTTACAGCCAATAACCCACCCACATATATATATCTCAATAGTCATCCACAGACAGATCTGTTGACTCAAACGCCAAGCCAAGCTTCTAACCATTTAGCTACGAGGAGATATTAGCTACGAAGTACATTTTTAAACGGTTATGAATCAAAATTAATATTGTTTACATACATCCGTTCAAACGGCCGCCGAGATCTCGATTCAAATACGAAGAGACTTGCAAAGGCGCTAAGCAGAAGCAAAATTAGGAATATTCTAGTATAATAATAAACGACTCTATTAAAAAGTCTATTTAAATTAATTTTAATCTAAAAAAACTAAACAAAAACAAACAACAAAATAAGAAGATAGACACAAACAGTATTTTTACTTCATATGAAGTCAAAATACTGTTTGTGTCTATTTTCTTTTTTCCACTTTTTTTTCGATTATTGTATCAACACGCCTTCGAAATAATTTGCATGGCTTCAAAATAGATTCGTCCGATATTTTTCCATTCATCCTCAATAGCAGCCTTAAGCAAACCAATATTTGGATGGGATGCATATTTGGAAAGCATTTGCTTTGTTTTCTAAAACGCCCCGTATAGTGTAATCAAGGGGTTCTGTGCTTAAATCTTGTCCTCATAGTTTTCTCGTTGACTTTCAATTATTGACGTTATGGGGATCCGTCTTAATAACCATAACGAGAGCAATTAAAAAGCTTCTTTTTGTTTTTTGTTCAATTCTCCACTCTTCCTTCTTCTTAAAAAGCTTTTTTTCTGTAAAATCTTTTTCTTCGCTTTGTATATGGTAGACAAAGAAACTTTAGCTTGGTTTCGGTGTTAAGCAAATTATAGATTCCTTGTTTCTTTTCTAGGTCACTCATATTGGGCTGAATTTTGATTTAAAAAAAAGGGTTTGAATAAGAGCTAATCATGAAAATTTAGTTTTATCGCGCTTTCCCCCCCAAAACTGGACGAATCAGACTAAAAAACCTTTTTAAAATTATTCCATATTTGGCTTCTACATCCTGTATATATGCATATATGCATCAACCAGTTCACCCTGAAAGCACTGGTTTCCACATTTTGACCGAAGTTGTGATAGCAGTGAGACTACTCAGAACTTGGTTGACTATTTAATAAGAGCAAGTACTATACTTATCTCTGTCCGTGACGACTATGCTGCAATATTTGTCCCGGCAAACCGGTCATCATTCCATGACGAAAATCTACAGCACTGATGGAAAATGTAAATGAACAGATAATCATGAGTTTTTCGCATGACAAGTTTATTTATTCCGCTGCCTTCCACATGAGCAAAGTGTTAGCGATGTCGAGGCCAATAGTCATATTAACTTCAAGCATTCTAGGTACTTTCATCTTTCTATTAGAATCCGTCTCTGTCCAATAACTCTTCTTTCTCTTCCTCACTTCCTCTCTCTTTTTCCTTCACCCTTCTCCTTTCTTTCAATATCACCCCCTTTCTTTTCTTCCACTTATTTTCTTCTTTCCCCTTTCTTCCCCTCTTTTTCCTCCGTCCTCCTTTCTCATTTCTCACTCTTTTTGCTTTTTCTCTCTTTCTTATTCTTTTGCTCTCTTCTCTCCTCTTCCTCCCCCTATTTTTTCCATCTCTTCTCTTTTCTTCCTATATTTCCTTATCTTCCTCCCTCTATTATTCTTTCCCTCTCTGATTATTTCTTCCTCTTTCCTTTTTCGTACTCCTCTTCTTTCACTCTCTTTTCTCCACTTCCCCTCGCCCATTCTTTACCGCTCTTCTCTTTCTTTCCTATAATTTCCTTCTCTCATCTTCTCTTTCTCCTATTGTTTTCTTTTGTTCAGTTAGCTGTAGAATACATCGACTACACCTCTGCAGGAGAGTAAGACCTCCCCCCTCCAACGATTGTCCTGGATATCACACTAAACAATCAGATGGCGAGGTTCCAATTATGCTGGAGGTTTGGGAATGCGGAGCACCCCTTCATTGCTATCACTTCCAGGTCCACTCTGGCCCGGTGTGGTAGCACCTGATAGGGTCCTATCCATGGGTCAAATAGAACTAAACTGTGTACTTATGCTAAACTGATTTACTTGAAATAGAACTGTTTTGACATGTAAACTCTATACTTATGCTCAACTGAGTTGTTTGAATTAGAACTGTTTGACTAAACTGAATAGCTTGAAATAGAAATGTTTTTGACAATTAAACCGTGTACTTACATTTCCTGCATATGTTGAACTAAATAGTGTGAAATTGAACTGTTTTTACATTTTACTATGCTAAACTGTACTGTTTGAAATGGAACTGTTTATATGTATAAAATTGATTTGGTATTAAATAACCTAAAATGGTTGATATGCCATAAAACCAAACCAAACCAAACCTATTGTTTTCTTCACTTCTTTCCTCTTCCCACTTCTTATTCTTTCTTTCTCTTCGCGTCTCTTTCCTTTTCGCTCTCTTTCTCTTTCCTCCAATCATCTTTCTCTACTACTTGCCGCTTTTTATTTTCCATCAACTTTTTCTTTTGCCGCTTTCGTGGATGTACATAATTACGCCTAGTTGACACAAAAGCCGAGTTTTATATAAAAAAGGAAAACTACACTTCCGAGTAAGAATAGATAAGTAAAGAAATAGATAAATAAATTATGAATAACATTTTTATCAGAATGTAATTCTTAGGTAGTGCGAAGCAATCCACTCTGTTGAATATTCTGACATTTTGTGGAAATGATAGTTGAAGCTATACAATTAGAATGATATGTTTCGCTGTATTTTCTAAGATATATCTTAGGAAGACCAAAAACTCACTTAAGAAAACCAGCATGACAATATCACACTGTATCTAATGTGTTGGTACTGTCATATCCGTTCTACGTTATTAATTGGATTCAAAAGTCGCGATGTAATCCGGTTTTCGATGTAAATAGTGCGTAATGCCTTAAAAATACTTTAAAATGAAAAAAATAAAACCAAAACAAAAAAACAAAACAAAAAAAAAAAAAAAACAAAAAAAAACAAACCCCGTAAAATTAGCGTAAAAAACTCATAAAAGAATATAACTATCCTAAAACCTTAAAGAATACTAAAAACACATTTTAGTCATATTTTAAAAGAATAATTAGCAATTTCCTGATGTAAATTTGACTGCATATACATTTTAAAAGTCTTTTTATTCTATTTTGAATTCTTTTAAGCTTATTTTATTGATAATTTTTACGTATTTTATTCATTTTGAAGGAAAAAATGATTTATTCCACGTTCTTTTTATCATGACATAGACGACGTTGCTGTAACGTCGAACAAAATGGTGCTCGCAGAACTGAAATTTAGTTAAGAAATGTAGCATAAAGGCTGATTTGACATCAGCTGAAATGACGTAAAGCATGCTATTATAGTACAAGAAATGCAGGATATGATTTTATATCTGGGCGCCTTTTTGGGTGGGTGATGGGGAACCCATTTGACCCCTATTCGCCTGTATTCATTGGTATATAAGACTAATATTCAAATCTAAAAGGAATGTAAACCAATATTTGACGGCATCTAATGTGTTGGTATTATAACAAGAGCAACGTCTGCCAAAACTCGAAATGGATAACTGTCGGCTTTGAATGAATTGAAATGTGTAGTAGAGTTCTAATATATTAATAAACCGCCTACTTTATACACAGTATCGCTGCTTGACACTTAAGTGCCCTAAGTATAGTTGCGTAATAGTTGTGTGGTGCCCTAACACAAATGCAGATGTAATGTCTATCGAGTAACAGGGTTGACTGTAAGATATACTTGAAATATATATTTTCGCATTTTTTCGGAAAAATGTTAATAGTGTCTGCTGACACTTATATATATATACCTTCAAGAAAAACAAAATCCGGTCATATTGTTGCTCTGTGATGCCAGTTACATTGAGCTCTTTACCAGGAAGATATAAATGTTTGTATTTGAATAATTTAACTGTCCTGACGGAATTATTCCCGACTCCGGTTTAACTGGACTGAATAATACATAAATAATATATATATATATATATATATATATATATATATATATATATATATATATATATAACTTTGAACGAATATTACTATATACTCCCCGACTTTTGAAATTTTTTTATTCAAGATTTTTTCACATTTTCTGTGATTTTAGTTATATTCTTTCAAGACTAAATGGTACCGAATCATTGGTTCCAATGTTTTTACCATTAGGTGCCACATGACCTTGTGCCAAAATTGAACAAATGTATAAATCTCATGGGATAGATTTATTTAATAAATCTATTCTCTGCATTGTTTGGAATTGGTTTATAGCAAAAACAAAAAGAAAAAGAAAAAATTAATCTTGCATAAATATTTGGTTTAAGACTATTCAAAATGGTAGCAAATCAGAGCCCTTTAGGCTTGAACAGAGGTCTGTCATCAGATTTTTGATAACTGAGAAGTGCAAACCATATGAAATTTATAGAAGAATGTGTGATGTGTACGGAGTGGCATGTTTGAGTAAATAATGTTTACAAATAGGCTAAAAATGGGTTCAGCACGACAATCCTAAGTCGAAAAGGCTGCCGATAGAGTGGAAACTTACGGATCCACTAAAGAAAAAATTCCCATCGCTGTGGCCAGCAAAGAAGGTCATGCTTATAGTTTTCTGGGTTATCAAAGGACCCATCACTATTGATTTTCTTGAAAAAGGTGCAACCGAAAACAGTGCTTCCAATTGTTTACTCTTTAGGCAAAATTCACCTTATTGAATGACCCTTGTATTTATGTTGTGTCTCCATCTGAGTAAATAAAAGCGCAACTGGTCGAACTGAAGGATTTCAATTCAGCTGTACTCGACTTAAAAGTAGATCTTGTGTTGTACCCTGCCCATTGTAGAGGGGTTAGGTAAACGCACGCATGCGCATATATGTATATATTTACATAACCCCAGCGCACGAGCAGGATGCAACACAAGGTCAATTTTTTACGCGGAGTAAAGCTGTTTTGAATTCAGAGTTTACCTTCTACTAGACTGGTTGGCGTTTTAAGATTAAAAAATCAGTCTGTCCCACTATTTTACTCATAACTGGAGGGAGAAGAGATGGAGTCATTCCTTTCCCAGGGGTATCAGTGCAATGCAGTCAGCCTTTGTTCCATTTCCAACGACGATAACCATTACCACAGCACGTTTATATGGAAACCACGTATCTTAAAGGCGAACAAATACTGATCCTGAATAAGGATTTTTACTGCTTCCGAAATTAAAAAAAAACCCACTTATTTCTTTATTTTTTAATCTAATTAAACTAAATCAAATTAATTAATTCATTCATTACCAAAGTTGTTTATGACTTTAATACCAAGTGTTAATGACCGGAAAAATTATCTTTAAATTAGTTTCTGTCGACAGATTAGTGAAGATATAAAAATCCCTGAATCGTGATCCAAAAATCTCTACTACAAAGAAGCTAAAGGAAGAAGTTTCTGACAGGAATGTGGGCGTCAATGCGTCGTTTTTAATATATTTCCTATTTATATTAGAAAAAAGAAAAAAAAAAAAAAATAAAAGACAAAGAAAAAGAAAACGCCCGAAAAGATTAATTTGGAAAAATGATTCCCAACGTTCCTTTATCCATTCCTGCACGATCAGTTTCAAATTAATTATTTCATACAGAAGCTGATTATTGTGTAAATTGCACGGCTTGAATATTTTCAGGCTTTACCCAATCATCATCTTAATCCAAGTTTACTTTATTTATAGTTTACGACTTGTTTAATCAGGATATCGATTATACAAAGTCCGGCAGAATGATCCCTACGGATCTTAGCCCAGTCGGCTGGGGCTGTAGAATACACCGACTGCATCTCTACAGAGGGGTAAGATCCCCGCCAACGAGTATCTTGGATATGACATTACACAATTTGATGATAGAGGCTCCAGTAATGCTGGAGCTTTTGGGAATGCGGAGTACCCTTTCATTGCCATCGCTCCCAAGTCCACTTTGGCTCGGAGTGGTAGCATCTGAAGGGATTTTATCTATGGGTCAAATAGAACTGATTGATATTTAAACCGACCGCAAATGACTTATGCTAAATTGAATTGTTTGAAATAGAACTATTTGATCATTTAACCTTGTGGAAACAAATGACTCATGTTTAATTGAATTGTTAATGGTACATAGCAATACTTGGAATCATTTAATTTCGTTAACTTATGTTTACAAAACATGTATATTTAATATATATGTATAAACCGGATTTGGCATTAAATAACCTGCAATGGTTGATATGCCATAAAACCAAACCAAATCAAACTAAATCAAACCTACGGATTTAAAATTACCGCTGCGCTGGTGCTAGCAACAATAAGTTGGTAGGAGGTTTGTCTTTCAGCCGCGGTAACAGCAGCTGTAGCAACAGTCATGCTATTTCATATGTCATTATGGCATGGAATGAATATCGTGTTGTTTGTGATGGAAACTTAATAAAGCAAATGGTGACTTTACGCAGTCACATCCCGTGGTTGGTTCGTTCATCGGATCGATGATGTGATTACTTCCTCTGGGGATATCTTTAAACGTAAACCGCCAAAATTGGCGTACAGAATGATTTTATTCGTTTTGAAATCGTAGCAGTACCTCAGGTATTAGGCAAGCATTGCTGAGGTTCAGGGTGAGGCTTCCGGAGTGTATAGATCTTGAGATCAAGTATTTGGACAAATAAAAATAAAAATAGAGTTCTTTCTTTTAGGTCCTGTATATAATTGTGCTTGAAAATTGACTTGAGAAAAAAAACAACAAAACAAAGACATTATAATAAGATAAGAAAATGGCAAAGATTGTTCTTTCTAACTTCAAATTAAAAATTTGACTTGGATCTGTATTGCCATTTATATTTACTTTCCAAACCCGAGAGATCTCTCTGCGGGAACCGACACACACACACACACACACACACACACACACACACACACACACACACACACACACACACACTTATGTGTGTATATATATATGTGTAAATTTATGTGTATATATATATGTACGTAGCGCATTCAATAAGTTTCCAGACTTTTTTGTACAAGCATTTAGAATTATCGTAGACTCTTGAAAATTCAGTATCTTATTGCTATACATCTTATGATACGACTGACCGATTTTTATGATTTCAGGTTCAAATCAACAGCTACAGCAGCAATTGGAATACACCCTACTAAAGCCTGATTGTCCCAGCTGGTGAATTTCAAAAATGCAATCTGGACGTGACGACACTTTAGAAGAACAATCTGCAATAAAATTCTGTTTTAAACTTGGAAAAAATGCCACAGAAACCTATGGAATGCTTCAGACTGCTTTTTGACCATCTTGCATGAATTGAGCATCAGTTTTTGAGTGGCATAAGAGATTCAAGGAAGGCAGGGAGTCTGTGAGGGATGATGAGAGGTGTGGCAGGAGTAAGGAAGTCAGAACACCAGAGTTGATTGGCCAAACAGTTAGGGTTAGAGTTACTATGTTGAGGTTTTAAGGGAGTTCATGAAGAGATTCCTTGGGAAGAGGCCAGCACTCTTCAAATCGGGTCAGTAGCATTTCCACCAGGACAATGCAGCAGTCCACAACTCCATTCTTGTCATAGACTATTTGACTAAGATGGGCATCAAGACAGTTCCTCAGCCTCCCAATAGTCCAGACCTTGCTCCCTGTGACGTTTGCTTATTCCCTAAGCCCAGAGGCTGTCGTGACGAGGAGATGAAATAGGCTGTGACGAAGGTCATTGACACGCTCACACAAGTACTCTGCTTAAGAATTAACCTTGTGTCGCATCCACAGTGGAGTATATATATATTTACCAACCCCTCCACTCGGGCAAGATATGACAATGTCAATTTTTAAGCGGGGTTTAACAGGTTTGAATTCAGAGTTTTCCTTCTTCTAGACTAGTTGCCTAACCAAGGCTGAAGAACCTAGTCTGCCCTACTATTTACCCATAGCTGGAGGGAGAATAAGGGGGTTCATACCTTTCCCAAGGGTATTAGTGTTATGTGAAATGCAATCAGTCTCGTCCAGGAATTGAACTCGTATCGCCGTGTCCATATCCTGTGACGATAACCATTACACCACCGGCACCTCCCTAAGGAACTAATGATAATCACTTGTAAACAATTATATTAGCTTTAAGTAACTATTCTTAAATAAATTGCACATAGATATCTGGGTTCAATCCCAGGTCGTGTCATACCAAAGACTTTAAAAATGGTACTTTATACCTCCTTGCTTAACACTCTGCAGTATAAAGTACGTATCGAGGATAAAGTGGAGCAATCCAGGGTAAGGAGTAGCGCCATCCCTTACACATTGGTGTAGTAGCTATTGAAAAGAGAGCCTTCTGGTCGCCCTCGACTACGGTTGCCAACTTTTATTTAGTTTCAAGTATTTCAAGTAATTATGTTTCAATTGACTAATGATAATGATTGTTTGTATGTATTTATCCACCTCTCCACCCCTGGCAGGATGTGGCATAAGGTCAATTTTTAAGTAGAGTAAATTCAGAGTTTTCCTTCAACTAGACTGGTTGCCAAACGAAAGCTAAACGAACCAAGCTGCTCTACTATTTACCCATAGCTGGATGTTTGTGTTTTGTGGGGAGAACAGATGAACTCCAACCTTTCTTAAGGATATTAACGCTAAAGGAAAAGGTATACATAATAATCCTTTGTAATCAATTATAATTTCAAGTAACTTAACTATTTAATAATAATAATAATTTATTTGCATACAGTTTTATGGTTTCAATTTCATTGTAATGGTATATCAACCGAGTTATTTAATGCCAAAGCCATCCTTGTTGAAAAACAGGCAGTGATACTATTCAAACAATTCCTTGCAGGGATTAGGGGGTTTATACTTTTCCGAAGAGTATTTGTCCGAAAGTAAATTTATTATCTTGACTGGAGTTCGAACTCGCTTACTATGAGTAAAGTAGTAGGGCAGACATATTTTTTTAGCCTTGGTATGACGATTGGTCTTGGAGAAGAAAAACTTTGGTAAATACATACTTATTTAATTTATTAGTGTCTGGTACAAGCCCATATCATTTGCAATGATTACCTTCTTAACCATTGTACTGAGATAGATACTGAAAGGTCCCAAAGATAGAAGGGTATTATAGAGTTTAGACTGGGGCAACCAAAACAAAGCCTTAAATGTGTAATTACCAACGAGGATCAAACTCACCTACAATAGCTTGGGAGGAGATGCGCATAGCGTAACGGTTATCATCCTAAGAAATGGAATCGGCAACACGAATTCAAACCCTGAACGAGGCTGTTAGTGTTTCACTTCACTTTGAGAAAGGAATGGATCCATGTCTCTCGCGCCAGCCTATGCGTAAATAGTGAGGCAGATTGGTTTCTTTAGCTTGGCATAGCAACAGGTCAAGGAGAAAGAAAACTCTGAATTCAAACTAGCTTTACTTCGCTAAAAATTGACCTTGTGTCACATCCTAGTACAGGGGTTGGGTAAATACAACGGATTGCGAGATTATCTTGCTGACCAATCTATAGCAGGTAACTGCGAAGGACATAGTTGAACTTGTAGTTATAAACAAAGATTTTAAATGAAATTACGAATTCTTTTTGAATTTTTATTTTATTTATAGTTTTTCATATGATAGGCACACAAGATCCAGGAAAAGAGTTTCAAATGTTAGATTAAGATATAAATGATTTATTTATTACACTTGCATCAATGAATAATTTATCAATATCGTTTTACTCTGGGATATTCATTCCAGGGCTATAGTATATCTGAATAAATAATTTCCGGTCGTCACCACGCAATGACTTGACAGTCGGTCTCTATACAGCAGCTTCGCCATTTTGTCAGGAGAATTTGAATTCAATAACAATGAAAGAAGCAGTAGTAGCTTCCTCCCCTCTGTCCACCAGGATCAGAATGGTCACGAAGCGGTTAAATAATTGTGTTCGACCTAACAGACTACAAGGATGGACACGAATTGAAAGTAAATAAAACTCTCCTCTTTAAAATAATGTTCATTACTCGACAACCTGTGCCCTTTATTCCACGTCTTCATCAAATAGTTGGTTAATTAGAACTGGCGGAAAGAAAAAGAGCTGGGATTTGCTTTAATACTTGAGATTAATTAATTATCATTTGTTGGCTTGTGTTGTTGAATATTGGATATGCTAAGATGGGTTGGTTTGTTAATAACCACCAATAAATTAACATAATCCCCCAGAAAGTAATTCTGACCCATCTCTGTCATCATCTTTTTGTTTTATGTTCACATTTTCATCGATCGTTGAAGTTAAAAATACATTGATGGCCGATCAAGTCAAGGATTTTCTTTTGTTTTACTCCATAAGGTTTCATTAGTGAGGCTTGTGAGTTTTATAGAATTGAACCGTAGACCACATAGTCTATTATCGTGTGAACCAATGAGAAAACTTATAGAAAGTTTCTATTGTGCGCTAAGAAGAGATTGATTGCAGTTTATTTAAATAACGTTGAGGTGCAGTCAAATCAATTGTCATAGTTTTCAAACCTTTATTAGTACATCGTACTTTTCCTTTCCTGTCTGTCTGTCTGTCTCTCTTTCATATATATATATATATATATATATATATATATATATATATATATATATATATATATATATATATAAAGTAATAAAGCCTAAAGAGTCAGACTAATCTACGTAGGTTTCACTTACTGGATCTTCGGGAAGAATCTAACATTCTGCCAATGTTTGTTCTTTTGCCTAAGCATTGCAGCACAATTTAATTATTTTTAAATAGTAAGAGTGCCTTTAGTTTTTTTCTTTTTTCATTGATTTTTCCCCAGATATATATTTGTATAATTTTTATTTGCAAATTGTATCATCTGTTTTTTTCAAACTGTCAGTCTTATATATATATATATATATATATATATATATATATATATATATATATATATATAAATGAGAAAGATTTAAAAACATTTTTCATTCCATTAAGCTTAATTTAAAACCTCCATTATATAAGTGGTGCATTCAATAAGTTTCGAGACATTTTGTACAGGCATTTAAAATTGTCGTACACTCTTGAAAATTCAGTATCTTTTTATGATTTCAGGTTCAAATCAACAGCTACAACAGCAATTGGAATACACCCTACTAAAACCTGAAAGTCTCAGCTGGTGAATTTCAAAAATGCAATCTGACACTTTAGAAGAACGATATGTAATAAAATTGTTTTGAACTTGGAAAAAATGCCACAGAAACGTATGGAATGCTTCAGACTGCTTTTGGACCATTTTGAGTGGCATAAGAGATTCAGGGAAGGTAGGGAGTCTGTGAGGGATGATGAGAGGCGTGGGAGGAGTAAGGAAGTCAATACACCAGATATATATTTATATATATATATTTATATTGTACAGAAAATTCTTTCATTCTTCAAATTTCATCTCTCTCTCTCTCTCTCTCTCTCTCACACACACACACACACACACACACACACACACACACACACACACACACACACACACACATATATATATATATATATATATATATATGAATTGAGGTCTCGGTCGCCATTGAACGGATGTATGTAAACAATAGTAATTGTGATTCATAACCGTTTAAAATTTGCCTCGCAGCTAATGACTTCTCGTGGCTGAATAGTTAGAAGCTTGATTTGACGTTTGAGTCAACTGGGTTTCGATCCCAGCTATTGGAAGCTAATGTCTAGCCACACTGATGAGTTCTGATAGAACGAAACAGATCTGTCTGTAGATGACTATATATATATGTGTGTGTTTTGGTTGAAAAGTTCATAGGCATGCTATATATTCTCATGGACAGTGCCAAATGTGGTTTATTTTTCAACATACTTCCTCTTGCGGTTCACACACTTCTACTATCGGTGTTGTAGTGCTTGGATCCCTTGGGTAAAAAGTCATCAACAGCAGATATGACGTCATGATATGAATTTTTCAGCCTTTAAACTTTTCTTCCAACTATCGTATATTTGCATATATAACGTACAAGTTTTACACTTTGGTAAACGCCGACTGTGACTACTATCACCTCCTCCTTAAGGGTGGAGGTGGTGGTGGTCACAGTCGTTTCTTACAAATCAACGAAAAACAATATCTGTACAAGCATTTTACGATCGACTTTCATATTGTGAAACTGAAAGTTACGCTTAAGATCTAGGACTGGGATTTGAAACGAATTTAAAGATTACTTAAATCTCAGTCAATTTATATCTATCTATCTATTTATCTATCCCTGTTTGTTCATATTGATTTATATAGTAGTGTTCGTACCGTAGCGCAGTGGTTAATAACTGGATTTTTAATTTGTAATGAAGAATTCTCTTTTTACTTCACCAAACATGTAAAGTTTCCCTTTCGGCTGTGATTTTGAAGGCTAACCCAGAGGTAGCCACAATTTTCTCCATTTTGAATTCTAGTAATAAACCTATTTTTTATTGCCCGTGGCTATATATATATATATATATATATAGAGAGAGAGAGAGAGAGACTTTTGATGAATCGATGAAGATAAGAAAACCCAAAATATAAACGAAAATGTTAATTTCCTTAAATTCATTTTCGTTCCTGAATTTTTCTTAAGGCTTGTAAACGTGGATCTAAGATGTACAAAATCAAATCCTAAATTCTTTGGTACCTGGACTCAAGAATTCTATGCAACCGGAATAAACAGACTTGTTTACAGTTGTTATTTACCAAAGTTTTGCTTAGTCTGGTAAACAGGTCTTGGGATATTTACAGTATATGCTGGGAGTGCGCTTAGCATTACCGTTATCGTCATCGGAAATGGATTCGGCGACATGAGTTCAAATCCTGGAAGAGGCTATTTGCATTCCTTTCGATTTTTGCGAAAAGAGTAAATGCATCTCTACCATCCAACTATTGATAATATAGCAAAGAAGACTGGGTTCTTTAACCTTGGTAAAGGAATATGTTTATATCATCATTGTTTTTTTTTTGGAATTAAAACAACTTTAAGTTTTGATATGTTGAGATTATCACTGCATTCCACCATCTTTGATTGCCTCAAATGAATGTAGAAATCACTCCCCTCAAAATTTCGAATTCTTTCTGCTATTTTGTCATCCATTTTCTAGAATGGTACAATTTGTTTTTATAAAATTTTAACAAGGTTAACTTTTATTCTCAAGCCATTTTCCCCATATTTGTTTTTATATAAAATAAATTACTCAAAAAATAAAGTGCCATTCTTGAAAATGGCTGACGATCGTGCCGTTGGAAATCGTGGGTTTTTGGCTGATGTTTTCATTTATTCGAACAGGATTTACTTCTCAGAAAAGGAAATATCTGAATTCAAACCAGCTGTACTTCGCTTAAAAGCAAAGGATTTCGTATCGCATCCTACCCATGTCAGAGGGGCGGGTAAATACAAACACTGTACAAATAATGGCGTTTGGAAATCATATGATTTTATTTTTGTGACTATGGTTTCTATCTAATTGTAATACTGAGAAACCGGTTCGAATCAATTCATAAGTTAGTCATATTTGCTTGTCTATACTTCAGTAGATTATGTTATGAAATCGTATCGAAACTGAATCTTTAATTTTTTAGATTTTTGAAATAAAGAATTAAATAAAAACGTGAGCATTGCTTAGTAACTTATACAATCAAATGAGGATACCTAGACGTCAGGGCCAATTCTAGATAATTTTTGATCTACTGTTTCCCAAGTTTTTATCACCAGTTTTTAGGAAAACACAGAATTGTGCGAGTGCAGCACCCCACTTCTTATCACACCTAGCTCCGTACAATTTTTCTAATTTTCTAAGTCAATCATTTATCTGAGACTTGATAGGTTTGGTTTCTTTGTTTAATGGCATATCAACCTTTGTAGGTTATTTAATGCTAAAGCCATTCTCCTAAAAGAACGGTTGTGGTACTATTTAACCCATAGTTGGGAAGATAAGGGGTTCATACCTTTCCCAAGGGTATTTGCCCGAAAGTGAACGTAATAGCGCGACTGGAGTATGAACTCACTTACTACGATTCCGCAGACCATCGCTTTAACCATTACACCACGAGGACACCCCCTCTGATACTTGAGGACGCGGAGGACACTAAAGATATAGAACGGCGCAGTTTCACATCATATCAAAACATGTGTTGTCCGTTCAGTGGAAAACTAAAAGAGTACTCCACACTTCTTGCCTTGTGCCAAACTAAAATAAGCTAAGTACATGATTATTATATTGATGCAGTTAAAGATGGTGGAATGCTATGAGAGTCTAAAAATATCCACACTTTATTTACAAGCCATCAAGATTCGGTCAGCAAGAACTGTTTAATCATTTACTATTCTTGAAATCATTTAACCTTGAACACAAATGAGTTCTAACTCGTTTAAAAAATAAAGTTACTAACTAACTATTTACTTGAAAATCATATGCATAATATTTATATGTAAAATTAGGATTTGGCATTAAATAACTGTTATGTCCTCGAAAAAATGGAAAAAAAAAAAAAAAAAGAACAAACACATATTAAGAGAGAAGAATAAAGGTTACATATTACAGTAAACAAGTAATACTATGTCACCAGTGTAGCTTTGCTACTTACGGTATTTGTCACGAGACAAGGTCTTTTTAAAGGTGGGTCTAGGCGCTGGGCCGTAGCCTTGACACGCCTAGCATTCTCAAAAATACCTTGGGCCCTGTCAGCATTCCTCTAAAAAAGGGTGCCTCTGGCGCCAGGTGATAAACATAGCCCCTTCGAGGTGGGTTAGAGCCTGGCGGACAACCTCCTGAGGTTCGAGGAATAAGTCACTCTCGCCCGCGTGACGCGAACACTAATCCTCCCCGGCACCCGTGCCAGGCAGCCTCGACTGACTACCGTATCCAGAAACATGACATACCCGACTAGATCCGCGCCGCAAGCACCACGGCTGGCCGAAGCGTGCTCTATATACTGGATTGGCACAGTTCGACAAAACCATAACAGCTTTGCTACTTACGGTATTTGTCGCATGTCACACCAAACGGGCGAGTGTGGCACAAGGCCTTTTTAAAGTGGGTTTTAGCGCAGGACCATAACCTAGACATTCCAAGTATTCCCCGAAATGCCTCAGGAACCGTCGGTATTTCCCTAAAAAAGGGACGCCTCAGGTTCCAGGTGATATAACTGGCCCCTCCGAGGAGAGTTAGAGCCGGAGAGGACGGCCCATTGATGCACAAAGAATAAGTCAGTCTCGGCCACGTGACGCGAATGCCAGGCCTAACCGGCACCCGCGCCAAGCAGCCTCGGCTGACTGCCGTTTCCAGAGACGTGACACGCCCGACCAGATCCGTGCCGCTAATACCAGGTCCAGCTGGAGCGTGCTCCATCAACTGCTTTGCTACTTACTCGCCGAGAGGATTTCAGTCAAATGTTATATCTTTATTGGAAGAGTCCATTGTGTAGCGAAAATAGGAGTGATACCACAACAATAACCATGAAGGTTTGATATGCCGTTAAACCCAATAATCTAAGCTAACCTTTAAATTCTTTAAAAAATGTTCCTATCTTTAACTGCAAAATGAAGAAATCCGACATGGAAGAAAGTCAGATCAGTAAAAATGAATTCATTTTACGAAACATTATGAAGTCTCAGGTTTGTTGAACAACATGTGAACTATTTTCAAGAAAACTAACGTTGCATTCATTGTTCATTTCTTTGTCAATAAATATACTTTTTCAATCTCGATACTTTTTCAACACACCAAGTATTTTGAAGAAAATTAACGTTTCATTCACTGTTCATTTTATGTTCTGGGTATGACACAAAACTACACCTGAGTTTTAGAGTTGGGAAATGTAGAATACTCCTTCATTAGCCTTACTTTCAACTCGATTCTCTCCCGGAGCGGTAGTACCTGTCTATGGTATCTATGGATAAAATAATACTGTTCTATCATTTACTAAGGATTATTATTACTTATTTGAAACCATACAGCGGTATGCAAATTGTTCGTATTAGATTGGAATACTTGATGAATAGAATTATTAATGATAGATAGCAATACTTAAAACCATTTAACTGAGCACCAACAAAAAAGTAATATCAAATAGAATTATTAGGGATAGATAGTAGTACTTGAAATCCTTTAACTGAATGCAAACTATTCGGTCACAAATCATTATATATATATATATATATATATACATAAATTCGCATATACATATATATATAAATACATATATATATATATGCGAATTCATATATATATATATATATATATATATATATTTGAATAAACAGTATGGACATCCTTTGTCTACACATTTTTGTATTCATCCTTTCGAGTCGCTGCATCAATCTTATGGTAGCTACCGGGAATTGGTTAATAAACTTATAATTAATTGGTTCCCTTGTACTTTCTTCTTGATCTTGGGCCTTCATCAGGGCAATGTATATTGCAAAAGTGATGTGACCTTTGCCTGTACATAACTACTTTGTAAGTCTTGGGCTTTTATTATTTAGACTGGTGTATTGTTGTAACGTTTATTTTCAAATTTGGTTCTATAATTAGCAGCAGTCGCTAAAGACATTTAAGTACATTTGTACTGGATTCGAAATTGATTCTATTGAGGTTAGGTTGTTTCTTTTTGAGATGAATCTCGAATTTTTGCTTGTTATTTTGTTGTTCTAATATTGTTGTGTTTTCGGTAAGAATTTTCCGAAACTCAGTTTTTGCGCAGGAATGCTTTTTAGATGTTATGCTATTCAACTGGTATCAGTGAGATGCTTAATGCGTCGTCTCGATAGGGTAGTTGAGGTTAAACCAACGTATACATTGTTATTTTCAGTGATACAATCTCCTAAAGTACATTTTTTTGCAATATATATGTATAAATAAACAAGATTTGTCATAATCGACAAGAGTTGATGGGCCATAAAACACCAACCCAAGAATAGAATAGAACTTTCAACAAAAACTGCCAAATTGTAGACTTTTGAAAGAAAACAAGACTATACCGTAAATTATAAAGATATATACAAAATACAAAAATAAGAGTCCTGATTTGACATAAAATTACCTTAGAAAAGTTGATATACCGTAAAAGTCAACAATCAACAGTTGTTTATTTCTATTTTGATAAATACAGCTTCAGTCTCGATAGTAGGGTGAGTCAAAAGTTTTGCAATATTTTAGTATGTGCTAGTTTGTGGTGCGTATATCACGTGACCGAAGAAGTTCAAGCCGTGGATGATATCCGCTGTGGTTGGTATATCGATGTAGTAGGTGCGCTGACACGATGTGCATGGCTTCACTGAGTGTATAATTTAAAAGCCGCAAAGATGTAACATAGTCTAATTTGAGAACTTATGCATTACGTGTTCAAACAGGGCTACAGCTCCGCGGAAACAATCAAAAACCTTTGTTGTGAGAATGGTGAAGACACAGTTGATCACAATGCAGTTAATAGATAGTTCAAGAAATTTCGATTGGGTTGCAAGAAACGCAACGATCTGGCAAGGTCAGATAAACCTAAAACCGTGTATTCCGAGGTTGTGTTCCAAACCGTAGAGGTATATCTGGCGAGTAGCACTTGGAGAGTATCAGGCGTGCTCGGCAACTCACAGTCCTGCGCGGTATATAATTTTCATGATTTCCGACAAAGCATCCGGAACTGCGAATCGTGCCTCATGTTATCAAAATATTGCAAAACTTTTGACTCACCCGAATAATGATTGAAGCTTTTGTTTAGATACTTTAGAAATACATCTTTTATACCCGCTAGGTTTATAGTTTTAAAGTATTATCCTTGCTCAGAGAAATCAGTTGAAGGGAGGTAAGGTCTAACGGAACATTTGATCGATAGATCAATACACAGTTCAATCAATAAACAGTAAATTATTGATTAAAATGTCACTATTATTGGACATGAAGACAAAAGGTTCAACGCATATAAGCAAACTTAATTCAATGCTTCAAATACAATATATTTCAAATTCATGTAATTACACTTATATAAGTTTTTCGACTATAGTTCATAATTAAAGTTATTTTGTCTTTCAGAGTTAAAAAAATCCTGGTCTTGAATGAAATCATTAAGTTAAACATCGGTTTTAACGAAAGTTAATTTTAAATAATTGTTGAATCAACTTGAATTGTCTGTGTCAGAATTTAAATTATTCATCTTTAACTGTGGATGTTATGTGTATGTATCAGTCATTTAACGTCAAAGTTGATTTTAGGTTATAGAAAATAAGAGTTAAAAAAATGGAGAATGAAAACTGAGGAAAATTTTATGATTGATTAATTGATTTAAACGGAATGTTAACATGTCTGGAGTTATTTTATGCCCTGATGTTAGGGAATCGTGTTCGTTTTACGTTCATATTTACATCTTTTTGTGTAGTTGTTCCTTCAGATTTATCGATTGATTGTAACGACGCTTTTCCAGGGTTATTTTATGCCAGTAGGTTAGGGAATCGCACTCATTATACATTCATGTCAAAAGTTTTTGTGAAGTACTTTCAGGTTGATTTTACTTCTCATTTCTCAGATCTCCATAAATAGGCTAAAAATACGCTAACTTCAACCTCTGCAGAGGATAAGATCCGCACTCTCAGGGCTATCCTTTATATGACACTAGGGCACCTCTGGTGGTGTAATGGTTAGCAAGTTAGACTAGCAAACCTACACGAGTGAGTTCGAGTCTCATTGGGTGCCCCATTCATTTGGCCTTGTGCTAAATCGAAGTAAAGACCTTCGTAAATTACCCTTTATATGACACTAAACTGCATCTGGTTGTGGAGATCTAACCACACAAAAAATTTAAATATGTATATGAATGCACAGCCCAGTCTCTGTAGGGGGTAATCCCCCCCCCCCCCGAAACGAGTGTTCTGGAAATGACATCAAATTATCTGATAGTGATGCTCTAGTCATGGAGCTTTGAGGAATGTCGAGTACTTCATTGCTATTGCTGCTTGATCCATGTAGCACTTGATAGGGCCCCATTTATGGGTCAAATAGAACTTTGACATTTAAGCTGTGTGTAAACAAATGACAAGAGTAATTTGTTTAGACTCGCTTAAATGATCCAACAATCCTATTTCTAACAATTCAATTTAGCATGTCATTTGTTTGCGCACAGTTTAAACGTAAAAGAGTTCTATTTAACCCATTGTTAGGACCCTATCAGGTGCTACCACTCCGGGTAAAAGTGGTCCAGGGAGCAATGGCATTCAGTAGGTACTCCACATTCTTGAAATCTTAAAGGCTGGAGCCTCATCATCATTGGCGTGGGGTGGGGGTCTTACCCCTTTGCAGAGATGCAGTCGGTGTATTCTACAGCTCCAGCCAACTGGTCTATAATTGAATTGTTACTGATTCATAGCAATACTTGGAACAATTTAACTCTCTGCTAACGAATAAGTAATGTTGAATAGATTTATTAGTTTTGATTAGCAATACTCGAAACCCTTTAATTGTGTGCTTAAATGAATTGTTAGTGTTACATAGCTATCTATGTTAGGTAGCAATATTTGGAAGCATTTAAGGGGTGGGTGTCCCCATGGTGTTAATGGTTAAAGTGCTGGACTGCGGGATCGTAGTAAGCAAGTTCGTACTCCAGTCGCGCTATTACGTTCACTTTCGGGCAAATACCCTTGAGAAAGGCATGAAGCCCCTTATCTTCCCAGCTATGGGTTAAATAGTACCACTACTGTTCTTCTCGGAGAATGGCTTTGGCATTAAATAACCTACAAAGGTTGATATGCCATTAAACAAAGAAACCCAACCAAACCATTTAAGTGAGTGCTAACAAGTGATTAATACTAAATAGAACTATTCGTTTTAGAATACTTTGAACCATTTAACAAACGATAGTAATACTTGTGAGCAAACAAATTCGCTCTGACTCATCTAAGAATAAGATTACCAACAATTTATTCACTTACTACTCATATGTCTAACCATTTAACTGAGTGAAAACAAATGAGTTCAAACCCCTTTTAAATGTTATCTCTAAGCTATGCGTTTATAAATCATAAACGTATAAAAATGATTTGGCATTAAACAACCTACAATATTTGATATACCATAAAACCCAATACAACCCAACCCAACCCAACCAACAATGAATACGATTCCTTAATCTCTTGGCATAAAATAACCTTAGGCCGATTGACATGCTGTAAAAATTAGTCAGTCAGTCAATCAATCAAACGCTCTAAAAACCAATCCTGGTAGACAATTGTTTGTACAATTGCTTACGTTTATAAAAATGTTTGCAATAGATTTAAAAACCTGGAAAGAAGTGTTATTTCAATTTGACAACGGTGTGAGCAGCAGCCGCACTTTCCTATGTAGGTTATTAGCAACAGCAGTCATAAATCATAACGTTACTGTGATTGATGATTACTCCATATCGTCGGATGACAGTATAGTTAACAAATAAGTGTCAAAAAGCTACAAGTGACTTCCTCCAGCTCTTTGAAAGGCTCTTTCCTCTTTTCAGCAGATCTCACCTTGCTGGTGAATCATTAGTTTTTCTTTGAGTAATGATTCACTAACGAGATAATAATTTAATTCTTTCACACATTGATTGTTAAGAAAGAGAGGCAGTGAAGAAAAGGAGAGAATAAAAAACAAAAAGCAAAAACAAAAAGAAAAAAAAAACAACACATAATCAAAATAGATTAGCTTGAATGGATTTTTTGGGTATTCAATTACGTCGATATGTGATGAGCGAATTCACAGCCTTGGCCAAATATCACTACAGAGAGAGAGAGAGAGAGAGAGAGAGAGAGAGAGAGAGAGAGAGAAAAGTAAGAGATAATCAAAAGGAGAAGAAAAGAGTGAAAATAGAAAATAAAAAAGATGAAAAATAAAAAAGAGAAGTATCAAAGAAAGGCAAAGGGGATTAAAAGAAAAGGAAATTTTGAAATGAGAAAGAAAGAGCGAAACAGAGAGAGAGAGAGAGAGAGAGAGAGAGAGAGAGAGAGAGAGAGACAGAGACAGACAGAGAGAGAGAGAGACAGAGGGGGTCAAACTCTCTCTCATTCCTTTCTCTCTGACTGATAACATGGATTCTTTATATATATATATATATATATATATCCAGAGACAACCCACCAGTCTTAAAAAATATTCACTTCTACATTTGGGGAAAATACAACGCAAGGAGTTACTAAATGCAGGAATAAAAGATGTGAAGTACGTGATATTACTATAGAAGGGGAATCCTATATCTTAAAAAACCCGAAAACAAAATTTATAATAAACTGAAGCTCCAACATAATCGAATTTAACAAATGTAAAGAAGTATACATAGAATCGCCACAAGCTCTCAATAACAGGAAATCACTCTACAAAAGCAACATTAAAATACCAGAAAATAGAAAGTTAAATGTATCTAAACACCTACATGAATATAACCACGGTAAGTTCAGAACAATGCCTATATATCAAACCAACTACAACACATTACTTTAAATGAAAGAAAAAACTTCCAAGAAAAATTCAAGCGTACACTGAATGAAACATAAACAATACACGCAAACACACATACACAGAAAAATAGTAAAAAGCAAAAAGTAGATACCAGTTAAATTTTAAACCACATTATTTCAAAAGAAAAAAAGATTCATAGAAAAATTCAAGGCCACGCTGAATAAAATATAAACTATACACACATACAGACAGAAACAAGCAAAGAGAGAGAGAGAGAGAGAGAGAGAGAGAGAGAGAGAGAGAGAGAGAGAGAGAGAGAGAGAGAGAGAAAATGAAAAAAAAGTAACGGTTAGTTGAATTCTAAACTACATTAACAACAACAACAACAACAACAGCAAAAACAGTAAAGTCTATAGCATGTCAACTATACACATACTGTGACACAAAAACACACCGAACGACCCAGAGTAAAACAACAAAAAACTTATTAAAATATCAAATATCAAAAACTAATTAGGGAAGTAAATAAAAAGCGCCTACAAGAGAGAGAAGGAAACAAACTTTGAGAAAGAGAAAGAGAGGGAAAAAGAAGAGAAAGAAAGAATCAAAGAATCTATCACGAAATTAAAAGAAACAACCAGCCTATCGAAACAGTGACCTCTATATAAACTTAATACCACACCTGAAAAAACATTAAATGTTCTCTGAAGAGAGCAGGGGTTGTCCTCGTGGTGTAATGGTTAAAGCGATGGACTGCGGAATCGTAGTATGCGAGTTCGTACTCCAGTCGCGCTATTACGTTCACTTTTGGGAAAGGTATGAACCCCCTTATCCTCCCAGCTATGGGTCAAATAGCACCACTACTGTTCTCGGAGAATAGATTTGGCATTAAATAACCTACAAAGGTTGATATGCCATTAAACAAAGAAACCAAACCAAACCAAACCTGAAGAGAGCAATCAACATGTTGGAAACGTACGTAAGAACTAAATGAATAAATTTTGAAAAGATATATATAGAGTGGATCTATTCATTTTGAAATATATATATATATATATATATATATATATATATATATATATAAATTACACCAAGTTCAAATCCTTCATTGATAACCATTAAACTACAAGAAATCGATTTTCACTTGTAGTGTTATATTTATTTCTTTTGCTGAAGATTTGTTAACCAATATTATTATTAATTTTGATAGGAATTTTTTTGTATATTTTTAATTCTAGTCACCATTTTTATCAGCAGGAAATGATTATGACTGACATCTTGTACACATGTTTCGCATGTGAATTTCAGGGAAATTCTATTCTCGTTCTCATTCAGTGTAAAGATGTATCATATTGTCAATTAATTAAAATCTTGAATCAACACTTCGTTGCTGGAAAGTTGTGCCCCCAACAACAGATTATACGCAGTGGGTGTATTTTGATCTGGTAATCCCACGATGGGACAGAAAACCAAGTCTGGTGGTATTGTAAGATACCGCTGATGCATGCTGTGTTATTGGTAATGATGCGTTGGCGCCGACACCATGCCTCACCCAAACTGATATACCAAACTAATCTCTATCTCCGTTATCTCCTTGAGTTGCCTGTCTACCTGTTTTTTTTTTTTAATCTCTTCCTCTCTCTCTCTATATATATATATATATATATATACAGAGAGAGATAGAGATAGAGAGAGAGAAATTAAATATTAATCAATAATTCATTATGAAAATCCTCACCGACTTCGCACGAGAATTTATCGGAAATTCCATTCTCTTTCTCGTTCAGCGTAAACTCATGCCATTTGTCCGTTATTTAACCCTTTTTAATGGGAAAACTGTGAATCCAATAAAGAATTATACGAAGAGGCTGCATCTTACTATTTACCTACTGCTGGCCTAGAAGAGATTGATGAATGCATTTTCCTAGGGCATTAATGTGAAGCGAAATGTAAACAGTAACACGGGTCACCAATCCTCTTTCCTATGAAAATAACCGTTATGGTAAGCGCGCCTCAATAGTGTATGCATTTCTCCCTCTTTTTCACTAGATTTGAATCATCGACATGAAGTGCCTTTTTCTGCAATCTCATATTCGGTTGGATGCAATTGTTGGATATTTCTTCTGCGCACAGAATGTTCGTTACTGTTGTAGAATGGCGAGGGACTGAGGCGGAGGATCCTTTTTTTTGGGCGGGGTCTTTGTAGAGGATACAATGTACAATATAATTCATGCGCATTTTATCCAGTCAGAAAATTTCAATAGTTTTAAAACGTCCCTGAAAAATTTGAATCAATTTAATTTGCTCACTGAAATTAACCAGAAGTGGGAGATAATTTATTTCTTGATTCGAAAAGGCTAGAAACAGAATTACTGAGTGGGCTCATGGCGTAACGGTTTTCATCGTATAAAGTGGACCCGAGTTCAAATTTTACATAGCAGTAATACCCATTGGCAAAGTTATAAATACAACTACCCCCCCCGCCGAAACTGGTCTCTTTAACCTTGCTATGGTAACTAGTCTAGAAGGAAAACACTGCGAATTTAAACCAATTGTAAACCTGGAAAAGGAGGGACTGTCCAACGTACTCTACATGAGTAGTAATCCCCATGAACAAACCAGGTTACGGACTCATTGAAAGATTGCTTTGTTGATTTTGTTTTATATGTTTAGAATGTATTTTACATTTGTAATATGTTCGGGTGTATAAAAAATTGTCACTTGATTCAAGAGAGAACTCAGAAACCGCTGATCAGCATTTTACGGTGATGAAAAAAGGTGTTCTATTTGACTCATTGATGGGATCGTAACAGATACTACCATTCCGGGTCTCAGTGGACCTGAGATTAATGGTAATGAAAAGGTAGTCCACGTTCCCTAAATTCCTACACTAGAGCCTCACCATAAGATGCAATTTAGTGTCATACACAGTGAATACACAACAACCTTATTGGGACACTGGAGATTTAGGTTTTGATTCATTTGTTTAACGTCATATCAACTCTTTAAAGGTTATTTGATGCCTAAATTTGTTTTAATTGAAAACATTTGATTATAAACATAACCATATTTTAAAGGTTCCTTTACATTTATTGCAATTATCTATAAGCATGTATTTGCACACAGTTATGACATCAAGTATTCCAATCTAAAACAAATAATTTGACATTAAGTATTCTTATCTAATACAAATAATTTGACATCAAGTATTCCTATCTGATATAAATAATTTTCACATACGTGGTGCCTTCAATAAGTTTCGAGACTTTTTTTGTACAGGCAATTAAAATTGTCGTAGACTCATGAAAATTCAGTATCTTATTGCTATACATCTTATGAGATGACTGACCAATTTTTATGATTTCAGCTTCAAATCAACAGCTACAGAAGCAATTGGAATACACCCTATTAAAGGCTGATTGTCACAGCTGGTGAATTTCAAAAATTCAATCTGGACGTGACGACACTTTAGAAGAACAATATGCAATAAAATTGTGTTTTAAACTTGGAAAAAATGCTGTCACAGAAACGTATGAAATGCTTCAGACTGCTTTTCGACCATCTTGCACGAATCGAGCATCAGTTTTTGAGTGGCATAAGAGATTCAAGGAAGGCAGGGAGTCTGTGAGGGATGATGAGAAGTGTGGCAGGAGTAAGGAAGTCAATACACCACAGTTGATTGGCCAAACGGTTAGGGTTAGGGATACTATGTTGAGGTTTTAAGGGAGTTCAGTAAGAGATTCCGTCGGAAGAGACCAACACTCTTCAAATCGGGTCTGCGGCATTTCCACCAGGACAATGCACCAGTACACAAATCCATCCTTGTCACAGACTATTTGACCAAGATGGGCATCAAGACAGTTCTTCAGCCTCCCTATAGTCAAGACCTTGCTCCCTGTGACTTTTGCTTATTCCCTAAGCTCAGAGGCTGTCGTTACGAGTCAATTGAGGAGATGAAAGAGTCTGTGACGAAGGTCATTGACACGCTCACACAAGAGGACTTCGATGGGACCTTTAAGAAGTTGTTGGAACGATACAACAAGTGCATTGGAGCCGGAGGAGATTACTTCGATGGGGACTAGAGTTTCATGTTTAAAAAGTTTAAAAGTGCCCATACGAAAAATGTCTGGAAACTAATTTATGATCCTCGTAGTTATATCGTTTCAAGTAACTCAAAATCCTTAGTAATTATAGCTCCAATTATTCATTTCTTAAAGCAAATAATTTTCGTACAGTTATATAGTTTTAAGTATTCCAATCAAATACAAATAGTTTTTAAACAGATCTATTTGACAGACAGTTGTAATCCTAACAGATACTACCACTCCGAGTTAGTGTTTGTCTTTTCAGTAGGGCTTAGAATACGGTGACTGTATTCTATAATCTGGGGAGTGGGAATTACTCCTTAATTACTATTACTCCCAGATCAACTCTAACTGGGAGTGATAGTACCTGTTAGGGTCTCGTCTATGGATTAAATAGATCTGTTGAAAAATTAGTGGTATTTGATAGGATAATGCATAAAAACATCTTTAAAAACCAACACAAAATATGTAAATATGAACATGCAATAAACGCAATTCCCTAACCTATAGGCATAAAATAACCCTAGATGGGTTGACATACCTTTAAACTATCCAAGTAATCAATCAATTCGTGTCAGAGTAGAGCAGTGCGTAATGGCAATGAAGAGGCGACACACTCCAAAGAACTCCAGAATTAGAACCTCACCATCAGATGCAGTTATGTCATATCCAGAACACCTGAATTTAGGGGTCTTATTCCTTTGTAGGGGATACCGTAGCCGCATTCTAAGTCCTGCTGATATATATATATATATATATATATATATATATATAAAACACTGTTTTCATGAGTTTTGGGATACTCACAACCCTTTTTGCATTGGATACACCAGTCTCTGATGATGTAATTAATGTACGTTTTATTCTGTCGGTAGAAGTGTCCATATTTTTAAAAATCCTCTGAAAAATTCTAATGAATATAATTTGTTTTCTAAAATTACCCCGAAGAGGGATAATTAATTCCCAGATTGGGAAAAGCTAGAAACTACAAATTACACTGAATCATTGGATTGTTTATTTATACGTCGGCGACATTCCCCTGCAAGAGGAATAATATCACCTCCACTATCAGTTCATATTTTTAAAACGTCCAAGACATTCTTTTTTTAATGAAATTCTTTTTAAGCGAATTCAATCGATTCAAAAATATTTGGGAGAATTGTGTAATTTATAATAAAAGCATAGTTACCCCTAATATTTTATAGATACGATTACGACATTTCCAAAACTTGGAAATATCTGACTTTAATACTTGAAAAGAGAAAAGCCATATTTCTTCCTTGTTAAATATTCTGAGAGCAATCAAATACACAGATCTACAAAAAAATAAATGTAAATAAAATACATACTTATTACGGTGTCTTTTAAAAGACGCCCAGTTCCTTTTGCTCGAAAAAAAATTTTCAACTGTCATTTCAGTGAGAGGCGAAATTCTTTAAAAATTTAAAGTCATTACACACGACACCTTTTTCCCCTCTCTTTTGCGCAAATTGATGATTTCTAATGACTATCGTAATGTTAAAAAGAAATTTCAACACATGGTTCAACTATTCTCCTTAAAACGGTAAATATGATTTTAAAACAGTTGTTGTTGAATAATAATTTATTTATTTATTTATTTTCTTTTTTAGAAAAAATGTCTTTAATCTTTCTGCAAAAAAGTGTTGCTTCCGAATAGAACTTAAACCGTCTATCGTCATTCTTGCCCGTGACAAACACTCATATATGGTCCGGTTCCCATTTACTGATGTTTAAATTGGTTAGGCCGGCCGTTTTATTGATGTTATCAACTATCGTTCACCGAGAGGAGAAACCTCTTTGCATTTTCTTCAGATTCACAGTATCAAAACTCCCTTCTACAAATTCTACTGGGCCTGTCATTTTCAAATCTTCAACTAACTCAGACTTCTTCCTATTTCTGGTCATGTGACTTCCCGCAGCCACTAAACGAACGCCTAGGCGTTTCTCATCGTTTCTCAGGTGTGCTTTTGTGGGAATTAACTTTAACTTTGTCATTTGTAAATTATGCCCCCTCAAATGTCGTGACACATCCGGCTATTAGGAGGGTGAGGTGCAGGGGGTAAATCAGTACGTCACAAAAAAGAAAAATAGAAAAAATATCAATAACAAACAAACCATAAACAAAATAAAAACAAAAAACAAACAAGAAACAAATAAATATCAGAACACCCTTTTTAAAATATTAGAAATGGTTTTGAAATTTTATATATAGATGTAAGGACAAACTGACAAAAATATCGCAAGAGACCAATATATCTGTGAATTGTTGTACACATCTTCTGTGTGGCAAGGTTGGGGCACCTCATGTGGTACAGTGGTTTGCAAGCTAGTCTAGCGCACCTCTACTAGGAGCTCTATTCTCACTGAGAGTCCAGTACCCCAGGATTAGTGCCTAACTAAGAAAAGTTTGATGAATGACTACTATGCAGCGAGATTGATCCTTGACGAGTATCACACTACTCTAGCCTTGTGCCAGACTAATCAAAGCTTAAATGACTACTATGTAGCGAGTCTGGTTTTGTGTCAAGCTAACTAAAGCTTAATAAATGGCAATCATGATGCGAATCTGATCCTAACCGAGTGCTTCTGTAGACTGGCCTAGTGCCTAAGGAGATTCGCCTTAAAGTAATGGTTAGTGAGCTAGTCTGGTAAAGCAGGTGTTCTTGTGCCAGACTAAGCAAACCTTAGTAAATACCAATAATTGAAACCAATTTCTTCCGAATGTCCGATTAAAAATCAACAGTACTCTGTTTTCTGGCTTCAATCATTTAACACAGTTAACGTTCCAATGGGGTCCAAAAGCTTGATGTTGATCCAGGAGATCCTTATATCGATTCTCATCGTTCTCTTGAAGAAGAAAGTGGAAGATGCGAACAAGACAAAAACGATCGATGTAAATTTCCGCCAGTCGATTGGCTGTTATGTTTTTCTAATCAAAGCTGTGGACCGAGTCTTCTGAAGATATTTCATTAACTTCAGCCTCTCCAAATATAACACAATTTTCTGTCTTCAAATTCCGTTGTATATTCGATTCCTTGTCAAACAAAGATTGAGCTAAGAGTCTACAGATGAAATTATTTTGACAGTAAAAATGTCAAAGCGTTATAACAGCTGCGCAAAAAGAAGCATAAAGATGTCTGGAATCATTCGTACCAGCAAAGAAATGAGCATTTAATTCTCCATAACTCGAAATTTATTTATACGAAATGTTCTTTGAAAATTCCCCTTTGCGTGACTCGTTTAAATCTGTTGCGTTTTTGCTCTTGTCTCTCTGATGAGGCGCAAAATTGTCTGCAAAGTATATCCTATAAAAGCAAGTTTGGCAAGTGAAACCAATGTGTGTACCAACACAAACAGGAGGTGCTTGTAGTGTAATGATTATCGTCGTAAGAAATGGACATGGTGATCTGAGTTCAAATCCTGAATGAGGCTGTTTGACTTTCACTAAATGTTTCCAATTATTCTTCCTCCATCTATGGCTAAATAGTTGGGTAGACGGGTTTTTTAAACCTTAGTATAGCAACCGGGATAATAGAAGGAAAACTCTGAATTCAAATCTGTTAAGCTCTGCTTAAAAATTGACCTTGTGTCGCATCCAGCTCTTGCGGAGGTGTTGGTTAATTCATATACAAGCAGGATGTGACACAATATCAGATTGTTTGTAAGTGGAGTACAGCTGATTTGAATTCAGAAATTTAGTTTAAGATACCATTATTAAGGAGTTCAGTTTTCATCGAGTGCTTCATACTTCCGGCTTTGTGCCAAACCAAACAACACTTAATGAATAACAACTATGTAGCAAGTCTGATCCTTAACGAGTGGCTCAGTACTTTAGTCTTGTACCAATCTAAGATTTAAATTCAGAATTTCCCTTCTCTTAGACCGATTGGTACGACAACAAGGCTGAAGTGGCCATTCTTCCTTACTGTATTACACATACCTTAGGGTGAGAGAAGAAAGGATGGATAATTGCTTTTGCCAAGGGAATCAGCGTGAAATGAAATACAAACAACCTTTCGAGAGTTTGATCCTGAGTAGGTGCTCTTCATTGATATTCCGAAAATATGGTTTACCAAGCTAACATTTTCACCATGGAAAATAGTAAGGATAAGAAGGTTTATACTGAAATCTCAGTGGGAAATTGGAATCAGAGAATCTATAACCACTAACATTTATTCAATCCGTTACTTAGAAACCAAACAGCCCAATCAAGGTTGTTTGGGAGTCTGAAAGAAAGTGACTTAACTCCAAAAATTAAGTGGAGATGTATTAAAAAATTTTCTACTTCTGGAAGCTTCAACGGTAGATGAAACCTTTGCGTGGAGGAAAAATAAGTATAATTAAATTCAAAGTTACAAGCCAGCTATTCAGTAAACGGAATTAACTACTTTTCAAATGCTGACATAAAAATAGGTTTAAACTCATATGATAGGGGCTGTGAATAGAAAAATTGATTGCAATAGTAACAGGAGAATGAAGGTTATGATATTAGAATAGAATAAAGGTTAAGATTTCAGAATAGGAGAATGAAGGTTAGGATATCAGCATTAACGTGGATACTGGAGGTAATAAAGTAAAAATATAAGAGAATAAGAAGAATAGTATAAAAGTAGGATTTAATACTAATCAAATCGGCTGTAGTCGGAATTACATATTAAAATAGCTATACACCAATTAATGAAAGAATAAAGTTCAAACGTGATCTAGAAAGAATAAATAAACCCTAAAATTATCCTTTAAATAAAAGAAGTTTAGAATTAGCAATTACATTATCTCATTTCGTCCCTAATAAATATTTGAATAAAAAAAGAATAAATAGACAGATATTTTCTTAAAACAGTAAAAACTCCCGGCGAGCGCCCCAGGGCCTGTTCTGGACTTCGGTCCGGAGCGTGGCCCTGGAAAAGCAACAATGGCAGACTTGGGGCCTTTAATTAGGCACCTAATTTCGACTAGGCTACCTTCGGGTGGGCGAGCTGCATTTTTGTCTCCTTTGTCCCCCATGCACGGCACTAGACCAAGCGTCTAGTTTAAGCCGTTAACTGGCATACGTGCCCGGACCCACATTTGGGTTCGTGAAACTGCTTGCCTCATCAGGCTCACATTGCACTAAGTGAGCCGATGAGCAGCACAGACAAGCAGGGTTCGAGTCTCGGCTCGTTCCCGACCTCCCCCCTTTATCCCCACTTTAATTGGCCTTCGGGCTTTTGACCTTGTGTCAAGTCGTGTCTGGTGGGAGGCAGCGACAAATACTGGCACACCAAATAATCCGTAGATAACAAAAAAAGAAAATAAAAGAAGAAAAAAGACGCCCAGATGACTTCAAGACATTGGATTAGTGACAATATCTAACCCTGGTCTTTTTGATCTTCTCCTGCTTTAAAAGCTTTTTTCTTTAAACAAGTAATGTTTGTGTATTACCCAGTCTATTTTGTTACCGCTCTCTGAAGAAGCCTGCTGCCTTGTAGTTGCCCACTGAAATAAATCTATAATAGCAAAATGATGGTCTGTTGGGTTTTTCTTCCGATTATATTACAAATATAATTGCTCTGGATGAGATTTTTATATATTTATGTAGTAATAGTCATATATCGCTCATTTCTAGAGAATATCATGAATCCTCTCATAGATTCTCAATTTAAATAATTCCAAACTCATCGTATATATATATATATATATATATATATATTATGTGTACCTGTGGAATCGTTGTTTATTTCAGTTTAAATCTAGTGAATTAATAATACAAATTCCCTTAAAAAATGGAATGCGAAAAAAACAAACAAAACAAAACAAAACAAAACAAAAAACAGGGAAGGAAAACAATAAATAAAGCAAAATCAAAAAAGAAAATGACGATTCCGTTTTGCAAAGTAAGTACCTCACTTGTAAATATGTTCATACGTTAAAAAAGTTTAAGCATTTTGGGTTGGTGGCTGGATTAAGGCTGACATTGCCGATTTGGCTGATGGTCTTGAAAAAAACAAAAAAAAAAAAAAAAACTATGGCAGCCGAGAACAATTACAAAACTTATCAACAAAACAAGAGACATGACATAATTGTTTCTTTTTTCTTTTTATGAATGTTGTTCTAATTCATAAAAGAAAGAAAAACGGGTTTTATAATCTAATGATTGAAAGTAAATAATAAGATATCAACAACATCATCATCATCAAAGTGTGTTGACAACATGGCTTCCTTTTAATTCTCTCTCACCCCTCGTCTCTATCGATCATCGCACTTGACAAGTCCTCTAGATGGTATCCATTGTACGCACAGATTTGATGAATGCAAGTTTTTACTGGTCAGTCAATACTTGTCTGACCAGGTGTAAGGGTCCATTGAAGGACATCACTTTTGGGTTCATCTTTACTTTATCGGCTATGCCCTGCATGTCGGTATTTGTCGTACATCCCACCAACCGGACGAGTGTGGCACAAAGCCTTATTTTAAGTGGGTTAGTCCAGGCACGCCTGGTGATTACAAAAATGTCTAGAGGTCCCATCGGAATTCTCCTTAAAAGGGGCGCCTCAGGCACTAGGCAATAAACCTAGACCCTCCAAGGAGAGTTAGAGCCTGTGGGTACGCCCTCAGAGGTTCGAGGATGCCATTCTTGGTACGCTCGACATGAATGCCGGCTTTCCGGAATCCATGTCTGACGGCCTCGACCGACTGCCACACCTAACCTGATCCGCGTACCGACTAACACGGCTGACCGAAGTGTCCCAGTCCAATGACGCTCAGAGACTGCATATGCATGTTGGAGTCCATAGAAGGATATCACTTTTGAGTTCCTCTTTATTTCATCTGCAGTGCTCGGCATGTTTTTATTCAGTTTTCTTGGATGCTTTGAGAAATGGGAGGTAAGTTGGCGTACAACTGCTGTTTTGTAGGGTGCTGCTTCCAGGATTTTTTCGAAACAGCACGCAGCATCCTTGCGTAGATCTCATTTAGCTTTTTCTCCTAGCATTTCGTTAGAGTTCAAGTAGTGCAACCATGCCGTAGTACTGACACAGCTACAATTTGGAAGAAATCTAGTTTTCTTTTTATCAGAGAGATCAATATTTTCTTTTCTTCTAACTTGATTTCTGTCTTCTAATAAGCGACTTTTAACCCAAAACAATTAATAAGGTAACTTCATTAGTAAAAATTGCTGCCTGCATCAAGTTATTTTGCAGGTTACTCTAAAGCTTGTTTGAGGCAGAAATAAGCGGTTGTTTTGTCGATGATTGTGTTGTCAGATCCACACAAACAAAACAGACCGCTTATATATATATATATATATATATATATATATTAAACTGACTACCATTGAGTGAACAAGAGAGAGAGAGAGAGAGAGAGAGAGAGAGAGAGAGAGTCTGGATGGGAAGCAAGGACTAATAAGTAGACCTTTACAACTGTAAGGAATTAGATTCTCACCAGGAGCTTCATGCTTGTGATCTTGTGCCGGAGCTATATAAATTTAGTAAATAAAAGAACGTATCAACGTCGATTAAATCTTAGTAGGCTTGACTGGCCAACCATTACTAGTGAGTTAGATTTTTTACCTCATATTTCTGGCCTTGAGTCAAAGCAAAGCTAAACTCATAATTGCAATGTTGAATTTATGTTATGTTTGATTCTCATTGGGTGATCTATATTTGTGGCCTTGTACTTGTTTAACGACACCTAATAAAATAAAAGGTCGTATTGCTAATATTCTCTCCTCTCACAGAAGGAGAGAATATTTTTCGAAGGGTGGTGTGAAGAAGAGGATTTCTTTAGAAATAGAATCACATTGAAATCATGGATTAAATGGCTTCGGTATTTCACATAAACGAATTCTTTGCAATCTTTTAAGGATTAAATTGGCTTGAGGCGCTCCGAGTTTCGCAAGTGACATAAGGAATAGGCGAGAAAGAAATGGAAATAAGTGCCATAAAGATGAAAACTTGGGTGGCATGAGAAAGAAAGAGAAAAATGATTAAGTTGAAGGAGTAGGGAAAAAAGTGAAGAAAGAAGATAATCCTACACTGAGAAGAATAGTCAAGAAAGAAGACGAAGACGATGCGAGGAAGAAAGCGTGGGAAAAGAGAGAAAAGTGAAAAATGGTCATTCTAGTGGTTGAAATATACGGACGGAAAATAAAATTGGAAATTCGCTTTTCCATTTACTTAAGATTAAACGCACTGGGAAAATAGCTTGGTTACAATAAATTATCACATATACAAACCAATATGCTGACAGGTTGCAAAATAAGGGATGTATCAAGTACCCCATCTATATCCTGTATTAAGGTTATTGTCTTTTACGGTGTTGCAATATTTTTTACATCTTTACTCTCCCTAAGTAAGGACTAACCCATAAGCGATGTTCCCCAATAGACCCTTTCACATGGACGTGCCAATGTTGGTCGACCAGCAAGAACTTACCTACGACAGCACGGCACAGACACAGCATGCAGTTTGCAAGACCTGCTGGGAGTGATGGATGATCGGGACGAATGGAGAGAGAGAGAGAGAGAGAGAGAGAGAGAGAGAGAGAGAGAGAGAGAGAGAGAGTCAGGGAAATCTGTGCTAGCTGCGTGACTTGATGATGACTCTCCCTATTGTTAGGACTGGCTGAATCTCCTGCAATAAGACGTACTCCCAAAAGAGATGTCCTGAATATAGCACTAAACTGTATCTGTTGGTGAGGCTCCAGCTCTGGAGATTTGGGAAGCGTAAAGTACTTCTTCATTGCCACTACTCCCAGGTCTACTCTGACCTCGAATGATAGTACTAGTTAGGGAACCATTTATGAGTCAAATAAATCTGCTTGAAAATTATTCGTAATGAAACTATATAACAATGTGCAGATTACTTGTATTAAGAATAGTTACTTGAATTGCAAAAGATTATCATTAATTATTCAAAATCATATAATTGTTTGAAAAAATATTAAAAAAAACAGAACAAAATAATGATATCAGATAATCTAACAAGTGTTCACATGTCTAAAAAGTATACGACCAACCAACCAACCAACCAACCAACCGACCGACCAACACCTCATATCTTCCCCAAGGTCTGCAAGACATAGACGTAATGAGCCTCGTTGACTCATAATATGCTGGCAGTGATCTTGATTCCAGAGTTGACCTTTTCCTAGACTTGTTGTCCCGCCAAGACTAGAGAGCCCTGTCTTCCCAAGTTGCTAGTGGAGAGAGAGAGAGAGAGAGAGAGAGAGAGAGAGAGAGAGAGAGAGAGAGAGAAGTGAATGTATACCTTTTTTGTGAGTCGATTCGAATTTGAATTCGGCACGCCAATTCTGCGTTACGTGCTATTAGCCATTGTATCACTCACGTCTGTAGGCCAACCAGCCAACTTGTCCGCCAGTTTGCCAATCTATCTATCTATCTATCTATTGATGTGATATTTTCCTTTCTTTCGTTGTCCCTCTCTATTTGTTTTTGTGCCTGTATAAAGTAAAGGCAATGAGAGGAAAGAAGGAAAAAAGAATTTGTATGATTTAGACTAAGAAAAAAAGAAAAGTGTTGTTGACAAAAGAGTAGAAAAGAAGGAAGAAAAGATGAAATTAAGGGAAAAGCAAAGTTATTTGCAAAAACGATAACTGAAAATCAACAGATGACAATGATTATGGTTAGCAATAATTTTCTAGAATATTAGAGAAGACACTGAAGTAGAAAATGAACAAATGGCCGATGGCTGATGAGGCATTTTTAGACAACCAAATTTGCTTTAACGAAAACAAAAAACAAAAAACAAAACAAAAAGAAAAAAAAAAAAGGAACGAAAAAGCTAATGTTTCAAAAGGACAAAAAATGTTAAAAAAAGACCCAAATTTCTGAATTGGTTGAAGAGTTTTCGCCAAAGGCAAGGTTCAGTTAGTTTTCAATTTTGAACTCCGGTTTGAAAATACGTTTTAGTTATTTTTATCCAGTTTATCTAAAGACCTTGCACTCAACTCTCCTAGGTATGTCACTAAACAACATCTGATGGTGAGGCTCCAGTCTGTAACTCTGGTAAGTGTGAAGTAACTATTCATTGCCATTACTCCCAGGTCCACTCTGACTAGGAATGATGGCTCATGGGTAAAATAGGTCTGTTTGAAAATTATTAGCATTAGATTGGAATACTTGGAACCATATAACTGTGCTAATTATTTCTAGTTACTTAAAACTATAATTACTTATTAATAGTTATTACCATTAGTTATTTAAAACCACAAAATTGCTCGCAAAAAAAGCAAAAATAATGACTTTGGCATTATATAAGCTGTGTAAGGTAGTTACTTGAAATTGTATAATTGTATATGAACTTGGAATACTTGACATACAAGTGTATGCAAACAGACGAATATTATTAAATAGAAATAGTCACTTGAAACCATATAATTGTATGTAAATTATTTGTATTACGAACATATACTTCTAATTGTTTACAAATGGTTATTATAATTGGTTACATGAAACCATATTATTGCTCGAAAAAAATTTAAACTGAGTTTAAATTACCCCAAATTTATATATCTGTTTGAAAATTATTTGTATAGGATAGGAATATGTGAAACTCTGCAAATAAATGGTAATTATTAAATAGAATTATTAATATCAAGAATATTAATGTTAGGATAGGAATACTGTCAACTATTTAACTGTATGGACATTATTTGTATTGGATAGGAATACTTGATGCCATACAAGGGTATGTAAATTGATTGAGGCTGAAATTGTTTAGTAACGATGGTTATCAGTTGCTTGAAACCATATAATGGCTTGCAAGTTATTGGTATTAGATCGGAATACTTGAAACCATTTAACTCTGTTCAAACAAATTGATGTAATTAAATCGGAATCGTTATGTTAAATCATATCTCGCCCTGTTCGAGTGGAGGCTTAGAATACGCTGCAGAGGAGTAAGCACCCCCAAAGGGGTGTGCCGTATATACTAAACTACATATGATGTTGAAGCTCTAGTTCTAGACCTCTGGGGAGTGCGGAGTACTCCTTGACTGTCATTACTCCCATGTCCACTATGACACGGAGAAGTCGTGCCTGTTACGGTCCCATCTGTAGGTCAAATAGATCTGTGTAAAAATTATTTGTATTCGATCGAAGTGTGTACCATAATTAAAACTAAACACCAAATCAAACAAAACCTCCAAAGGGACAACTACACAAAAATGTAAATATGAACGTACAATGAACGTGATTCCCTAACCTCTTGGCATAAAATGATGCCTAGACGGGTTAACATGCCATTAAAATCAATCAATTAGTCAATTAGTCATCATAAACCATATCATCATTAAGACGTGTCGACAGCACTATTCTCTCTTGCCATCCATCCCTATTGTGTTTATAAAGAGCTGATGAATGTAAATTTTTGCTGGTCGGCCAACACTAGTGTGTTCATATGTCGGAGTCCAGAGGTGAACATCGCTCATGAATTTTACTTTTACCGCGGTGCCCAAAATGTCTGGCTCATTTTACAAGGATGGTTAGAAAAATTGGAGGTAAAGTAAACCATTTACTTAAGAAATACAATATTATCTCGTCAACCCAGTGTTAAGAATTAAAGCCTCATTTGCTGTTTGCATCAGTTCAGTTTAGGGAGACTCCTCTCGGCGTAGTGGCTAAAGTGCTGGACTATTGTAGTTAGGAAGTTTGAACTCCAGTGGCTCTATTACGTTCATTTTCGGACAAATATCCTTGCGAAAGGTATAAACTTCCTTATCTTCCTGCTATGTTAAATAGTACGACTGATGTTCTTCAACAAGAATAGATTTGGCATTAAAAAACCTAGGAAAGTTGATATGTTATAAAATAAAGAAATCAAATTTCAGTTTAGTTCTCTTCTATTATTTTATATAATTGCAGTTTTTAATCAACAAATTTAACATTGTATAGTTTTGTTTTGTTGTGTTTTATGGCATATCAACAATAGTGGGCAAAATTCATTTTTATACATATAAACAGTTCGATTTCAAACAATTCAGTTTAGCATAAGGGCACAGTTTAGTTCTATTTGACCCATAGATAGGATCACTTCGGGCCAGGAATTGCAATAACAATTGAGAGCAATTACAATAAAAGGGTACTCCGCATTCCCCAAAGCTCCAGCATTACTGAAGCCTCACCATCATTTTGTTTAGTGTCATATCCAGGACACTTATTGGGAGAGTCTTACCTCTCTGCAGAGATACAGTTGGTATATTCTGCAGCCCCAGCCAACTGGGCCAAGTATAACTTAGCTTAGAATAAAATGTATAAATTGAAATAAGAACCTTTTGGATCTAGGCAACAATAAGTCTCTGGTTTAGGGTCATAACACGCTGAAAACACCAGTTCCCTTGTTAATCAGCAATACGACTGATCAGTTCTGAGATGAGTGACCATCTAAAAATAGCTGAAACTCTAGTTATCCCTGGGCTTTTATGCCAGACTAAAAAACTTTGGTAAATAACAACAATAAAAAATCTATTTATTCCAGTAGGATATAACTCTGGAGTCTGGGAACCAAATAATTCTGCGATGGCGTTTTGAGTTGCTGTTTGGTTGTTGAAGACTTTCTCTTGCATGACTGTTTTGAGATACACCCCCTAAAAACAACGTACCTTCCTTCTCTCGTCTTCTTCTGGTCTCGTGGGAAATCTCGAGTGCAAGCCCTTTGTGTGGGTTTCACGCCAAAACAGACAAAGGAATCATCTGACTGGCACTCACTCACACACACCCCCACAGAAACAAATGCACCCACATCGTGCCACATAATTGTGCAAAAATTATTTGTACTATTTGAATCAATAATTGTTTTCAAATAGTTTTAGTATTTTCTAAATTCACGAATTATTCCTGATCCGTGTTTGCACCTATTGCATTGTAATTTCTGTTTAAGTTTATTTTCTCCAGAATTAGTTTTCACAAGAAACCCAATCTTGTAAAGTCGGATAAATAAGTCAGCACATCTGTCCAGCAGTTGTACTATTAGTTAAATACTACCACAACTGTTATTCTACGAGGATTAAATAACACACGAAGGTTAATATGCCGTTAAAACAAAGCAACAAAATCAAAAGAATGCAAGCTAAACATTTCATTTCTGGAAATCTAACATCAAAGTAAATAACCTATTAGCGCCAGACGTGACCGGATGTTAGAACCCGGAAGAAGAATAAAAAAAGACATCGTTTTCCGTCGCGCAGGCCACATGACAAGGGTTGAATCCATCTCTGTAGAAAATGGCACATAAAAAAAATAAATAAATAGGTCGGCGGCAATATCGATTGTCTTTCTGCAACTTGTTACAATGACAATTAAACAGTGGGAAAACAGCAGGCCGTCAGTTCGGGCGTAACGAACCGAATAAATAGGAATGTTTGACCGTTTGAGTAAATGAAGACGGGTTTAACCAGAGTATAGGAAAACAATCGATCATATGTGCATAGTTTTCACAGCTTTTGTGACAGTCTCTAGGTCGCCTAGATATGCGAAAAAACTTCCGGAAAATACTGCTTCCGCAACGGCTACTACAGATATTATAGTTTTTGTTAATAATTATTATATACATAAAGGGTGATACCAAAAGTATCTATGATAAATATGTACTGCGTTATCTAGTTTTTTAAATAAAAAAATATAATCGTATAAACCAAATATATCAGGATTTTATAATCTGTAGTGGAATATTATACAATTAAAACGGATATTATTTGGTATTATTTATAAACAAAATCTACACCGATTATCATCTCACTTTACACCAAGTCTATTGGAAAAAATAAAGCGCATAATATATATATGAAGCTTTATTTTTTCCTTTACACTTGTACGGTGAGATAATAATCTGTGTAGATATGAATATGTAACAACCAATATATATATATATATATATATATATATATATATATATATATATATATATGCAGGGCTTTACAGAGCCCTCCAAAATGGATCGTACTCCAGGAGCGCGCTCCTTTTTGCTGGAGCGAAGGAGAATTGGGTTCATTTTATATTCAGCCGTAGTGGAGCGGGAGCAACTCCATCTGGGGCTAAAGTGGTGTGGTTTTTGCACTCTGCTCTCCTCGCCCCCAAATTATTTGATTTTTTTTTGAAAAACTTTAAACTATGAAAAAGAAAAGAAAAGAAAGTTAGAGCTAAACTCTGCATTTTTTATAACTGTGTTAAATGTATATGAGAGAGAGAGAGAGAGAGAGAGAGAGAGAGAGAGAGAGAGAGGATAAATTTGAACTTCTCAGATTTTTGTTTAGAAGCAAGCATGATTTGTTAACTTGGTACTACATTTCTGATAGGCAGTTTTTCTTAGAAGACGGGGGACAGTTTTGTCTGCTGTTCAAAGTTTATTTCGAAAGTTTCTCCTGCCAACTGCAATACTGACGAGAATATTTTTTGGCCCCAAAACTTAAGATAAAAATATTTCAACTGATTTTTTTTATAAAATCATATTTTGTGATATTTAAATTCTGTCTCTCCTCTCTTTTAGAAATGTAATGTTTAAAAGTAAAATTTAATTTACTTCGAACAAATTTAAATTCCCGTCCAAAATAAATAGTAAATAACACTGGGCAACAATTTTTTACATTTTGAATGTTGTCTAGATTTCTACAACTGATTTAGAATATTTTTGCACAGCTGAATCAGAAAATGGCATCTGTTCCTCTCCATCAGGTCAGTTTTTTTGCGAGGTTGATTTGAAAAAATTCAGATCTTTTGACAAAATCGATTACATTTTTGTGGCATTATCAGATGATTTTTGTCAACACATATCATCCTAAATATGTTTTTAAGAGAAAAAAAATGTTTTGCCAACAACATATATTGATTACCTGATAGAAACATTGATTACAATAAACTGAATGGTGGGGATTGATAAAGGTAAGTACACGTAAATTGCATGTTGCTCCACCATTGTTCAAACTTCAGGGCTTGAACTTCCGTTTCTTCGAACTCCTGGAATGCTCAGCAGCAGGGTGGTCTCTCTTCAGATTTCAACAGTAGTCAGCAATCATGACTGCGTCCCAGCCACCCTGATACCTGGTCTCCATCTCTTTCAGGTCCTGATGGAATCTCTCGCCCTGCTCGTCACTCATTGAACCCAGGTTCCCAGGAAACCGGTCCATATGTGAAAATAGGTAGTGCATCTTGACCCTCATGTTGCAGCCCAGGTTTCTGAAAGCACTCAGCATGTTGTTGACAAGTTCTACGTAGTTTCTGGCCTTATTGTTGCCAAGAAAGTTCTTTACTACCAGAATATGCCTTCCACGCTTCCAGTTCCACTTCGTTCATTGGGTCTTCGAATACTGGATCTTTGATGAGCTGCCGGAACTGACGACCGTCAAAGATGCTAGCTTTCAACTTCTCCATGGTCAATCCTGGAAAACCCTGGTAAGTGAAGCAGTCACCATCCTTGTCCAGAGCCTTAATGAACTGCTTGATTAAGCCAAGCTTGATGTGCAGCGGTGGGAAGAATATTCTGTCTCTGTCTACCAGAGGGTCGTTGATGACATTCCTTTCTTTGCAAGGTACCAATTTCTCCCGCAAAGGCCAGCCCTTCTTCGTGTACTGCTGAGCACGGTCCCTACTATCCCACATGCGCAGAAAACATGGATTTATGACTTCAAACTGATTCCTTTTCGACAAAATCATCCAGAACTATCAGACCTGAATACTTCTTATCATAAAAATGATCATTTCCAATCAAAAGAATTATTCGATACGGCATTTTACCCTCACCAACTTCTTCTAAAATGCTCCTCATATGGGTACATGTGAACAAAACGACATGTGGCCGTAGCCCCAAAACTTTGAAAACTTTTTGGATTCAGCGCATCAGATTCGTCCTAAATCAGCTAAAAAAACGCAGACAACAAATTAGTTGTTGACTAGTGTAATTAATTTTCAAAGAAATAAGGCTCGCTATAGTTTTTTCTTTAGAAATTATTAAAGCAAATATATTCAAATTATTTACTTTTTTTTTGTTAATGATTTGAAAAAGTTAGTGAACTTCGATAAATCGGTTTGATTTGTTTAAAAAAACATTAACAGTGTATTTAAGTTGGTATTTGATTCGAAATATAAAGTGTATTTTTAATTTTTGACAATGGCCGAAAAATATCAATAAATTGCCAATAAACTATTATTCAGATATCAAATTAATGTCCTGAAATTTCATACAAAAATATCTGGGTGAAACCTTGGGAAGAACAAATATCGGGTCAAATTTTCCTCCCCTGAAAAATAGGTTGTTAATGTAATGGACATTTAAATTGTTTTAAAATATTTCAAGGATTTCTTTTCTATTTTATACCTCAGGAAACAAAAAATTATGCATAATCTTATGCTCCGTCCGACATGTTCTCCTTTAGGAGCAAGAAATCCCATCTTAGCAAATCTTAAAATACTAGCGAGATTTTGTCAAATATTATCTTATGGTCTTATACTTAAGTGACATCTCCACCCATATTGATATCCACACTTATACTTAGACCACTTATTGGCGAAATAGAACGTTTATTAAAGAAGGTATATTTTCGCTTTGGAGCGTTGAAAAAGAGTATTTTTAAAGGAATTGGAGCTGAAGCGGCTCCATTTTTAAAATGGGGAGCGTGAGGGGAGCTAGCTCCAATTTTGGGCGTGTGAGCGGGAACTGGAGCAGCTTTAAAGTAATGGAGCACGTAAAGCACAATATATATGGTGTTATATATTCATATTTATGGTAACAGTTTCAGTGCTGGAGACTTTGGTGAGAAATAATATCTAATAATATTTGTTTTGATTTTATAATATTTCACGAGAATGATAAAATTCTAATGTCTTCTGAAGAAAATTAACTTTTTATAATGTAAAAGATTTTTGGCATGTGCTTATTTATAGGTCATGGTATATATATATATATATATATATATAGTTAACTTTGATCTGATGACCATAGGCTAGAAATTGACAGTTACCAAGAGCCGTTGGGTCAATGTCTACGTTATTTTAACTTAAATATATATGCTCTATCAATGACATCGATCAATCTTTATATATATATATATATATATAAACTGAGAAGTAGGAAAATAAACCCCCAGGGTCTTGTTTAAAAACCAAAGGTTGTTCTTACCGATATGCCTCTCATGACATAATTTGATTCCTCCATTACCCTGCAACTTGCTGTGGTCAACGCTACAACAGAAAAAGGAATGAAACGTATCAACGAAAACATTCTTTTGGATAAATATATAAGCAAATTTATCAACATTAGAAAATTTGGTGAAATTAAATTATTAAAAGACATTAAACGAATAAATAAATATAAAACATAAAACTTGAATGATTTCTTTTTCTAAATGAAATCAATCACAATTAAATATTTTCTTGTTGCTTGGAGACAAATGTACGTTGATAGGATAAACAATGAGAACAGAATGCGCCTATATCTAATAAATCTAATTAAATCTAATTAAATAATATCTAAGTTGGAAGGTTGTCAAATAAGACATTATCAAAGGAAACAATTTAGGAAACAGGTTCTTTCTTAATAAATTCAGCCAAAATCACTGGAAAACATAGTAATCATTAAAGTGTAATTTTGAGATGTGTCATTATTGTTCCAAAACTATTCATTAACTCTGTTGCTTTTCAACCAAATCCATTCTAATGGTTGGTTGGGTATTGGGTTTTATGGCATATCAACCTTTGTAAGTTATTTAATGCCAAATCCATTTTAATACAAATAATCAGTTCTATTTGAAACAATTCCTTTAGCATGAGTACACAGTTTAATTGTCAAAAACATTTCTATTTCAAGCTATTCAGTTTAGTCAAACAGTTCTAAATCAAACTATTCAGTTTAGTATAAGTATATTTTTTGTTTACACACAGTTAAATGTCAAAATAGTTCTATTTCAAACAATTTAGATTAGCATAAGTACGCTGTTTAAATGTCTATCTTAAACAATTCACTTTAGCATAAATACACAGTCTAAATGCAAAAACAGCAAACACTCGAAACCACGGTTTAGTTCTATTTGACTCATAGATAGGACCCTATCCAGTGCTACCACTCAGAGCCAGAGTGAACCTGGGAGCGATGGCAATAAAGGGGTACTCCGTATTCCCCAAAGCGTCAGCATCACTGGAACCTCACTATCTGATTGTTTCGAGTCATATCAAGACACTCGTTGGTAAGGTGGTCTTACCCCTCTGCAGAAGTGCAATCGGTGTATTCTACAGCCCCAGTCGACTGGGCAATCCATTATTCAGGTGTGTAATTCCTATTTCAGATGATGAAAAGGATGAATTATGGAGGTTTCTTCATACATCGTATTTTTATATAAATCATAATCAACAATTCTGAAGTACATTAATAGGTTATCAATCATGTATACAAATGCAAAAAGCAATCTATCAAAATTACTGAATGAAAAATTCGCTTCTCTTTTAATTTAGTGAATAGGTTTGTTTGTTGATTTTTCGACATATCAACCCTTGTTGGGTTATTTAGTGCCAAAGTCAGCCTTTTGTGTGTGTAATTGTGTGGTTTCAATGATAATCATTTGTAAACAATTATACCTTCAATTAATTATTCTTAATACAATTTGCACATTGTTATATAGTTTCAAGTACACTGATAGTTTGCAAGCAAATATATGGTTTTAAGTAACTCCTCCTCCTACTAATCCTTTGTAAATTACTATATTTCTGAATATTGTGTGATGGTTTGTTGGTTGAGTTATGGTCTGTCAACCTATGTTCGGTTATCTAAAGCTACAGACAGTTTTCGGGTTAAATGGCATATCAACTTTCGGGATCAGCTTTTGAGGGTTTTGTTTTTTTATATGAATTCAAGTTATTAAACAATAATAGTATTAATACATGTAATTAGTACACAATCTATTTTATCCATATATGGAAACCTGACATGTATTCCATGGATCTGGAAGTAATAGCATCGAAGAGATGACATTACACAATCATACGAAATGGAACCTTACCATCTGATGTAGTTTAGTGTCATACTCTTGATTTTGAATATTGAACTGAAGACCCTTTTTGACATGCTGCGTAAATTGGGTGAGTGGCATAACTGGAAATAAACATATTTCCTAAAGTAAACATAACGCAGGTGTTTCTTCAGTGGAAGTACCGCGTAAGTTGCATGGGTTGGATGCTTGGCAGGAGTCGTGTTCACGCACAACGCGTACATGGGAGGTGTGACCACGAGTATTGTGTGGGTGTCTGGGAAATTATATAAGCCAGGGAAGATTTCGACCTCAGTAGAGACGACCAAAGAACGAAGAAGACCGACAGAAGAGCTGCTGGACGTTACGCTGCTTTGGGCACTGGCCTTGCGCCAGACTGCTAAATCCTGAGAGGTACAGAAAAGCCTGAGCTGTACTCGCGAAAGCAGAGAAGCAAATTGAATCTAAGATGATTTGGTGTCTTGGGATGGCCTTATACCAGACTCGCAAAAGTTGAGAAACGAGTAGACCAAGATGATTCAATACCTAGAGGTGGCTCTGCACCAGTCTCCTGTAAACAGAACGAAAAAGAAGCGGTTCACTGAAGATTCGTATCTCGCTATGTGTGTACACCTCAGCTGTGTTCGACTCTGTCCCTCTACCATTTTGTAAATTTCGGGTAATGAAAGGAAAAGAAAAGAGGCAGATTATATTCTTATACATCAGCGTTGTTGTTCTTCCCTGTATACAATATAGGTCGGAATCTTAAAAGGACAGAAAAAACGGCTAAACTCTCAAAGTAACTATCATAATTTAATAATGTGACATCTAATGTTGTTTTAATCACAAAAGGTGTAATATCAGGGTTAAATGAAGAGGTGCGATTGACAGAAGAAACACAGCATAGACAAGTCATGATTAACAGCTGCCAACGCAGCGGACTCTTGGTATGGTTCATCTTGGAGAACAACTGTTAAAAGCGGTAATTTGTGTCAAACATTCTCAGTACTTGTGAGTGATAAGCTTGGGGAATCATCGAGATGGAAGTGTGACAACTCGTGTGCCGTGTCAACCCTTGTCCATGAGCACCAGTGTTGATCATCTTAGCGCTAGCACTTTTAAAATTACAGACTCACAAGTTACGGTGCTCATCCACGCACATGTAGCACCCCTTTGTTGGGTGTGGTCCTCTGCCTCTGCTTCAACGAGATATGAATGGGATGTGGTTCATCAGGGGAGTTCAATCTTTCTACAAAACCTCTAAATGTATAATGTCTCTTTCATTCGATCAGTGTTGTATATCGACCAATAAAATCTAACGATTTAATCAGTAAGCAATGGTTTTCCAATTAAGTTCACAAAGGTTGAAAAGGAAGGAGCGATAGTCATCAATGGAAATCTACTCGTATATATAAACAGAAATATATTTATTTCTGGGTTGATTGCAACTCTGACTGGTGGACAATTTTCAATTTCTTTATTGTAGTAACTAAGTGAAAACTCAGCTATCAGTTCTCGCCCTTCTTAAGTATCAGCTTGAAGGCCAGCAAGCAGTCGCTCGCGTTTCCAAGTCTGTTATCTCTATCACACCTCTAGTTTCCCGCGATCTGCCAATCTCATGTATCTAGCTTAAAGGTCGCTTTTTATGTATCGTACTCAATTTGACAAATTATTCGCGATTATCTTGTTAACAAAAAATGATTCAAATTTGCTATTTTCCCGACTTTAAAATGAATGAAGATTCTGATATTAGCCGAAGATGAACTCCAGGGAGCCGTCCCGGCCAATATCAGCGTGTCTTAAGGTTTCTATTCAATTTGTTATTATTTTTTAACAAAAATTAGTTCTTTTTATCTCCAGAACTCAGAGAAACACGTACTATTATAAAAGTCCATCAGAAGATCTCCCACAATACCCTATTTGAATTAGAACTGTTTGACTAAACCGAATATCTTGAAATAGAAATGTTTTTAACAATTAAACTGTATGCGCATGCTAAACTGAATTGTTTCAAATAGAACTTATTATTTGTATAAAAATGAATTTGGCATTAAATTACCTACAAAGGTTGATACGCCATAAAACCCCAACCAATCAAACAACCAACCACAAGTGATTATCTTTTTAAAAATCATCTCAATTCTCACTTTTTCCGATTCTAACTTATCTAGGAGCAACCTGACATATCCTGATAAAAGAATGGATACAAAACGCAACCGGCAGAGGCGTTAAGAGGGGTCAATTCCTACCATGCCGACTTGTACTTGCTCTTAATTATTTTTCGTTCAATCCCACCCAGCGCATTTTATAACTTCAAATCAATTTTAATTTCAGCAATTGATTCTTTTTCAATACTCATTTGAATTACGGATTTTCTTCCTCTAAGAAATCTGACGTCGTCCTCAGTTCCAGATCGCTAACTGAACCGAAAATGTAACAATATATATGCAAGCACAAAGGTTACCGATATTGCACAATATATAAAAATCGAGGATATGACGAACAAGAAACTTAGACTTTAAATCTTCCGAACACAGAAGGTCAATGCGTTCCGTCTGTCAACATCAAAAGGCGAAGAGAAAATTTTGAAAGTTGGGTGTTGCTCTTCAGGTTGGGGATTCTTCTTAGACAGTAGATACGTTAGAAATAAAAAAAAGCGATTAAGTGAGTGTGGGATATGCTAATGAACTGACCCAGGTCAGCCATTGATTCAATTTGGTATCTATATCGACCTTCTCTCTTTCTCTCGAACTGGTTTTGCATATTTAAACTCTAACTTTCCTCAATATCCAGAATAATTAGAATAGATTCCCTCTTAGGCGATTTTATTTGTTGAGACGACTGCTTAAATTTCCGGTATTTTGAATGTATACTTCCTCTGGTTTCCCACCCTGTCAATAGTTCTTGTGCACACAAGCAATATAATGTAATTCTGATCCAGCGAAAAATCATTTTACTCAATATGCCATTATTCCAAGAATTAAGCTACACCCTGCATAGCTTTGCTGCGTTTCGCCAAGTCTGACCACAGCTTTCTACTCTTCAAGAACATCCCAACGCCCAGGCCTTTTTGTTATGTATGTGATAAAATGGACATTAAAGACAGCAATTTTTTGAGTTTTTTTTTCATCGGGGTCAAATACCTGCGAGAATTGTGATTGGCAGTGAGTATTATGGATAATCCTTCCCGTGAGCAGATAAAATGATGTTTTGTAGAAGACTAGGTACGGGCTGGCTGAGAGATATATCAAAGACTATGGTTTTAGGACTTGAAATTCCTTTTAAATATAAATGTTCCTGTTTACATTATTAAAAGTCAAACAAACAGGCGTCAATTTAACAAAAGTTTACAAGATCGGCTGATAACTTCATTACATCATGGCATTGTTATAATTCCTTGTAAAATAATAAATACAGGCACTTGTATTGGGTTTCTATTATGCAAGACCAGAGAGAGAGAGAGAGAGAGAGAGAGAGAGAGAGGGGAATTATATATATATATGTGAATGTGCGTGTGTGTGTGTTTTGGAAAAGTGAATGAATGATTGAATCATTGTCTTTAATTGGAATGCATTTTGAGATGAGGCTTCTTAATCTGAGAATTAATTTTTTATTTATTGCGGACTTTTTGTCCTCATCTTGGTAGTTTTTGTGTTGTTTCTTCTTCACTACGTTTCGGCCAAATTTCACCTCTGGCTTTCTTCTGGTGATTAACCGCGACCTCGGATAGGAATACTGAGTCTTGTAACCGTAACCGTCGGGGCCCAAGGCGCAGCGGATAGAGGCGTTGAGTTGTCAGAAGATAGCGGTTTCAATTCATACCCAAGCCGGCCAGAAGTTTACCTGGTCAAAAACGTGGTGCGATAGACAATAACTATGGAAGACAGTAATTACTGGGGATACGGTTACAAGACTCAGCATTCCTATCCGAGGTCGCGGTTAATCACCTGAAGAAAGCCAGAGGTGAAATTTGGTCGAAACGTAGTGAAGAAGAAACAACATAAAATTACCAAGATGAGGACAAAATGTCCGCAATTAATTCTCATGATTGAATCACCTATCAACAAATTAATGAATTTTATTTCTTTAGATTTCTTTGTCGGAAAAAAGAAATGACAATCTTTTTAAAGAAAAAATTATCTTAGAGCGTAAATATTTGCCAATATTTACATTAGAAGAAAGAAGGGCTTGTACATTAATGCAGTACTTTACTTTGTCAAAATTTTGTCAATATATTTTCTGCGTGTAAAATATATGTGTGTAAGGGTTGTCACTATGTAAAATATTTATCATCAGCAAAGGAAAAGCTGTTATGATAGTACGAACTTCTTCACATAAACAATATTTTCATTCAATTTAGGATAATTAAGTGATGTTGAAATTAAATTGCATTTTTAAGGAACAGGTTTTTACTCAAAAGAAAGTCGAAAGTTTTGAGTAGACTTACGGAATGGATTCATAAATCTATTGGAATATTGTTTATTCTATCGTTTATTTATAAGAATAATGTTGGTTCGAAATTTGATTTAAAAAGTTGATTTATCTATGATTCTAATTGGTTAAAATGTACTCTAACAATTTAGGAGAGAAAAGATTAAAAAAATTATTTTGGGTTTTGATTCTTCACCGTTTTCGCGGCAAGACAAATACTATCGTCTGCGAATCTTAAATTTTAAAACTAGGGCGTGAGCGCCGATTGGTCAGTAAATATAAAAATACAGATACAAAAATTACAGCGTCTCAAACCTATTATTGCATAAAGATTAACACATTTTTTGTTAGGAAATCAATCGATATATATATATATATATATATATATATATATATACTTCATGGAATATAGACTGCGACCCTGGGTTTCATGGAGTTTTTTGCAAAACAACAATTGTGACAATATTCGTCTGTGGCGGTACATGAGGGGTTAACCAAAAAGTTGAGTAGCCAAATATAATTGCCTAGAAGTGTAGAGTTGAAATTCAGGGAAAAAGAATCGAAGATGCTGTGACCGAATTTTTTTTTGACAAAAGCCAAAATGGGAACTGGAAAGAAGTTGACAGGTACGGAAGATTAAGTTGTTTACAGAACTCAGGCAGAAATCGAGAAAGAAAAATATTGTTATTAAAAAGTGAAAAGGGTAACGATATTAAGATAATTTTCGAGCCTGGAAAAAGTTAATTTTTAAGGATTTGACAGCACAAAGATTCAGATACGGTGTGACTTGCACTCCAGTTAAAAGGTGGGACTCAGAGCAAACAAAGAAGTCTTTGTCAAGATAAAGAAGGCCATCTGGCATTTGGGGATATACCTCAGCTAAGGGTTGAGAAAATTATCCAGAATTACTTATCAGTGCTGAAAGGGAATTATTAATTGGCCTGAGGATAGGCCAGCCTTTTCGCCTACGTAGAATTGAAACCAGTTCCATCAAAGGTGACAGTCCAGCATATTTGGGCAAAAAGGGGTTGGACCCTTTCTGACGTCATGAGCCGTAAAATGAGAGAAACTATGTTAGTAGGAGGAAAGCTATCCTCCTGTAGTCCTCACTATGAGGGTAGTGAGAGGAACGACTCTGTGGAAGTAGTGAAAAGAGGGTTGGACCCTTTCTGATGACGAAAATTGAAACAAAGACATGAAGGATGTCTAATGAGTTGAAAATGACGTTAGGGAGATCACCCCTGCCTCAGTCAGAACCTACCCCAGAATATTGGCAATTATTATATAAACAGGCTGATTTTCGAACTCAGCAGTTGGTGGCAGAGAGCGAAGCAGTTCGGTTCCAGACGAAGCAGATGAAGACCAGACAGGGACCAACAGATTGGAACTGTGCTTTGCGCTGCCAACTCAGATATCGCCAGTCCGCCGCTGGGATAAACTGTCGTTAAAAAAATTTAACCCTCGTCAAGCCGCCGCCTTAGACCATTATACGTCACACCCGCAGATTTTTGTCGCCATCTGTAACTTTGAAGTTTTATAAACCCTTTTCTTATCTACTGCAGAAATCGGAGTTATTATTTTTTTTTGAGTTCTGCAATATATGTACCCCTTCGGAGTCCAGTCTTCAGCTGCCAGTAAACCCTCTTCCTTTCAGACAGGGCCATCGGCCTTACTTTTAAAGAATCACAACGTGGGGCAAGGCTGTGCATGGTCACTTTCCCTGGAAGGAACTTTTGATCTGTTTTTCCCCACGCTGTAGCAGAGAGATTGGAGGGAGGCGGACAAGGTTGTGGCAAAGAGTTACCATAATTGGTATAATCAGCGCTGTGACCGAGGACGGGGCAAAGAGAGTGGTATACAATCATCAGGCAGTTAAGAAGATGGAATGAAACGAAAATAGAAAAATACGAAAAAATACAGACAAAAAACCGTTGGGATTTCGTTTATGCGTGGTTGTAAGTGTGTGAGTGTATGTGGGTGTGTGCATAGGCGTGTATATGTTATAGTTACGTATGGATGCGTATTTTTATTAGGTTAAGCCTGGCTACGAACGCAGCGCGTTGAGTAAGCGGAAAAAGAATTCGAGTGTATCTTAATAATTCGTTACATTATTTTATTTCTGTTTGTGTAGGGGACTATAGCTATGGAACAAAACATTATCACTGCATGTCGAGGAGAATGAATAAGGATTTGATTTGTAAATTACAAAGTGATTTAGTGACCACCAACACTCTAATAATATAATATATACATACACACACACAGAGAGAGAGAGAGAGAGAGAGAGAGAGAGAGAGAGAGAGAGAGAGATGATGATGATGTAAGGTCTGTAAAAAGAGATTGATAGATAGATAGGGATGAAGTAAGGTCGATGAACAGAAAGGAAGAGACGAGGTGACTCCTCCAGTCTTGTGAGAGTTCAGTTTTGCATTAAACAACCCAAACACTGTAATCTGACTCTATGATGAAGATAATAGAAATGTTTACTTCAAGTTAGGAATTTTCTTTTACAATGAAAACCATGAGTCACTGCTTTTTGAAGGAACCAAGCAAAGGTTTCTTTCATATAACTTACTTACCTTTCATTAAGCGTATTCCTACTGAGCACTTGAAATGGCGTCGTTCGTCGAAATAAATATCTTATTACTGTTATAGGCAAATAAATTAACAGTTGGTAGCATGTGGGGATGTTTAGGAGATGCGATATTAGTTGGATCTTTTAAACGTATACTAAAGAATACATTGCATTTTTTTTATTTACAGAGATTAGTTTTATTTAATTACTAAGCTAAACGCAGTTTTTTTCTTACCTAGTAAAATGATAAGTGGTTAATAAAAGTCAAATTTTGTTCAAGAAGTCGATACTAAATAAAAAAAACTGTCATCCTGAAAAAATACTCAGGTGTCCTGAAAATGTGAATAACAAAATAAGGGTTATATTGGCAGGTCGAAGATTATTATCAACATAAGGGTAGATGCAAAATTTATGAATTGAAATGAGAACCATTAAGGAGGGAGTCCTTGTGGCGGAGAGATAGGCTTGACTGTAACATCGTCGTAAGCGAGTTCGAGCTCCACTGGCATTATTGCGTTTACTTTCGGGCTAATACCCTTTGGGAAAGGTATGAACCCTCTTCCCCCCAGCTATGTATTAAATAGTACCACTACTGTTCTTCTACAAGGATAGCTTTGGTATTAGATAAATCCCGAAAGAAACTGAAGCCAAATCAAGAATCATTAGAATCTACACATTTTCCCCCAAGAGAGAGAGAGAGAGAAAGAGAGAGAGAGAGAGAAGCCATATAATTTACCTTGTGAGGATTGAACGCTCTTCTAAAAAAATAGCCAACAAGCGTAGCTTAGATTTGGCACTAGGCCGCAAATATAGACACCTAGTTAGCATCTGACTCACTAGTGAATAGTAATCCTTTGCAAGATTAACTTGAAACAATTACATTCCAACGAGGTGGTCCCTCGTAGGAAATGGAATCGGCGTCAAAAGCTCTTTCTCCAGCTATGGGTAAATTGTAGAACAGACTGTTCCTGAGCCTTGGTAAAGCAACCAGTTCAGTAGAAGAAAAACTCTAAATTCAAACATGCTGTCCTCTTAAAAATTTACCCTGTATCACATTCTGCTCCTGGTGGAGTATCGATTAATTGATTGATTTTAAAGACAGGTTAGTCCGTCTGGGATTATCTTATGCCTAGAAATTTGGAGGATCGCGTTCATTGTACGTTTATGCTTACATTTTTTGTGTAGTTGTTTCTTAAGGGTTTTTTTCTTTGCACGCGATCCTATTGAATACGTATAATTTTAAAACAGATCTATTTGACTCATTAATAGAATTCTAACAGGTGCTACCAGTGAGAATCAGTGTAGATCTGGGAGTAATGGCAATAAATAAGAATTCCACACTGTCCAGATCTCCAGAAGTGAAACATCACCATCAGATTTAATTTAGTGTCATATGCAGAATGCGTCATTTTTTTTTAAAGAGGGACTGTCTTGCTGGAGATACAGTCAGTGTATTATAAGCCCCGTTGACAAGACTGATTAGTATTGGATAGGATTGCTTGAAACCATATAACTGTGCGCTAGCAAATATTTGTTATTGAAGAGTTATAGTTACTTGAAACCGTATTAGTGTGAGCCAATAATTTGAATTAGATAGGAAGACTTCATGCCATAGAATTGTGTGCAAATAAATGATTATTATTATAGACAAAAAAGTGTTACTAAAAAATGATTGCAATAGAACTGTTGTGTAGCCGGAATGAATGACAACAATACTTGTTTATAAAAACTTCATGTTTATTTACGAAAGGGTCGAAATGTTGCAAGAGAGAGAGAGAGAGAGAGAGAGAGAGAGAGAGAGAGAGAGAGAGAAACGAAGGATTCGGTCACAGGACTCTATTTTTTACACCATGTGCAGACACATATTCAGAGGCTTACTTACTACTTTTGCTTCTCAACACAAAGCCACTGGCCCTCACGGCCGTGCCCAAGGCAGCTTCTGCTCTGACTGTCCGCTTTTCCTGACCGACCGCCTGTCTTGTGGAGGTTGAAACTGTGCTTATATAATATTCATGATGCCTACGAGTTTTCCTTCCGGTTCGTGATTCATTTCCGCGGTTTACACAGGTGCACATCCTGCTTACGAAATCTCTAACTGACGGGTTTGTCAAAGGTTAGTATGTTACAGAACTTTGAAAATACAAATAGTTATGACTGGAAGGAAATAATAGAAACGAATCCGACAGTATAGAGAAAATAGTAAAACAAAGTAATCCAAAAGTGAAGAATTTATTACGAAGGAGAGTTGACGTTTAGGTTTTAGTAAACCTTCGTTCGGACTTTAAGATGGTGAAACAAGAGTTGATCGAACAATGATGGATGTTTCAATAAAATACAATAACAGAGGAAAAGAAGAATACATATACATAGAAAGATCATATAACCGTTTAATCAGCAATCTTTTTCGAAAAGCTATCACGTGATTGGCGCTGGCAATGATGTTTAAATATGTAGAACTTCTAGGAGATACAACGGAGGAAGAAGAAGCAGAAGAAGAAGAAGAAAGAAAGAAAGAAAGAAAGAAAGAAAAGAAAGAAAAGAAAAGAATAAATAAATAAATAAATAAAGAAGAAAAGCGAAGAAAAGAAAAGAAAAAGAGAAAAGAGAAAAGAGAGAGAAAAAGGAAGAAAAGAAAAGTCCTAATGAATGTTTATTAAAACCGAAACGTTTCAACGTTGATTCTTCTTTGTAATAAATTCATCACTTATGGATTACTTTGGTTTTCTATTTTTTATATCGTTATGAGTACAATCAAACATCTACAAATGAATTAAATTTCAGTATTAAATAACCTGTAGGGGGTTGATATGCCGTTAAATAAACCAACTCAAACCAAACCAAACCAACTGATCTTTTAAGATTTCTTTGGTGTATTTTCTAGTTTCTCTGTCGTATTTTTAACACATCTTCCGTAGTTTTAAATAACTCGTCATCGTTTCAAATTTGCTTGGCAAAAACTATGGACATAGAAAAGTCAACTAAGACATATTCTGTGTGAACGAGTTTTGGTAAAAAATAAACTCCCCCTAACCTTACAACTCTGATCTGGGTTTTTGTAATTATTTCTTGTTCCGAAAAAATCAAAACCCTTGTTATCTTTAAAAAAAGTACGTGAAACTTAGATTAGACACAAAAGTGCAAGTATAGGGCCCCCAATAATAAGGATCTAACTCTAATAATTGACTAGATAACCTCGTTAACTACTAGGCACCTTATTCCTCAGGGGAAAAACACAATTCATTACTCTTTCACTTCCACTCCTCCTCATCCTCCTTAATTTTATCACCTTTCTAGCAATAACCACTCCCATTTTGTAAACCCCCGGCTGGTTTCTGAGCTATTAGTCTGGAAAAAAAGCCGACAATTCACATCTAGGAAAAGGATAAGGGGGTAATCAAACTTCTCTCAATCTAATTTTTATTGTTTTCCTTTTCTTTTGTGATTACATGCTTTTGATTTTCACAGCTCTCCTTTGTCATTTTTTTACAAAGATCAGTTGTTTTAAATTTTACCGTTCGTTATATTACTTACATTATTTGATGGATTACATTCTTCATTAGGTCTCAGAAATGATGATGATTTGGTTTGGTTATTTGGATTAATGGCATATCAAACCATGATGGTTATTTAATGCCGAATCCTGTTTATATATATTTTTAAGTGAATAGTTTGTCGGTAACATTTTTTAATCGTTAGAGCTCATTTGTTTGAAGTTTCAAGTATTCCTATCAAATACTAATAGTTCTATTTACCCACAGTTAATCATTTATTTGCACACAATTACATGGTTTCAAGTATAGAAAATGATTAGATAGTTCTATTTGACATTGATTGGATCCTAACAGATACAACCACACTGGATCAGAGTGGAACTGGGAGTAAGGGCAATGAAGGAGTACTCTATATTCACATAAGTTTCAGGAGTAGAGTCTCATCATCAGATGATTTAGTGTCATACCAGGACATTCGTTTAGGGAGGGTTAGTCCTCTACAGAGATATAGTCAGTGTTTCCAACAGCCCCAGCCGACTAGGTTGCTGAAAGGATGAGGCATTTTGGTGACTGTCGGATGTCAGAGATTGACTGGCTGTATAATAATTTTTTTATATGAATATGGTTAGCAAGAATATTTCAAGGAAATCAAAGTTATGACTGACGACTACTGCCCCCACCCCAAAAAACCTTGGGCCTTGTACTCAAACATAAAATTTATCTTGTTCTAATCAGTAGAGTGTTCGCCAATGGTCCGGGAGACCGGGGTTCAAACCTAGGTCGAGTCATACCAAAGATTAAAAAAATGGTACTTGATGCTGCCTTGATTAACACTCAGCATTATAAGGTAAGCATCAAGGGTAAAGTGAAGCAATCCAGAGCAGGAGTAGCGCCCTCCCCTACACCTTGGTGTAGTAGCTATTGAAAAGGGAGCCTTTGGGTCACCCTCGACAAAGGTCGCTAACTTTACTTTATGTTAAATATATCTCAGAGAAAGTAAGTAAGCATGTTTATTTAAACTTAAAAACATAAATTCTATGCTTGAGCTTGTAGCCCAGGAAGGAAGAAAGAAGTGATTGGTCATTTGATTAACTGTATATCCTAGTTAGTCTCTTTCTTTGACCCATTCATACTCACAATAAATACACACATACGATCACCTTCCATCGCAACTAACACCAAAATATCTCATGCTCTTTATGGGTAGCCCTACTTAAAAACCTCAATGTTTATCAAACCAATGTATTTACAAAATGAATGAATGAATGAGAGAGAGAGAGAGAGAGAGAGAGAGAGAGAGAGAGAAGAGAGAGAGAGAGAGAGAGAGAGAGCGGACTGAGTAAAAAGAAACAAACAAAAATTGGGAAGTTTGGTGAGCTCCTTATCTCTGGGTCAAAAGAAGATCGCCGACTGTTTTCCAAGCCAGTCAGTCTTTAAGTGGGAGTGGGTTCCAAGGATTGGGAATAAAAAAACGAAAGGGGAGGAGGGTTGAAATAATATAGTTAAGATGATGCTACCAGAATAAAAAGAGAGGACCATAGGAATAAGAAAAAGTGGGGGTGGGGGATTAGGAGTGGAATATGAACTTAATATAAAAGTACAATAACACGTTGCCAAAGAATTTTGATTTACCTTTGTTGGGAAATGGACTTTCCCATTCAATTGTTTTCCACTAAAGCGCTTGCTGTTTATGACGTCATTTCTCTCCAACGCGGGAAAATTGCTGCATTTAGCGATTACAGTTCGATACTTTTCAAGCAACAAATGGAAGCCGCATCTCGAAGCTAAGATGAAGATTTTCCACAATAAAAATAATTGCAACCTTAACAACAACAACAACAGCAATCAAAAAAAGCTTAAAAGGAGATATGAAAGAGACGATAGCAGAGAACAGAAGCAACAAGATTGTCAAATCAGCAGACCATCTTGCCGAAAGGAAGCAAACGAGAAATATCGTCAGTATAGACGTTTTCAACGCCGCCACAAAAGACGCGCTGCAATTCTAAGAAAGATTTACAGGCATTATCTTTCGAGAAAAACCCAAAAACCAAAAAGAAGTAAGAGTGGTCCAATCACTTCGGAAAACCATTTAAACCCTAATGAAGTCACCCGAAATCCAAGGGCAAAGGGAGGCAAAAACCATGCCAGTAGAATGGAAAAAGGGCCGGTCGATCAGTTCTCTCGGACTAAATTATCAGCCGGAGCCACTGGTGCCAAAAAGAATCCGAAGCGGGAAATTTTGTTAGGACGATCGGAACATTCTCAATTACCCAAAAAACGACCAATATGGTTCATAACTGGTGGTTTTAAAAGCTGAACAGAATTTCAGCAATAAAACATTTTCACCTAAGCAAATGAAAACAAATGTTTACGCTTCGCCTATAAGTATTTTTCTTAACTTTTATTTTATTTTGAGAAGCGATAAATCAGTACTTGTTAATAATTAGAGTCTGTCCCAGAATGCGAATAGTGTACATAATAGCGTACTTTCTTGAAGGAGCCGATGTCAAAATTTGTGCCCTCATCCTAGTTTTTATCAGTTATAGATTTCAACAGAATGCCTCCTCATTGGGAAGATAACAATTTATTCAAATAATTTATTTGCTTAAGAAGTGTTCTTTGCCGGGAAATTCTTAAATGAAAAAGTTTTTTTTAAAGAAACGAGAAAAATGACCAGTTTAGAATTTGAGTCTTTCAGGAATACGAATAATGTGTACGACAAATTATGTACAAAATAATGCTGTTTAACGTCCTAATTTGTTAAGTACTTTATTCGCATTCTGAACAGACTTCATTTCTGACCTAGTACCTGCAAAGTGAAAAATGACAGTATGGAACAGCGGAGATAGCAATATTCGTCAAACCACAACTGAACCCTGTCAATGCTTAAAAGACTTTTTGCTTTTACAATTTTGATACAACAATTTGTAAAAATTGTTCACGTATGGTTGGTTTATCGAAGATAACCTGAACCCTTGAACCCAAGTGACTGGTATTTATTAGCACCGCTACCCGAAGTCTATATATCCAGACGTCCTTAATTCCGGTCTAGAAATACCCATTTCTATATTGTTACCAAGCAACAATAAGACCAATCAGATGTTCCCTTACATCTGAGTCATGGTCGACCTCATTCATTGTTAACATTGTACTGTTGTAATCTGTTATTCAACAATACGAATATAATAAAAATACGAATAGTTTCCGAAACGATCTATTTGACCCATAAGATAGAATCTTAATAGGCGCTACCATTCTAGGACAGAGTAGACCTGGAAGTAATGAAAGCGTACTCGACACTTCTCAGATGTCTGGAAAGGATCCTCACTATCTGATTCACTTTGTGTCATACCTAGGACATCCCCTTTTTTAAGGTCTTACCCTTTTGTAGAGGATACATACAGTCAACGTATTCTATAAGCCGCTCAGAAAACGTCTATCTCCGACTGTATCATAATATAGATGTTATTAAAAATTTTCATATTTGTGTGCTTGTTTGTACAGTGTCGCTAATAGATCACTACATGCCTAACAATTTTTTATAAAACGTAATTTTTCTCCTAAACCAAAAATACTAGGATATTATCAGGTACTATTTATTAGCAAATCCTAAAATTGAAAACCTGTAATCAAATATGAAATTGATAAAATTTACATAAGAGGTCTACTTACAATTTACATAAGAGGTCTACTAAAATTTACATAAGAGGTCTGCTACTGATTGATATTCCTGATTACAGAGCTTCAATGCTGTAGAGTTTGATAATAGATAATACGTATTAATATCCTCTTTGATTTTAAAATGTTCCACTAGAAATAGGAAAATTCTATTATATTTGGTTTAGAAGAAAATTAACTTCTAAATAATAAAATTTGTTTGGAGTGTGCTAATTTATGGTCGATACTGTAAAAGTAATTTAGCGATAACGAAACATTATAACGGCATATATATTTAAGCAATGTACTTAAAATGCTTTCACTTAGAGATTAAAGCAATTCTCCGTCCAGTTTTCAACCGAATGATAATTTTGAGGAGTTTTTATGCTGAAGTCATTTTTGATATTAAATTGAATTATTAGTATTAGATAGAAATTCTTGAAACCATTTAATTCTGTGCAAATAATGAATAATGTTGAAAGAATTATCACTTTTAGTATAAACAAATGACTGGTGTTAAACTGAATTAGCATTACATAACGATACTTGGAACCATTGAACATGCATGCAAACGAATGAATAATGTTGAATAGAATTATTGGTGTTAAATGGCACTACTTGAAACCATTTAATTGTGTGCAAACAAATGAGCTATCGCTCTTTTAAAAATGCTTCCTACAAATTATTCGTTAAGAAATCATACATATTTAATATATAAATATATGTATAAATAGGGTTTGACGTTACAAGAGTTGATATGCCATAAAATCAAACCAACCAATGAAAGAAAAGTTTATACAGTCTTTGATTATTTTTTTGTGCTTTTTATTACTAAATTCGAGGCTAGCCTTCTCCTTGAGAGTTGCGATAATTTAATGAATGATCAATGAACACGTCATTGCAGTGGTTGTCAGCTAAGTCACTCTGTGCGAGACTGAGGTATTTGCAAACGAAAACATTTCTGAGGAAGGGTCATTCAATACGTAAGGAGAAGTTTTTTAATGGGTTATTCAATACATGAGAAAATTTTTTTCATGAGTCATTCAATAAATAGAGTGACCTTTTTTTTTGGAAAAAAGCAAAATATCATCTCTTTTCAGAATTTTTAAAATACTAATGTAAACTCTATATTGCTTGTAATTGGCTTATAACAAAAATTATTTCAATCTCGCAGAATTTTAATTCAGACTTTTAAAGAAATATTTTGTCTCAATTGGTTTCTTTACTAAGGTTAAGGAGTCCAGTTTACTCTACTATTTATCCACAGTTGGTTCGGAGCAAAAATGAATTCAAACCTTTATTAAGGGTATTAAAGCGAGGGAAGAAGCAAACAGCCTCGCTTAGGATTTGAACTCGCCGTTGGATGGTTGTCGTTTTTCAACATTATTTTTTCTTTCTACTGAACTTGTTAACATACCAAGATTAATTTGCCCAGTCTGCTGTACTATTTATTAATATCTGAGGGTATAATAGTTGGATTCATACCTTTCCTATGAGTATTAGGATGAAATAAGTCAGGGTGTGCATTTTGTGTGAAAATTGCAAAGTTCTGTCGAATATATAAAAAATCGGAGAATCAGTTGAGAAAAGACAATCAGTAATGAAGCTGCTGACCAATCATATAAAAAAAAATAGACTGCTAGAAGTGGTAAAGTGAATGAAAGCTCGAACGACTTGCCTTTAACGAGCAGCCAACTCGAAGATAACCTAAACATGAGGTTTAAAATCAGTAAAACCAAATATAATGAATATTAAAACTTAATACATTTGCAGACCTTACTTTTCACACACACACACACACACACACACACACACACACACACACACACACACACACACACACACACACACACACATATATATATATACACGCAAAACACACAAATACGCACATTATATACATATATACACATACAAACACACGTACATATACATTCACACACAAAACATACGCATACATATATACATTCACATACACACATATATACATATGTATATGCCTACACACATATACATGCACACATACACTTATATATATATATATATATATATATATATATATATATATATATATATATATATAAACGAAGGAATAGATACGTAAATCTATATTTTTTAATATGAATTCGTTAATCGCGACTGTTTTCGGCCAACGACTTTCATCAAAAAAGTTTCATGATAGTTTAAATTTCAAGACTGAAATTCTTATGAATAGTATGGGATTGGCCTCACGCGTAATTGTACTTCTGAACTTTAGTATAAACAATATTATCGTCTGATACTGCGCGTGTTCATAAGTAATTTGAAATGTTGCTTTTTTACTTGAAGATGTTAAGTAGGATAATTAGTCTATAAAACGTTATGGATTTTGAAATAAAAAATTTTTAAACATTTCAATTAGTATTTTGAGTTAAAATGTTATTTTTGTGGTTGTTTTATCAGTCTTCTGATTCATTTGGGGGTTAAAGTTTCATGGCGTAATATCCATTTATTTTCATGGGTTTCAAAATTGTTTCACAAAACATTTTTTAAAATTTGGCACCCAAATATATAAACATATATACGAGGGTCATTGAATAAATAAGGGGAGGTTTTTTGCTAAAAGCGAAACAATTTTTTTTCAGGAATTTTTGCTTAAATATAAACTCTGCATAGTTGGGATTTAGTTTGTTGCAAAAATAATTTCAACTTTGAAAAAAGTATATATTTTATCGCTATTCAAAATGGCAGCGAATCAAAAAGAGTTATCTAGGATTGAACAGTGGTCTTTCATCTAAGTTTTGACCCCCCAAAAATGCAAACCGTGTGAAATTTGCTGAAAAAAAAAATTCAAAATAGGCTGAGCATAATTTTGCCACTGCGAATCTTAGTCGAAAAGATAATCCATGGAGTTGAAACACAGTGACTCTCCGGTAGAGAAAAAGTCTCAGGAGCTGCTTCAGTAAAGAAGGACATGCTGAGAGTCTTTTGGGGCATGAAAATACAAATCGCTATTGATTTCCTTGAAAAAGGTGCAACTGTAAACAATGCCTCTTATTGTAAACTCTTTTGGCAATGTTTTACCGTATTTATTGAATAACCCTTCTATGTGTTAGATTTATCACGACACAATGACAAATAGGGGATAATATGGTTGGGAAGACTGTGTTGTATCAAGAGGGAAACCGACTTCAAAAATCAACTTTCGAAATACGTTTTTTTGTACCTAAGCTAGAATAATAGCAGAACCCCCAACAACAAAAACAAAGCAACCTACTTTGGGGGGGGGGGCGTCCTCGTGGTGTAATGGTTAAGGTGATGGACAGCGGAATCGTAGTACGCGAGTTCGTAGTTCAGTCGCGCTATTACGTTAACTTTCGGGCAAATACCCTTGGGAAAGGTATGAACCCCCTTATTCTCCAAGCTATGGGTTAAATAGTACCATTACTGTTCTTCTAGGAGAATGGCTTTGGCATTAAATCACCTACAAAGGTTATTTTGCCATTAAAACAAAGAAACCAAACCAAACCAAACTTACTTTAACTATGTGATAAGTCTAATTTATACTCACATGAGCTCTTAGAATAATAATAGGAAAAGTGGAGAGAGACATTTTGGGTAGTTAAGAAAATTGGTGATAATTCCAAACGAGGGTGAGGAGCCCACGTGGCTAAAGTGCTGAACTGAGTTATTGTAGTGAGCGAGTTCGAACTCCAGTCGCACTATTTTTTGTATTTTGTACTCATAAAGGTGTGAATTCTCTCATCTTCCCAGCTGTGGGTTAAATAGTACCATTACTGCTCTTCTGCTAGACTTTGGCATTAAATAATCCATGAAGGTTGACATGCCATTAAACAAAGAAACCATAGCAAACCATAACTCTGAACAGGATGAAGAAGTTGGGTCAGATGATACGATTAGCATATGAGCCTATTGATGGTTTTGTAGATAACAAACTGAATAAATCTCTCTTGTTCAGAATAAAAATGCACAAAGAAAACAAAACAAAACAAAACAACAAACAAACAAACGAACAGACAGACAAACAAACAAACAAACAAAAAAAAAAAAAAAAAAAAAAAACAGTTTGAATACCTAAAAATATTCTTGTCAAAAATGGGTAGTCGTAATTGCTGGTTGTAAAAACCATTTTCTCACAAATACACAGTATTCATCTATTTTTTTCATACTTTTTGTAAACATCGGACGAATAAACCTGTTTCTTACAAACGCCTCTTAAATAATTTTATATCAGTTTGCATTAAGATCGAGTTTTACTTGCACGTTAGAAAGACACAGTCGTAGTCTTTATATATTAAGCTTCTTAAAATTATACAAATAAAAAGCAACAATAAGCAGCCTGTTTTTTCTTTTTCATTTTTTTTTTTTTGGAAAGGCTGCAAAAATGTATTTTGTGGAATTGAGAGGTTTTATTTTACTGATATCGAGACAACACTCTGATTTATCTATTTACACATCAATTTCTTTTTCACAAAGAATTTTTCAGATTTTTCCTCAACCATCTGAACACATTGGTCTGTATTTTGAGTTGAGAGCAATTTCATTATACATCATAAATAAAACATTTCAGCTTCACAACTATATCAATAACAAAATAATGTAAAAAGTCTGTCTAGGTACCAGTTACAACCGTTCTTTTAAATGGAGTGATAGGATAACTTTAAACAAAGATATTTGTGCCAAGACCAAAGAACCCAGTCTGCCCCTAATATTTACTCATAGCAGTGAGAAAAGATAGATTCATGTCATTCTCAAGGGCATTGGTGCCAAGAGAATCTCAAGCGGCTTTCATCATGATTTGAACTCAAGTCATCAGTTTTCATTTCACTACTTAGCAATTGAATTGAGAGATTAGTTTAGAACTATTAAATCCCGTCTAGTTTTGAAGAGTTTAATTTTTGCATCAAATGGCCCAAATATAATCATTATTCAATAAGATAGTAAAGCAGAAGTATAAATGAATATATCTTAACTCATAACTATTCTAGAATAGCACGAAACTGCATCTGATGGTAAGACTCTATTTCTGGAGACCTTGGAAGTGTGGATTACTCTTTCATTACCGTCACTCTCAGATTAACTCTGACCGGGAGTGATAGAACCTATTTGGATCCCATCTGTGGGTCGAAGACATTGGCCTAGCGGTTAGAGTGTTCGCCAATGGCCCGGGAGACCTGGGTTCAATCCCAGGTCGAGTCATACCAAAGACTCAAAAAATGGTACTTGATGCCTCCTTGCTTAACACTCAGCATTATAAGGTACGGATCAAGGGTAAAGTGGAGCAATCCAGGGAAAGGAGTAGCGCCCTCCCCTACACCTTGGTGTAGTAAGCTATCGAAAAGGGAGCCTTCGGGTCACCCTCGACTATGGTCGCCTACTTTACTTTTTTATATGACCGAATGAAAGAAGAAACAACTACATAAATATATAAATATGAACGTACAATAAACATAAATCTCTAACCTCTACATTTATGATAACATTTGGTGTAGTGACAATGCTGTTAAAATCAATCGGTCGATCAGTTACACTCTAGAACAACAGGATATTGCTTAGAATTAATTTGGTTGCTTAATTAATTCTTCAACATAAACAAAATATTTCAGCCTCACAACGATCGCTGCAGATATCAATAAGAAAATAATGAAAAAGTCTTTAGTCTTGGTACCAGTTACGTCCGTTCTTTTAATGTTGGATTATTTAGGGGAGACCCAGATGGCAATCAGCCGTCTACAAATTGTTTGTTAATATTTATAGACTTGCTCATCAGTAGGAGCTGTTGATTAGTCAATCAGTGATGACTAATAGGGGATAATATGTAACTATGGAAAATTACAAAGTCTTGACTTAATGCAGCTTTGGATTATTCTGTATTGCGGCGAATAAGTAAGTTTTTGTTTAAAATTATTGTTAAATTTGGTATTTGTTACAGTGCTTCTCCTCAAACAATCCGTTATTGTTTGTTTTGAGGAGGGTCAAGTCACGGTTATTTTCTTGTTTATTATTTGTTGAACTGTTATTTTCACCATACGTTTCACCGGAATTGACAAAAACATTCACCCCCACCTTCTCCTAGTTGCCTCAAGCAACTATGGAGGAGCCAGTTTCACCAATTTCACCGGTTTTAAACACACAACAGGATATGTTTAATGACCTGGAACCCTCCCCGAAGCCGAAAGACTTATCATATTCATCGGTTTCATCGCTTCCGGCCAGCCATATACCGCCGGCCCAGAAACCACCGGCAACGCCAGTCTCCTGGTCGTCGCAAATTAAAAAAAAGCAAAAAACACCGAGTGACCACGAAAAAGTTCATAAGTATGCCAAATACTTTAAAGACAATGAAATATTACCCATTCCGGAAGTAGTAGAGGCAGTTGAGCCAAAGACTCTCTTCACCGTGTTCACAGACTTACGTACCAGGAGACTCATTGGTATCAAAAAAGAAACCTTTGAAGACTTACAAAAAACCTCAAGCATCCCAGGTAGGTATTTTTGCCGAAGAAGTTTTGCCACCTGGGATGTTCTGTTACCATCGGAAGACCTCGCTAAAAAGCTGGTCGGAAATAACATCACAACGAAGTTTTTCCGGCTTCAGCCAGAATATAGAGGCCAGCGACAAATTAAAGTCACCGTATGCAACGTCTCCATGCAATTAAATGGAGACGTTCTCGCCGCCTACCTAAATACGTATGGCGGCGTAGAAGATTATACGCAAATTATATCGGCAAGCGGGACGGCATACGGTGACTATTTTTTCATTATGTGCTTGGATAGGAGAGGGTTCCAGGCCATCCCACATACAATCCCATACAATGATGGTGGTCGTTGAGGACAGGAGACCCTTATGCTGGGCATGCAAGCAGCTGGGCCATTTTGCACGTTCCTCCCCTAAAAAAACGACCACCATTGCTACAACAAAATTGACCACTACTACAATAAGACGGAAACAGTAGCAGAATCCACAACAGCAGGAAATAACACAAACCCGGAAACTGGGGACCACCCCGACTAACTGAAGACAGAAAAAAATCACGTATCAAATCATCAACAGCAACCACCTTAACAACAGTTACAATAGCAGAAGACAAAGCAAGAACATCAACAAATATCACAGCAATACCAACAGATATAGCAGTAGTAGCAGTAAATCAATCACCTACTCCATCAAAAAAGAAAAAGAAAAAATAACACCGACCGGAAGAACAGCCTGAAAATATGGAAATACAACAAACTTGAAAAGGAGGAGGGACAGTAGTGACACTAATAAGGAAGGGGAGAAAAAACAATGCAAAGAAAATCAACCCCAGTCTCAACCATATAACCAGCCACAACCTGAAAAACAACCACAAAAATCCCAGCGCCCAGCACAAATAATACCACCTCACATTCCGAAAATCCACAATCCCAACATCCGATCATAGAAGCTCCTCTATCCCCAACACTACCCTCTCTCTCGCTTCCCAGGCTGTTCTCCCGGTCTCATTCGGAAACCAGGTATCACTCGTCATCATTATCATCGAAACCTCAAACGCGTCAAAGAACAAAGTCGATCTCAAACGACGACTGACAAGGACTCAATGGACTCATTTTCTTCTCCGGCACATTGGAGTCACCGAACATAGACCATCAAACAAAAAAACACTCCCTCCACTCATTACATTAAAAACAATCAATAATAAAAAAAATTCCAATCTGTACTTGTTTAGGGGTGCACCCATGGTGATCACCTTTGTTCGTCCGATTAGCAACCGCACCAAGGAGCTGTGGCGCTTCATCGAGGAAGCTAGTCGGACGGACATAAGATTGGCGGAAATGGTGCACCCCTCGCTAAGAAAAATGATGTTAAATTGTTCGGGCAGGGTCCCGATTTATATTCATCCCTGTTTCTATAGGTCCCAAAAGATGAAGTACCCTCTGAATGTCGGAGGAATTTCCAGGGACGGCCGTTACTACTGTACTCGGCACCGGTTCCCTGAGTCAAGCCGTTGGCATCCTCATCCTCGAGGACTTCCAGTTTGTAGTCGACAGTGAGTAAGGTAAGTAGGTCTGATATTTCTAAACCTTGCCACATTGAATGCGAGGGGACTGAGGGATCCAAGCAAGTGTGCTCGCTTGCTTGGTGAACTCTCGAACCCTAATTAATCGGGCGCTAGTGGGGGCGGTTACCGGGAATAGGTGGTGAGTATCTCTGAAATATAGGATTAGAGATTTCTCCACCAAATACAGTCGACAGCTCAATTTAGATAGAACCAGGAAGGCTAAATCGACAGATGATAGACTTTCCCTGGTGATGGATGGGGGACTCCCTAAACGTAAAACTAGCTAGGAGGGACCTTGAGCGTGAGACTAACGAGCGCTACAAGGGATTCATAGATCTAGGTTAAAAAGAGTTCTTAACGAAGCTGTGAAATCGAATGCGTGAGGAAGAAGTGCGAAGGTTTTCTTGTCGGTATATTGATTCTGTCAAGTCTCCGGAAGAGCGCGTGCTGCGGTCGAATCGTGAGATGCGCGACGCCTTTCGGGTGCACTTTCGTGATCACTTCGCCCGCTGTCCTTATCTCTCGCTTCAGGAGTTTCGCAGCTATTTAGCTGACTTCTCCCGCCTTGGGGCAGCGGAAGCGGCTATCTGCGAGGGTGTGGTTACTGAAAGTGAAGTCTGTGGTGCGTTGAAGCAGGTCGGCCTCAACAAATCGCCAGGACTAGATGGTTTACCTTACGAAGTGTACTTGAGGCTGCCGCACATGGTTCGCCCAGGGAGCCATCCCTGGTAGCGTTACCAAGGGCGTTATCACATTGCTGAAGAAAGGTGGCCGGCATGTTTGGGAGGGATTAGATGATTACAGGCCTATAACTCTGCTAAACACAGAGTTAAAGGTTATGGCCCGGGTCTTAGCGAACCGCTTACAGGTTGTCATTAGCGATCTGATCGGCCCCGAGCAGACCTTCGCTGTGAAGGGAAGATCGATCCAAGACAACCTGCAAGATCCTAGGGGGGTTAAAAGACGACACAAAAGCCACGCTGATCAATTTAGATCAGTCCAAGGCCGTCGATAGGATTGACCATCGGTTTTTGGCACCTGTTTTGGAGACTGCCGGATTCAAACCGGAGTTCCGCAGATGGATTAGCATGATGTACCACTACCATCAGGCATTGGTACAGATAAACGGAAAGCGTTCGTGGGTGTTCGCGATCGAACGATTGGTCCGGCCGGGTTACCCCCTGTCTCCTCTGCTCTATGTTCTCGCTTTGTAGCCCTTGCTCCGAAGACTTAGGGAGGGGGGAGCCGGCCCTGCGCAGTATCTCTTTTGCTGGCCCACTTAGAGCAAGGGTTTTTGCGTTCGCCGATGATATCACGGTCCTTGTGTCCCGCCACGTGGACATAGAGGCTGTGAAGAAGGCGGTTTCCGAGTACGAACGAAAAGCAGGAGCCAAGGTCAATTTTGACAAAAGCGAAGGTTTGCGGCTCGGTACCTGGACGGGTAGCGATACCCTGCCAGGGCCCTTCCGCTGGAGTGACGGAACCGTCCGCATCCTCGTGGTGTGGTTCGGGCCCGACTTCCAACTGGAACGAAATTGGTCGGAGGTACAGGCTAAGGTGAATGCCCAGGTGGGAACCTGCCTTCCAAGGAGGTTGTCCGTGTACATCTACTTGACCCTTTACCGATAGTCCATACTTCCTCTGCCAATGGATCGTCGGTTGCAACGATCCCTTAACAGATTACTCTGGGGAGGTCGAAGGCCGATGGTCCGTAGACAGGTCTGCATTCAACGTACGCGCACTTGGAGTCTGGTTATGTCTGATCTGGAGAGCCACTGGCTTGCTGAAAGACTTGCATACTTGAGCCGATCCTCGTCGGGGGACGCAGTGTGGAGACGAAAGGCGAGTAGGACTTTTCCTTGCCTCGTCAGATCCAAGGGCTGAAGGTCGACGTAAGCTAAAGGGCGAAGTACTGTTTGTCCGCGAATGCCGTATGGCCCTTCGTAACCTTTCTGTGTCCAGTGACCTTTTACAGCCTCCGAAAGAATTGTATCGAGAACTAGTGGTGAGCTCCGCTTCGGACCTTCTCAGTGAGCGGCACGGCTGGATAGCGGAGGAGGTCCACTCCCACTGGAATTGGGCGCTAGGTTCGAGCTTCTTGACAATTCCGAGTTTTCGCTCACCCGGCGGCTTGCACGGAACGCGTTTCCCCTTCTCGGCTAGAACTTCAGAGCGGGCCTGGCAGACATGCCCGATTGTGCTCGCTACAGCAGTGACGGTGAGTTTATCCGTTCTAGGATCAGGTCGGGGAGTGGACGACTCGCATCGAACCCAAGCAGCTCGTGTTGCTCGACGTTGGTTACGTTGTAGACAACGTTTTTCCTCCGTTTCAGGATGAGAAGCGTGTGGTGTTTTTCGCGATCCTAGCTGTAGCCAGAATGGTGATTTGGACCACGCGAAAGAACGGATTGTATGACGATGCAAACTTTTCTCATCGGGATCTGATATTGTTTTTTTTTGGCATCAGCTTAGGGTCAAGATCAGATGCGATAGAAAACGCTTGGATCACATAACATTCGACAAAAGGTGGGTAAATGCAGCGAGCCTGATCATACGGAAGGGGGCAATGTTGGAGTCATCCTTCTCTCCTCTTCCTGCGCATGGCGTTTACGGTCCAGGTCCTTCGGGACCCCATTCTGGGTCCGTAGACTTTGTTTTTCCTTGAATCCCTAGTTAGCAGTATGTTGTGATTCATCATCCCCTTCACTTTGTTGTTAGCCCCCAAGATCTTCCCCATCCCTATTTTTATACCCCAACCCTTAGTCCAGCCCACCTCTTCTGAAGATCTTGGAACCTCATTAGAATAAATTCATGCTGCCTATCCTCACCGCGCACGACTCTGCTTTTTCTTTTGTCCCATTAGATTAGACCCCCATTCCACTTAGGGTAGTCCCGACTTGTTTTCGAGGTTCTCGGACACTGGAAAACAGTTGGGCTCCATATCTTAGAAGTAGGGATGGGAGGGCAACCAAACGGGGAATTTTTCTTTCGTTTCCTTTTCTCTTTCGGGGTTTTTTCTCCCACCCCCTCCACATCTTTGTAAATAAAACCATACACTTCATTAGGGGTTTTAAGTAGGTCTTTTCACAGAGCGAATGTGGTATTTTGGTGGTTGCAGTATACTTGGTGAAGGATGATTGCATATATATATATTGTATTGATGAATGGGTCGGCGAAAATATAGATATGGCACGACCGCTCCTCCTCAAAACCCTCAGAGCTTTATGCTCTCTTTTGTAAATAAAGACTTAATGCATCCTTGTTACTTAGAAGGCGTATCTTTTGTATAGCACAAATAAAAAGAAGACGCCTACTCGAATTCCAGCAGAGTGATAGGGTAGCTTTAAACAAAGATATTTGTGCCAAGACCAAAGAACCCAGTCTGCCTCAAATATTTATTCATAGCTGTGAGGAAAACTGGATTCATGTCTTTCCCAAGGGAATTGGTTCCGAATGAAACGCAACAGCTTTTCCCAAGAGTTGAACTCAGGTCGCCAATTTTCATGTATTTCGTTTCTAAGATATTACAAATAAGATTCTTATAATTTGATTTGGTTAGTGATTTGCAATAATAAAATGATAAGACAGACGAAAAATTTGAGACGTTGGGACAAAGAGGAAAAAGTAACACAACTACAACAAAAGATAAAACTCGAAGAGATAAATCAGAAGGTACTTGCGAAATAAGGAAGATTAAAATGATGCTGAGACAGAACAAAACAGTACCTTCCAAAATAACTAAAGAAACTTCCATCTGCACGGAAGGGGAGAAAGTGTGAAGACAGTGTAGCAACTGGATGCAAAAGAGGCAAAACAATTTTGGGGTAGAGTATGAGAACAGGGAGATCATAAAAAAGTCGAATGGATAAACAACATGGAAAAAGAGTTGCAAAGTGTCGAAGAAAGCCCGAAGACGAATATACACATTGATTCACTTCGAGCGACACTAAAAAATACCAAACAGGAAAACTTCAGGTCTTGATAGATTACATGAATTTTTATTCAAAAAGTTTACTTCTATCCATGAAATGAACGCACTTACAAGAAACAGACATATCCGGAAGTATGACCAAAGGAAAAACGACCCTAATCCAGAAAGACCCCCCCAAATAACAGTCCCAAACAATTATAGACCCATAACGTACCTACCAATGATGTATAAAATACTAACGGCACAAATTAGGGAGGGGATTTATCATTCGTTAATAAGCCGTGGACAGTTCCCTGAGGAACAGAAAGGGTGCAGAAAAGGATCCAGAGGGACAGGAGAGCTCCTATATATTGATCAACGTCTCCTTAACGAGAATAAAACGAGACGGAAAAATCTGGCTATGGCATGGATTGACTACAAAAAGGCTTATGATATGCCCCCCCCCCAGCTGGATAATAACACTGTCTCAAAACGCACAAGATATCCGACGAAATCATAAAATTTATCGAGGGAACTAGAGAGAACTGTAGAGTGGAATTGAAGGAACGTGGTAAAAGTTTATTTGAGGTAAAAATCCAGAGAGGAATGTTGCCGTTTGTGGTGTCGATGATGCAACTCAACAATATACTCTGGAAATTCACGGGCACATACAAACTTAATAAATCGCCCGAAAAGATGAATCACCTTGTGTACATGGACGACATCAAATTGTTTGCCAAAAATGAAAAAGAATTGGAAACCCTCATAAAGGCAGCGCGAATATACAGTTAAGATATAGGGGTGGAGTTTGGCATAGAAAAATGTGCCATGCTAATAATGAGAAGCGGGAAACGACACATGACGGAGGGAATAGAACTATCAAGTCAAGACAAACTCAGAATGCTCGGAGAAAAAGAAACTTACAAATACTTGGGAATATTGGAAGCGGACAACAACAAAGAGGTGGAAATGAAAGATAAAAAATTAAAAAGATTATCTCAGGAGAACGAGAAAGCTACTCGAAACCGAATTAGATGTAAGGAATCTCGTCAAAGAGATGAACGCTTGGGCTGTACCCCTTGTTAGATACTCGGGACCATTTTTGAAGTGGACGAGGGAAGGACTTCAACAAATCGACCAGAGAATAAGAAAAATAATGACGATTTTAGAGTCGACACGGACAGTATGTGTTAAGAAAAGAAGGAGGACTTGATAGCATTCAAGTTTGCGCTGATGCATCGATACAACGGCTCGAAGACTACATACACAAGCGCGGAGGAAAACTGATTACAGTCATCAAAAACAATGTAGACAACACACTCATCAACAGAACAGAAATAACCAAAAACAAAAATGGGAAATAAAACAACTCTATGGACAAACAAACGAGAAAACCCTGACATGGCTAAGAAAGGGAAACCTTGTAAAATACTTGTAAGTTATTTAATGCCCATTCGTGTTTAAACAGAAATTAAATATTTGATTAGTAAACAAATAGTTTTGAGGTTACATTTTAAACGAGCTGGAGTTCATAATTAAATGGTTTCAAGTATTTCTATTTAATGTTAACGAATCATTTTAACATCAGTCATTTGTTTGCGCAGTGTTCAATGGATATACATACGATTTATCAGTGAATAGTTTTTAAGTAATTATATTTTTAAAAGTTTTCCCCTAGTTCTTCGAATTATGTTTGAATTTCAACTTTACAAAACTGTTACTTTTAAGACTAAAAACTTGAAAATTCGACTCATGCACGAGAACATATCAAAAGACTAGGAGAAAAAAACTACAAGTACCTGGGAATATTGTAAACGGACACCAACAAGTAGGGTTGAAAGAAAAAGTAAGAAATGAAGAATTCAGAAGAAAACTTTACGAAACAAAACTCTGCAGCAGAAAGAATAAATACTTGGGAATTTCCTCTGATTACATCCTCTGGACGATTCTTAAAATGGACAAGGGAGGAACTCAGACAAATAGACCAAAGGACGAGGAAATTGATTGAGGTAAACAATATCATAAACATGAGTGATGACTTGTGCCAAGCAAAGAAGGAAGAGGAGGACTCGCCTGCATTGGGGATTGGGTAGATAAAATTCAATGATTCGAGGAATATACGAAAAGGAGCCAAGACAAACTAATGATAGTAACAGCAATATCAACAGAAATAACTTAAGGAGGAACGGATAAACAACAAAATCTAGAAAACAAAAAAAAATGTAAGGAAATCAGATGTATGGATACTTCAAGCGACGAAATAAAGAAATGACAAAACAGGGATGACAAAGGAACACTTCAAGATGGAAACTGAATCACTTTTAATAGTTGAAGAAAATAATGCCACAAGACTGAATTATATCAAATTAAAAATTGATCATACCCGATAAGAATTGCAAGTATAGTTTATGTGGTAACAAAGATGAAACGGTTAATCACATAATAAGCGAATACAACAAAATGATAGTAGGAAAGGTAATCGCTTGGAATTGTGCAAGAGATTAAAATTTGATCATACTGACATGACATATGCGCAAACCAGAATCTGTCCTAGAAAATGAGACTCATAAAATTGATCACTCAACCACGGCCAGAAAACCCAACCTAGTATTGATTAACAAGAAGAAAAGAACTTGTCAATAAGTGGATTTTGTTTTTTCAGCAGACTACAGAGAGAAAATAAAAGAAAGTAAAAAGGTAAGCAAATACTTGGATCTAGCCAGAGAGCTAAAAACCCAACAATAGCAACAAACAAAACAAACAAATAAATAAACAAAACAAGACAAAAACTGTGAAACATGAAGTTGAATAAATTGTTGTTGGTGCTCTTAGAACGGTCTCTAAAGCCTTGAAAAGGAGACTGGAGGGATTAAAGATCCGAGGAAGAATCGAAACTATCTAGATTACAGCATTGTTAAGATCAGTTAGAATACCTAGAAAAGTCTTGGAGACCTGAGAAAACTTGCAGTAATTCAGACTTCAGTGAAAGACCACCATCTAAAGCTAGTAATATATTTTTTCATTCTCCTTGTAGGATTGTGAAAATCCTACCAGGAGAATGAAAGAAGAAATATATTACTCGTTTGTCGGCCGTGGACTATTTCCGGAAGAACAAATCGAATGCTGCCGGGAGCAAGAGGAAGAAATGAACAACTATATATAGACAAACACATCCACAAAGAAGCCAAAACGAGGCGGAAAGTGTAGCCATTACCAAAACGTATCTTGATATGGTTCTGCAAACTTTGATAATGGAATGTCTGAAAATGTACAAAATATCCGACAAAATCATAAACTTCTTATTGAATGCCATAGAAAACTGGGGGATGGAATTGACAGAGTAAGGAAAAACCCTATCCAAGGTAAAAGTGCAAAGAGGCCCCTTTAAGGGAAACTCGCTTTTTTTGGTTATAGCAATGATGGCACACAACAACGTACTTAGGAAGTGCACGGGTGAGGGATCCGAACTAACAAAATGACAAGAAAAGATTAATCACCTTATGTATTTGGATGACATAAAGATATTTGCAAAAACTGTAAAAGAACTGGAGAACCTGAAACAAACAATAAGAATATATAACCAGGATATAGGAATGGAATTTAGCATAGAAAAATGTATCATGCTGAAAATGAAAATCAGGAAAAGACAAACAGCGGAAAGAATAGAACTACCTAACCAGGAAAGCATTAGAACACTTGGACAGGAGAATTACTAGTATTTGGGAATATTGGAAGCAGACACCATCAAATAATCGAAGATGAAGGAAAAATTAGGAAAAATACCCCAATAAAGGGAATGCTTCTCGAAATCAAGGTATGTAGCAGAAATCTCATCAAAGGGATAAATACCTGGGAAGTCCCTCTTGTAAGAAACCCTGTGACATTCTTAAAATGGTCAAGAAGAGAACTCAAACCAAAGGACAAGAAGGGCAAGAATGCGCTTGACAAGAAGTGGACATGGCTAAGAAAAGGAAATCTCAAGACAGCAGCTCAAAACAACGCCATAAGATCAAAGGTTTTACATTTGAGAGATGACATACACAGACTGTATGTGTTAAGAAAAGAAGAACGAGGACTCGCCAGAATTGAGGATTGCGTAGATCCATCAATACAAAAACCCGTGGACTACATTAGAAAGAGCAAAGAAAGACTAATTACAGTAGCCAATAACAGCATAGACAGCATAAGTACAGACAAAAACAATAAGACCTACTAAACAGAAATAAGAATAAGATCAACTGTATAGATTTTTCAAGCAATAAACGGCAAGACATGGACATGACTAAGAAAAGGAAATCTCAAAATAGCAGCTCAAAACAACACCATAAGGACCAAAAGCGAAATTCAATAACACTCAACAGAATAGAAAGTGTATGTTACGTGGAAAAAGAGATGAAACGATCGATCGCATTATAAGCGAACGCAGCAAACTAGCACAAAAGAATTACAAGACTAGGCACGCCAGGGTAAGGAAGGTGATCTACTGGGAATTGTGTAAGAGACTGAATTTTGACCATACTGACAAATGGTATATGCACAAACCAGAATCCATCAAGAAAATGAGACGCATAAAATTCTTTGGGATTTTAAGATATAAATGGATTATCTAATCCAAACCAGAAGATCAGATCAAGTGTTTATTAAAAAAAAAAAAGAACTTGCTGTCTAACTTTTTGGGGCCGTTCCAAGTCCACCATTCACAATTGGTATCACCGTCACTCTCATGTTTCCCAGCTTTTTTTTAGTTCTCTTACCAGGTCTAATTATTTGTTAATCATTCAATTTCTTTTATCTTAGCTTTGTCGTCTGCCGGAGCGACAAAATCCACCAGACGGCAAGTTCTTTTTTTCTTGTTAATTAACACAAGATCGAGTCTTCTGGTCAGGATTTGGTAATCTGTTTACCGCTCGAAATTCTAGAGAATTTTATGAGTCTTATTTTATGAGGCAGATTATGGTTTGAGCATTTAACATTTGTTTGTACGGTCAAATTTTAATCTCTTACCCAATTCTCTTTGGATTACCTTTCGTACCCAATTGTGCCTAATCTTCTACACCTTTTGTGTTAGTCTTCTTCTTGTTTTTATTATGTGACCGACCGTTTCATGCCCGTCTGCCCATAACCTACATTTTCTATTCAGTTGCGTCTTGTGAATTTTCGCTTTTATTATCATTATTACTATTATCATTATTATAAATCATCGATCAAATCAAATTTTTAACTTGCATTTAATATTGAATTGTGTGTCTGCATATTTCAGTTGTTTTTCATCACCGGAATGATATTGATTTCTTTGAAATTTTGTAAGGTTTCTTTTTGATTATTAACAAAATTACCAAATGATTTGTGCAGTCAATAAAATTTTAATATTAAAAAAAAGCCAAAAAAAAAAAACCAAAAAAAAACCCAACAAAAACAACAACCCCAGAAAACAACACCCGCCAGAAAAAACAGAACCTACAATAATTATTTAACATAATTACGATCGTTACAAACAACTTTCTTTCAATGTTTAAACAAATTATAGATTTCTTTGTGCATAGAATGGCGATAGTTTTTAATTGAAAAAGGTATATCGTGACGCCATTTTCATTCAGAACCTCTGCTCAAACGGGAGTGGAATAATTGAAAGGTGCAGAATTGCTTGACCCCCTCGAAACTTGGGCGCGTCGAGTAGTTTGAAAGTAAGAAAATCTAAGCTTGCAGAACATTGTTTATGAGTTCTGTTCTCACTGGGTGCTCCATACTTCTGAGATTGTGATAAACTAAACCTAATTAGATAACTAAATATTTAAAACTTTCTTTCCTATCTTCTGACTTGTCACGTAATTTTTTTCTTCGTGTAACATGATGAACACTGTCAGCAAAATTTACCTAAATCAACATTATAAGGTATGGAATTCAGATCAATTCAGAACGTCGAGTTCAACCAAAATCAAGGACAAATGACTTCTGAGAGAATTTTCTTTGCTTCGAAATGAATTTGAGAGAATAGCCCTCGAGGCTGAGCCCGAAAACCCTATTCAAGCAGTCAACATTGATATATATATATATATATATATATATATATATTATATAAATATCGTTCAATATCATTGATAAAGCGTACATCTTTCATTTAGGATAGACTTGGTCTAATGAACGCATAGTCGAGAAACTGACAGCTACCAAGCACCGTTGACTTTGTTTACGCTATCCTAACTTATATATATATATATATATAGAGAGAGAGAGAGAGAGAGAGAGGGAGAGAAAGTGTGTGTGTGTGCATGCATGAGAGAGAGAGAAAGACCTTTTGGAGTGCAATAATTACCGTCGCAGGAAATGAACACGGTGACCCAAGTTCAAATCCCAGTCGAAGCTATTTGCATTTTATTTGGCGCTAATCATCTTGGGAAAGGACATGAATCCAACCATTCTCCCCATTGGTATGGTCAAATAGTTGGACAAACAGGCCTTTTTAACTTTGGTATGGCAACCGGTCGAGGAGATGGCGAACCCTAACTTCTAACCTCCGCTTAGTTGGGTATATATATATATATATATATACGTATATATGTATATACAAGGATCATTAAATAAGTTTCCAGAATTTTTTCGTATGTGCACTTTTATTGAAAGTACACACATGAAAATCTAGTCCCCTTCGAAGTAATCTCCTCCGATTGCAATGCACTTGTTGTGCCGTTCCAACAACTTCTGGAAGGCCCCATGGAAGTCCTCTTGTGTGAGCGTATCAATGACCTTCGTCACAGCCTCTTTCATTTTCTCAATTGTCTCATAACGACAGCATCTGAGCTTAGGGAATAAGAAAAAATCACAGGGAGCAAGGTCTGGACTATAGGGAGGCTGAGGAACTGTCTTGATGCCCATCTTGGTCAAATAGTCTGTGACAAGGATGGAGTTGTAGACTGGGTGCATTGTCCTGGTGGAAATGCCACTGACCCGAGTGCTGGCCTCTTCCGACGGAATCTCTTGCCGAACTCCCTTAAAACCTCAATATAGTAACCCTAACCCTAACCCAACCCTTTGGCCAATCAACTGTGATGTATTGACTTCCTTACTCCTCCTACACCTCTCATCATCCCTCACAGACTCCCTGCCTTCTTTGAATCTCTTATGCCACTCAAAAACTGATGCTCGATTCATGCAAGATGCTCCAAAAGCAGTCTGAAGCATTCCATACGTTTCTGTGGCATTTTTTCCAAGTTTAAAATAGAATTTTATTGCATATCGTTCTACTAAAGTGTCTTCACGTCCAGATTGCATTTTTGAAGTTCACCAGCTGTGACAATCAGGCTTTAGTAGGGTGTATTCGAATTCCCACTGTAGCTGTTGATTTGAACCTGAAATCATAAAAATTGGTCAGTCATCTCATAAGTTGTATAGTAATAACATACTGAATTTTCAAGAGTCTGCGACAATTTTAAATGCCTGTACAAAAAAGTCTGGAAACTTATTGAAAGCACCACGTACATGTGTGTGTGTGTGTGTGTGTGTGTGTGTGTTGGTCGCCTGGCTTTTCAAGAGATTAAATGATTCTAATATGACAATCAACTCACCATATTTCAATTTTTCCTTCTTTTATATATATTTCCTCTGGTTGGCATACAATTTAGGAATTCATTCTCATTTTTTTCTTTTCGATCGATATCAACTAAATTTCTGTCTCATTTTGTTTGAAAGAATTTCTTTAGTTAGGTTCCTGGCCTTGTCGACCATTTGTCATTCTAAATGTTTTCAGCTCTAATTAAGTTTTCTTTCCTGTGTTATTGAACTCTGTATTTTGTAAGGCTTTCTCATATCGTTTGATTGACTGATTCATTTAAATGACATCTGATATCGAAAAATTAATAAAGATAATTTAATTATAACAAGTTCATCTTCTTACCAATAACAGAATTACATACCATTCTGTTATATTCTAAGATTGTCCAAAATGTTGTCTATTAACAGGATTATATCATCATCGTCATCATCATCATCATTTTGCTGATCGTATGGATCCTTTTGACCACTCTCGCTTATCCGTCTCTATCAGCCATCACTCTTGGCAAGTCTTCTAGATGGCATACAGTGTCCGCTCAGAGCTGATGAATGAAAGTTTTTGTTGGTGTATCTTTTAAGGTTTGGTTTGGCCTATGGCATATTAACTATTGTGGGTTATTTAATGCCAAATCTGGTTTATACATATATATTAGATATATATAATTTGTAAACATAAGTAAACAAAGTGAAATAGTTCCAAGTATTGCTATGTGTTACAAACAATTCAATTAATCTGTCATTTGTTTACGCACTGTTAAACGATCAAACAGTTCTATTTCAAACAATTCAATTTAGCATAAGTCAACAAAGTTAAAGTATTGCTCTGTATCACTAGCAATTTAATTAAACATCAGTCATTTGTTTATACACAGTTAAATGATCAAACAGTTCTATTTCAGACAATTCAATTTAGCATAAGACATTTGTTTGCTCTCAATTTAAATGATAAATTGATCCATTTGACCTATAGACAGGTGGTACCACTCCAGGCCAGAGTGGGCCAGGAAGCGATGGCAACGAAGGGGTATTCCACATTCCCCTAATCTCCAGCATTACAGGACCTTCACCATCAAATTGTTTAATGTCCAATCCAGGGCATTAGTTGGCGGAGGGTCTTACTCACCGACAGAGATGCAGTTGGTGTATTCTACAGCTCCAACCGACTGGGTTGGTTTGTGGGTCAGTGTGTAGAAGTCCCTAAGAGAAGGTCGTTTATGAGTGTGTCCTTACTTCCCCAGCAGTGCCCAGCATGTCTTGTTTGTTTGTTTTTTGGATGGTTTGTGAGATGGGAGATAAATGTCCGTACAGCTGCGTCTTTGTTGGTGGTGCTTCTAAGATTTTTTCATAACAGAACGTGGTATCATTGAGTAGTTCCCATCATGTTTTTTCTCCAATCGATTTGTCAGAGTCCAAGTGGTGAAATCGTACAATAATACCGACACGGTTAGAACTTGCAAGAATTCCCTTTTTATCAGAAAGATTACATTCCCATATGGTCATTAAACTGCCAATAGCAGACCATGCCTTGCATATGCGTATTTTTACATCACTTTCAGTAGATGAGATATTGTTATTGAGGTAAGAGACCTGGTCTACTAATGTCAGAGGCTTGTTATTTTATAATAGCACTATCTTTTTTAAAACACAGCAGAAATTCGGGTGGAGCAGGCGTATTTGCAAGAAGCGGTAGATCATCCGCGTATACACAATCTCTATATTAATTCAGTTGTACCTACCTACCTACCTAACTACCTGCCAAGTAGTATGGATTTAAAAATAAATCGTAGCTTTCGAGTTGAATTTTTTTTTCAGATTTTGTTGCTCTTTACTTTAGCTTTTAAATATTTTTGGATTCTGAGTGTTGTGATGAAAACAGTAATAATGAAACATAGTAAAACTAGTTATTTATATACCCATACGATTGTACTTACTTAATCCTTTCGCCTCAGGTAGGATGTGACAAAAGGTTAATTATTTAAAGCCGAGTACAGTTGGTTTGAAATCAGAGACTTCCTTCTTCTAGACCGGTTGTCTTACCAAGGCTAAAAATCCTTGTCTGGCCAACTATCTACTCAAAACTGGAGGAGGAAGAAATGGATTCATGCCTTTCCCAAAGACATTTGGATGAAATAGCCTCATCTAGGATTTGAAATTCAGTTGTAACTAGTTACCAAAAGTGAGTGTCTCCATAGCGACATGGTAATAAGCAAGTTCAAGCTCGTTACGTTATTACATTCACTTTTGGACTAATGCCCTTGGGAAAGATTTGAAATCACTTATTTTTCCAGTTATCGGTTAAATAGTACCACTGCTGTTATTCTACAGGGAAGGCTTGGGCATCAAATAACCCATGAAAGTTAACATGCCATTAAACAAAGAAACTGAAACCGAAACCTACCTAACTTACCTGCCTTCGGTACGGCTCTTGTGGGGTTTGAACCGAGTGCTTTATTTAAAGTTAAACGCTTGGTCCCAGGGTTAAGTTGATCGTTTGGTGCCCGAGGCACCCCAGAAGGGAAACCCGAAGGAATCAAGCATTTTTGTGGTGATCTATATCCGACACAAAATCTATTTCATTTGATAACCGAACTTTCTGGAACATACATCAAATCAGTTAAATGATTTATTTAAATTAGTAATCGATATTTTTCAAATTATGTAATCACTAAATGGTGTGTCTTAGGTAGGATACTCAACAGCATCCGATTGTGAGGCTCCAGTTCTGGAACTCTTGGAGAATGTGTAGTACGCCATCATTGCCATTACTTCCCAGTACACTCTAACCCGGTGTGGTAGTACCTGTTAGGATCCCAACTATTTACAATACTAGATACCATTGAACTGTGAAAAATAGGAAAATTCGAAACCATTCAACTGTTTGGTTTGGTTTGGTTTCTTCGTTTGATGGTATATCAACCTGTGTAGGTTATTTAATGCCAAAGCTATTCTCCTTGAAGAACAATAGTGGAACTATTTAAACCATAGATGGGAGGAAAAGGGGGTTCATACCTTTCCCAAGGGTATTTGTCTGAAAGTGAACATAATTGTGCGACTGGGGTTCGAACTCGCTAACTACGATTCCGCAGTCCCTTCAACTGCGTGAAAATAAAACTATTAGTGCTAGAAATACTTGAAACCATTTAACTGAGTACAAACCAACAAGTGATAATACCTGTTTGAATCCTATCTATGGGGGAAATAGATCTGTTTAAAAACCATTCGTATTGAGAGGAACTTTTGAAACTATCTAATAGGGTCTAAACAAATGATTAATATTAAATAGATTTATTTGTATTAGAGAGTAATTCTTTAAACCATTGAACTGTGTGCAAACAAATGAGCTCTATCTCGTTTCAAAATAATGTAACTTGCTTAAGAAACAAACACACACACACACACACACAGATACTCACACGCGCGTGCGCACACACACATTTATATATATATATAAAACAGGATTTGATACTGAAGATTGATATGTCATAAAACGCTAAACAATAAACCAAACATTCTGGCTTCATGGAATATATATCTAATTAATCAAAATAATCTATTTACATTGATAATCGGTATCTTTTCAAATTATGGAATCACTAAATGGCGTGTCCTAAGTATGAAATAAACTACTTTCGGTGCTGAGGCTCTAGTTCTGGAGTTGCTTGGAAGTGTAGAATACGCCTTCATTGGCATTACTCTCATGTCCACTCTAACCCGGAGTGGTAGTACCTCTTAGTATCCCATCTATGGGTAAAATAGATCTATTTGAAAACTATTCGTATTAGATATGATGACTTAGAATCAATTTGCACACAGTTATAGGGTTTTATTAAGAATAGTTACTTGAAGCTATAATTGTTTACTTAGGGTTATTATTAGTTACTTGAAACTATATTACTGCATTCAAACAAATGATTATTATTAAATCGGAAGTGGGTAGAGTGTTCGCTAATGGTCCGGGAGACCTGGGTTCAATCCCAGGTCGCGTCATACCAAATACTTTAAAATTGTACGATACCTGCTTGCTTAACACTCAGCAATATAAGGTACGTATCGAGGGTAAAGTGGAACAATCCAGGGAAAGGAGTAGCACCCTCTCTTACATCTCGGTGTAGTAGCTATTGAAAAGGGAGCCTTCTGGTCACCCTCTACAACGCTCGCTGACTTTACTTACTTTTCTTATAACTGTTCATAACGGGGCCATTGGTTTATTGAGTAGGGTGTCATACCAAAGACTTAAAAATGGTACTTGATGCCGTCTTGCTTAACACTCAGCACTATAAGGTAAGGGTAAAGTGGAGCAATCCAGGGAAAAAAGAAGCGCCCTCCCCTACCCCTTGGGGTAGCAGCTATTAAAAAGGGAGCTTTCGGATCACCCTCGACTAAGGTGGTCATCTTTACTTTTTACTTATTTATAACTGTGCATATATCATTAGTGTTTGAAACACTTGAAACCATATAACTGTGTGTAAATTACTTGGAATAGAATATATGGAATATCTATTATAGGAATAGAACATATTTGGCAGAATAGAATATATTAGACATTGTTCGGATTGAATGTATTAGGATATGACGCCGTTATATTCTAATATATTCTATCCTTTAATTCAGAGGGAAGTTTTGGGACTTATAAACATAATGTCTTTTAGGATCAAGTTAAAATAATTGACCAGAAAGAATACCGAAGGATAAGTAAAAGTAAAGTTGGCGACCATAGTCGAGGGTGACCCGAAGGCTCCCTTTTCGATAGCTTACTACACCTAGGTGTAGGAGAGGGCGCTACTCCTTTCCCTGGATTGCTCCATTTTACCCTTGATCCGTACCTTATAATGCTGAGTGTTAAGCAAGGAGGCATCAAGTACCATTTTTTGAGTCTTTGGTATGACTCGACCTGGGATCTCCCGGGCCATTGGCGAACACTCTAACCGCTAGGCCAATGTCCGAAGGATAAGACGTCTTAAAGAAGCGGCGTATATGTTTGGCCACAGTGATCTGTTAAGTAGATTAAATATAGAAATGAATACGATTTGGGAACCATTAATCAAAAATGTACGATAAAAAATTACGATATGAGCATGGGTAAAAAACATCTGATATGATCGTGGAGAAGAATATCTCATGGGTTGATGGAGACATTAGGTTTATAAGTCTCAAAGATTCACTCTAAATTGCCCGGCAAGGACACATAGCGCAATGGATATTACGTTTGGTTGGAAAATGTTTCTGAGTGAAATAATCTGGAAGTAGCAGTTCAATCCCACGAACAGGTATGGATAACAAGGAGTAAATACTGTAACTTAAACAGAATTGGCGCAGACTACTCCTGTGGTTCAAATAAAGGGTTCAGTTCGAAATTTTGTGTGGGCTCCCGAGTTCGACATGAAACACCTAAAGAAGGCCGAAGGACATATCGGCCAAAATGTTGTGAGTATAATAATAAAGATGAGGTCGATAGTCTGAATCGTCTAACTAATAACAATAGTTGTAACAATCATTTACAAATAAATCAAGTTTCGTTAAATAAACTAATTGTACACGTTCGGCCCCTCTTTCTTTGAATTCTTGTCATATTGTATTGTTCGTGTAGATTTCGTTGATTTACGCTTGTACAATTTCAGTAAACCCCACCCAATTATTCTAATTGTATGCCTAATACTTGGAATCATCAAACGAATAACTAATGTTGAATAGAATTACTAGCGTCAAAATAGCAAAATTTGAAACCATTCAACTGAGTGCTCTAGCTTTAAAAATTGTTACCAACGAACTACTTGTTCACAAATCATATATTCAATATATATGTATAAACTGGATTTGACATTAAATGACCTACAAAGGTTTATATGCCATAAAACACTGCCAACCAACTAACTATAAGAATGGATTCGGCATTAAATAATCCACGAAGTTTGATAGGGTATTGAAAAAGAAACCAAACCAAACCAAACAAAATAACGAAATAAGTCACGTGTGATGTTATGATGATGTAATTTGCTAAGGGAAAGGCGGAAATCAATCTCTTGTCCCTACCTTCCGATTGGGCTCTTTATCCGTTGTCAGGTAACTGGACTAAAGAGAAAAAATGAATTCAAAACCTTACGTTTACTGTTCTGGGAATCTGGGGTATACCATTCTTCTGATATCAGCTCATCTAAAAGGTTTGGCTATTAATTCACAAACTTTCACCATCAAAAACAAATCACAAAAAAAATATAGTCTATTTTCTAAGCCTCGGCTTTATTTGATTTGGTTTCTTTGTTTAATGGCATATCAATCCCCCAGGCAGATTAAGTGACAATAGAGTAAAGAAATTAAAGTTTCAAAGCACGAAAAAGAGAAAAATGTATCTGTCAATGTATGTTTTGGCTTCTTTGTTTAATGGCATATCCACGCCCCCTGGGCAGATTAAGTGACAATAATGTAGAGAAATTAAAGTTTCAGAGCACGAGAAAGATAAAAAAAAAATTATCAATGTATGTTTTGGTTTCTTTGTTCAATTACATACTCGTATCAGCCTTCGGAGATTATTCAATGCCAAAGCCATCTTGTAGATAAACAGTAGTGATACAATCTAACACATAGCTCGAAGAATAAAAGAGTTCATACCTTTCTCAAGGATATAAATCCGAAAGCAAACTTGATGCGTCTGGAGTTCGAACTCGCTTATGTTGAGGTTGCAGTCCAGTATTTTAGACATTACGCTACGACAAAATTACACGAGTCATTATTTATCGATATTTGTTTGATAGTAGAAAGAACTCTTTTATATATTTTTGAATTGTATTATATGCATTTACTCTACATGTTGTTTTAATTGCGTATTGTGACAACTGGAAATATGCATAAATCTTCATTTTGGTAAAGATGATTGTAAAGTTTGTTCAACTTCTATTCTGTGCTAACACGGCAACTTAAAACTTCCAATCCCCATTCAATCCTTTTTCTTCTCTCTCTCATCAGCACGTTATCCATTATACCACGGAGACTTCCACCTGACTTGAGTTAATGGTCATCATCGAATCGATTGACGAACATTATTTATTACTGTTTGTTGTATGATGGCTAACGAGCTACGTTACTGAGGCATAATAAGTGAGTTCGATTTTCACTTTTGGCTTTGTAGAAAGCTAAACTAATTCTTATTAAATCATTACACACGATGTTTAAAATACCAAGTTTAAAGAAAAATTAACGCGAGATCAGTTTTAAGCTAATTATTTATTTTGAAATATCTTGAACAGTAAATTAATTATAATTTTCTCTAATAAGTGAAATAACAAGCATATTTTGCTCTATCTACCTTTCTTTTTGTAGGGTGCTGAAATTTTCTCAGCTTGGAGTGAATATTGTTTTTTTTTGTTTTTTTTTTTTTGGTTTATGGCATATCAACCTTTGTAGGTTATTTGATGCCAAATCCATTTTTATACGATTAAACAATTCTATTTCGAACAGTTCAGTTTAGCATAAGTGCACAATTTAATTGTCAAAACATTTCTATTTCAAGCTATTCAGTTTAGTCAAACAGTTCTAATTCAAACAATTCAGTTTAGCGTAAATACAGTTTCAATGTCAAAACAGTTTTACTTCGTGCAATTCTGTTTAGCATAAATACGCAGTTTAAATGTCAAAACAATCTTATTTTAAGAAATTCGCTTTAGCGTAAGTACACAGTTTAGTTCTATTTGACCCACTGATAGGACACCATCAAGTGTTACCACTCCTAGCCAGAGTGGACCTGGGAGCGATGGTAACGAAGGGGTACTCTACATTCCCCAAAGCTCTAGCATTACTGGAACCTTGCCATCAGATTGTTTAGTGTCACAACCAGGATACTCGTTGGGGGGGGGCTCTTACCCCTCTGCAGAGAAGCAGTCAGTGTATACTACAGCCCCAGCCGACTGGTCAATAGGAGTAAATAGTAGAGTAGACTAAACTCTCACGCTTTTGTAAGAGTGACCAGTCTAAGAGAAGAAAAACTCTGAATTCAAACCCCAACTATCATAGCAGAGTAACTTGCAGCTGTAGTGTCGGAAAAACCAGGAGTTGGAGTTCCTAAGCTAGTTAAACATTGTGGTTAAAAAAAAAAAGAATTGAAACTCAACCATGATAATGCCAAGAAGGTACAACAGTTATCATCGTTGGAAATGGAATCTACCACTCGAGTTCCAAACCTGGCTGAAGCTGTCATATCTTAGCGTCATATCTTGACCCTAAGCTGATGCCGAAAGAACAATATCAAATCACAATGAGAAAAGTTTGCATCGTCATACAATTCCTTCTTTCGCGTTGTCCAAATCACCATTCTGGCTACGGCTAGGATCGCGAGAAACACCACACGCTTCTCATCCTGCAACGGAGGCAAAACGTTGTCCACGACGCAACAAATATCGAGCAGCACGAGCCGTTTGGGTTCGATGCAAGCCGTCCACTCCCCGACGTGATCCCAGTACGGGGGAACCCGCTCGCAGTAGTAGAAGGCGTGCTCAGCAGTTTCTTCCAAGCCACTGCCGCAGCGAGCGCAATCAGACATGTCTGCCAGGCCCGCTCTGAAGTTTAAGCCGAGAAGGGACAACGCGTTCCGTGCAAGCCGCCAGGGAATTGTTCAAGAAGCCCGAACCTAGCGCCCAATTCCAGTGGGAGCGGACCTCCTCCGCCGTCCAGCCGTGCCGCTCACTGAGAGGGTTCGAAGCGGAACCCACCACTAGTTCCCGATACAGTTCTTTCAGGGATTGTGAAAGATCATTGGACCCAGTAAGGTTACAAAGAGCCTTATGGCATTCGCGGACAAATGGTGCTTCGCCCATCGACCTACGTCGACTTTCGCCCTTTGGGTCTGACTGGGGGCGGGGAAAAGTCCTACTCGCCTTTCGTCTCTACACCGCGTCCCTCAACAAGGATCGACCCAAGTATGCGAGTCTTTCAGCTAGCCAGTGGCTCTCCAGATCAGGCATAGCCAGACACCCATTGGTTGTACGTTGAATGCAAATATGTCTGGCAGGGTATCGCTACCGGTCCAGGCACCGAGCCACAAACCTTCGCTTTTGTCAAAATTGACCTTGGCTCCTGCTATTCGTTCGTACCCAGCAATCGTCTTTTTCACAGCCTCTATGTCCAGGAGGCAGGACACAACGGCGGTGATGTTATCGGCGAACGCCGTAAGAGGGCCAGCAAAAGGGACACTGCGAAGGGCCGGATTTGCCTCCTCATCCTAACTGTCCCTACCAGCGCCCGATTAATTAAGGATTCCAGCCGGTCCCGGAAGTCCCGTATCTCCAGTAAGGAGGTATTGAATTTCCAGTAGCCGGCTTGACTAGGCCTATTAGCTAACCGTACACTGACAAATTTATGGTCAGTCTGCCCTATCAAGTGGAACGTGGGACAAGTAACGAAATCACAGACAGCTCTTCTAACACTCTGTCCAAGTAGGATCCTACTCGGACAGAGGGCGAGCTATCTAGCCACATCTCCCTCCCTGGGTGACCTGTCGACCAAGTCGTACCGAGCCATCAGGTCGATCAAACCGTTTTCACACCTTCCAAACCTATTAACTCCCTACCCGACCATATCTATCTTGAAATCAAGGATCGCATTCTAATTACCCACTAAAACTAGCAGTTTCCGATCGTCAGGGAATAGCACCAACCATCGAAAAAAGAAAGTCCTCTCACCAGTGATATTGGGCGCATAAACCGCGACCACCCGGAACTTGAAGCTTTTGACGGCAACATCTGCCACAATCAGTCGGCTCCTATCACCTGCAAAAACAACGTTGACATCAGCATCAAAGCTACCTCCAACTAGCAAAGAGACACCAGCGCTATTGTGGCTGCCGTATGTTGAGAAAATGGCAAAGTCGTTCTCCAGCACCTAACAGTCCGCAGCGCAAATGAAGTGAGTCTTTTGCATTGCTGCGACATTCCCCCTGAGGTTCGAGAGTTCACCAAGCAAGCGCGCACACTTGCTTGGATCCCTCAGTCCCCACACATTCAACGTGCAAGGTTTAGAGACATCAGACACACTTATCTTACTGACTGTCAACTACGGGCCGGAAGTCCTCGGAGGTGAGGATGCCGACGGCTTGACGCAGGGAACCGTTGCCGAGTAACTCAGCTGTCCCTGGAAATTCCCCCGACCTCCAGGGGGTACTTCAATTTTACGGACCTATAGAAATACCGGTGAACATCAATCGCCACCCTGCCCGCACAATGTGTCATCATTTTTTTTCAGCTAGGGATGCTCCATTTCCGCCAACCTAATGTCCGCCCGATTAGCTTCCTCAAAAAAGCGCCACAGTTCTTTAGTTCGGTTGCTAATCGGACAAACAAAGGTGGTCACAAACAAGTATGGATTAGAAACTTTTTCATTTTCGATAGTTTTCAATGTGGTACTCGGAGTGAGATTTTTTTTTATATGATGATTAATGATGGATGAGTCTGTAGTATCCGAGCAAAAGGAAATTGCGTTAAGTCCTTGTCGGTCTTCTTTTGAGACCGACTTTGCTTTCTTGGATGATTTCTCGATGTTGATGGTTGAAACCTCTTTGTCTCCCAGGTGGGAGACTGGGTCGATTCCTGGAGGTACTGCAATACCAGGCCAACCCGTGGCAAAGGCGTAGCAAGCCCCTTGCTCCAAAAACCAGTTTAATATCGTATTAGATATTAAGCTGATATGAACAGATACTACTCTTTGATCTTACCCAAAAGGCCGAGAAGGTGTTAGAGGGTGTATGTAGTTTCCGTAATTTCTTATCATCTAAATGTCGTGTGATTGATGTTGGATAATCATTGTTTCTGAGGGTGTTTATGAAGTGTGCGATGTGTGTAATTTTGTCTTTACATCTATTGTGAATTCGTTTCATTTCATTTCTAAAGTAATTTGTTTGGGTACCGAGTGGAAGTACTGATTTGAAATGCACAAAGAGTTTTTTAATTGTGGGTTTTCTATATAAACTATGTAAACTTTACCAGTTGGTGATATTTGCATTTTAAAATCTCGGAGTGATATGGACCTAGTGTTATCTGGATGTTCTATCTTAAACTGAATATGTCTATATTTTGGAACTTCTCATATATGGCGGTAGCTTCTTCGTTGGATGATGCTAACATAAGTATATTGTCTATATATCTTGTGAAGGATATAAACGATGGGCTGATGGATAGTGCTCGACGTTCTAGTTGGTCCATATATGAAATAGCTAGTATGCCTGATATTCTAGATCCGATAGATAGTCTTGATGTTTGTAGGTATTTCCGTTGTAAGTGAAGTAAGTATTGTCGATTATGATGGATAATAGTTGGTGTAAACCTGTTGCTGTTTGCTTGTGAAAATATAAGTTTTTGGAGATTATATATTCTGATGTGATATCGATTGCTGGGCAGGTATTGTGGTGTAGAGGGAGATTACATCCCAGCTGAATGCATAATTATTTTGCTTAAGCTGTTATGTATTTAGTTGTGTTAGTCTGTGGATGACTTCATCAGAATTTTTAACATGTCCTGAAAAGGTGGAAGCAAAGGTTTCAATATTTGTACGAGAAGCCATGATATTTTATAAAGAGACCCTTCTAAGCTGGAAATGATAGGTCTATTGTGGATTGTTGTGTCAGTTTTATGTTTTTATGAGGTGGTAGAAACTGAGTAGTTTATTATTTCGAGTAATAAAGTTATTCTTGAATTTATTTTGTATATTCCTCCATTTACTGATGTTAGTCAATGCATTATTGTTTGGATTTTCTAATTGGGTTGATTGAATGCCTGTAACCTCAGAATAAATGTTGTTATCTTTAAGATGATCAAGAGCCCATTGATTATAAGTGTTCTTTGAGATGACGTAGAATTCCTTACCTTTATTGGAGGGTAGATATATAAGTTCCTTATTTCTCATGGTTGATAGAATGTATCGGTGTGTACTGGATTAATTTTGTGGTATTCTTTTCTATTTTCTAAGTATTGAGAATATCGATCTTTAAGTATTGATAGTTTAGAGTCTTGTTCTTTGTTGGCAGGAGGTGGGTGAATAAGGTGATCCAAAGTGTAAATAGGAAATGTATTAGTATTCGTACTTATATTAAATTCATCCTGGATTTTGGATAATCATTTTAGTTGGTAGGCGGTCCTGCAAAAATTGGTTTGAATATCAAGTAATAATTTATCATCCAATTTTTGTGTCATGATAAATTTAAGTCCGAGACTGAGTAATTTTAATTCATTGTTAGAAAGAGATTTTGTTAGGTCTGTTAAAGTTATTAGATTATCGCATATTATACTTTTTGTCAGAATCTGCGTGGTGAGTATTATGTCGGCATTGCTTTTTTTTGTAACCATGTGTATTTTTTATTAGATGTTTCTTGTAGTCAACACAGTTGTGGTAACATTGGTTGATAGCAGACAAAGTAGTAGTAAGTAAAGATCTGGAAGTTATAGATAGTTTAGGTAGTGTTTTCTCATATTCATCAATATGCCTGTGTATAGTGAGGTGTAAATGCAACATGCACTCTAGCCAATTGCCCAATTAAGGATCCAAATATATGCCAAAAAACTTACATTATTTATCATTTGATTTGCTTAAAATGCCATATTTTTTTAATAGAGGAAGTACAATCAGATCCCTCCACATCTCAATTAAAGAACACCTCAACACACGCGCATCCTCATTCCATAAACATTTAATTAAATGCAAAATTAATGATAATAATTTTTCCGTTAAAATAGAAGTACTAGTACGAAAAGTTGGTAATTTCAGAATTAAGGAAGCTTTATTAATAGCTAAGTAACACCCTCAGATTAACAGTAGGTTTGAATTAAATACTGAATATATCATTAATTAACATTCACATTCTAAATACATATTTAAATAAGAAAATGAAATAAAATGAAAATAAAGAGATTAAAATAAAATAAGATAAAATGAAATTGATAAGGACAACGGATGTCACGTCTATTCCGCGTGTCTTTTAAACACCCCACCTGGCACCATAGTCACAACACCCAACACCCCATATGACACCATGTTTACAACATTAAAAAACACTATGAACCACCAACATCGTGTTCATTTATAAAAAAAAACTCTGACAATGAAGTTTTTCCTTAAAATTAATTAGACGAAAATAATTCGCATTGCAATAGCCCTCTAAATTCATTTAATATACAGTGTATCACAAAAGTGAGTACACCCCTCACATTTCTGTAGATATTTAAGTATATCTCTTCATGGGTCAACACTGACAAAATGACACTTTAACACAATGAAAAGCAATCTGTGTGTAGCTTATATAAGCGAGTTAATTTATTTTCCCCTCAAAATAACTCAAAATATAACCATTAAAAGCTAAACCCCTGCCAACAAAAGTGAATACACCCCTAAGAAACTACACCCCTAAATGTCCAAATTGAGTACTGCTTGTCATTTTCCCTCCAAAATATCATGTGGCTCATTAGTATTACTAGCCCCATGTGTGCATAGGGAGCAGGTGTGTTCAAAGTTGTAGTGCAGATCTCACACCCTCTCATACTGGTCACTGAAAGTTCCAACATGGCACCACATAGCAAAGAACTTCTAAGGATCTTAAAAGACGTATTGTTGCCCTACATGAAGATGGCCAAAGCTACAAGAAGATTGCAAACACTCTGAAACTGAGCTGCAGCAGAGTGGCTAAGATCATCCAGCGTTTTAGAAGAGCAGAGTCCACTCAGAACAGGCCTTGGGTAGGTCGTCCAAAGTAGCTGAGCACTCGTGCTGAGCGTCCCATCCAGATACTTTCTTTGAAAGATCGGCGTAGGAGTCCTGTCAGCATTGCTGCAGAAATTGAAGAGGGGGGGGGTCAGCCTGTTAGTGCTCAGACCATACGCCGCACTCTACATCAAATTGGTGTGCATGGTTGTCACCCCAGGAGGAAGCCTCTTCTGAAGACGATACACAAGAAAGCCTCCAAACAGTTTGCTGAAGACATGTCAACAAAGCACATGGATTACTGGAACCATGTCCTATGGTCTGATGAGATGAAGATCAATTTGTTTGGTTCTGATGGCTTCAAGCATATGAGGCCGCGACCAGGTGAGGAGTACAAAGATAAGTGTGTCATGCCTACAGTCAAGCATGATGGTGGGAATGTCATGGTCTTTGGCTGCATGAGTGCTTCAGGTGTTGGAGAGTTATATTTCATTGAGGGAAACATGAACTCCAACATGTACTGTGAAATACTGCAGCAGAGCATGATCTCCTCCTTCCAGAAACTGGGTCACAGGGCAGTGTTCTAGACACACCTCCAAGACGGCCATTGCTTTGCTGAGCGTAAAGCTGGCCAAGCATGTCTCCTGACTTGAACCCAATAGAACATTTTTTGGGGATCCTCAAATTATATATGTGATTATATATGTGATTAAAAAAGTTGCTAAAAGTTGCTAAAAGTTTCATATGAGTGATAACTCTCTCATCAGACGAGGATTTAATCTTTTACACTGTTACCATCGTTTGTAGATTCTTATTCCCACACGAGAAACTTTTCATAATTTTAATAACTATCAAAAATATCATATCTGTCAGTTTAGTGTCATACCTAGGAAATGGGTTTTTTGTTGGGTGAGATCTTACCCTTCGGCAGGGTATACAGTCAGCATATTCTATCCCTCTCTGAGTGGGCGGAAATCTTTTTGAGTTTAGTGCTGAAAATAGAAAATCAATCACGTTCTTTGTTGGTGGAATATTAAGGGTTAATCTAATCTTTCTAATCACTCGGGATGAATAATTATATTATGTTGGCATTGTAGATTTTACAGGTTCACGAATATTCATGTACGAGGCTAAAATATTTTGTTAAGCGATCGGGCGATTTATAGTAAAGAAAGTAGTATTTGAAATCCTAACTCACGTGACTGTTTCAGTTATGTTGTTTGCGAAAAATGATAATCATATTTATCAACCCCTCCGCTCGGGGAGGATATGACACAAGGTCAATTTTTAAGCGGAGTTTAACAGGTTTGAATTCAGAGTTTTCTTTCTCCTAGACTAGTTGCCTCAACAAGGCTGAAGAACCTAGTCTGCCCTACTATTTACCCATAGCTGGAGGGAGAATAATTGGATTCATACCTTTCCCAAGGTTATTAGTGCTATGTGAAATGCAATCAGTCAGGTCCTGGATTTGAACTCGTGTCGCCGTGTCCATATCCTGCGACGATAACCATTACACCACGGGCACCTCGCGAAAAATGATAATGAATAATTACTGATTATATTTGAAAGTTAAAAGACATATCAGAAGAGAATATGAAGTTATGGGGATAGAAAAGTTGATCTGAGGGGAGAAGTGAAAAACATAAATCATAAATTTGATTTTGGTAATATCAAGTTTTTATCAACAAACGAAAACTCCGATATGAATTATTATTTGCTCTGCAAGGTCATTGTCCATCGATTGTTTTTAACGTAAGTCGATAAATGAACCAGCAGAAAATGGAAATAATATCAATCGAAACTTTTTGACGTTGGATGGCAAAAAACCGGCTCATTGGCCTAGAGGGTAGAGTGTTCGCCAATGGTACTTGATACTTCGTTGCTTAACACTCAGCAATATAAGGTAGGTATCAAGGGTAAAGTGGAGAAATCAAGGGAAAGGAGTAGCACCCTCCCCTATACCTCGGTGTAGTAGCTATTGCAAAGGGAGCCTTCTGGTCGCCCTCGACTACGGTCGCCAACTTTACTTTTACTTACTACTTGTGATTTTCAACGTTATCAACGAAAGAATATTAATATGTCTCTTTAATTCTCATACCAACGACCCAATCTCACCGCAATTGTTGGAATTCAGCGTTTTCCTTCTTCTAAACTAGGTGTCTAATCAAGTCTACTTTTAGCCTATCACTGTGAGTGAGGAGAACAGATAGATACTTCATATTTATATGCAAATAAGTATATCGTTTTCCTTTAAACATCAATACTAAACTGAATTTTCTTTCAATAAAAACACATTTTTCATTCCTTATAAAAATACGACACTTTAATGGATGCTTTCTTGACTACAAGAGGTATAACAATTCTTAAATCAATAAATTTTTGATGCAGGGTAAGTGAATGTCGTGCTGAACTGTGACATCGTAGCAAACGTTCACTTTCAGGAAAGGTACGAACCTCCTTATATCCCAAACTATAGGTTAAATAGTACGACTGCTGTTCTTCTACAAGGATCACTTGGCATGAAATAATACACGAAGATTGATACACTTTTAAACAAAGAAACCAAACCAAACCAAACCAAACCTATAAATTTCAGCATTTATATTGCAAGTGTAAAAAGTTATCCTTTTTAAAAGAAAAATTTCCAAATTTTATTTTCACCTCTACCATAAATTTTCAACTGGATTTAGACCCGGACTTTTCCATGGCCATATCATTGCCTTCACCGAAGAAAAGCTTTAATCCTCTTTGGCAAGATGCTTTATCGTCCTGAAAAATGACTTTATCATCATCAAACCAATTTTTATTGATGGAATGAGAAAATTACATATGTACATTGATTGTTTAGGATCGTCATCTCCCTATGTCCTTTAAATGAGATGCAACCACATATCATGAATGATTTGGGAAATTTACTTGTTTTCTTCAGGCAGCCATATTTATATGTTTCATTGGAAGAGCACCAGATAAAAATTGCTAGAAACCTTTTTACTGTGTGCAAACGAATAATTACTATCAAATAGAATTATTAGTGTTGATAACAATACTTGAAAACAACTGTATGCAAACAAATAATCTCAGCCTCTTTTAAAAATAATGTTGCCTACCAACTATTCTCTTACAAATCACACACACACACATATATATATATTAATTTTTATATCTAATCTATAATTCTGTTGGTGTGAAAAAACCCAGATTGTACAATTTGCAAATTCTACAAACGGTTTTTTATACTGATTTCTGTATAGGTGAGGGGTCTTTTTAATCAATAAAATGTATTTTATCCTAACCCTCTTCGCCAGTGCGATCCTGAAGAGCCGTTTGGTGAAACCTAGGTAGACTCACTCTTGCTCATGTAGGAATTATTTTCATTATATATATATATATATATATGTATATATATATAAACATGATTTAGCATTAAATAACTTTGATAAGAGTTGATATGTCAATAAATACAACCAAACCAATACATTACATTATCAAATATTAATCGCTTCAAAGTAAATTTCATGGGTCAAGAGTTGTTTTTATCCTCTTTACACGTCTCTGACAAAAGCTCAGAGGGTAAACGTGTTGAAAAAGAGATTTTCGTTGGCTATTATCTGTGAGTTCAATCTTTTGACCGAGGTTCAACGTAAAGTAAAGATAAATTGACTCTACAAGGGTGAATTAAACCTTCCGTGATACTTCAAGGAAAGGACAACTGAATGAGAACAGCCCACTCCACTGGATTATGAATTTTAATGTCCCGAAATTTATAAATAATTTTGAAGCTACTTTTTCTCGATTGACTCATAACTTTTTCATGTGTTAATTTCAAGAGCACCATGCATTCAGAAATGTGTAATCATTAATGCCGTGTCAACGAGAATGAGAATGTAACAACGTGCAGTAAAGTCCTGAATAACCACAGATACTACCCCTGAAAGTACATGGTCATTGTAGAAAAAAACTTAAACAAATTAATAAGTGGCTCATTTCTTTTGGTCGCTACTGTATTGCTTTTGAACAGAAAGCTGGAACAAAAGCAACCTGTTTCCACGTTTTTTGTCTCGCTGTTTTTAATCTCATGCATTAACATAATATCCATTTTATCCAGACTTCACAAATTTGAACCATATTATCAGTTGGCCCAAATGAATGCAAAAGCAATAAAACACTTGAAAAATAAAAAGAAGAAAAAAAGAATCGCCTGTTTTGAGAGTATATTCTTTCTTTTTTTTCTTTTTTTTTTTTATTACAGATGGAATTTCAGTAAAGCTTATAAAATAGGAAACGTTCAAAAGATTATCAGGCCAGATGAAATACTTACACTTCCAAAGCCAGACATTTCGAAAAAAGAAAGACAACCGATCAAACCCCAAAGATAAAATTTGGCAGCGTTGAAAAATATAATGATCCCATCAAAGAAAATAAAAACATTGGGTTTATGACAATAACAAACTCACTTCTGCCGCTGGGGTGACCATTTTTCAAAATGAGCAGTAGTGTTCTATCAAACTTTCCTATCCCATTGAAATCACATGTAATGAACATCAGATTTGCCATCCTTTTTTAGATTTTAATTTTTGCAGAACCAACACTTACACCAAAACGGACCATGCAAGAGGGAAACTGTTTACACTGAAAAACGCAGTGAAGCAATTCTCGCCTATCTGAGTTTTTTTGGTGGAGAAAAGAATCGGGAACGAGAGAAAAAAACTGCAATGAACAATTAAGAACTTACAGAAAAGAAAACTCTACAAAAATGCATGTCTGTCATGGGCTACAACAATGGGTCATTCAGTTTTCACATGAACTGTCAATGAGAACAGGTTTCTTACTATTACTCTACATCAAGCACTATTCTAATGGGTTTAGTTTCGCCCTGAATAATGTTCGTTTGTTTAAAGACATATCAATCTTCTTGGGGTATCTAGTGCCAAATCCACTCTTCTCGAAGAACAGTAGAGGTACTATTTAACCCATAGCTGGGAGGATAAGGGTGTTTATACCTTTCCCAAGGGTATTTGTCCGAAAGTGAATGTAATGGCACGACTGGAGTTCGAACTCACAACGATTCCGCGGTCCATCGCTTTAACAATTACACCGGAATAATGGGAGATACAGAGAAGATTAAACTCATTATTGTATCACAAATGGTACAAAGGAGGTACAATCTGATATAGAATATACTGACTGTATCTCCCTATAGATGGAAAAACCCAAAGGAAGTATCTTGGGTATGACCCTAAACTGCATCTGATGAAGACGATCTAGTTCCGGAGATCTGAGAACTGTGATGTACTCCTTCATTGTCATTACTCCCAGATCTACCCTGACCTGGAGTGGTTGTACCTGTTCGGTTCCCATCTATTGGTCAAATAAATCTGTTAAAAGAAATTCGTATTTGAGATGACTGTATGCAACTCCCTTAAAAACAAACAAACAAAAACACTTAGGCAACAATACAAAAATGTAAATATACATTGAACGCAATCCCCTGACTTCGAGACATAAAATCATCCTAGACCGGTTGACATCCCGTTAAAATCAATCAATTAATAAATCATGATATGGACTGAAATTACAACGCAAATAAAACATCCGTAGCGAAGGGCACTCTAACCACTACGTGTTTGTGAGAGGGACCGAGAAAAGATCGAGAGTAATGAGAATTCAGGAAATACAAAAGTTTGGGAAATGTACGAATCCAACTACTCTCCTACGAGCAATAGGTAAATAGAAGGACAACTGGGCTCTTCTACATTGGCAATGTAACTGGTCTAGAAGAAGGAAAACTCTAAATTCAAACCTATCGAAGACTGGAAAATGGATGAGCTCCGTCAGGTCATTTCTGCCCAAGACACGCTTCATGTTACTGGTTACGGGACCAGTGAAGAAGCTGTTTCTTTTTTCTTATTTCAGTACAAAAACATACAAGGAAAACTTTTTTACATCATAAAATAAACCCTTAAAACCACATACGATTATGTTTTAATTTTCTTGTAAATTGTTTTATAGATTATTATAATTATTAGGTAATGGCCTCAACTCCCGACATCCATGGAAATCCAACTGAAATATGCAGGTATGATTGACAAATGTAAGGTTAGAGTTCAATCCTCGGCGGTTGCAATAGTGAGAAAGATGTCAGTACTCGCTCAGTTGGCTGCAGCAGTCTCGTGTTTTCAGAGAGATTTTTCTGTAAGAGTAAAAGTTAGCAAAACTTGAATTTTAGAAGCCAAAGGAAACAGCTGTATTTTAAATGATGGGCGACGATTTATAAAAGAATGAGTCTTTCTTCCGTGGACTGACCAAAAACCAACTAACGTCTTCCTTTTTTATGAGACCGGTCCAAATTGAACTTGTAAAATCCAAAATAAACACGAGTATTAATTTTTTTTTAACAACGTAGTTGGCTATTCTTTTGTGACAACCTCTTCGACTTCTCCACCTTTAAGTCAATTATTATTTATTACTCTCTTCATTGCAAAGAAACAAATGAATAAATAAAAGTAATTAGGCCAATTTGAATTTAATGTTTAGTTTATTTTCATCTGTTAATGAATAAGTACCAAAAGTTTAATAAAAATTGAATACTGTATAATTTTTTTTGAAATTTCATTCTTATTTATGAAATATCACGTTATTTTTTTTATTTTTTATTTTTTTGTTCAAAAATCAACTTTCGCAATAAGCATTCTTCATTTCTTTCTTTTAGCTATTTTTCTCCCTCTTTTCTCTCTTTCTCTCTCTCACTTTCTTTCTCTCTATCTATCAATCTACCAATCTAACCCTTCAATCTTTTTTCTGTCCAGTCGGCTGAGGCTGTAGAATACGCCGACAACATCTCTGCAGAAATATAAGATCTCTCCCCCGAACGAGTGTCATAAATATGGTAATAAACCTTCAGATGGTGGGGCTACAGTTAGGGAATGCGGTGTACCTCTTCATTGCCATTACTTCCAGATCCACTCAAACCCGGTGGTTAGTACCTGTTAGGGTCCCAACTATGGGTCAAATATAAATTTTTAATCATTTACGATATTTGAAACCATCTAACTCTGAAAATAAAACTATTAGTATTAGCAATACTTGGAACCATTTAACTGACTGCAAACCAACGAGCCCTGATTCGTGCAAAAAATTTTACCTACAAACTATCCGTTTACAAATCAATTGTGTTTGATATATGTATATATTTGACATTAAATAACCTATAATGGTTGATATGCCATCAAACATAACCATTTCTTTCTTTCTTTCTTTCTTTCTTTCTTATATTTTATTTCTTTTTCTTTCTGAGACATGTTTTATTTTTCCTTTCCTCCACTCGAGAAAGAATGGTCCATTAATTATTTGAGGTGACGTCAGGGTGTAACATTTGAACACGTGTGTTCTGGTTTTATTCCTTTAATATTTTCGTTAATGATGATGATGGCAAATGATACATTCTAAAGATAGCGAAACCAGTAAAGAAGCTATGTTTCCTTTTTCTTATTTTAATACATAAAGATGTAAAGAAAACTCTTTTAGATTATAAAATAATCTTAAATAAAAATAAAATAAACAATCAATTGAATAAAATTAAGCATTAATTTCGATTTGGCCTAATTATACTTATTTATTGATTTGTTTCATATGGTAACAGTGATACTAATTATGGTCGAAGCCTTCAGAATTATCCCAAATAATCTGGAAAGGAGACAGAGGAAACTGGAGATCCGAACTCAGGTCACCAAATTTAAAGAGCACTTCTCATTCTTTGTAGTAGTAATTTAAAGACCAATTCTGCTGCTGAAGCCTTATTAGATTTTTCTAAAACCGCGTAACCCATACCTGTACATTACGAACAAACCCCACCACCCTTTAATACATTATACGAAATCAAATCTTTTAGGAAAGAATATTTATTCATATAAAAACGTTATAAATGAAACATTAAAAATCAAAATACCTCCCCATCAAATCAAGAAAAAACAAACAAACAAAAAACACTACTTTTAGCTGTTATAAATTTGTAATTATTGTGAGTAAATCCCGGAAATAGATTAATGTAAAGGAAGTTGTTGCTTTTTGAATCACAGAAAATTTGGTTTGATATTGGAGAAATGAATTCTCACATCCGATCCACAGATTAGTTTTTTGCGGTATTTATTTATTTTTAAGATTTATTTTTTATTTAGAAAAGCCAAATTCCCATAAATGTGTTGTTGAAAAGGGTAATAGAACTTGAATAGCTTGCATTGATAATTCTAGATATTTGTAAAATTGCATCAGAAAAAAATTGCTAACGAAACTCCTTTAAATTCTAATTCAGAATCTGAACCAATTCGAATCAATTTTTCATGATCCACTGTCATATACACTGTTGGATTTTCACTAACTTGAAATGACTTTTAAGTTGTATAAATATATTAAAACTTGGAAAAAAATAAGCTACAGTTTAACCGGCACATTAGCCTAGTGGGTAGAGTGTTTGCCAATGGTCTAGGAGACCTAGGTTCAATCCCAGGTCACGTCATACCAAAGACTTTTAAAATGGCACTTGATACCCCTTGCTTAACACTCATAATTATAAGGTACGTATCAAGGGTAAAGTGAAGCAATCCAGGGAAAGGAGTAGCCCCCCTCTACATCTCGGTGAAGTAGCTATTGAAATTGGAGCTTTCTGGTCGCCCTCGACTACGGTTGCCAACATTACTTACTATGATTTTAATATCATTGCGTATTTCAACCTCTGAACCCAAATCATATTCTTGAAGGAAGGCACTAAGAATAAGAAAAATCATAAGTACTTTCAGGATCTGTAGAAATTCCACTACCCAGCAAATAAACTCATGCATAAATATATCCTCTGCACGGTCAAATTTTAATCGGAGTTTAAAAGATTTGAAATCAGAGTTTTCCTTCTACAAGACTAGTTGTCAAAGAACTCAGGCTGTCCTACTATTTACTCATAGCTGAAGGGAGAATAATAGGATTCATACCTTTCCCAAGGTTATTAGTGCTATGTGAAATGCTATCAGCATCGTTCAGGGTTTGAACTCGCGTCGGCGATAAGTGTTTGATGTATAGAGTTATCAATTTCTCTATCTTTCCTTACAATCCTTTTTTTTTCTTTCTTATTGTATTTGCTTTTTTTTTTCTTGTGACTTGTAACGTGTTCTTTTTCTTTTTTTTCTTTACTCACAGTCAAAACAGAATGGTCCATTATATATCGGAGTTGATGACAGGACGTAACGTTATTTATCTGAGGTGATAATAAGGCATAACCTCAGATAAATAATGAGCCATCCCATCTTGATTGTGAAGAAAGAAAGTAAAAAGAACTCGCTATATGTCAGAGAGAAAAAGAAAGCAAAAATTATAAAAAAAGAAAGAAAGTAAAGGAAGAGAGAAAGGAAGAGACAATTCTTTACACCAGACACTTACCGGCTGCTTCATTGGAATGGAAGAGAGAGAGAGAGAGAGAGAGAGAGAGCGTTTATTTTGATAACTTATTTTTGAAAGTGTATTTTTACACAAAAAATTACGTGATATTTAAAAGATCTCCGGAAAATCAATAAATTATTCAATTTGGATAGACTTCTGGTTAACCGGCCCATTGGTCTAGTGGGTAGAGTGTTTGCCACTGGCCCGGGGTTCGATCCCTAGTCGAGTCATACCAAAGACTCAAAAATGGTACTTGATGCCGCACTTGCTTAACACTCAGCATTATAAGACACGCACCTAGGGTAAAGCGGGACAATCCTGTGAAAAGAGTAGCGCCCTCTCCTACACCTTGATGTAGTAGCTATTGAAAAAGTAGCCATCGGTTCGTCCTCGACAATGGCCGCCAACTTAACTTACTTATGAAAATAAAGTAAGCATTAAATCCAAACATGTCTAATTTCCCTTATCTATTTGTTCGTTTATTTGCAAATGAAAAAAGAAAAAAAAAAGATAAAATAGAATAAATTTTAAGCAGATCTTTTTGACCAATAGATGAGACCCTAACAGGTACTGCCACTCCAGGTCAGAGTAGACCTGGGAGTAATGGCAATGAAGGGGTACACTTCCCAGATTTTAAGAACTGGAGCCTCATCACCAGATGCTGCTTAGTGTCACACCCAGGACACTTTTTGTGTCTCTGCAGGGGATTCAGTCGACATATTTTAAGCCCGGTCGTCAGGCTGATTTTTTATTATTATCCTCAGATACTGATAAAAAGTACGCATGGTTTTCGGAGTAACGTTTATATCTTACGCTTAAAACAATTTTTTCTTCAAAGTGAGACACACCCGTTTCAGTGGTTGTAATCGTCAATAATCATCCCAAATAACCAATTCTGTTTTCATTCTTTACCTGAATTTGTTTAATTTGACAGAACACAAATGAGATTTTCTTTGTCTTTGAACAAAAAATATATTCTTTACTGTATCTTTGCATCTCAGAAGACTGCAATTTCAAAAAACTCTGTGTGTGTGTGTGTGTGTGTGTGTGTGTGTGTGTGTGTGTGTGTGTGTGTGTTTGTTCACGCATAGATGTATGAGCAGGAGTCAAAAAGAGAAGGAGAAAGATTGTTAATTGGTTGGTTGGCTGGTTTTACGGCATGTCAACCCTTGTTGGGTCATTTAAAGTCAGCCACTTTTTTTCCTAGCAATTACGTAATTTCAAGAAACTATTTCTACATAATAATTTTAATCCTTTACTCATAAAGAATTACATGGCTTCCTATGTTCCAATATAATACTAATAATTTGCAGATAATTACATGGTTTCAAGTATTTAATAAACCTTTGTAACCAATTATAGCTTCAAGTTACAATTCTTAATACAAATAATTTGCACAAAGTTATATCATTTCAAGTATTCCTATTTAATACTATTAAAAACGACAAGTTAAGGATATCATATCGAATAATTTATGAAATAATAAGGCTACATTCTATGTTAAAACTTCAGAACATATTAGAAAGATCGTAGATCTTATCGGCTGAAATGTAGAGATAAACACAACAAAGATGATGATATGTATTTATCCAACCTCTCCTCCACTAACAGGAATCGGCACAAAGTCAATTTTTTTAAGCGGAGAAAAATGTTTTAAAGTCAGTGTTTTCCTTTTGTTAGACAAGTTAACGCAACAAGGCTAAAGAACCCGACCTACACAACTAACTACTCATTACTGGAAAGGAGAAGGAATGGATTCATTCTTTTCGCAAGGTTATTCGCGTAAGTAAAACGTTTGTAATCTTGTCCAGGATTTGAACTTGGATTGCCGTGGCCATTTCCTTAGGTAATAATCGTTAATCCACGCGCCTCCATGTAAAGATGAAAGTGATTTATGGAATGGTAACAGTATTTAGCATCAAATACATGACAGATTCAAGTAAGTATATGATAGATTAGATCAGTTTTATGTTAGATCGGAGGTTAATCGAAACTCAATTTGAAGGTAGCTAAGGGTGGAATAATTTACCGGGGTGAACAAAGTCATTTTCAATGATGTCGGTTTTATTATGGGAAACATTCTAGCCACATTGTAAGGCTAGGTCAAGTAACTGACACGGGCATAGACGGGGAATGGTGTTTTTGCCTCATCTAAAGATGTACTCTCTCACACCCCAACAAAAACAAACACACATATATAGTCCTAATTCATCCAAAATAACAAACAGCTACTTAATAAAGAAGAGAAAAATAGATAAAGAAGTGAAGAAAAAGAAAAGAAAGAAATATAGATCGGTAGGGGAGAAATATAGATAGGTAGGGAAGAACACACACACACACACACACACACTCACACACACACACACACACATATATATATATATATATATACTAAAGACATAAGTTAATAAAATCCATTCAAACTACAAACACGAGTAAGTTAAATTCTCATTGAATACCCTTTAACTAGACCTTGTGCCAGACATGTTCTCTGACGAAAGCATCAAGCTGAAAATATATATATATATATATATATGTACACACACACACACACACACACACACACACACAAATATACATAGATATATGTATATATATACGCAGAAAAAAACTATAAAAAAAGTTACCAGAAAATTTCAAACCACACTACCACACAAAAAATACCCCCAAGACACACACTCTCACACACTCAGAAGAAAAATTACTATTAGTGAAATCCAAAACTACTCCAACACACAACGACAAAAAACATATCAAATATCAAAGAGGGGTAAAGCAGACTAAGATAAACACACTCTAAGAAAAAGAGAGGATGACCTCAGTATAAACCCATAACTAACTGAAAAACATACAAATTGCAAACAAGAGTGAGTTCAAGTCTCATTGGATACTCCATTAACAAGGCTTTGTGCCATATATATTCTCTGACGAAAGCTAAAAGCTGGAAACATACACATAAGTAACACGTATTTAAGAACAAAATAAATAAATTAAAAAATACAAATCTCTTCGTGGACCTACCTATTTTAGAATATATATATAAATTGTAAGTAAAGTTAGACCTTAGTCAAGGGTGACCCGAAGGCCCCCTTTTCGATAACTACTACACCAAGGTGTAGGGGAGGGTGCTACTCCTTTCCCCAGATTGCTCCTCCTTACCCTTGATCCAAACCTTATAATGCTGAGTGTTAAGCAAGGAGGCATCAAGTAACATTTTTTGAGTCTTTTGTATGACTCGACATACGATTGAACACAGGTCTCCGGGGCCATTGGTGAACACTCAAACCATCACGCCAATGGGTGATGTATATATATATATATATATATTGAACATGACGTGCTGCTATCACAGATTTCTCGGACCCTCTCTCGCCATTCGTCTCTATTGTCCATTACCACTGGTAGGTCTGCCGCGACCTGCCGATAAACGTAAACAGATCAGGTTACACGCCCGCCTTAGGACGATTATATCCGGGTATGGCCGGAAATGACTAAGCCCTTTTTCCTTCTAACGACCTTGACATCTCGTTACAGCTATAAAAAAAAGGGATAAATCAAAATTAACAATATTTACAAAACACTTCAGCCAAAAATAACTTGATAAAAATGGAACTAATAGTCGTCGCCAGCTTATAGCAGGTTAAAAAAATACTTAATTGCTACACTCATTTTTTATAAAAGAATTTCATATTCACGCGGCTAGGGCTGTGTGTCACAGCACCTTCGTATTATCAACAAGCCCCTTTTCAACGCTCGTCGGCACGTTCTTTGCGGAGCTCTTACGAGGAAAAGAATCCTACGTTATTCGTGGTCGCTTTCGCCTCACCGCCACTTCTAGTGGTAGATTCAACACCCTTTTTTTATACGGTCCTTTTAAAGGGCTATGAGAGGTCTCCTTCTGCGGGTCGAAGCATCTCTAACTGGTTAATAATGACCAGTTGAAATAAACAGCCAGGAGGCAAACACGAAGAGGACTCACTAAGACCAGCCGGTCTTTACCATCGCTCGGTTCCGCTCGTCCGTTCGGCTGCGCAACGCTAAAGGCACGGGTTAGCCTTTAGCTCCCACTTCGATACCTGCGCAGCGCTAAGATAACGCCAATCTTAGCCACGGCCCCCTGGCCAGCTCGTTCCCGCAGCTTTGGCGCGAAAAAGCCTTAGCTATCGTCTCGATCCGCTCCCACAGCTTTGGCGCGAAAAAGCCTTAGCCACCGCACAGCTTTGGCGCGAAAAGCCTTAGCTATCGTCTCGATCCGCTCCCACAGCTTTGGCGCGAAAACAGCCTTAGCTTCGTCTCGATACGTCCGCACGGCTATCTGGCACGATAAAGCTATAGCCACCGTAAACGATACGCTCGCACAGCTAGGGGCACGACAAAGCCCTAGCTTCATCGATCCGCTCACACGACTGCGTATATACTAAGGCCTGGCAAACCTTAGCCACCATCTATCAGTTCGTTCACTCGGTCCGCAGTACTAAGACGCGATTAAGTCTTAGCAAACTACGCTCGCTCGATCCGTACGCCTCCAAGCTGCCAGCACCGACTTCGACTACGGCGCTGTTACAGACGCTCCTGCATTCTACGACTCGACTGATCTCAGCTCCCGGCAGCGATCAACCAACCACACCTACGACACGAACATACCAGCTACCGATATCGCCCATCTAGCTGGAGACCGAACATTACGACCACGTCGGTAATTTCTGACAATAAATTACTATTCTTGTTGATTTGTTACCTTGCCTCTTTGTCCTTTTCATTGTCTTTGGTTGACACTACTCGCACGCATTAAACTAAAATTCATTTGCGGGGTCGACTCGCTTATCGGCTCTGCAACAGGTCTTCCAGGCCAAATCCTTATCCGTACAAAGCTGTTGGAGATAAGTTCTGTGTGCCTAACACTTGCTCGTCCGTGTGAAGGGGTCCATAGGAGTACATCGCTTATGAGTTAGTCCTAACTTACTCAGCAGTGTCTTGTTCGTCTTATTTGGATGGTTTTCGAGATCGGTGGTAGGTGGCTGTACCACGGTTGTTTTGTTGCATCCAGGATTTGTTCTATACAGCTCGTAGCATTCTTGTGCAATTGCCGTCAAGCTTTTTCTCTATAACCTTAGGCAGCGTCCACGTGGTGCATCCATATATTAGTATTGATACGACTGCTGATTGAAAAAAATCTTCATTTCATTTTATCAGATAGGTCATTGAATACTAATTTTGACATATACTTCTGAAATAAGACGCTACTAACTGAAATAGAATCTGAAAAGCTTCCTCATTTTTTAGTTTCATTTCAAAAATTAAATTAAATATAACTAACCTGATGATGGTTTAATATAAAAACCGAGAAGTTAACGTTGGCAGATAAGTCAAATATAAATAAAGTAAATTGTTTTTCACACACACACACACACACACACACACACACACACACACACACACACACACACACACACATATATATATATATATATATATTTCTGATGGAACGGCAAAGCCCAATAGCAAACAAATTATTTTAATCAACAAACACAAGAGTCGGATTTCTGGCCCGGATCACTGGGTCCATTATATCATTATTATCATTATTCAAGTCTTTTGAGCGTTTTTCACCGCAGCGTTAGCCGATAGTTTTCTCCTGGAGTCTGAGTGACCGCAAGTATCCTCAAGTCTTCAGGACTCTTAGTATTCCGGCCGATCTCATCAGTACTGTAGTTTTAATGGTCCCCACTCGTTCCAAGTCCTCCAGTCCCGGTACCAATCCTTTGGTGACTGTACCGAGTGAACTATTTACAATTGGTATCACTGTCACTTTCATGTTCCATAGTTTTTTCAGTTCTCTAACAGGGTCGAAGTACTTTACTTTCTTTTCACTTTCTTTCAGTTTTACGCAGTAGTCACCCGGAACAGCAAAGTCCACTACTCGGCAGGTTCTCTTTTTTCTTGACTATAACTAGGTCTGGTCGTCTGGCCGAGATTAGGTGATCCGTTTGTATATCAAAATCCCCGACGAGTTTGTGCGTCTCATTTTCTCGGACAGATTCTGGGTTGTGCATATACCACTTATTCATATGGTCGAAATTAACCATCACTCGCTATTTTGTTGCATCTTTTCTATTTTTGCTTTAACATCGTTGGTCCTTATAGCGTTGTTTTGTGCTGCCATTAGAAGAGATTTAGTTTCTCTCTTAAGGTTTCTCTTTCTTAGCCATGTCCAAGTCTTCTCGTATGAGATTTCACTTGTTTGTCACTTGAAATGTTCATACAATTGTTTTCTTCCGATTTTTGTTTTCTAGTTATTGTTGTGTTGATCCTTGGGTTGTTTGTGTTGTTTATGGTATTATTATTATTAGTAGTAGTAGTTGTAGTAGTAGTATTGTTAGTGAGTTTTTCCCAACTGCGCTAGTTGAAGGTCTTTCACTGGAGTCTGAGTGACAACAAATCGCCGCATGTCTCCTGGACTCTTCTCAGTATTTTGACCCATCTCAACAATGCTGTAGTCTGGGTGGTCTCGATTACCCTTTGATTTCCAAATCTTCCAGTCCACTTTATAAGGTTTGGGGGACCATTCCAAGCGCGCCAACTACACCTGGTTTCACCACCACCTTCATATTTTATAGCTTTTTTTTGTTCTCTTGTAAGATCTAGGTACTTGTTTCTTTTTTCGCTCTCTTTGATTTTTACTCAGTGGTGCGCTGGAACGGCAAAATTTACTAAACGGCAAATTCTCTGTTTTTTTTGTTTATTATCACTTGGCCGGCATTAGGTGATCGGCTTGTACCTCAAAATCCCATAGAATTTATTGAGTCTCATTCTCTATGATTGATTCTGGTTTGTGTATATACCATTTGTTCGTATAGTCAAATTTCAATCTTTTGCACAATTCTCACTGGGTCACCTTGCTCACCTAGTCGTGCCTAGTTTTATACTCCTTTTGTGCTAGTTTGCCACTCTGACTAATGTGATTAATTGTTTCGTCTTTGTCACCACATAACCCACACTAGCTCTTCAATGTTCACTTTAATATAGTTGGTTCTTTTGGCGTTATTTTGTGCTGCTATTAGAAGAGATCCCGTTTCGCTTTTGAGGTTTCCCTTTTGTTGTCATGTCGATGTCTTCTCGTGTGAGATTTCGTCAGTTTGTCATTTGAAATATCCATACAGTTGTTTTTGCTCCCTTTTTTGTTTTATAGTTCTTTTTGTTTTTCTGTTGATCTTTATGTTGTCAGTGTTGTCAGCGGTCACTAGAATTAATGCTTCTTTGCTTTTTGTAAAAAATGTAGTCCTTGAGTCCTCGTATTGATGAATCCACACTGCCTTCGATTGCTGGCAAGGGCTATTCCTCCTTCTTTTCTTAACACATATAGTCTATGTCATCACTTGGATGCAAGATCTTGAACATTGTCATTAACTTTCTTATCCCCCGGTGTATTTATTCCTTACGAGTCTATTCCCACTAGATCCAGATGGTGGTCCCTTAAAGGAGTCTGAGTGATAGCAAATCTTTTCTGGTCTCCAAGACTCCCCCAAGTGTTCTAGCCGATCCTTCCTTCGATTTCCAATTACCCCAGTCTCCTTTCCAAATCTCTTTGGGATTGTTCCCAAGTGCACCAAGTACAATTAGCAATATTGTCACCTTTTACTGATACTTCAGCTCTCTGGTAAGATCCAAGTACTTGTCCTTCTATTTACCTTCTTTCGCTTTCATTCCGTGATCCACTGGAACTGCAAAATCTACTGGATGACAAGTTCTTTTTTCTTTATAATTAACTCTAGATCTGTCTTTCTAACCGGGATTGGGTGATCCGTTTGTATTATTATTATTATTATTATTATTACTATCATCATTATTATTATTATATTAATCCTTGTGATTTTTTAACACCAGCTTCAGCTTGAGCCACCGGTATACATCGGACACAAGCGGTGGCTCAGTGTTAGAGTTCCGGCTCTACATTCTGTGTTCGATATCCAGTGGTGGAGATCACAGTATACACTGCTGATGAGCCCTAATAAGATCAAAACAACTGTCCAGTGTGTCCGTACGTTGCGCACAAGTGTTTGCCGAATTTTCTGGTCTAAAAAAGAAAATGTATATCTATTTCCTTGCTTTTGAGGTTTTAATAATTACGGAGATGCGTACTTTCAATCCTCTTGGGAAGACGTGGCCCTGGAGGTAACTGTGTCTTTTGTAAGGAGTACGGATGTAACTTACAAGACCCATTCAGGTTAATTAGCCGCGCAATTGCCATGACTAGTTGATTTGGCATCGCTTGTGTACGATGTGTACTGATGGCCCAGTGGTAGTTTCGGCTCTGTATTCTATGGTCGCTAGTTCGATCTCTAGTGGTGGAGATCACGGTATACACTGCTGATGAGTTCTAATAAAGTCAAAACAGCTGTCCTGGGGTTTCTTATGTGGCGCACAAATGTTTGCCGAATTTTCTGGTCATAGTAATTCAATTTTACAATATAACTCCTCTACTGCTCTTGGCGAGTTTTTCATGTCTCCTCTGTGTGACAGCAAGTCTCCTCATCTCTCCAAGTATTATTACAGAGCTCAGTAGTGCTGTGGTCTAAGCAGGCTTGGTCTCTCCTTGGATTGTGGGGATTGTTCTGAGTATGATTGCTCTTATTGTCAACTTTATTTTCCACCGCTTTTATTTAGTATTCTGTCCAAATTTGTTTCGAGTTATTCACTTTCCTTTAATTTAAATCTGTGATCAGCAGGAAACAAATATAGTTGAGTAACTCACAAAGATCGAACTCAAGCAAACATATGGTCTGTCAAACTAGCTTGCTAATTCTGTGACCTTATACCAGCAAATCGATGTATATATTGAATGTTAGTAGATTTAACTATATCTCCCAGCTGAAATAGTAATCTTGTGTAAATAATTTCTTCAGTACACTGCAGCTGGATAATTCTAGTAAATTCGAAGTCACTTGGAGTCAACTAGACATGTATTGATTTAAGGACTGGGAGAAATTTCTTTATGCTTTCTAAGACCAATTTCGTAATGTAATTCTGGATCAAAACTTTAGAGTTGCATCTATTTAGTCTGCATTGTATTACGTAATGCTCTCCCCAACCCTGGCACCCTTCGAGTTGTGGATTTGTCATTCCTTTGTGGTGGCATGATTTACAGATGCATCTGAGAGAAACCAGTGGGAAACGTATGGGCGATGCCTGGTTGGCTCTACGCAGTCATGTGAGATTTGAAGTATTAAATTAGATTCGAAAAGTTAGCCGAGATCCAGAACTCGAAGAGAAACTGTGGACTCGTCTGGGACTTAAGTGAAACCGCCTCTCGTTGGTTGCGGTGGTGTTGGCAAATATTTATAAATAAAAGGGTAACTCTTATCCCCAATCGACTGATCCAAACGTCTTCATTTTTTAGACCAGTTCAAAGAATCTATGACTGGAAATAAACGTGAGTAATTTTTGCAAATAAAGTGTCTGACGTTTTTTCCTGTCATCGGTATTAAGCGGCAACCTTTAACCGTTGAGATTCAGTTTCTCGTTTTAGGATTCCTTTGTGTAGCCATGTCTAGGTCACCCTCGTGCGTAATTACTTTCCTTTGAAGTGTATATAGTTGTTTTTCTTTCCACTTTTTGTTTTCATGATTTCACGAATCCTATTTTGCTGTTTGTTATTCTGTAATTTAAATTTTTTGTTATTGGCCGCTTTAATAAATCTATATTTTCTTTTGCTTGTGTATTCTTTGAATCCTTAAGTTGTTGCATCCACAATGTTTGCGAGTCCTCTTCCTACTTTATTTCTTGTAACGTATATATAATCCTCATCATCTCTTGTGTGAAATACATTTGGTATCGTCATAAATTTTCTCGTTCAGTAATCTAATATTATTATTTACTCCTTTGAGAGTTTTTCCCACGAGCGTTAGTTGATGGTTTCTCACAGGAGTTTGAGTGACAGCAAGTGTCCTCAAGTTTCCAGGACGTTTCTCGGTATTATGGCCGATCTTAATAATGATGATCTCTATTTATCCTCTTATTTTCACGTCTTCTAGTCTCGTTATTAATCCTTTGGGGATTGTCTTAAGTGCACCAACCACAATTTGTATCTCCGTCATTTTCATGTTCTAAAGTTTTTTTGTAGTTCTCTTGCAAAGTGTTGTTATTTATCTATTTTTTTGGTTTCTTTGATTTTTATTCAGTGGTCTACCAGGACGGAAAAGTCCACTATTTGGCAGGTTTTTTTGTTGTTGACAATCATAGGTCTGGTCGTCTGGGCGAGATTAGGGGATCCGTTTGTATCTCAAAATCCCAGAGAAGTTTTTCCGTCTCATTTTCTAGGTCAGATTCCGGGTTGTGCATATACAATTTGTTCATAATTTTTAAACTTCTTGCACAATTCCCAGTGGATCACCTTCCCACCCAGTCGTGTCTAGTCTTATACTCTCTTTGCGCTAATTTATTGCATTCGCTTATTATGTGTCTGATCGTTTCGGCTCTATCACCACATAATCTACACTTGTTATTTTGTTCGTCTTATCTATTTTTGATTTGACTTAGTCCTTATGGCGTTGCTTTGTACTGCTATTAGAAGAGATTCAATTTCTCCTTTAAAGTTTCTTTTTCTTAACCATGTCCCGATCTTCTCGTGTGAGATTTCGTTTGTTTGTCGCTGGAAATATCCATACAGTTGTTTTTCTTCCTATTTTTTTTCTGGTTATTGTTTGTTCTGTTGATCCTTGTGTTGTTTGTATTGTTATTGGTCGCTGTAATTAGCCTTTTTTTTTGTTCTTTTTATGTAAACTTCGATTTATCGACGCTATCTTCAATGCTGGGAAGTTCTCTTCCTCGTTCCCTTTAAGAATGGTCCCGAGTATCTTACGAGGAGGGCAGCTCAGGTGTTTATCCCTTTGATAAGATTTATGCTATATAGTTTGGCTTCGAGTAGTTTTCTCGTTCTCCTGAGGTATTCTTTTTTGAATTCTTTTTTCATCTCTGCTTGTATGTCTGCTTCCAACATTTCCAAGTATTTGTAAGTTTCCTGTTTTCTGGGCGTTCTGATTTTGTCTTGATTTGGTCGTTCTGTTCCTTTTGTCATTTGCCGTTTTCCGCTTTTCATAATTAGCATGGCACATTTTTCTATGTCAAATTCCATCCTTATATCGTCACTAAATATCCTGCCAGTATTAGGTTTTCCAATTCTTTTTCATTTTTGGCAAACAGTTTGATGTTGTACATGTACATTAGGTGATTCATCTTTTCTTGCGATTTATGAAGTTTGTATCCGTGTATTTCTTGAGTATGTGACAGAGTTGCATAATCACTATTACAAATAGTAGTGATGATAGCGCATCTCCCCAGAAGATTCCTCTCTGAATTTTCATCTCAGTTAAGCTTTTTTCTCCTGCTGTTAATTTCACTATTCAGTTTCCATGGTATTTTCGATAAACTTTATGACTTCGTCGAATATTTTGTACATTTTGAGACCGTTTATTATCCAACTGTGCGGAACCATATATACCTTTTTGAAGTCAATCTATGCTAGTTTTTTCCATCTCGTTTTGCTCTCGTTGAGAATGTATTGATCCATGTAGAGTAGATCTTCTGTACCTCTTGTAACATCATTTCTGTTCTTTGAGGAACTGTCCGCGGCTAATTAGTGAATAGTAAATATCCCCCCTTATTTGTGTTGCTAGAATTTTCCACATCATCGGTAGGCACGTTTGGATCTGTTGTTTGGGTAACTTTTTGGATCAGGTTGGTCTTTCTATTAGTCCTTCATTCTGGTATATCAGTTTTTTCTTAGCATCTATTCATTTCGATAGCCAGTTTGTCGTGAATGGAAGTGAATTTTTAAATCAGGATCCATATGTATGCCATGATGGCCTTGCGTTTTCCAGTTTGGTACTTTCTTGAGTATTGCTCTGAATGAGTCGAGGCGTATTTTCGCCTTAGGACATTCTTCAAGTCTTTGTATCTCTTTTTCCATATTGCTTATCCATTCGACTTTCCTGTAATGTTCTCTGCTTTTCCTTATTTTGCTCCAGAATTGTTTAATTTCCTTGTCATCAGGTTGCTAATATGTCTACTTGCATTCTCTCCCTACTTGCTCGTAGAATTTTCTTCAGTTGTTTTGGAATGTCCTGTTTTGACTGCATTGTTTTATTCTGTCTCGATATCTTTTTAGTCTCCCTTCGTTCACCAGTACCTTCTTATTTATTTCTTCGAGTTGTATTGTTTGATTTACTTGTGGTGTTTTTCTCTTTTCGTCCCTACGTATTCCAGCATTTTACCTCGATCTTAACATTTTTGCTTGTTGTCGTAGATTTCTTATCTGCGTTTCTATCGAATTACTCATCCAGGTTTTGAGTGTTCTTGAGGCGAACACCGATTTCATCACAGACTAATTTTGCTTCTACAAAGATTGGTTCAATTAGCTCCGTAATGTTGTTCGTTGAGATATGTATTAATAATCCATTTATTTTTTCAATTTCTTCTTTGTTTTTCAGTCTTGGTATCTTAGTGAAGTTAATGTAGTATTCTTTTCAGACTTAATTCTCTTTATGATCTCTATATTCATTTCTTCTTCTTGTGTTAGTCTTTGTTCTATGTGGTTTAGGTTTGTAGTGTTTCGAGTGTTATTTGCGGTTCATGTCAGTTAGAGGGTTCTTGTTTTTTAGCATTTGGTTTGTCGATTATTGTTCTAGGGCCTTGTTGACTTGATTCCCTTTTTATTTGTTGGTGTATTTCTAATATTTCAAGGTCAGAAAACCATCCTTTCTTTATTATTGTCCAAACTTGGTTAGCGAGCTTGTTGTCTGAAAACTAGGGCATTCTTCTCAGATTTTTATCATTCTTTTCCTATACCCTTTCTGTAGAGTTGCTCAGAAAATAACAGTGAAGTGCAAGTTTGTTGTCTTCCCTAGTCCCTTTTCCGTGTAGGTATCCCTGGTTTGTGTGGTTGCTAAGATCGTCGTTTATGTTCATGAAAAAATAACAGTCAACATTCGCAGGATACCGGCTAGGTCCCTCATGTTAGTTATCATAGGAGCGCGTACTTGTTTGGACACCAAAAGGAAAAAAAAAAAAAAAGGAAAAGAAGAAAAGTGCTGATTTAAAAAAGTTCACAAAAATCGACTAATTACTATATTTTAAAACAAGTTTTCGCTGAATTAGTGAAAAAACATAAAGTCTATTTTAAATGAAATTTCCACTTAATATTATTTTCAGCTCAACATGTTCTCCTTTCTCCCTTAATTGGTACAAATGATCTTTTTGATTAACGATTCGTAAGTGCATATTTATTTTACATCTTTTGAAAGATGGTTTATTAGATAAGTACGTTTTATTCATCTTTCTAGAAATAAGATGGAGAATTTTCAACGGATGCGTTACTTTCTGGGACTTTAGAAACAGGAAAATTGAAGTAAACATTGTGATACATTCTGAGTTAGTCAGAATTTATATTGTGCTGCCCTAAATTATTTTAAACCATTCATAGTCTACCGCCCAACTTCTCTCTTCTCTTTGTTCTTCAGTTGTTCTATTTGTCATCTCGTATCTCTCTGTCTATGTCTCTTTCGTGTTGCCCTCTTTGTTCTTGTCCTTATTTTTGCGGTTTCAACTGCTTTCAGTTCTTTGGTGTTGGGATAAAGAACAAGTCAGACACATCTTTACGTGCACATATTACTTTTATTTCTCGGTTTCTTCCATTTCACATCACCCGTCCGACTAAAAGAGGAGTCAGTGATCAGAGTAGAGATGAAATTCGATCTACTCTAGTTAGAGAATTTTTACTGACTCACTAACTTATTCCTAATTTCTAGAACCGTTTCGGCCACCTGATTGAAATTATCCAATCAGAGCCTCGGGTTTTTCACGCATCAGTCAAACCAGATGGCTCAACAGTTTTTCGACACCGTTTGAAACCATTCCACAATACCTGCTAACACTAATAACTAAAAACATTTTGAGATTAAAAAAAGAAAATATATTCACATTATTTTAGAGATGTTTGACAAACTTACTGATAAAAAAATTTTCCTTGTGCCTACCAAATTGAGATTTTGCAATTTAAATGTAAAAAAGGTGAGTGAATAGATGTAACAAAAATATTTAAAAAATCGTGTGCAAATATTTGTTTCCAAAATCTTTACATTTGATGATATCTTTGGTATGAGAGTATATTTGCGGAGAAGTCCTTAAAGGGGCAAGAACTCTATCTTTAATGCTATCCAAATTGATAGAGAAGACATGGTTATCGTCTGCAGTACCCCACAATGCAACAACAACAGCAAAAAAAGCCCGAACCCCCCCCCCCAAAAAAAAACAAAAAAAACCCCAACAAAAACAAACTTGTCCGTGTATATTTCTTAAAGATTTTATTTCTCTTTTCTTTTGTTGAGAATACTTTTCTTTTTGTATTTATTTAAAAAGCTAAACGTTTAGGCAGGATAATCCTCAAAAATAAGCCTCAAAACACAATAAATATTATTACTTTTATGATCTCATAATTTTGAAAGTTAAGGTTGTATAATATATGCATCAGCCAATGAATTGTCAAAGTAATGGAAATAAAACAAAGTAATAAAACAGTTTTAGTTATAACAGATGAAAAAAGATTTTTAAAATATTAGACCGAAATTTCCAGCAAAATAAAACAAAAAACATAAAACAAAAACAAAAAACAAACGAACTTTGGAACGACATTTTTACATTTCCAATTTGTGTTTTAAACATAAGCTGTTGGAGTTTCCACCAAAAGAAATGAGCGTTTTTTTTGTTCATTTCTAATTCTTGGAAATTTGACTGGTTTTGCATTGGATGAACTTGTGATATAAAGACTCTTTGTTGAACAATTAATTATATGGTTGTCTTATTTTGTATCCGTCGGGGAGTTTGTTTTGAAGATTTCCTGGAATCAGGATTTCCCATGAATCTAAAATCAAACATAATGGAAATAAAAGTTTATATAACAATAATAATAATAATAATAATAATAATAATAATAATAATGACTCACATAAACTCCTATGGGACTTTAACGTACAAACAGATCACTTAATCCCAGCCAGAAGACCAGACCTCATAATAATCAACAAGAAAACGAGAATATGCAAAATTGTCGACTTTGCTGTGCCGGCGGACCACAGAATAAATCTGAAGGAAAGTGAAAAAAAGGATAAGTACCTTGACCTTGCTAGAGAAATAAAAAAGCTGTGGAACATGAAAGTAACGATTGTGTCAATTGTGATTTGTACGTTAGGCACAGTAACTTAAGGATTATTAAAATGCCTGGAGGACTTGGAAATTGGCGGACGGGTGGAGACTATCCAAACGACAGCATTGCTGAGGACGGCCAGAATACTGAGACGAGTCCTGGAGACTTGAGGAGACTTGCTGTCACTCAAACTCCAGTGAAAAACCATCAGCTAACACTGATGTGAAAAACTCTAAAGGAGTAAATAATAATAATAATAATAATAATAATAATGTGGCTAAGAAAAGGAAGCCTTAAGAGAGAAACTGAATATCTACTAATATCAGTGCAATACAACACCATAAGAACCAATCATATCAAAGTAAGAATAGATAAGACGCAACTAAATAGCAAATATAGGTTATGTAGTGACAGAAACGAAACCATGAATCAAATAAGCAAATGCTATAAATTAGCATAGAAAGAGTATAAGACTATACACACTGGGTGTACAAAGCAATTCCCGTGGAAGTATAAAAGAAATTTTAAATTGACCATACGAACAAATGGTATATGCACTAACCAGCATCTTTTTTGGAGAATAAGACACATAAACTCTTATGGGACTTTAACATACAAACAGATCAGCTAATCTCGGCCAGAACACTAAACCTTATAATAACCAAAAAAAAAAAAAAAAAAAAAAAAAAAAAAAGAAAAAAAAAAGAGAACTTGCAAAATGGTGGATTTTGCTGTTCCGGCTGACCACAGAGTAAAACTGAAAGAAAATGAAAAGAAGGATAAGTACCTGGACCTTGCTAGGGAATTGAAAAAATATGGAACATGAAAGTGACGTTTATACCAATCGTGATTGGTGCTTTTGGAACAGTTACCACAGGATTATTAAAGGGAGTGAAGGACTTGGAAATAAGAGGACGAGTGGAGACCATCCAAACTACTACATAATTGAGAACGGCCAGAATACTGAGAAGAATCCTGGAAACCTGAGGAGATTTGCTGTCATTCAAACTCCAGTGAAAGACCATTAGCTAAAACTTCGAGACAAAACTCTCTTGCCGAAACCTTATCAAAGGAATAAATACCTGACCTTATAATAATCAACAAAATAAGAGAACTTGCAAAATTGACTTTGCTGTCCCGGTTGACCACAGAATAAAACTGAAAGAATGTGAAAAGAAGGATTAGTACCTCGACCTTGCTAGGGAATTGAAAAAACAATGGAACATGAAGGTGACAATTATACCAATTGTAATTGGTGCGTTTGGAACAGTAACTAAATGATTACTAAAGGGACTGGATGTCTTGGAAGTTTGCCGACGAGTGGAGACCATCCAAACGATAGCATTATTAAGAACGGTCAGAATCCTGAGAAGAGTCCTGGAGACTTGAGGAGATTTGCTGTTACTCAAACTCCAGTGAAAGACCATCAGCTAATGCTGTTGTGAAAAACTCTAATGAGTAAATAATAATAATGATAATCATAATAATCTGTCCTGGAGAATGAGACACGCAAACTCCTCTGGGATTTTGAGATACAAACGGCTTACCTAATCTTAGCCAGATTACTAGACCTTATAATAATCAACAAAAAAGAGAAAACTTGTTGAATTGTGGACTTTGTTGTCCCAGCGGATCGATGAGTAAAACTGAAAGAATGCGAAAAGAGGGATAAATATATCGACCTGGCTAGTGAATTGAAAAAAACTGTGCAACATGAAGGTGAGGATTATATCAATTGTAGTTGGTGTTCTTGATACAGTCACCAAAGGATTGATACAAGGAGTTGAGGACTTGGAGATAATGGGACAGTTTGAGACTGTCCAAACTACAGCATTATTGAGATCGGCCAGAATACTGAGACTTGCTGTCACTCAAATTTCAGTGAAAAACTCACACAGAGTGAAAGATTTTGGAGATTATGTGTTTGTCTATCACCGACACTATGTTACTTCCGATGTTACAATTCCTTAAGTTATTTCGTCCCATTCTGTATAGTTTGTAGTATGAATTCAGTAATTGGTATTTGTTGCAAACGAATGAATTATGATATTAGTATTTGATAGCAACACTACAAACCAATTAACTATGTACAAAAAATGAGCTCAGGCTCGTTTAAAAATAATGTTACCGACAAACTATTTGCAAAAAAATCATATATGTATAAACAGGTTTTGGTATTAAATAACCCACAAGGCATAAAACACAACCAAACCAAACAATCGGTTTGTTGATAATAATTCAGAAAAGGTTTGAAAATGAATCAAAAGCTTGGAAATTGTCGTGGATATTTTTACTTTACACTTCATATTTACCTTATTTTCCCGTTTACCTTTACACAGTAATATTGTGATGGTTTGGTTAGATTTTATGGCATATCAACCCTTTTAGGTTATTAAATGCCAAATCCTGTTTATACATATGAATTATATATGTATATGTATATATGATTTGTAAACACATTTTGTAGATAACATTCTTAAACAAACCTGAGTTCTTTTTTGTACACAAACGGTTTCAAGTATTGCTATATTATTGTAAAAATTTAACATTAGTCATTTATTTGCGCGCAGTTTGTTCTGTTTGACCCATAGATATGACCCTATCAGGTACAATCACTCCGGGTAAGAGTGGAGCTGGGAGCCATGGCAATAAAGGAGTACTCCACATTCTCTAAATCTCCAAGGCTGTCAGATGGTTTAATTGGGGGAATCTCGACCCTCTGCAGAGGACTTAATACTATGAGATTTGCATTCGCGCTTATCTAAGTCATCCTCATTTCTCATGGGAGATAACTATCACATAATAATTATTCTGTACTAATAAAATCATTTTGTATGTATGTTACTGTAACAGCAAAATTGGCACATATAAGCGAAAGGTTTGTTTGCTCAATAGTGATAAAATTATCTAACCAGGAGAATAAAATAAGTTCTAATCCAATTTGCAAATTGCAATAGGCTTTAATCGCACTTGACTCAGTCATTATAATTTCTCATAGGAGATAACTGTAAAATTTTAATCATAAAGTGCTAGTTTCATATCCTTGAAGTTAAATTAGCAAAGCATTCTATCTATCTATCTATCTATCTCAACCCCTCCGCACAAGCAGAAAGAGACACAGGCCAATTTTTTAATCGAAGTTTTACAGCTTTGAATTCAGAGTTTTCCTTTTAGACTGGCTACCATACCTTTCCCGATGTTAGATGCAAACAGCTTCATTCAGGATTTGAACTCGGGTTGCTGTGTCCATTTCCTACTATCATAATCGTTTCACCATGAGCGCCTCTTTCTCTTTCACTGACACACACACACACACACACACACACACACACACACACACACACTCACTCACACACACACACACACACACACACTCTCTCTCTCTCTCTCTGACACACACACAGAGGCTCTATCTCTCTCTGACACACACAAATCTATCTATCAATCTAAAAACGTCGAAGAAAAAAAGAAAAACTTGATAGGAACTATACAAGAATGCCACATGTTGTTCAGAACAAATCCTGGAAGTAGTACCCTATAAAACAGCAGTTGCACGTTCACTTACCTTTTATCTCACAAACCGTCAAAGTAAGACGAGCAAAACATGCTGGAGAAGTAAGGAAGAACTTATCAGCGACGTTCTCTCATGGAATCCTACACATAGATACACCAGCAAAAACTTACATTCATCAGCTCTGTAGGGGACATTGGATGCCCTCAAGAGAACTTTGCTTGAGCGATTGACAATAGGGACTGATGGAGAGAGAGAGAGAGAGAGAGAGAGAGATAAAAGTCAATGGAATCCGTCGATAGAGATGTTGATGCTAGTCAAAGAAGGTGAAGTTTAGTAAATGACAACAATATTTTCAAATTATTTAATAGAGCCTAAGAAGTAATGGTTTGATACTATTTTAGTCAAAGCCAAAAGGTTTTACCTGATATCAACAATTTTGACTAAGATTCTCTGCTAAACTTTGATTATGAACTCCGTCAAAATCTCCTTTTTTCCCGAATCTTTGTGACACTATTGATGATGGTATACATACTAGCTCTATACGGGTGGGCGAGGGTATTTGAGTGTGTATGTATGTGCCTATGGTTGTATACATGTATATGGTTGTAGGTTGACTTTGAGTATGCATATTTGTATATGTGTGTGTATAGGGGCTGAGACATATTTGCGTGGGATTACTAATTTTTCCCTGCAAATAAAAAAAAAACAAAAAAAAAAAAAACGCATATAAATGGTTCAGCGACTTCAAAAAATTTATGATTATTCCTTTAAGAATCGCTTGGAGACACGCTGTCTGAGTTTTTTTCATGTCCACAAGCTGGGTGGCCGAAAATCCAGAAATGGGTATGTTCCCCTACTGGACATATAATGAGAGTGAGGCTGATGCTAGAGAGAGTTAGAAGTGACACGCCAGCGAAGAGGAGATATGAATAAGTCAGGAGGAAGAAGTCAGTCCGCTACAGAAACGCAGAGGGTCAGATGTAGAAGAAAGGGCTAGAGATACAAACAGCAAAAATCTTGCTAACTTTAGTTTTTAGTGAAGAGAGGTACATAGCGAATAGTGAAGACTCTACAAACATCGAAATGCGTTACACGAACTTCACCCTCTAAAACTTTATTCAGTTTTTTGTTTACGTTTTGCTCTCTTTCCTGCTGGGACTCTTACATGTCGACTCAGCTTGCTGAGAACCAGCAAACACAACGTGGGGTACGATTCACATTTTGCGAAGTGCATGGCTCCGGTTATATGTTCCCACACCCTGAAAAAAAAAAATTCACAAATTTTGGGATTCGTAGGAACTCAGGTGAGTGACCTTTGATATAGATGATCCTTTTCTTTTAGATGCTTGGCTCAGCATAATGTTTCTCTTCTTATCTTTGTGTCAAAACTTATTAAATATAAAGATAGTATGAAAATCTTGTACTGCTTAAATGATGCGTTAACTTTCGAACAAATACATTTAGGAAAGGCATGAACCTTCTTAATCCCCTAACTATAGATTGAATAGTAATACTACTGTTCTTCTGCGAGGATGACTTTGGCATTGAATTACCCACAAAGGTTTATATGTTATCAAACATGGAAACAAGACTAATCTAATCATTACATTACTTTCTAGTTGCTATCTATTAAGTTTTGCTTGTTTTCACCTGTTGCCTCAGGTTGCTTATAGTATCTATCCTTATTAAATGGTCACTCATCTGAGTAATGAACGAGCTCATTGCTGCTTAAATCTAGCGCAGTTGTTAGTTGCGTACAGTTTCTGCTGTTCTTGTGGGGACAAATCTGATGATTGCACCAGTAAAACGATTATCTTATTTCCTCTTGTCAACTTAAGGCGGCTCTTACAAAGCAAGTTTTTTTCCCTTTGAGGGTGGAAGGAAAAAGATTTAAAACAAAAGTAATAGAAAAAAATAAAGCATTGTAAATCGGTTTGTTAAAAAATGCTCAAATGAAAACAACTTTTTGTTGCAGTTTAGTTCTTGTTCTTATCAAACTAAGGCATAAATCCCCGTTGTTTTATACCGCATAGAATGTTGAATAAAGAATTTAGACACAACCAACAGCTGCCAAGTGCGTCAGTTCGACAATATCAATATTTACTTAGCTTAACACGAGGTCGATTAAAATGGAAATGGGAAGATTTTATTGCGTCTAACTTCTAAGTAGGCTTGTTTGCCTTGAAAATTCTTATTATGTTTTTATGTATATATGTACGTATATAACTGTAACCTTACGTATAGAACTGTGACTGCACATCATAGCAAGATTTTTAATAGAGCAATACACTGAAAAATAAAGAAGAAAGCAATTTCCTGTTCTACTTACAAATGAATGTCAATTTTGTGGGATCTGCGTTTTTGCTGAACGTCATTTCTAATCTATCTATCTATCTATCTATCTATTTCTGTTTCAATATTTAACTCTTAGTATGTTTGTTTCTTTTTTTTGTTAAAACATTTTATTGAGTATATATACCGATGAAAAGAGTATATATTTATATGTGATTATATGAAAAATACAGATTGTGTGTGTTTGTGTGGACGTGAATGTGGGCCTTATGAATATATGCGTGTATGTGTGTATGTAAGCGCGCGTGTGTGTGTGTATGAAAGAGAGAGATTGAAAGTGCTGAGTTTTTTACAGCACTTTTTTTTCTGGATATTACAATTATTTTAGTGTTATTTTTAAAAAAATGCAAGCCGCTCAGGGTTTTCTTTCTAAACTTTATGACATGCTTTCTTTTGTAAATGCTTGATTACATTCTGTAGGCAAAAAACATTGCTGCTATTGACAACGTGTGTATGCAGCTTTTAGCGATAGTCTACACGCATATGAGTGCTTCCTTCACACACACACTCAAACACACACACACACACACACATATATATATATATATTTAGACAAATAGCGCAAAATTTTAATGTTAAAGCTGTAAAAGGATTCAACAGACCAGTATAAAATGTTTGGTAAAATATATAAAGCGTATCTATCTATTTTTTTTACTAAAATTCACATTATGTTTAGATATAACTATCACCCAGCAAAAACGGTATATCATAGAGATATCTTTAGAGCATTTAACAAAAATTCTCTAATTCATAGAATATAAGAGAATAAATCAATTTCTAGTTCAATTTGAAAGTGCATCATAATTTCTCTTTAGCGGTGAACATCATTCATATTTTTAATATGACGGGGATGACTGTTGAATGCTGATTAGAATTCTTCCTTCCTTCCGAAATGGCGGCATCGATTTTATCAAGGGTCTCTGTTACAAAGGAAACCTAACGAATCGTCTTGTAATAGATAATTTTAGACCCAAAACTTTGCTTGAATTAAGCAGAAAGTCAAATATTATAAGGAAGATTGTTCTACGCCAATCTTCCACGTAGGAAGAGCCTGCTTGAAATATAATTTGGTAGTTCGTATCATGGGTCCGAACACCGACCCATGTGGCAGTAAAAAAGTATGGCTCGATCTCACTTGTCGAGTAATCAAAGTTCGGTTAGAGATAAGGGCTTTATCCAACTTCTCACTAAGTCTGATTTGAGACGATTTCATGCGTGACCGTCTCAAAAATGCTTGGTTCCCTCCGCATTCCTTTTCAAGGACACCTCAGGCACCTAGCAATAAACCCACCCCTTTTAAGATGGGAGAAGATATTTATCCAACTTCCCACCGAGTCAGATTTTACAAGAAGTCATTTTATTTTGGGAAACCACGCACTAGTCGAGACTCACAAAAAATGATTAATCCCCTCGGCAATTCCCCATTTTGAGGAGCTTCAGGCGCCAAGCGATAAACTCAGCCCTGTCAAGCAGGTATTGCTTGTAGGACGCCCGCCTTCTGAAAGATAAGGATAGAACAGTCTGTGTGAATTCAATTCACTGGATACTACTAATGAGTTTTTAGACAATCTGTCTAAGCTTGATTATATTTTATTTCCCCTAATAATATTTACTGTCGAGTTGTAGAGCTTTAAGATCTTTTACACAAAGCCATTCGATACAGACTTATATTAATTGTTAATCTCGCATCTCTGACGGACATGCATTATTCAATCGGCTTTAAGCTTCTCTCTTTTGAAGTGTAATTTATTTTGTAATGATAAAAGAGAAAATGAAGTTGTTAAAATTCGATCACGAAAGAATTCTTTTTGAATGATGAAAGTCGTAAAATGGTTAACTGTGGTTCATCATCACTACCATTGAGGTCATATAGTGCAAAATACATAAAAATACTTATGATTAGAATAAAAGGTTTTGGATTAATGTAGTCTCATCGTTGGTTGATTATGTTTTATGGCATATCAACCCTTGTTTGGTTTTTAATGACAAATCCTATATATATATATATATATATATATATATATATATATATATATATATACATATTATTTTTAAACTAGTTTGAAGATAACATTATTTTTAAACGAGCCAGAGAGCCCATTTTTTTGTACTGAGTTTTAAAGTATTCCTAACAGAAATAATTCCATTTAACATTAAACATTTATTTGCACACTGTTAAATGGCTTCAATTATAGTAAATGATTGAATCGTTCTATTGTACCCATAACTATTACCCAAACAGGTACTACCACTCTGCGGCCTAGTCTGCTGTGGCTGCAGAATACACCGACTGCATACCTGCAGAGTAGTAAGACTCCCTCAACGAGAGTCATGGATATGATACTAAACAATCTGATGGTGAGGCTCCAGTAATGCTGGAGCTTTGGAGAATGTGGATTACCTCTTTATTGCCATCGCTTCCAGGTCCACTCTGTCTCGGAGTGGTAGCACCTGAAAGAGAACTATCTATGGGTCAAATAGAACTAAACTGTTTTGACATTGGTGTGTTAATAAAAAAACTATACTTATACGAAACTGGATTGTTTGAAATAGACATGTTTTTTGACATTTAAACTGTGTACTTATGCTAAACTGAATTATTAGAAATAGAACTATTTTGACATTGAACTGTGTGTAAACAAAAACTATATTTGTACTAAACAGAATTGTTTGAAATAGCACTGTTTATATGTATAAAAATGGATTTGGTATTAAATAACCCACAATGGTTAATGTGGCATAAAACTAAACTAAACATACAAACTTTTATCAAAATTACTTAATTCGGCGTTAAATGACCCGAAAAGAGTTGATACGCCAGAATGGATTTGGGAGCAATGGCAATGATGAGATCCTCTGCATTTCCCAAAGCTCCAGCATTACTGAAGCTTCACCATCAGATTATTTAGTGTCATATCTAGGACTCTCGTTGGGGTAGCCTTATCACTCTGCAGAGATGCAGTCGGTGTATTTTATAGCCCCAGCCGACGGGGCAAATCTATAGTTAAAGAGTTAACGGATATATATATATATATATATACATATATATGTTAACTATTTTTCTGTATATTTCTGTTAACTATATATATATATAGGTTGTTTAAGAAATGCATACAGACTTTAATTACTTATAAATACAAGTTTATGTAGATATATATACGTTTTATAATCCAAGTTAAAGAAAATAAGTGTCGAATATTTTGAGATAACGTGGGTGTTCGAACTGATGATCATTCTGGTTCGGGCATTGTAGATAACATGAACATACGGAATTGCAAATATCACTGAGTTATCGTAGATGTTCAAACTGATGACCATTCTGTTTAAGTCACTGCTGATAACGCGAACAAATGGAATTGCTTGCTACACAAATCATTTCAATTGGTATTTCGGCGGATTCTCTTTCAGTTGCTGTTCATAACTCGTTGATTGTTGCAGGTTTTGTGTTATAAATTTAAATGCCACAACTGTAACAACTGGACACCTCAAAACCTGCATATTACAGTTGGACAGCATGTATACTTATCAGGGGTTTCAGTATGGTGTGTATTATCAATGTAATTGTACCATTCTTTTTGAAGACGTAGTCACGAGTCAAAGTGTGTATACATTTTTTGGGATATCCTCTATAAATATACGTAGGAAAAAAGAGACTGGGTCATAATCTATAGTTTAAGAGTTATAGAAATAAAAAAAGATATTAAACAAGACATGTAGACATATTAAATCTTTCTTAATATGGGATGTCTATATCATTAAATTTATGAACAAAGCAATTCTTTTTAGGTATGCTGTCAGTCATTTTCTTACATTGTTTAATTGAAATGTTTTCCCATTTATTCGTTTCTCACAGCGTATCTTCAAGACAGTGTTCATTTTATCATACTCCGAATATTTTAATTGGGTTTAAATCTGGACTCTGTCCAGTCCAGAATAGAACTGGTAATGAATTTTCAGAAAACCAATTTTATGTCAATTTAAGCGTATGATGGGGTGTGTTTATCGTGTTGAAAAACAATATGTGATCAATTTACCGAAGAGAAAAGTTTGTTAATAGTCGGTAGTAGTCCTTTTTCAAGAATATTAAGGTCTTCTTTAGCATTAAGATGCTCGTCGCATCGAATTAGCTCCCCAACTCCAGAAGATGAGAAGGTTCTCCACACCATTATTCTATCATTTCCATGTTTAAACATTGTTTTCATTCTTGAAATGGTTTTTCAACTGATCCTCTAAAGTAACGTTCAATATAAAGGTAAAATCTTGTCTCCTCTGGCTACTTTGAATCAAAATTACAATATTCTGCAACAAAATACAATCTGTTTTGGACATTCTTTTTTGAAAAAAAAAAGGCTTGTTAGCACATATTTTTTTAAATAATTCAATTTCTGTTGCCTTCTAATTGCTCTTTCAGATAGAGTCTTCCCATCTCTTGTTTTAAGCCAAATTTTTCTGTTTTTTTCTGCAAACTTAATTTGTTAAGAATTCCTTCTCGCTATATCATCTGGACAACGAGAAATCATTTATCTTGTGGTTGAACCAGTTTTTACGAAATGTAGGTCAATTCCCTTCACAGTGGACAACATTTCCATATTCAAGAGAGCAAAAATATGTTTATATTGCATCCCATTATGTCTCATTCCTACAATTGTGTTTTTTCTTTTTTCATCAAGCTGAGGAAATTTCTTCTTTGGTAAAATTTTCAATTTAAACCGGAGGCATTAAGTTCGGAAAATAGATACAATCCATTAAAAATCTCATATTTTACTTTTCAAAGTGACATTTCAAAAAACGTAGCAACAACAACACAGCCCAGATTTTGCCCATCAGCATAAAATGTATACAAATTTGAAGTATATATATATATATATATATATATATATATATATATATATATATATATATATATATATATATATTTCAAATTTGAATATTTTTCATTTACCATTTTGATTTTGGATAACCTACTTACTTCTTTATTATTGTCATATATTCTATTAAAAAGATTAATTCCTTACAAGCATATATTCTGAGTTACTTTGATCTCTAAAAATAGTCTGATCGTTAATTTTTTTTTCAAGTCATCTCATTCTTTTAAATTCATATTGTTGCATATTTCTGGCTTGTATCCGCACTTACAAGTACACATATCATCTGCGTACATTAAGTGCATAAAATATGACATATCTTGTATTCCTGTGTGATCACAGGAATTAATTGAATGGAAACATACTTGCACTTGCATTTAGAAATATTGATATCAGAGAAAAATATGCAAAATAACAAAACAAAAACAAACAAAAAACCAAAAAACCAAAAAACAACAAAAAACAAAAACAAAAAAAAACAAACAAACCCCAAAACAAAAACAAACAAACAACCTAACAAGCAGAAAACAAAAAACAAAACAAGAAAACACAAATATGGTCGCCTTAAAAAATTGAACTACTTTCTTTGAGGTAAAAAAAGTAAAACCAAAATAAATTTTTTTTCGAAAAGCTTCGACAAATCTAAAACAATAAAGATTAAATAAAGATATGATAAAAAGTTTTAACAAAGAAAATAGTTATAAGGTGGAGAGAGGAATAGTTTGAAAGAAAGAAAAAAATATATTTATATTTATCATAGATTTGGTTTTAGATGATCCGTGATGCTATTAGGTTCTTGTAACAGTAAACCATGATAAATATTAATGTTTCTATATAGGAAGAAGTAAAGGGTTCTAATTAGCATTTCATAGTTAACAGCGATCCATGATGATATTGATGCTTCTATCTAGGAAGAAGTTAAGAATCTTAATTAGCATTTCATAGTTAACAGCTGTCCATGATGATATTGATGCTTTTATTTAAGAAGTGAGAGATTCTAATAAGCATTTCATAGTTAACAGCTGTCCATGATGATACTGATGCTTTTATTTTGGAAGTGAAAGATTCTAATTAGCATTTCATCGTTAACAGCTGTCCATGATGATACTGATGCTTTTATTTACGAAGTGAGAGATTCTAATTAGCATTTCATAGTTAACTGCTGTCCATGATGATACTGATGCTTTTATTTAGGAAGTGAAAGATTCTAATTAGCATTTCATCGTTAACAGCTGTCCATGATGATGTTGATGCTTTTATTTAGTAAGAAGTGAAAGATTCTAATTAGCATTTCATATTTAACTGCGATCCATGATGATATTGATGCTTCAATTTAAGAAGGAGTTAAGGATTCTTATGAGCATTTTATTATTATCACTGATGTGAATGATTAACAAATGAACTTAAGTGGGAATGCAGTCGCCACAAAATTATCATTCATTTGTAAATTAGATTGTAGATTGCTTTATTCTCTAACACACACACACACACACACAAACACACACACACACACATATATATATATATATTGCTAGAAATAAAAAAAATCAACAGCTGTTTTATAAACAATGCCTTCGTTGGAAGATGACTCTTTGGTCAAGTGTAGTTTGAGACCAAAACATAATTATCACTTATCCAGAGCGTCCCACCGTTATTTTACAATACCTCCAGACTTTGTTAGTATTTTGCAGGAATGCTAGATCAACATGCAGCCTATTCATATAATTCCTTGTTGTATTCACAGTTTTTCAGTAACGAAGTGTTAATGCAATAACGTAAGATTTGATTGCCTTGATTACAAGTAATTGTATTGAAGTCAGCATAATTATACATGTATTTTGTGATGTTTTGTGGTTCTGAGGGCTAAACATCTGAATGTTTTTTTCCGTTTAAATAGAATCAAACTATTAGATGTCCTATCCTTCTAAAATCTTCTTCAGAATTTTTCTAGGAGATTGAAAACTCAGATTGCTACTAAAAAAGGCAATTTAGATTTTACTTAATTCGAAATCTTTACAGACCCCTGAAATCTTGGAGACCCCCCCCCAAAAAAAACAAAAAAAAAACAACAAAAAACACAACAACAACAAACAAACAAACAAACAAACAAAAAAACAAAACAAAGAAAAAACAGATTTTTGCTCGTTCAAATACTTACGACAAATACATTTTATTGTCTATCTGTCTATCCGTCTATGTCTCTTTATGTTAGTCGGATACGACAGGCCTACTACAATCGGTCTAAATTTAAGGTCACTGGGGTTTGGAATTTCTATATATTCAGATTTTTGTGTTCCTACGGCATTTTTTGTTTGGAAGTTACTAGTTATGGGGGATATAATTTGGTAAGAAGTCTTTTTCTTTTTTAATTAGTGATTTATTGTATATTTTGCAGAATTTTGTGATTTTTGATGTTATATATTTTTGATGTCTATATTTGTATCTATTAGTTTGTAGTTGGTTTCATCTTTTAATATTTCTTGGATTTTTGTTTTGTTGTACGTTTTATCTATGGCGCTTCCCTTGTTTGCTTCTTTTATAATTATGTTTCGATTTTTCTGCATATCTTTTAAGGCTTGTTTTTGTTTTTGTGAAAGGTTAAAAATCCGAATATATAGAAATTTCAAATTTCAGTGACCTCAAATTTAGACCCATTGTAGCAGGCCCGTCGGCCCCAGTTAACAGACTTAGCAAACTAATAGACATTTTATTGCAACCTTTCCTAAACAAAATAAAAAACTATATTAGGGACAACATAGATTTTTAAAACTCTATACCAGAAAAATTGATCATAAAACACTCATAGTCACATTTGACGTCACAAACCTACACAGCAATATCCCCTATGAATTAGGAAAACAAGCCATCGGATTTTGGATAGATAAATACCCAGACACATTACTTCCAAGATTTAACAAAAAAAAAATACCATAGAGGATATAGAAATAATATATAAATATAGAAATAATCCTTGATAATAACTCCTTCCAATTCAATGACATCAACTATAACCAGAACCTAGAAACAGCTATGGGAACTAAAATGGCGCCAACATACGCTACCTTAACCATAGCATATTTAGAAGAAAACCTATACGAAATAATGGGTAAAAAATACGGCAACGACATAAAAAAAGAATTTACCAAATCATGGAAAAGATATTTGGATGATTGCTTTATATTCTGGAAATGCCCATGAGGAGATATCAACGAATTACACCACATACTACAAAACCTACACCCCAAAATAAAATGCATTATGGAACACAACTCAAAAGAACAACCATTTTTGACATCCTTATAAAAAATGTAAATGGCCAAATCATGACAGATATCTATCACAAACCAACAGACACCCAACAATACTTCCACTTCAAAAGTCACCACCACAAAAACTGTATAAAGTCCATCCCTTACACTCTAGCTCGTAGAATACACGGATAAAACCTAAAAATCTCGCCTTAAAGAACTACGCACAACCCTAAACCAGAGAGGATACCCAACGACACTAATAAATAAGGGATTCGAATTAGCAGAAAAAATACCACAAAGAGAATTAAGGAACCGGAAAAAGCACAACAACGAGAAGCCCCTAGCATACGTCACAACCTACAACAAAAATAACTCAGAACTATTCACAGAAATATTACAAAATATAGAACTTAAAAACAATGGCAAAATCAAAGAAATACCAGACACAACAAAAATCATTAAAAAACAAAGACAACCCAAAAATCTTAGAAAAGAATATTCACCTCTTCTACATTCGAAGAAAACACAACACATGGGGTTACCAAATGCAAAAAAAAAAAACGATGTAAAATATGTGATATAATTATAGAAAGGAAATACTATACCTTTAAAAACCCGGAAACAAAATTCAAAATAAATAAAGACTTAAGCTGCAACTCTAAAAACGTAGTCTATATAATTGAATGTAGCAAGTGCAAAGGAATATACATAGGGTCAAACACAAGCCCTTAATACATGGACATCACTGCACAGGAACAATATTAAAATAACAGAAAATAGAAAATTAAATGTATCAAAATAACTATACGAATGTAGTCAAGGTGAATTTAAAATAATGCCCATATACCAAACTAATGACTACACGCTACTTCAAATAAAGGAAAAGAAATTTATAGATAAATTTAAACCAGAATTGAATAAAACGTGAATCACACACACACGCACACACACACACACACACACATATATATACAAAAAATTTATTAGTAAAAAATAATTACCAGTATATTTCAAACCATACTACCACACACACACAAATCTCAAGAAACATTGACACACACACACACACACATACACGGAGGAAAAAATAAATGTTAGTGAAATCCGAAACCACTCCAACACACAGACACACAGACACACACACACACATCAAATATCAAAAGCAAATGAGGGGTAAAGCAGACTAAGGTAAACGCAAATTAAGAAAAAGAGAGGAATGACCTCCATATTAACCTATAACCAACAGAAAACCATTCAAACTGCAAACACGAGTGAACTCAAGTCTCATTGAGTACCCCATTAACAAGGCTTTGTACCATATATGTTCTCTGACGAAAGCAACGAGCTGGAAACACACGTATGTAAGAACAAAGTAAATAAATAAATCCTAAAAAAATACAAATCTCTTCATGGACCTATTCATTTTAGAATATTTCTTTCTCTCTTTGGACCTACAACCAAAAATTATATACATACATACATATATATATATATATAGTGAATTATAATTAAAAACCTAAATACCAAATCTGAAATCATTTGCAAACCTTTTCATATATATATGATGTACGGATTGGAGTTCCTGGGGCGTAATGGCCAAAGTGATGCTCTGAATAAGCGAGTTTGAACTGTCGTCGGAATATTCCATTCATTCTTGGACAAATACCTTTGGGAAAAGCACGATTTTCCTTGTTCACCCAGCGGTAGGTTCAATAGTATCACAGCTATTCATGGTGGCTTTGGCATTAAATAACTCACGAAGAAAACAACACAAAGAAAACCTAATATATACTACTAAACCGTTCCAAATCACACACACACACACACACACACACACACACACACATATATATATATATATATATATATATGGAAAGTCAACTGGTTGACATACTAAAAAAGAGCTAATTTTTCTTCAAAAACTCGGCTCGGGAAGCTGTCATTTTTTGAATCTGTATTTTTGCATTTATTGACCAATCGACGCTTACACGCGCGTTTTAAAATCTCTTTGAGATTCGTAGACGACAATATTTTACTTGCTGTGAAAAATTTGAAAGACCAAAAACCAAAATAATTTAAGAAATCTTTTCCCTCTTAGATTGTTAAAAATACATTTTTAACCAATTAGAATAATAGATTGATCATCAAGTTAGTTGACTAATGTTAAGCCTATCTCAATCTTATAAATAAAGGAGGAAATCTAAAAACCTTTCGAAGATATATGGGTTCTGTAAATCTACTTAAAACTTTATTTCTTTGAGTGAAAATCTAAGATTTTGTTCCTTCAAGTATGTATTTAATTTCAATATCGCTTGATTATCATAAATTGAACGAATACGTTTTGTTTACATAGATATCTGTACTATCATTACAGTCTTCGTCTTCTCCTGCTGATGAAATATTTTAGCTGCATCCGTTTATCCATTAGCATATAAGTATACTTTGTCCTTCATATACTCAAAATATATCAATTAGATTTAGTCAACGTTAACTGCTCCATTGAAATGCATGAATTTTTCTTTCTTGTAACGTAAATATAGGAGAATATTTACGCTCTGACCGATATTATCTTTTTTGACAAGAAAGACTTTGTAACTTCTATTTTTCAAAAATTTTTCATCAATTTAAAGAGATAAATTCATCTAATTTTTAGATCAGTGTTTTATTTAATCATTTACTCGCTTATCTCACACACACACACACACACACACACACACACACACACACACACACACACACACACACACACACAAATGTATATATATATGATTTAATTTTTGCTGTCAGTTATCAAATTAATTTTTTTGGTGTTCGAATTGTCATTCATGTGCAAGACTTAAGCATGCAATGTATTGTATGCATAAAACTCTTCACGAAACCTGGCTTCCGATATGTGTGACAGCACTCGATGACGTCACTTCCTTTCTTCATGATTTGACACGAAGAAATTTGAATTTTTGTCTGTTTTTGAAAGAGAGATCTGAGCAGAATCAAGAGATTAAACCAGTTGATATGAAGGGATTTATTTTAATATCCTTCCTTTTTTTAGCGCTTCTTTTATTTTTCTGACAGGCGATGGCGACGGTGAAAAGAAAACGAAGCCATTGAATTGTATAATAGTCGTCTTTTAAGTATAATTGAAAAGTGATGTTTACTTCCTTTTGAGTTCCAGGTGAAGAAGACCCTAGTAAAAATAGCATTGCCATATGTTCGCTTGTTGCCTTTTCAAAATTTAGGTTGAAAAAGGATTTGACCTTTGACTATTTTTGATGACAATATTATTAAAAATTCTTGAAGACTCTTTTAGACTTGACAGACATCAACATCAAAAACTGCAAATAACAGTTAAAGAGCCCCGTCGGCTGGTTTTAGAACACGCTGATTGTGTCCCCTGCAGATAGGCAAGAATTCTCCAAGTGGGTATCCATGGTAATACACTAACTGAATTTGGTGGTGAAGCAACTGTTCTGGAGATCTGGAGAGTATGAGGTATTCTTTATTGCCATTACTCTCGGACCCACTCGGACCCGGGTGGTAGGACTTGCTGGGGTCCAAGTTATAGATAAAAAAGATGTTTAGAAATTATTCGAAATTAATTGGACTATGCTAAAAAACCTCGCTAAAATAGCAACAACACAAAGAATGTAAATATGAACGTGATTCCCTAACCTGTTGGTATAAAATAACCCGGGACCGGTTGATATGGCGTTAAAATCACGCACAACCTAATGAGTAGAGTTTTCGCCAATGTTCCGGGAGCCCGGAATTCAATCCCTGGTTGAGTCATACCAAAGACTCAAAAAATGGTACTTGGTACCGCCTTGCTTGACACTCAGCGTTATAAGGTAAGGATCAAGTGTAAAGTGGAACAATCCAGGGAATAGAGTAGCTCCCTCCCCTACTCCTCGGTGTAGTCGCTATTGAAAAGGGAGCCTTCGGGTCACCCTCGACTAAGACCGCTAACTTTACAATATATACACTCTACTCACTAAGCTAATGGGCCTAGTGCGTAGAGTGTTCGGTAATGGTCCGGGAGACCAGTGTTCAATCCCAGGTCGAGTTATACTAAAGAATCAAAGAAAGATACTTGGTATCAAGTACCATTCTTTGATTCTTTTCATTTTAAGTATTATAAGGTACGTATCAAGGGTAAAGTGGAGCAATTTAGGGAAAGGAGTTGTACCCTCTCCTACACCTCAGTGTTGTAGCTATTGAAAAAGGAGAGGGAGCCTTTGGGTCACCCTCAATTACGGTTGCCAACTTTATATATATATATATATTTATATATATACTCAACGACTTGTGAACCTGTTGGTTTTCCCGCTGCTATTTGGGAAATAGTAAAGGATTCTAATTTGCATTTTATAGTTGCCTCCGTTATATCGTGATTTAAATAATGGCGTTCAGCACGATTTCAGACCCCAAAACATTATCATTCAGTTGTAAATTAGAAAATTTATTTTGGAAACTCTTATTGGTACCTAGCATAGAGCGATAACTTAGTATACCATTGCTAAGGTATAAGATCAATACTTGCTGGAATTATTACTATTGTGGCTGAGACCTATCTCAAGACCAAATATAGAGTACATCCATTAAGGATCAAAATCACTAGCAATGATCTACTTATCAGGTGTGTGGTGGAAAGGAACGGTTTTCTGATGCTGAAATTAAACATGAACTGCAAATAATGAATATAAAACATGAACGAACTCATAAATAGAGAGTATAAAAATGTTGCATGCAGATTTTGACACAAGATCAATTCTTTCAGCGTAATCTGGTTTGAATTTAGAGTTTTCCTTCTCCAATACTGGTTACCGTACTAAGGCAAAAGAGCCCAGTTTACCATACTACTGACCCATAACGGGGGAAGGGAAGGAGAGAAGAGATGGATTCATGTCTTATCTTGGTATTCGGACGAATGAAGCACAATCTCGTCCAGGATTTGAACTCGGGTCACCGATTCCATGTATTACGTTACGCTAAAGTTGTATTTAAGTTGTCCAGGGAAAAGTTCCATGATCATGACCATGTGGATATATTTTTCATGTAGTATCTTTTTAGAAACAAAGATGTTTAGCTTTCATAAGATGTCGAAACTGTTAAGCCAAATTGGTTTTAGAAAATTATCTTTGTGGCTTGTTTGCCATGACGCCTCCATGTTTGGAGTGTACGAGCGCGGACAGAAACACCGCAACATGTTAGCAAGAAAAAGAGAGGAATCTTTTACCGTGTTT